>OY751541.1:7607924-8207924 GCA_963572205.1 Caenorhabditis imperialis
AATCGTACAGTTTTATATAAAAACAAGAATTCAACGTTGCTTCTTGAGCCGTCTTTGTGCCTCATCGACTACATGACGGAGCCCATCGGGATCCAGCTCATCCAACAGCACCGAGACCGCTGACATGATCTTGCTCAGCCGTTGCTCGCGAGCCGGGCTCATCGACGCTGCTCGAGACGATTGGTTGACGGCTCGACGACGTGGCATACTGACGCTTCTACCGTACACCGGACGCTTCATCTCCATCATCATTCCCTCGTGCATGCTTTGGTACATTCGATGGGAGGCTGTCAGGGGCATTGGGACCATTACGCGGTCTTCTTCGATGCTGGAAATGTTGGGGATTTGGGGAATGTATACATTTTGAATTGAGGAATGAAGTACTGTTAGAAAGTTGTGTAGGAAGAAGGGATTCTAGTTGATATTGGCTCATTTTGAGGCAGCTTTTTGCACAATAAGTTCGTTCAGCTTGGTTCAGTTCTTGGAGCCCTTGTAACTCCGCCCATTTTTTCTCCTTTAGCCTCAAATTTTCCGGAATTACTCATTGATACCAGAGCTACAAATTGTCAGTTAAACACATTTGATGAAACTCAAAAATGAGCTCGGAAAAGTTGATTTTCTGGAGCTCACTTTTTCATTTTCTCAATTTCAATTCAGTTGAATTTGAGCCCTCATAACTCCGCCCACTTTTGATCTTTTTGGCTTAAATTTTTTGGAGTTTTATAGATTGATGTCAGAGCTACAAATTGTTAGTTGAACAACTTTAAAGAAATCCAAAATTGAGCTCGATATTATTGATTTTTCGAAGTGCACTTGATGTTGGTAAAAAGTGAGCTCCAGAAAGTCGATGATTCTGAGCTCATTTTTAATATTCATGACAAATAGGTAACTAACAATTTGTAGCTCTGATATCGATCTATAACTCCAGAAAATTTGAGCCGAAAAGAGCAAAAGTGGGCGGAGTTATGAGCAAAATTAGACTTTGCCTGCGTCTCTCCAATCTCGTTACACTCTCTTCGACCTCACTACAAACTACAGAACATTTGAAAACTTCAAGAATATCAAAAAACCCACCTAAAATCATTCCAATCATCCTCCCCATCCACCGAGCTCGGCTCCTCTTGCAACGTGCCACACAACGTTCCATACATGGACTGCGACATCAAATTGTGCCTGGAGCCACGTTGCGACACCGGAGCACTGTCCAAATACACCGTGGTGTGCTCCTCGGTCATCGGAAGTCCCGCCACCTCAACTGAGAACGATCTGGCCGGCAATTTCTCCTCGTCGGAAGCATCGAAGTGGAGCAGCTGGGGTTGCATGACTCGGTCGACTACTGGAGGTCCGACTGGAAGAGAGAGAGAGAGAGAGAGATAGTGTGTGGAAGTGAGAGACGCAGGGCTCACCATAAACACTCCTGCTCATTAGGTCCATGCTATTGGACCTGTTGGATCGAGCACTGTACACCGATGAATGCATGTCGCATTCTGGCACACTGTCGTCGACGGCTTCTTTATGGTCTTCTTGAGTCACTGCTGGAAAGCGATCTCCATTAGTCCCTCCTAAATCGCAAAAAAATCTCACGTTTATCATCGAGCTTTGTGATATTCGGCAGAATCTTGATCACCTTCCTCCGATACTCTTGTCCTCCCTCGCCCACACACGGATTCTCATCGATCCACAGAGTTCGAAGGTTCGGAAGATCCTTCAGATACTCCAACTCGTCCAACGTCTCCAGACAGTTCTTTCGCAGGTACACTTCTTTGAGATTCTTGCAGTGCTGCAGGGGTTCCAGCGATTTCACCTCGTTCACGCTGAAAGCTTTAGGGTTTTGGTTTTGGAGCATAACCCCGCCCACTTTTGCTCTTTTTGGCTGAAACTTTCAGGAATGATAGAGTAATATCAGAGCTACAAATTGTTAGTTGAACACTTTTTATGAGCATCAAAAATGAGCTCGCAGTTATTGATTTTCCACATTTTCCCAAAAAGTCAGTAATCCAAAAGTGAGCTCCAGAAAATCAATAATTCCGAGCTCATTTTTGATTTTCATGAAAAGTGCACAACTGACAACTTATAGCTCTAGTATCAATGAGTAACTCCAGAAAATTAGAGTCAAAAAGAGCAAAAGTGGGCGGAGTTATGAGGGCTCAAAATCACCAGAATTGAAATTTTAAAAATTTAAATTTGAGCTCCAGAAAAACAACTTTTCCAGGCTCATTTTTAATTTTCATAAAAAGTGCTTAACAGACAGTTTGAAGCTCTCATATTAATGAGCAACTCCAGAAATTTTGAGCAAAAAAGAGCAAAAGTGGGCGGAGTTACGAGGGCTCCAAGTTGTAGTTCTCGTGGACAACAAACTTTTCAAAATTTACAAAACTTGAAAAATTTCCACCATACCTGAGGGATAGAATTTCCAAAAGTCCCATTTTCTCACACACTTGAATGTCATCAATTCCACACCCCCTGCAAACATATTCTTCCCTTCAAAAATGCTCCGAAAATGCTCCAAATCCACACTCACCACAAATTCAACTTTTTGACGTTCTCAATCGAGCACTTGGTACGAATATAGACGGCCGACTCGGTGAGCTTCATCTCGTGCTCAAACTAATGGAAAAAGAGGGTCGAATTGGTTGGCTCTTTGTGTCTCCCCCCAGAAGTGGAATGGAAGGAGCAGGAGCAGAAGCAGTAGAAGAAGAAGAAGGGGTGTTGAAATGGAGAAGAGAGCAAAAGAGAAAGGGGGACCACGAGGGGAGCCAGAAGAGGGAGAAGAAGGGGAAGACACTTTCCAATGCAACGAGAATGCTCTTTGCTTATCACGGAGCCAAAGGGAGGGTGCTCCATTTTCAGAACGAGTTGGAGCCGTCAATTTGGGGGTGTTTTTGAGTTTTTTTTTTGGGAGGAGTTGAAAAAAATGTTAGAATTTCAAGTTGATTTCGATTATCGGGCCGAGGTTGAAAATGTTGAAAATTCTAGGCCAGATTTTTCAAATTTCTTCGCTTTTCTTCAATTTTTCGAGCTTTTTTCAAATTATTTTTTGAAATTTTTCGGCAGAAAAGTCAAAAAGACGCAAAAACTGTATAAAATCGTTTATTTCCAAAGAAAACCTCGAAAAATCATTAGCAATGAAGAAAAACAGAGAAAAACGAGAAAAAGAAGTAAAATTCACGATGGCCTAGTT
Organism: Caenorhabditis imperialis; assembly: GCA_963572205.1. Lineage (NCBI taxonomy): Eukaryota > Metazoa > Nematoda > Chromadorea > Rhabditida > Rhabditidae > Caenorhabditis > Caenorhabditis imperialis. The sequence goes on from OY751541.1 coordinate 7,611,106, forward strand.
TTCCTCGGTCCTCGTCCCCCAGCCACGATCGAATTGATGCAAATGCGCTCTATTGAATTTCTGAATTTTTGTTTTTTTTTTCGTTTTTCTTCAATTTTGATGATTTTTCGAGATTTTTTCGGCAAAATTTACTTTTTTAAACTCAAAAAAAGAGTTGATGATTAATTTCGCCAAAAAAAACTACGCAACAAATCATCAAAATTGAAGAAAAACAGAAAAAAAACGTCGAAAAAGCCACGATCGCTTTGTTGCAAATGCGCTCCATTGAACTGACCTGGAAAACGTGGCCACGTTCGTGGCAAAACTGAAAAATTAACAAAAACCAACGATTTTCAACAAATTTATTCGAAAAACGAAAGTTCAAGTTGAAAAGTTCAAAATTGCCGGACCCGACTCTGCAAATGCGCTCCATTGCACTCGTCTCCGTCTCTTCGATTCCCACACTCTCTCGCCTCTGCAGAGGACAAATCTCACAAAAAATGCAAACACAAATCAAACACAAAACAACAAAAAAACACGAGCACCCGAAAATCGATTTATAGACTCAGACTCATATTTCAGAACGAGGACACGACGAAGACGATTCCTTTGCCCACTTGCTCTTACGAGGGGCCCAAGTAGCACGACTGGTCGGTGCGCGCCTTGAACACTTGTCCTCCCGGGTTGCCACCACCACCACCCGATTGCTGATTGTTGTTGTTGCTCGAGCCGGAGCCGCCCGACGCGTAGTCCTCACGAGCGTATCCGGACGAGGAGGCGTTGGATCCCATGTAGCCGGACGAGTAGCCGCCGGCGGACATGTAGGCCGATTTGTCACCCATTGCTTTTGGCGGATTCTTTTTGGCGTTGCAGACAAGAATTGTGAGGTTCCACTGCCGGAGGGGCCGCCTTTTATGCGGTCGAAAGTGGGGCAGTGGAGCGGGTGAACTAGGGCAGGGTAGTAGGGCGGTCGGGTCATGGCGGGAAATTTGAATTTTTTGATGTTTTTTTGCGAAGAAAATGAGAACTCTCCACCAAGTTGGTGATTTGCCTAGTGTTTTGTAGTTCACGAGAACAATTAGTTTTCTTAGATTCTGCAGATTGAAAACTGTTTTGAAGTTCGATAAAATTTAACTTTTTTACTTCTAAAGGTCGGTCTTCAGAAAGATGTGGCTGGTGGACGAGGAAAATAAAATCTAGGCCAGCTTGGATTTTTCAAAATTTTCTCTATTTTCGGGTTTTTTTGTTTTTTTTCTCAATTTTTCGTCGAAAACACATGGTTTCCTTCAAATTTGCATCATTTTCATTGATTTTTGCATCTTCTCTATTCTGCATCCAATTCGAGTTCCGTTGTGGCTGGGGGACGTGAAATTGAAAAGCTAGGCAAGCTTGAATAGCGATTTTTCAAAATTTTTGTCATTTTTTTTTGGTATTTTGTTGGCTTTTCCTGGGTTTTCTGCGAAATCGCTTCGATCTGCATCTTTTCATTGATTTTTGCTGAAAAAATCTGAAAAGTTATCAAAATTTCGGAAAAACTGACAAAAATTTTCCGATTTTTATCGCCCAACGTTTTCCCAACCACATTGAGTTTGAATTTTCAAAATATACACAATTTTATTAATTTTTACATTATAAGCTACAAACTACAACATTATACAAATATTCATTCCCTTTTCACATCCTTCAGTCCAAAATCCACTTCCTCCTCGAGCCTCCTCTTCCGATTCTTGCGATACCCCTCCGATCCACATGCCTCTCCCACCAACCCGATCCACGGAGCAAAGCACTTGTACCACAGCTCCTTGACCTCCTCCTCGGACACTTCGGCGTCTCCACTGACCAACGCCTTCATCCCATACCCCTCCACCTTCTCCGCCCGGTGATCTTTGGCGTAGTGCGATCGCATCCGTCGCACATTCGCCACTTCGACTCCACAGAGTTTGCAAGGGATCATTCGGTTCGAGTGGGAGAGAGCGTGGTCCAGGAGCCGGAGTTTGCCATATTTCACACGCCAGTTGTACTGGTGACTGCAGCCCTGGAATCAAATGGGAGATTGGTCGTTTTCGATGAAAATTTCCAGTTTCTCAATGAATTTATTGATTTTTTGAGATATTTTCAGTTGAAATGTGTATTATCCTTTTCAACCCGAGTGATAGTGTACGCAGAAACTGCAAGGCGCGTGGCTTAATGGGTCTCGCCGCGAAAATTCAAAATTTTGCTGATTTTCGATGATTTTTTTGTATTTTTAAAGGGGGTAGACGCTATTTCCGAAGGTATCCATATTTTTGCATGAATCGACGCAGAATGAAAAGTTACGCCACTTTTCAGTACTTCACTTTTCACCAAAATCGCATTTGAACAAGTAATTCCCAAAAAAGGGGTCAAAAAATAGGGGTTTGTTGTGCTTTTTCTGTGCTGTTGTGCAGGCTTGAATTTGAGGGTCACGTGAAAAAAAGAATAGAAACGTGAATTTCTTATCCAAAAATTTTATCGCAAACGACTTTATCATTGTTCATAAGAAAATTATTATAAAAAAGAAATCAATATCAGAACACAAGTACACGCGTCTACTGAAGCGATGTGGCGTAGAGTTCGGCTTCTGTGTCTGCCCGGGCATTGACTTCGCTCATCATCTAAATTCGGAATAATTGTTTCATTGGCTTGTTTCACTCACCTCGTCTTCCGATTCGTGGTCATCGTAGTTTCCCAGAGAACGAACCAGAATATCCCTCCTCCAATCGTTCGACGTTCTCGATTTCGTCTTTTTCTGAATTACAGTTTTCCGCGTTTTGCAGAAGTAGCTTTTCGGCGTTTCTTCCACTCGCAGTCCATCCAGCTCGTTGAATTGAATACGATTCCAGTGGATGACGGCGGCCTTGGATCGTAGCTCGTAACTAGGCAGGTCGCTGAGATTTGAAACCTTATTACAACTCTATATTTTGTTATTCTTACTAGAAGGTCTCTTTCGGCAAATAAGACGTCGCAATCGAGTGGAATGATTCGATCGAGGAAGTGGATAAGAACGGGGAAATCGATGAAATATCTTTTTCTCTTTTCGTTTTGGCTAAGATTTTGAACATCAGTTCGTAGGCCTTCTTATGACTGGGGTTCGTCAGATCAATTATACAACGTGACTCATCAGAACGACCACTAGATGAAACGGCGTGGCAACATTCTTTCACCACTTCGAACTTCACAGAGATGGTCTCACTCCCATCTGACACAGACAGTTCCTACATAAACTTATTATATTTTACTCTATGTAATTGTTGTGCTATGCTCGGTACCTTGAAATTATTGTGAATCCCCCTTATATGAAAAAAATATGACATCAGTCGTTCGTAGGCCAATTTCCCGTTGCCATTTGCGGACTCAATAGAGTAGTAGAGGTGAGAAATAAGAGGCCTGACCCAACCTTTCATGGGAGCGAACTGTTTCTGGTGAATTTTCTGGAAGAGAGAATGTGTGAGTGGGGTTTTTTTTTTGAATTTTATATTGAACCTGATGGATATCTTTTCGAATGTTGCGAATGAAATGCCACGAGTCGAAATGGTGAGAAATGGAGGGGAACTCGCGCATTGCGTCTATTATATTAGAGCAGCGGTCGGAAGTATAGGAACAAACTGGTTGAGCCAGCCCAGTTGCTGTTTTCAGTTCCTCCATGATTCGAGGGAAGAGAACAGAGTGCGCTTTTCGCTCGAGCATCGGGGAGCTCCCTCCGCGAGGTTTTCTTGCGACTTCGAACCCGAGTATCATTTTCGAGGTGACACACATGATACTGTACCTACAGAGATACGCAGAGTACCCACGAGAGTCGAATTGACCGTCCCCGGCCAAATTCAGAGCAACTCTCTAAAATATATATATCGTGATCAATAACAATTCTCAAAACTAATACCCGCTCCGAAATTCTCCTCATCACCTCGGTTTTCGTCTGTTCAAAAACAGTCTCAACGGCACTCTTTACCGATTTCTGAACTATTTCTTGGTATCTGACTCGAGAAATGAATGGTAGTCTTAGAACACTTGCTAGAGAAGCCACTTTCTGAACTCAGAATATACTTTGAATGAAAATTCAATTCACAAGCTCACTGTGAAACTGCTTCCAGTGGCGACGATTGCAGCACTGACTGCCACGTTCATCTTTGAAGACTTTGGACCTTTTTTGTGAGGATCTTCATATATTTCAGACGAGCACCAACGCCAATAGTTGCCACAACGACATCGAAAAGTTGCCTAATTGTGAAAGTAAACGTTATCTGTTCTCAAGTAGAAAATATTCACCTTCAAGGCAACTCCACAGAGTTGTAAATTCGATTCTGCAAAAACTTGCTCTCCGTTTCGTAGGCAAGTGTAGCATATTGATACGAGAGGTTTGATCATCTTCCAACTACAAAGTAGAGTCTCAAAAGACGTGTCACGAATGTCGTTTTCACAACAGTCGACATCCTCCTATACAATGAAAAAAGAAAACTTCTAATTTTCATCGAATTTCAACCAAACCTCCAATTCGTTGTCGGAAAAATCAGTCGAAAGATAACAATGATCAGAATCGTGCTCGGATAGAATGTCAACATCAGGCACATCGCTATCGGAGTCAACGGCACACTCCTCGTGGAACACAGGGGGGCTCCCATTCTAAGAGAAACTGTATGTTTTTTCCCTGCGAAAAAACAAACTTGGTACGGTGCTTTTGTTCTTTTCCCCAATTCCATCGGAAGGTGCGAAGAGCAGATGTAGATGTCAGAACTCTTGGCACACTTTTCAGCAAAAGTGGAACCCAACTTCTTGATCCACATGCTCCTTTTGGCTTTGCTTCTCGGAACAAACGTCATCTCTGTACGTAGTTTGGATTGTCCACAAAAGCTGCATTTTCTTCGAATCTGTCGGGGATGCATGATAATGACAAATGAACCAGAGATACAAAAAGCCTACTCATTCAAGATCCACGTTGGGAGAGGATCCACGTGGAGTTAGCGCACAATCTCTGGATCGAAGTGATTCTCTACATACCAAACTTGTATTGAATATAAATGTGAAAAATAATGAAAACATGAAAAAAAATCCATCAGAAAAAAAAAATGTTTTCAAGCTCGCGACATACTTTCACTCCACATGCATGATAGGGTTTCTAGTTTCATATCTGATAATCGCAAACCCTATCTACCATCTCAAAAAATTCACGTTTCTATTCTTTTTTTCACGTGACCCTCAAATTCAAGCCTGCACAACAGCACAGAAAAAGCACAACAAACCCCTATTTTTTGACCCCTTTTTTGGGAATTACTTGTTCAAATGCGATTTTGGTGAAAAGTGAAGTACTGAAAAGTGGCGTAACTTTTCATTCTGCGTCGATTCATTCAAAAATATGGATAGCTTCGGAAATAGCGTCTACCCCCTTTAACGTGTTTGTGTTTAAAAGTGAAAGGAAACACTATTCGAAACGTCAAAAACTGCCGTTTCTCAAACTTTTTCACAAAAAACCTTAAAAACACTGAAAAATTGGCGAAAATTCGAATTTTCGCGGCAAGTCCCGATAAGCCACGCCCCTTGCAATTTCAGTGCATACTGGGTTTGAAAATAATAAAATTTACTTTATTTTCATGTATTTTTAATACTTTTTAGAAAAAAAAATCTCAAAAATCATCAAAACTCAAGCAAAACTGAGAATATAGGTGGCCTAGCTTTCCACCTTCCTCGTCCCCCAGCCAACTAACCGGATAACAACAAGTAATCGAGTAAACCGTGCTCGCAATATCCGGCTCATCGCTCATCAACTGTCTCCGACTCCTCGACACATTACTCGGCCCCATTGGCTCCGCCTTCTGGCTCAACAGGTCCTGAATAATCCGTTGCTCTTCCTGATTCGCGAGCTCCGAGTCATTCATTTCCACCGGCTCATCGAGAGGCTCTTCTTTCGGCGTTTTGAAGACTGGGTCTTCTGGCGCTGAAGACGTCGCGGGGAGGTTAAAGAGCGGATCCCAGTCATCGAACAGGGTTTTCAGGGTCTCCGGCTTTTCAGGGACTCCAGATGTGATTCTTTTGATGGGCGTCGTCAATTCAAGAGCTTCTGATGACACAAACGACGGTTTCGGATGAATTATAGGCACCTCGGATATCCATGTGTCGTTACAATCGATAGTTCTCTGATAAAAATGTTTTGGTAATTAAATTCCGTCTTTTTCAGAAATCTCACCAAAATCTTCGCTAAATCAATTCCTCTCAACCTCAAAGTATCAAGAGTTTGATTATAAATGTTAACCTGAATATAAGACGCCATGCTTTGAGAAAATCAATGGCAGACCAGGGCGGAGAGAGACAGCAGACACTAGCAGCGCCCCTCTCCTTCTCTGTGTCTCTCGAGTGAATATGTGGTGTTTATAAGAAACCGGAACAGAAAGGAACAATAAAAGAGACAAATAAGTTATAAGACAGATTCCATTAGAAGAAAAGAGCATTTTGATAAATTAATCCTCGCGAAGTGGCAGGAACTTCTGGACGACTGGCTTTCCGGCCTCCGCGATGATGAGGTGGATCTTGTCTCCAGTGGAGATCTCACGCTCGGCGGCTCCACGGAAAGAGTCCTTCATCAGCGAGATGGCTCTCTCCAGGGTCAGCGCCGGACGCTCGTACCCCTCAGCCAGAGTCACGTGACCGATCTGACAATCCAGGAACGGGATGATCATTGGCTCGGCGGCTCCACTCGCAGAGTATCCGAGTCGTTCGATGCATCCGATTGGATCGTAACTGAACACGGCTCCCTTTCCGTGCTCGTCGATGCCGGCGAGAATCGCTCCGGTGTAGTAGGGGAAGAAGCGGCGGTAGTAGAGGTTGCGGGAGAGGAGCTCCGCGCAGAGATCCACCGACATGTCGGTGCGGTAGTCGAAGCGGTACTTGTGGAGGCGCGACTGGAGCACCTTCTTCAGCTGGAGCACGTCTCCGTAGAAGCCGGACGTGGTGAGCACAATGTTGTCGTTTCTGAAAACATAGAGTCTCAATTACCAAGAATTCGGAGAAGTTCTAACTTACAAAACGTGAATCTTCTCGGCGTCACGGGTCAGAATGTTAATGTCGTTCTGGGTCATTCTGGTGTCACTTGCAATGATGGCAAAGTTGTCGCCAGAGATGGCGCACGTGGATCCTCCCTCCATCGAGTACGGATTCCAGCGCTGACGCTCGATGTGGCGGGAGCTGAGCCATTCGGGGTGCGCCGACACCTCCTTCATCGCCTGCTTGAACATTTGCATGTCGTTGGTGGCGTTCGCCACGGCGGTGATTCCGGTGAAACTTGCCATCTGTCAGAGAATTCATTTTTTATTGAAAATTCAATTTTGAAGCAGAGAAAAACTCAAAAAATTGCAGAAAATTTGAACGAAAAAAATTGAATGATGACAATCGCGAAATGTCGTCATTTATAATGCAAAGTCTGCATGCTCACCGGGAAATGGGAATGCACTGTGGGCGCCATATCTCACGACGATTCCCGAAAATTGATTTCAATTTTTTAATTTTTTCCATTTTTCTGTTTTTTTCCATGAAAAATATGTCAAAAACTCAAATTCCGATGATATTCAGATGGAAGATTTCACGGAGCAAATCCTCCGCGATAAACTCGCCAATCTAACAAACCACGCTGGCTCTATTCAGGCCATTTCAAATTGGCTTCAGAAAAACCATCAGAATCGCGAGATCATCATTCGTGTGTGGTTAAAGGTTAGAGATAGGCGTTTCTTATTTGTAAACTATTCGAAACCTTTCAGACGATAAAAAAGGAAGCAAAAAGCATAAAAGTGATCAATCTGCTCTATGTGGCCAATGACGTCGCGCAGAATTCCCGGAAGACGTGCCCTCAGTTCAAAGACGACTTCTTCCCGGCCATTGAAAGTGCGTTCCGTCACGCCAGCGAGCTGAAATGCGCCAAGGAGCTGGAGCCGTCGATGGGGAAGCTCGTAAACGTATGGAAGGAGCGGCAGATCTTCACAGCTTCCCAGATCAAACGTCTTCTGGAGGTGAACAATACGATGAAGATGTCAGGGAGCTTTCCCTCTCCAGCGAGCAAGGACACTGGGAAGAACACTCAATCCGATCATTTCATAATGGAGGAGTCGAAGAAAATCGCTCAGGACGTGCTGCTCAACCTGAAGCGTCTTCAGAACCCGCCGAGCACAGAGCGCGAGATCCGAGTGCAGCTCTCCAAGTACCCCGACAACATCTCCTGCCCCGAGAAGCTCCAGTCCGTGCAGAGCTCCACAGAAGCCAAGGAGCTGCTCACAATGAACGAGGAGGCGATGCCAATGCTCGAGGACTACGTCAAGCGGCTCAAGGAAGAGACCAAGGAGCGAGAGCAGCTCGAGGTCAATCTGAACTTGCTCATTCAGAATGTGAGGATGACCATTGAGCACCACGAGAAGCTGTGTCGGGATGTGAAGAGAAAGGAGGACAGGATAAAGGCCGACTTGTTAGAGGTTCGAAAACATGACGAGCTCTCAGTTTTTGTTCAATTTTAGGCGGTTTCAGGTGGAGAAGACGTTCGAGTCGCTGCCGGATCTGACGAACGAGGTTCACGAAGCGCCTCTCCCGACGCTGGATGCTCTGTTTGGGCAGAAGAAGTGATGGAAGAAGAGCACAGTGTACAACAAGACGATCTCCTGTAAATTCGTCCCAATGCCTTATTAATATTTTGAAGCCAACACTTTGAATAATATGATTTTTCTTTTTTTTTCCTCTTTTTTTGATTTTTTGGAAGCTTTATCGGTCTACACCGTGTTTCTATTTATGCTTTCAAGATTTTCTAGAAAGATGGAGAATTTTTTAGAAATTTAGTCAGTGATACTTTCAACACCTCTGATTTCGAATCTGGAGTCAAAATTGCTGTAATTGATCTCATTTTTGACAAAAAAAGTTGTTTCGAAATCAATTTTTTTCTCAAAAACGAGATCAATTACAGCAATTCTGACCCCAAATTCGAAATCAGTGTCCAAATTTCCACAAATTCACATTCTTCCAGATGGGTATTCTGGAAAAAATTGCCGAAATCGAGCATGAGATCTCGCGAACACAAAAGAACAAAGCCACGGAGTACCATCTGGGTCTTCTCAAAGCCAAACTCGCCAAGTACCGACAGCAGCTCCTCGAGCCCACCGGAAAGGGCGGAGCCAAGGGAGAGGGCTTCGATGTGATGAAGAGTGGAGATGCTCGAGTGGCGATGGTGGGCTTCCCATCCGTCGGAAAGTCCACGTTGCTCTCCTCGATGACGTCGACGCATTCAGAAGCCGCTGGCTATGAATTCACAACTCTTACCTGTATCCCGGGAGTCATTTCTTATAATGGAGCCAATATTCAACTTCTGGATCTTCCTGGAATCATTGAAGGCGCCTCGCAGGGAAAGGGAAGAGGTCGGCAAGTCATTTCGGTGGCCAAGACGGCGGATCTGATTCTGATGATGTTGGACGCGGGGAAGAGTGATCAGCAGAAGATGTTGCTCGAGAGGGAGCTCGAGGCGGTTGGCATCCGGCTCAACAAGAAGCCGCCGAACATTTATGTGAAGCAGAAGAAGGTTGGAGGCGTCAAGTTCACGAATACAGTGCCGTTGACGCATTGCAATGAGAAGCTGATCATGACGGTGTTGCACGAGTACAAGATCTTCAATGCGGACGTCATCTTTCGCGAGGATTGCACGTGAGTTGCTCGGGGAGCTCTAGGGCTCATTTTTTGAGAGTTAGTGCTCAATTTACGGGGGAAAAGGGCGATTTTAGAGTAGTTTTAATAGAAAAATCATCACAATTAAGCTTAGATTCAGAATATCACAGCAAAAAATCAATGAAAGACAGAAAATTGAAGAGGACTGGTTTTTTGACAATTAGTGCTCAACTTTAGTGAAAAAGAGCAAATTTGGAGCATTTTTAGTACAAAAATCATCAGAATTGAGCTCTGATTTACAATAAACGGCAACAAATCAATAAAATTGCAGAGAATTGAAGATTTTCGCTAAAAAACTCAAAAAATTCCAAAGATTCTCCATTTTCACCGATTTCTACTCCAAAAATTGATGAAATTTTGCAAATTCACAGTGAAAACCCCCGATTTTTCACACCCTTTTTCAATTCTAAGCAACTCCAGAAGCTTCTAGATCATCTACATCTTCTAAAGGCCAAATCAGAAGTACTTCTTTCCAGCGTGGACGAGTTCATCGACATCATCCAGGGCAACCGTGTGTACATGACATGTCTGTACGTCTACAACAAAGTCGATCAGATCTCCATCGAGGAGATCGACCGGTTAGCCAGAATGCCCCATCACGTGGTGATCTCCTGTGAGATGAACCTGAATATGGACTACCTGCTCGAGAAGATCTGGGAGTATCTGGCTCTTGTTAGAGTTTACACCAAGAAGCCTGGAAATGCACCGGATTTGGGTAAGAGAGAGGGGGAATTGGAGATAAAAAGAGAGAAGGAAATAGTGTGTAAGAGGAAGAGACGCAGAGATAACTTCTTTCTTTCTAAAGCAAATTTGACCAAAAAGAACTTGCTCTACTACTTCTAGTGCTCATATCAATCTGAAAATGTGATGATGATGATTTAACCTGAAAATATATGAAAGTCATAGTGGAATGAGCCAAAAGTTATCAAACTGTTAAAAATTATGATAAAATCAAAAAAATATAATTATCCTCTGGGAAATATTTCGACATTTTCTAGATTTTATTGTTTTTATTAACATTTTTGGTAACCTTTGGCTCAAAGCTACCAGTTGTGCTCATTTTCATGTTAAATCATAACTTTGTTAGCGAAAATCATTGAAACCACGACTCTTGGTGCTCATTTCAATCTTAAAATGTCATGATGTAGCTTCAAAATAGGTCAAATTTGTTGTAAAATAAGCCAGAAGTTGTCAAAACTGTTAAAAATTATGATAAAATCAAGAAAATATCATGATCTTCTGATAAAGATGACGATATTTTCTAGATGTTATCTGTTTTATTGACATTTACGACAACTTTTGGCTCAAAGCTACCAATTGTGCTCATTTTCATGCTAAATTATACAAGGAAAGTGTTTGAAACCTAAGGTTGAACTTTTTACCGAATTTATACCATAGAGAGCTCCCTGAGCACATTCTTAGAATCAGATGCTCTTGAGAGCCCAGATATGGGTCACATAACTCAATAACAGTGCAAACAGTTCACTTTTCATTTTTCACTGTTTTTTTGGGCTTGTGTGACCCATATCTCGGCTCTCGGGAGCATCAGATTCCATGAATGTGCTCAAGGAGGTCTCGACTGCCTATGGTATAATTTTCCAAAACTAATTCCCCCATTTCCAGGCCCCGAGGACGGAATCATTCTGAGAGGCGGAGCCACAATTGAGCACTGTTGCCACGCCCTCCATCGCTCCATCGCTGCTCAGCTCCGATACGCCATCGTGTGGGGCACCTCAACGAAATTCTCCCCTCAGCGTGTCGGATTGCACCATAAGTTGGATCATGAAGACGTCATTCAGATTGTTAAAAAATAAAATTGGTTCCTTTTTTGGAGAGTGTTTTTGTTGAATTCGGTAGTAATTATTGTGGTGTTTCTTGTTTTTTTCGCAATTTGAACTTCTTTTTTTCTGTTCATGAAGATTTTCTAATTTTTTTAAATCATGTTTGATGTTTGGAAGTGTAAATTATCACTTATCCTTTATATTTTATGGTAACTTTGAAAGTTCCAAAATTAGAGAAAAAAATGGTTTTTTTTCAGAAATTACAGATCAAAAAATGAAAAAGCTGGTAATTCCACTCATCCTTATCCTTCAGACAGTGGCTCAACAAAAAAAGAGCTTCGAATTAACTTATAAAGTGAGTTGGATCTAGGAAATGAGAGATTTTTGATATTTTTGTTGAATTTTCTATCATTTTTCAGCTTTAACTTGTTCAGAATTCGGATAATAATTGTAAAAGTTGCAATTTTATCAAAAAACCATTAAAAAATAAGCAAAAAAGGAAAAAAATTGCAAACTTACTGTGCTAAAATCATATTTTTCGCTTCGAGAACCATTAGGCCACGCCCCCAACTTTTCTATTGCACCTTCATTAACAAAGATGAATAAAACTCCAATTTAAGCTCCAACCAACTTTTCAAATGCTCCAAACTTCCAGTACACCCGAAACGAGACCTGCCTCGACCACCCACTGCTCTGGCTCCCCGACAGTCGCAAATTCACCTCTCAAAACACCCTGGGCCCCATTGTCGAGTGCTACTTGCTCCGTGACGCCTTCATCGAATGCGATGAGCCGGTGCCACTGTACGGAAGCGGACAGACTGGGCCGCAGCCGGCGAACGACTCGTATCACAACGAGGGAAAGTGCCTTCGGATGGGAGGCTACAGAGCAGAAGACATCGAGTTCACCAATGTCAAGTGTCGAGTGCTCGACTGTATTGAGTGCAATGGGCCGAGGAGTTTTACCAAGCTCACGCCTTGTATTATGTATGTGAGAGCGTGCTCTACTGCACAGTTGGAGGCGCAGGCTTCCGGGCACTTCTGGCTTGTTTTGGCTCAATTTTCTCAGAGTTTTCGATGTTTTTTATCATAATTTTCAGCAAAAACATACGTTTTTAACATAATATATGGTTTTTTATCGTTTTTTTTCCTAATTCAATGCACATTTCTCATCTCAGATACCCTTTATCTTGAAAAAATCGTGAGTTTTAATAAAATCCAGACTGAGTATAATCTATGTCTGCATTTTAATGAAGCTCACGATTTTTTCAAGAAAAAAGGTATCTGAGCTGAGAAATGGGCATTAAATTAGAAAAAATCGATATAATATCATCAATTATGTTAAAAACGTATGTTTTTGCTGAAATTTATGAAAAAGCATCGAAAACCCTGAGAAAATTGACATGGAATGCCTCCCAAGTGTTACCCATGGAAAAATTTGAGACTAGTATGGTTGGATAGAGCGTAAAAAGTTATCTAAGAATCCCAGAGCATTAGTTGATAAAAAAATTTTTTGAGCAGTTATGACACCAAACGTACCCAAAAGTGACCAAAAAACGCAATATTTTCAAAAATTCATAACTTTATTCTTTGTAATCCAATTTGCATGAAACAAAAAGCATGATGTAGATAATGAATCATGGTTTTAGAAAAAATTTTTGAAAAATTTTTTCTGATTGATTAAATTATCGATTTTTTTGAAAAATCGAAAAATTTTTCTGTTTCTCAAAATTCCTACGTTAACTTTTTTTCTCGTTATCACCATTGAATTTGGCATGGTCGATTTAGTATAGAAACATATCAATACCCCGGGGGAAATAAAACCCACTCGAGTTATGATCAAAAATATCGATTTTTGGCATCTGGCTGGGACGAAGTAGTCGTCCTCAGCGACCGGTATGAAGATGTGCACACTTCTTTTCACTGGTATTTTATGTGTATTCAATGTAGTAACAAACTACAATAATTTTTAACCACTTCTAAAATGAAATTTTGAAGTTTCGTACGATTTTCTGAAAATGCCATTTCAAAAATTACGAAAATTTTTCATGTAAACAGCCACTTCTATACCAGAAGTTGACGGATTTTCATAAAATTTTCTGTTTTCGATATCTAGAAGATGTAATTCTATCAACTTATTAAGCCAATTTTTGAATTAGGCCTTTAAAATTGAGATATCGTCCAATATGTACCCCTGACCCCCCATTTTCAGTGCTTTTTGGCATGTAAACAGCCACTTCTATACCAGAAGTTGACGGATTTTCATAAACTTTTCTGTTTTCGATATCTAGAAGATGTAATTCTATCAACTTATTAAGCCAATTTTTGAATTAGGCCTTTAAAATTGAGATATCGTCCAATATGTACCCCTGACCCCCCATTTTCAGTGCTTTTTGGCATGTAAACAGCCACTTCTATACCAGAAGTTGACGGATTTTCATAAACTTTTCTGTTTTCGATATCTAGAAGATGTAATTCTATCAACTTATTAAGCCAATTTTTGAATTAGGCCTTTAAAATTGAGATATCGTCCAATATGTACCCCTGACCCCCCATTTTCAGTGCTTTTTGGCATGTAAACAGCCACTTCTATACCAGAAGTTGACGGATTTTCATAAACTTTTCTGTTTTCGATATCTAGAAGATGTAATTCTATCAACTTATTAAGCCAATTTTTGAATTAGGCCTTTAAAATTGAGATATCGTCCAATATGTACCCCTGACCCCCCATTTTCAGTGCTTTTTGGCATGTAAACAGCCACTTCTATACCAGAAGTTGACGGATTTTCATAAACTTTTCTGTTTTCGATATCTAGAAGATGTAATTCTATCAACTTATTAAGCCAATTTTTGAATTAGGCCTTTAAAATTGAGATATCGTCCAATATGTACCCCCGACCCCCCATTTTCAGTGCTTTTTGGCATGTGACAGGCCATATCTATAATGTTCAGTGTTAACGATAAGCAAACGCAGTTTGTTGATCTATTTATTAAAGAGATAAATTCAAAATGACAAACATTGTTTGAGGAAAAATCAAGAAAAGGGGGAGTTAATGGAAGTGGTCGAGTCCGCATTTGATGCAATACGTTTTCTCGCAATGAGCACATTTAACAAAAGATAGATTGCTGCACAATTGACATTTGTTCTTTCCAACTTCCGGATTGAAACAGAACTCCGCTGGAGTCTCGAATGCTGGTGGCCTCGTGGTGACAATTCCTAATTCGTAGAATCCTCTTTGAATGAAAGGAGCAAAACGAGGTGCTTCGAATTGATTTTCTGTGAAGCTGGCGATCTTCAGCAAATTGTTTCGGATGGAGATTGTGAAATCGTTCATTCGCAGTCTTATCTGATCGTGCAGTTTTCGAAGGAAGCTTTTCAACTGACGGTTGAAAAACAGATCCAGTGGCTGCAGCTGGCTAGTTGTTCGTTCCGGGAAAGTTACTATTTCTAACTTTTTTCGAGCCACAGAGCGAAGCAGCTTCATCCTGTTGAATCCAGTCCAAGAATCCAGCAATAGTACCGACCCATCCGGAATGTTCGGAAGTAGGCACTTTTCCATCCATTCCTCTGCCAATTGGCTGGACATTTTTCCTGATTTGGAGTGAGTTACATGTAGATTCCGGAATGGTGCGACCATTTGGCGGAAAGATCGAGGAGGGTTGGGTTCGTGCATTGTCAGAAAGAGTTTTCCTTTCAACTTCCCATCTGCTGAAATGCACGGGTTGAACGTCATCGAATGAGTTGTTGCATTGTCTCTCTGGCACAATCTCATCACTTTTGGCGTTCCCTTCTTCGTAAGTGTTCTTTTCTTCGTCTCCTCCAACACAACTCCAGTTTGATCAACATTGTAAATCTGGAACAAAATGGTTGCACTCAATTCAAACAAAAGAAACGTACTTGATCAACAGCATATTGGTTTCGAATTCGAGGAACGACAATGTTTCTGAAATCGGCGATGTTTTGCTCGATCTCACTTTGCCGCAGCAACGCCCTTTTTGACAGTCGTCCATCCACATGCCTGCTCACTAGAGAGCATTCTCCTTTTATTTTTTCAACAAATTTTCGCGAAGCCTGTAATAGAAAATAGAGAGGAACACTTTCATGTTGTCTTACTTTGAAATGTCTCAATCCATAACAAATCGATTGTTCAAATGCAAGTCTTCTTATGTCGCTCTCATGAATGTCATGTCGTTGTTCGTCGCGGAAGGTTGTCATTCCTGCCACTCGTTCGGCTAAATGATAAATCGCCTCATTCTTTTTCCATCTCTTATTCGTCAGACACTGTCGAATTCTGAATTGAATTTAAAAAGTAAATTCTACATTTGCGTGCTCACCTTCCAATTTGAACTCTTGCTGATTTATCATTTTCGGAGAGGTGGAATCGTTTCTTTAATTCTTTGAAAGACATACTACTATTATCGTAGGATTCAATCAGATTTTGTTTCCGCCTTTCAGTCCAGAACTTTGGATCGAAAATGGTCTCTTCATCGTCAGTTTCATCTGAATTTTATATTTTAGCTGTTTTCATATTGACTGGAAACTTACAATCAGAAATCGTCGTGTCTTCTGACGAAATGCTTGCATCTGTGTCTTCGTCACGTCCATCCAGTTTTGTAGACAGTTTTTCTGAAACTGCTATTTAGATTTCAAAACAACAATTGTAGTTACCTTTGAACTCCTTCAAAAGATTTCTAGTAGCTCTATCTTGAACATGTTCCAAAAATTTGTCGACTTGCACCAATAAACTTCCCAGCACAGCTTCATCGGACAGAGGAACAGAGGGGGTCAAATTGACAGCTTCCGTTGTGCTGTCCTCTCCTTCCACGTGTTTGGTGGAAACATCATCCATTTGATGGTCTTGCTGTGATCCTCTCATAGATTTCACTTTCTTTTTGTGCGACAAAGTTTCATTTTTTTCGAAGTTGTCACTCTGACTTGTCAACATGTTATTTCCATCGCTATCAGAAACATCAGTGACATCAATCGTGCTTTGTTCATGGTCCGAGACACTATCCAGTTCCGGAAGTGTTTCAACATCTGCTTCATTAGAAGATAATGTCTTATATTTTTCCTCCAAGCGATGTTTTTGAACAGCGTTTCGAATTACGTCTTGTCTTTCTTTTTGTTTCTTCCAGAACTGTGCAGTGGGTTTCGGCTCCTCTGATTTCCGTTTTCGCTGAGAGCGAGCAAAAGCAATTATAGATTGTTTTTTGCTTGAGGTTGACGGTGTATCCGAAGAATTATTGGTACTCTGAATAAATATGGTTTACTTGTCAACTAGTTATGTAACTCACATCTATATTGATGTTGTTATTGTTTCCGATCCAATTTTGAAGCTTTGTCTTGAACGTCGAACGGTTGAGCGTGGTGACTTGATCGGGAACTTTCCATTTCTCATACAGAGCCGTGTTGGTCGGGAACATCTTGTTTTGAAGGCACGCGTGGATATTTTGAATGGTGCAGATACCGCAATCATTACTTTCTGCCGACCTCTGCATGCTTGCGTGTGCTTCAGGAACTCGCGTGATTTTCGTTCTCACGTTATCGTTGGCAAGTAGTCTTGCCAACTTCCGAAGTTCAACATCGGAGATAGAAGGTGCCATACTCGGATGGAACGGTCGCAGTGAATCAAATACGTGCATGTGATAAGTCTCCTCCACTTTTCCGACATGCACCAATGCAAAATGATTGTTTCGAAGGAAAGGGACCAGATAGCGCGAACACGGTTTCTCTGACATGAATGCAGTCATTTCTGACAATTTCTCCGACATTCCATGTTGAAGAAACAAGTCGAGAAATGTAGGGTGGAGCAGACGCACATGGTTCGTTTCGCGATCTCTTTTCGGTAGTGCTTTGTTGTAGTCGTACACCTCAAAATGTATTGTCCAGTTATGGATTCTTTTGTTGTTCTTACCATTTGAAAAGCGAGATGGAATACGGCGTTGTCGTTAACTTGAGTGTCAACTGTTCCAACACGATCAATTTCGTCTTGTTCCATCACCATTAGATCTTTGAAACCATCCAGATTATGAGTCGGTCCATATAAGCTCTGAAAAAAGTTCTGGAATGTGAAGTTGTCTTTAATTTCAAAACAAACCTCGATTTCTTTGTTAAAAACTGCTTTTTTACCTCCTCCCAAACGTAGATGTCGCTTTCCAACCTTATTTTCAACTTTGAAGAAAGACTGAACAAGAAACATTATGATTCTTCTCCATTCAGTGTACTTACCTTGAATCGTTCAGATAATTTTGAAAAAGTTGATGTTCTATTCAAACTGTTCGATACTTTTCCTTCTGATGATTGGCATATATTTTTCCATTTAGCCTCTTTTTTTTCTTTTGGTTCTGACGATGGGACGTAGTCCTTTAGTCGAAAACCGTCCTGAACGAATTCCATGTGATGAATTTTTTTCTCATCCGAGCACTGTCTCACTTCAGTCTTTTCAGAATTAGAAAAGATCAGTGTTTTTGGTCCTTGTAAGTTGAGGTACTTCTGAAAACAAAATCAGATGCTAACAAGCCAAGAAAACATACCTCATTGTTAGATGTAACACATTCGTATAATTTCATGGGAACATCCGGAGCATATCGATCCCCAATTTTTTGATTGGAATTGAAGAGTACGTGCTAGAAATGTTTTATGAGAAACAAAGCAACTATTAGAACACTAACCTCAGGCCATGTTGCTCTGCAATCAAAATTGGACTCTTCGTTGGTGTAATATGCGGTTGGAGGTAAAACGACGTGATTAGACTCTTTGCTCTGAAAAAAATTGGTCAGTAAATGGTTGAACTGAACCATGACTTACCTTATTGCAAATATGAATTGCTTCAGCTGTGAAATTGGTGTCATTCGTAATCACAGGTACAGATTTTGGCTCGAAGACTTTTGTACTCGGTGTCGGATGAGTTTGAAGAGAAGGATAAATTGACGGGTTAGATGGTTGGATCAGAAAAGCAGCATCAGCTTGATAAGAGTCTTCCATAAACGGTGCCGATGGTATAACTGGCCAATCGAACGAGATATGAGCATCATTTTCCTGATTTGCTACTTCCAATGGTGGCGCAGATGGTATAACTGGCCAATCGAACGAGATATGAGCATTATTTTCCTGGTTTGCTACTTCCAATGGTGGCGCAGATGGTACAAGAAGTGCAGCAAGCGAATCAGCAGTTGGCAGATCTTTAAAAGTTTGTTGAAGATGAGCCAGTTGCTGCTCTCGACTTTGACTTTCATACGAGGCGTTTTCATGCGTTGAACTGGTTTGAAAACGAACTGCTTCCATCATAGACTTTCCAATGAACTTTGTCACAACCAGAGGAAAAACGAAGCAGAGCACCGAACGATGGGATAGACAGAAATGAAGTGATCAGACAAGTTCTTTCACTTTGAGCAACCCAGATAAGATTGGTTACTGTAAGGCGGAGTCATCCCACCACTTTGAGGTTGTAACATCGAAATCGGTGTTTCCCTTTGTCGGCATGGTGTTTCATGTGGCGAATTGTCTCCACTATCTTAATCCCCTGGTCCGTAAGATCATTCAAATCAAATATTTTTTTACAAACGTTTTATTGAAACAAATCAATTTAAAAAATCACTAAAAAAAACAAAAAAAAGAAATATAAAACGAAAATGAAATAGAAACAAAATAAATACATAGTGACGATAATGTCTTGTGAACCATTTCTATCATATTTGCTATTTTAATGACAATAAAAACAGCGGAAATCATGACAGCAATGCCAAAAAGCACTGAAGATGGGGGGTCGGCGGTACATATTGGACGATATCTCAATTTTAAAGGCCTAATTCAAAAATTGGCTTAATAAGTTGATAGAATTACATCTTCTAGATATCGAAAACAGAAAAGTTTATGAAAATCCGTCAACTTCTGGTATAGAAGTGGCTGTTTACATGCCAAAAAGCACTGAAAATGGGGGGTCAGGGGTACATATTGGACGATATCTCAATTTTAAAGGCCTAATTCAAAAATTGGCTTAATAAGTTGATAGAATTACATCTTCTAGATATCGAAAACAGAAAAGTTTATGAAAATCCGTCAACTTCTGGTATAGAAGTGGCTGTTTACATGCCAAAAAGCACTGAAAATGGGGGGTCAGGGGTACATATTGGACGATATCTCAATTTTAAAGGCCTAATTCAAAAATTGGCTTAATAAGTTGATAGAATTACATCTTCTAGATATCGAAAACAGAAAAGTTTATGAAAATCCGTCAACTTCTGGTATAGAAGTGGCTGTTTACATGCCAAAAAGCACTGAAAATGGGGGGTCAGGGGTACATATTGGACGATATCTCAATTTTAAAGGCCTAATTCAAAAATTGGCTTAATAAGTTGATAGAATTACATCTTCTAGATATCGAAAACAGAAAATTTTATGAAAATCCGTCAACTTCTGGTATAGAAGTGGCTGTTTACATGAAAAATTTTCGTAATTTTTGAAATGGCATTTTCAGAAAATCGTACGAAACTTCAAAATTTCATTTTAGAAGTGGTTAAAAATTATTGTAGTTTGTTACTACATTGAATACACATAAAATACCAGTGAAAAGAAGTGTGCACATCTTCATACCGGTCGCTGAGGACGACTACTTCGTCCCAGCCAGATGCCAAAAATCGATATTTTTGATCATAACTCGAGTGGGTTTTATTTCCCCCGGGGTATTGATATGTTTCTATACTAAATCGACCATGCCAAATTCAATGGTGATAACGAGAAAAAAAGTTAACGTAGGAATTTTGAGAAACAGAAAAATTTTTCGATTTTTCAAAAAAATCGATAATTTAATCAATCAGAAAAAATTTTTCAAAAATTTTTTCTAAAACCATGATTCATTATCTACATCATGCTTTTTGTTTCATGCAAATTGGATTACAAAGAATAAAGTTATGAATTTTTGAAAATATTGCGTTTTTTGGTCACTTTTGGGTACGTTTGGTGTCATAACTGCTCAAAAAAATTTTTTATCAACTAATGCTCTGGGATTCTTAGATAACTTTTTACGCTCTATCCAACCATACTAGTCTCAAATTTTTCCATGGGTAACACTTGGGAGGCATTCCATGTGAGCCAAAACAAGCCAAAAACGGCTGCGAAATGTCCGGGAGCCGAAATGCAGACGGTTAGATTTGCAGTAGAGCATGGTTTGACTACCGACTTCGCGAACATCTGATAGTGAGAGTGCTCTGATCGAGGAGACGCAGAGCTCACTAGATTTGCAATAGAGCGTGATTGCATTTGATTTCAATCGCGCTCTATTGTGAATCTTGTGAGCTCTGCGTCTCCTCGATCAGTGTACTCTCTCTCAAATTCTCAATAGAGCAGCGTTGCCTTTGCTAGAGAAACCATGCTCCATTGCAAATCTCTCTAACTTTCTTAAAGTCAGTGGATCAGAAAACCTCGATTCTCATTTAAAAAATCAATAATCAACCAATACCCCTCCTTTCTGCAGCTACACTGGTCACTACTTCCTCACCACGCTCCTCTACTCGATCTTCCTCGGCCTCGTCGCCGTCGACCGCTTCTGTCTCGGCTACTCGGCGATGGCCGTCGGCAAACTGATGACGTTGGGCGGGTTCGGCGTCTGGTGGATCGTCGACATCTTCCTTCTGGTGCTCGGCTATCTCGGACCGGCGGACGACTCGAATTGGGAGCCTAATTATTGATTTTTCGGATTATTTTGACACTTTTTGCACTTTTTTGTGGTTTTTATCAGATCTCTTCCTCTTTTTCTCACTGCGCAACTTGTAATTTTGAAACTTGTATTTAGACTTTATCCCTGTGGAAACAATAAAATGAGCTCACTTGTGCTCCACAGCTTTCAAAAAATGTAAAATTTGAAAAAAAAAAAGTGAAAAATTTATTCATTTATTCAGATCTCTTTCTTTTTTCCTTCCGCCTTCCTCACTGCACATTTGGTATTTTCGTGCTGATTGTCACTTTGATCTTCGCCAAATCCCGCCCATCGATGAGCTCACTGAACACCCTCCCCATCATCGCTGCCAGTTTGTCGGCACGATCATCTGGAGTGGGCGGGGCGTCAGAAGGAGACGTCGACCGCTTCCGCTTCACTTTTTCGATGGTCTCGTTGGAGCGGCAAGGCCCGCTGAACACGGAAACTTTGTTCTGAAAAAAATTGATAAAAATTTCAAATATAAAAAAATTTGAAAAGAGTCCTGTCCCTTTAAAGTGGGTACTGTAGGTCTGTATCACCATGTTTTTGATTAAAACAGGTTTTTTCACACTTTGAACGAATTTTTGTTAGATAAAAGTTATATATTCAGAATCAGCGAAAAATTCTCTATCGATTGACATATAAACCATACCGGAGCATTCTTGACATTGAGCAGTTCGGCGGAGAATGGGGTGTCTGATGCATCCCACTCGCCGTCGGTGCACTCGGACAGCTTTTCTCCTTTTTCTGCAATGATTTTATTGATTTTTTCAGATTTTATCGATTGATTACCATCTTCAGCGACTTCCATTTTCGGTAAAACCCGAATCGACTTCTGCGCCGTCAAATCGATTCTCGCCGATTCGTCGGATTCTTTGGGTTTCACCCCTGGAAGCTCCTCTCGTTTGGAGCCGTCTTTGGGCTCTTTTTGCTCTTTTGGCTCTTTTGGTTCGACTGGATTCATTTTGAAGTTTGAAATAAATATGTTTTCCAGATTTTTCTATAGAATTTTCCACGTATTCAGCAAAAAACTTTCCAAATTTTTGAAAAAAAATTTATTTCTACAAAACAAGAAACTCAAAAACTTTTGTCAATGGACAAGAAGAAAAAAGAGGATACAGTTTCGGACTCGGAGAGCTCGCAGACTTGTGAGCTCCAATTCTCTTGCTCATTTTTAAATGCTCTTTCAGTGAGAAGCGCGTCGACTGGAACACTCGGCGAGGCGTTGCAGACGTGCACCGACGGCGAGTGGGACGCCTCTGATGAGCCTTATTCGGCGGAGCTGCTCAATGTGAAGAAGAAGCCGGCAAGTTTTTTATATCAATCGATAGAGAATTTTTCGCTGATTCTGAATATATAACTGTTACTCCGAAAAAATTAGAAAAAAATGTTGAAAAACACGAAAAACTTGAAGCGAAAAACAGGGAGCTACCGTAACCCACTTTAAAGGGACAGCACACCTCTAGACATTTGAAAATTCAAAATTATGTCTGCAGAACCGAGTGAACGTCTTCTCAGCCACCGAGAAGAATCAGGAGACGATAATCGTGGCAGAAGAGTCTTCTACTGCTCTTGCCGTCTCGCCGAGTGAGCTTTCTTCTTATTCTTTTATTCCTGACGTCTTCTGAATTTACAGAACCGCCCACCGAGCATCACAACCTGGCACGACTGATTCAGAAGGCGTGCACGGTGCTTCTGGAGTCGGCGAGTGGCGAGGGAGCAGAGCTTCATGTGAAGTTGGAGTTCGAGGATTGGCGAAATTGTCCTCCGTGATTTGGATTCTTATTCTAAAGAAAGATTTGACTTTGTAGTGTTTAGTGTTTTCGAAAATGTGAAAAAGACATTGAATTAAATTTTTGAGTTTTATTTGAACGAAAAAAAATACAATTGAATCAGAGAACACAGAAATCAAAATTTACAATGAAATCACACGGTACAATTATTAATGAGATTATTTGAAGAGATAATATTAGAAGCGCATCTGGGAGAAGGGGACGACGACTGGTTGGTCGAGTTGGATGAAGAGTGGTCTCTCGATGTTCTCCTTCTGGACTGCCTTCTGGAGTGGAGACGTCGATCTGGAGGTGGAGTTGGAGGTGGAGTTGGAGCTGAGCTGCTGGGAAAAGTCCGTCCAGGTGCCCACATTCGAGAAGACGTCGTTGGATCGAGGAGTCTTCTGAAGACGTGCCTTCCTCTCCCTCCTCATCATCCTCTTGTGGTGTCTGATCTGCTCCATCATGTAGGCGTACTCGTTGTCCATCTGGAGCCGGTGGTTGCGTTGCTCCATGAAGGCGTACATGTACTGTGCATGCACATCCAGTGACTGCTTCTCGTTGGCGGACAGTCTGCGAGTCTTCGGGTGGGCGACGAACGAGTAGCGGAGCATGGTCGGTTGGTGACTGAATGGTGTGCACACTGGGTGGCAGGGGACCCTTTTATAGGTCCCCTTGGCCACGCCCTTTTCAGACTGTTCTATCGATTTTCAGAAGGATGTCGTAAGTTGTGACCTGGTTGGGCCATAAGGCTGTAAATTTAATGGATGGGGCCGTCTTTGGTGGTACCGACATAGAACAATGGGAAAAGAAGAATACGACTGAAAACAATGCCGGTGATACAGTGGTTGTGAGTTTTGCGTTTGCTCCGAGCACAGAAGAAGTACATGTTTTTCGTAGAAACGTATAACATCCGATAGAGAATTTCCTGCTGATTCCGAATATATAATCATCTCCCTGGGTGGTATACGTTAAACTCGAAATCCAATTTTATTACAGTATCCAGAACTAAAGGGACATGCACATATGAAATCTATCAGTTTTGCATATTTCGAGCTGAAAAGTACATGGCTGTGATCAGAAAAATCGTCTGATTCGAATGATATAATAATATCCTAACATTTTGAGAAAAATATTTTGGCTCCCAAACCGATCGTCATCCGTGGAGGACGACGCTCGGGAAAATCGTCAGAGTGAAAAATTTGAATTTAGCTCTGAAAATTATATCATTCGAAAGAGAATTTTCCACTGATTTCAAATATATTAACAACTTCCTGATTAGTACACGTCCAACAAAAAATCCATTTTTATTACAGTATCCAGAACTAAAGGGACATGCACATCTAAAATCTGTCAGTTTTGCATATTTCTAGCTGAAAAGTACATGGCTGTGATCAGAAAAATCGTCTGATTCGAATGATATAATAATATCCTAACATTTTGAGAATAGTATATTGCCTCCCAAACCGATCGCCGTTCGAGAAGGACGACGCTCGGAAAACTCGTCAAATTGAAAATTTTGAATTTCGCGACGAAACTTATATCATTCGAAAGGGAATTTTTTGCTGATTCCGAATATTCGAATCATACCATGCCATTCTTATTCACTGATACTCTTCAACCTCATTTCCGTCAGTTCTCCCATTCTACGTTGTTCGGTTAAAAATCAAGAAAATATCACATTTATTCAAATAAGACTGCACATAAAGTTACTTCTCCGATTCTTCTGCCACCTCAGCATCTACACCACCGCCTTGGTCACACAGCATCCTAAACACAACGCGATGCTCAATATGGTGCTCCCAATGGTAAGAAGAATTATCAGTCCGCCGACGACGTACACCCAAATCTCGATGCTCCAACAGCACTCTGAATTTTTGTCGCCACAGCAGCGTAGTTTGTAGGCAAAGTTGTTGAAGCCACAGCTCGTTCCAAAGGTTTCTCCGGTCGCCGCATTGATCATTCGTTTCGGACAGAACACTTCTCCCTGAAAAACTTCAGAATAGCAACTCTGATTAATGTCTAGTTTTCAGTACTGGTTTTTGAAAATAAAGTTTGTTTGTATAGCTAAGTTTAGAGCTCTATATCTCGGCTCACAGATGTCAGAAACAAATTTTGAAAACAGTTCTGGAAAGCTTAACATGAGAGCTTTCAAATGATATAAACCCCATTTTATGAAAGCAAGAGCACGGTAAAATTACTATGAATTTCTCTAAAATTTGACATTTCTAAACTTCTAGTCAAAAAACGGAAAAATACTTTTTTTTGAAATATCCTTCTCTAAGTGAGTGTCACTGAACATTAGTTGCTCTGATATCATTGATTAGCTCCACCTAATCACTCCCCAAAAGAGCATTTGGAGCCACTCAGTACCTCCAAATCCAGAACCGACGAAAACCCCGTCTCCTCCAGTTTGTCCTTGATCCCCTCTATCGTTTCATTGTCGGCGAGCTTTTTCAGTTTATCCAAATTCTTTGGATCCGTGAGATTGTTGGTATCCACTGGAAGTGTCACTGGGATTGGAGGCATCGTCGGGAGAGTTACATTCGGTGCTGGGGCTCCGATGGATAGGGAAATGACAAATAGAGAGATCCCGAGAAGTTTCATATTTTCTGAAAGGAAGAGATGAGCTGTGACGATGTGAATTGAAAGCTTACATTCAGGAAACTTAGAAGCTGGAAATAAAGAGGGTGGCATTTGATATTCCACGTGAACCCCTTCTCGTCAATGTTTCTGATTGAACTTTTACTTTTACAGGTCGTGGTTCAAACAGAATGCCAATTTCCTATGTGTCTTTTTCCATCAGAATTCTTCCCCGTTTCCAATCAAATTCTCTCAGTACATTCCACCCAATTATCTGCATGGGAAGGCAAAAGTTGTGATAAACGATATGAGAATGTTCCTCGTTTCCATCGGCTAACAGGGAACTGCGGGAGGAAAACAGTTTTAAATTGGAATTACAAAGTGACCTTCGAAGAAACTTCCTTCTTCTGTGGGGTATAAAACCTCTTGGGAGGGAGGCGGACGGCATCACTCGCCATGGACGATATCACCAGAAGAAACGCGTACCGCTTTGTCGCCTACTCGGCCGTCACCTTCTCGGTGGTGGCCGTGTTCTCGGTGAGTTTCTGGATCTAGATCTAGTTCAGAAGGTGTGGAAGTGGTTTATCCTCCACTAGTAAAGCTTCCCTATTCTGAATACAACATCTTCATCAGCTATACAGTAACCTATTCCTTTCCAGCTCTGCATTACCCTGCCAATGGTGTACAACTACGTGCACGGCATCAAGTCGCAGATCAACCACCAGATCTCCTTCTGTAGAAACTCGGCGCGCGACATCTTCTCAGAGGTCAACCACATCCGCTCTAACCCGAACAACGCGACCCGCGAGAAGCGTCAAATCGACCAGTGCTCTGGATGCTGCCTTCCAGGCTCTGCAGGACCCGCCGGAACCCCTGGAAAGCCAGGAAGACCAGGACGTCCAGGAGCCGCCGGTCTCCCAGGAAACCCAGGACGCCCACCAGCACAGCCATGCGACCCGATCACCCCGCCACCATGCAGACCTTGCCCACAAGGACCAGCGGGAGCTCCAGGAGCCCCTGGACCACAAGGAGACGCCGGAGCACCAGGACAGCCAGGCTTTGGAAGCGGCGTCGGAGCCCCAGGACCAGCGGGACCAAAGGGACCACGTGGAGCGCCTGGAAACCCGGGACAAGCCGGAGCTCCAGGACAGCCAGGAGCCGACGCGCAGAGCCAGTCCACCCCGGGAGCGCCTGGACCAGCGGGACCACAAGGACCACCAGGACCATCGGGAGCTCCAGGAGCACCAGGAGGACCCGGATTCCCAGGAGCACCTGGACCAAAGGGACCGTCTGGAGCACCAGGACAGCCAGGACAGGATGGAAATCCGGGACAGCCTGGACAGCCGGGACAGTCGGGCGGCAGTGGAGAGCGCGGAATCTGCCCCAAGTACTGTGCCATCGACGGAGGCGTGTTCTTCGACGACGGCTCCTTCAGAAGACGTTAATCTTCTTATCATTGTCTATAGATCCAATAAATTTTTCTTTGCCGCAATTTGGTGTTTGAGTCTTCTGGGGGGAGGGGGAGGGTGGAGAATAGAAAGCGAGAATAGGAAACTTTGAAACCGGTTCGGTGAATCGAAAAACAGCAGGTAATCGAAATTGGAATGGAAATCGAGATTGAAATCATGAAAGGAACATCTGAAAGGAAAAGAAGAAAGGAAAACAGATGATGATAGCTAAACAGATAGCTGAATTGATAGTACATGATATCATCATGACTTTTAAAAGTTGTCCACGAGAACTACACAACTTACAGGGATTGACCAATAGGAGAGCTGCACTGGCAATGAGATAGGAGCAAAGAGCTCAATGGAAAAAGCGTTTCTGGAAAGTGAGAATGCGCTCTATTGCACAGAAAGTGAGAGAGCACATGATTCTTTGAGACGCAGACCGACAGACTGTCTGCGTCTCTCCAAATCGTACACTCTCTCGCCACACTTTCTACGCTATCCTCCTAGTTCTCGAGGATTTTCAGTCACTATCAGGAAGTAAACCACTTCGTCATGAACTTTTGCAAACCTCAAGAAAACAGAAAACAGAACCATTCAGTCTATCAATCACATGTTCCCTTTCCTCCCATCTGTTTTCTGTGTTGTGTCTCACCTTTTTCGGACATTAATTGAACAAAAAAAGTAAAAAAAAGAAAGGGAAGTTCCTCCTTATCGCTTCCTTGACAACAGAACTTTGGAACTTTACTGGATAGGGGAAGAGGGGAGAAGAGGGTATAAAAAGACTGGTAACCAGGGGAGACCATCATTCTGCAGAGATGGAGGATATCAGTAGAAGAAACGCGTACCGGTTCGTCGCCTACGCGGCCGTCACCTTCTCAGTGGTTGCGGTGTTCTCGGTGAGTTTGGAGCATTTTACTAGATCTAGTTCAGAAGACGTTGAAGCTTGCAGTAACCTCCACAAGCTTACCCTGTCTGAATACAACTTCATCAGCTATAGCCTATAGAGTAACCTATCCCTTTTCAGCTCTGCATCACGATCCCAATGGTGTACAACTACGTGCACGGCATCAAGACGCAGATCGACCACCAGATCTCCTTCTGTAAGAACTCTGCCCGCGACATCTTCTCGGAGGTCAACCACATCCGTGCCAACCCGAAGAACGCTTCCCGTTTCGCCCGTCAAGCCGGCTATGATTTCGATACTGGAGCAGTTGACGACTTTGGAGCTTCTTCTGGAGCCTCCTCCGGCTCCTCTTACGGAGGCGGTTCGTGCTCTGGATGCTGCCTTCCAGGCTCTGCCGGACCTGCTGGAACCCCTGGAAAGCCGGGAAGACCAGGACGTCCAGGAGCCGCCGGACTCCCAGGAAACCCGGGACGCCCACCAGCGCAGCCTTGCCACCCGATCACCCCTCCACCATGCAGACCTTGCCCTCGCGGTCCACCAGGAGCTCCAGGAACCCCGGGACCACAAGGAGACGCCGGAGCACCAGGACAGCCAGGATACGGAGGAGGCGTCGGGGCTCCAGGACCAGCGGGACCAAAGGGACCACGCGGACAGCCAGGAAACCCGGGAAGAGCCGGCGCTCCAGGAAACCCGGGAGCCGACGCGCAGAGCCAGTCCACCCCGGGAGCCCCTGGACCAGCGGGACCACAGGGACCACCAGGACCATCGGGAGCTCCAGGAGCACCAGGAGGACCCGGATTCCCAGGAGCCCCAGGACCAAAGGGACCTTCTGGAGCACCAGGACAGCCAGGACAGGACGGAAATCCGGGACAGCCTGGACAGCCGGGACAGTCGGGAGGCAGTGGAAACAGGGGAATCTGCCCGAAGTACTGTGCCATCGACGGTGGTGTCTTCTTCGAGGATGGAACCAGAAGAAAGTAATTGTGATAGTCAAGAAAATAAAGTCATTGAGCATTCAATCAGTCATTTTCTTTATTATTTATACATACCAGTATCATTATCAATCACCTCCTCTTCACCAAATTCACTCTAACCGCATCCTTTGGCCGCATAATGACCCCATTGCAATCGGGCACCAGATCCGGCTCTCCCTCCATATCCATCTCGAACTTCTCCACCAACTTTGCAATCGTCGTCTTGAACTCCATCTCAGCAAACCGCATCCCCACACAATACCGTGGTCCGACTCCGAACGGGATCCACTTCAGCGACGAGCTCTTCTCGTTCCAGTCCAGGAACCTTTCAGGTTGGAAGGCGTACGGGTTCTCCCAGTTGTGCTCGTTGTGGTGGACAGTGTAGGGGAGCACTGTCACGCAGGCGCCTTTCGGGTAGAACTGCCCGCGGATCTCGCAGTCGTTGAGGCATACTCGGCTCAGGAAGCTGGAAGTGGGTGGTGTTTGGTATCATTCGAAAGCCCTTGATTTGAGGATTTTGGAACTGTTTTCAGAATTTGATAGCGAGCTCTGTGAGCCGAGATATAGTGCTGACAACTTTCCACTAGTGGTTATTTCACTACAGTTTCTACTGATCTTGTGAGCACCATATCTCGGCTCTCAGATGTCGGTGGAAAATTCTGAAAATAGTTTTGAGCTCCTCAAATCAAGAGCTTTCAAATGATAGTATTTTTGTCCAGGTAAGTTGCAAGTTTGCTCTAGCGTACTACTCGTACGCTACTAGAGAAGTAGAGAGTGTGTAGTTTGAAGAGCTTTTTTGTTGGTTAGTTTTTGTTGGTGTAATTCCAAAAATATGTGGAACGTGATTTTTTAATGGTATTGTAAACATTTCAATTGATAAGAAAAACATTTTTCGGAGACCAAGTTTCGAAAATCACTCCTTATCACTTGGCACAAGAAACTTTCCTTTGATCTCAATTTTAGAGGTATGTAGTTTTATCAGTGCTACACAACATCAAATGAGATGAAAATGTTCATCTAGAAATCGAAAACAGCATGACTCTATAAGCACATCATCCAAAAAGACTACAAGGCTTCTAGATAGTCAGAAATCACAACTCTCTTTCTCACGACCTGGACCTTATCTTCTTGGAGCTATTCTTCTCTTTAGAATAGTCCAAAACTCACTGAATAACTGGCGGATAGACTCTCAACGTCTCCTTGTACACCGCATCCAGATACTTCATCCCGTGAATCGCATCGTACCCCAGCCCTCCCTCACTCTTCCTCGTGCTCACCACCTCTTCATAAAGCCTCTGCTGCACATCCGGATGCCTCGAGAGCAAGTAACTGCAGTAGGTCATAGCAGTGCTCGTTGTCTCGTAGCCTGCCAACAGGAAAGCGAAACAGTTCTCGATGACTTCTTGCTTCGTCATGTTCTTCAACTTATCGTCTTCTCGATCTAGAAGAAGCTTCAGGAGGTCGACGCTCTCGGCGCCTTCTCCGGCACGTCGACGTTCGTAGACATTCGAGAGCCCTGAGACGAGGGGGATCTCGGCGGCAGCGAGCCCTGTGAACTTGTAGAGCGACTTCCAGAGCCAGCCGAGTTCAGGGAGGATGACTGGAAAGGAGATTGTTATAGATGTAAGGTATGTTGGAGGGGAGACTCACAAGAAGTGCTGACAACTGGGCTGTGTCGGATGTCGATGAGACTGATAAACTTCCTCGCTTGCACGTAGAACACTTCCGTTCGATCTCTTTGGCAGTTACTGTCAATGGCAAAAGCGCATTTTCCGATGACGTCGAGGGTGAGGCCTTGGAAGTCTCTGAAAGGAGATGGTGCTCTTCATAACTCCGCCCATTTGTGCTCTTTTTGGCTCAATTCTCGTGGAGAAGCGTAAGGACATCAGAACTACCAACTGTCAATTTTACAGAACCAGAGTCTTCAAAAAGAGCTCAAAAAGTTCAATTTTCTGGAGCTCATTTTTCTATTTTCTTAATTTCAGTTCAGTCGGTTTAGCTACCAATTTTGAACCTTCATAACTCCGCCTATTTGTGCTCTTTTTGGCTCATTTTTTCTGGAGTCATAGGTTGATATCAGAGCTACAAAATGTCAAATTCACAAAGCATGTAGTTTGGAAATGAGCTCAAAAAGTTTGATTTTCTGGAGCTCATTTTTCAGTTTTTTGCGCAAAGTGCACTTTAGAAATATGATGATACGGAGCTTATTTTTGATTTTCATAAAAAATGCTCAACTAATGATTTTTAGCTCTGATATCAATGAGCAACTCCAGAAAATTGGAGCCAGAAAGAGCGAAAGTGGGCGGAGTTATGAGGGCTCAAAAACAAGCCGAAATACTGTTTCAGGATGTTTTTAGACGACCGTATCTCGTTATTCAATTAAGTTATCGCTGCAAATCATTCTATTTCTAATTATTACTATCAGTTTAATTAACAAATTGTTCATTGCTCCCTCTAATTATCAAAAAAACATCACCCAATGTTCCCCTTTCTAATCACTTTATCAATGTCTGTCTTTTCGAACTACGGAAATGACGCGTTTTCTTTAAAGATGATGAATTCCATCCACTGATAATAAAATGAGCACAAAAAGTTCAAAAATACGAAAACCACCCACTCGTAGATATCCCATTTCTCTCCGCTCATCGATTTCTCCTCGAGAATCTCCAGAAAAATCTCAATTTTATCGCGAATCGTCTCATGCATCGCTCTCATTTTTCCAGTCGCGAAGATCGGAGCAATGGCACTTCGACTGTTCTTCCATCCTGATGCGTAGGAGGCTTGCAGGAGGGAGGTGATGAGTTCTAGAAAAGGAGAAGGGCCCTTTAGTTTTAAAGGGACAGGGTGGTTTGTAGGAAAGGGGGGGGGGGTGGTGTATAAGGAGGGTAATGTTACAGGTGTCATAACTTCGCTCAAAGTTCTTCAAATCACTTCAAACTTTTTGTAAATAGTAGGAAATTAGCTGATCTACAACTTTGCCATTGAACAGTTTTACTCAAAATTAATATTTGCTCTAGAAATTATTGATTTTCCAAAAGGTTCCTCAAAATAGTCAGCAAATTGAAATGTTTTCTTTTTTTGTTATTTTTCTTGTTCACTAAATTGTTAATATTACAAAATTAAACAACTCGTTTTTAAAAGGGTACGGTAGATTTAAAGGGACATGGCGAATTGTAGAAAAAGGGCTGGAGTTTGGAGAGGATACTGTAGCTTTGAAGACGGTCATATTGGAGGAGTCATAACTTTGCTCAAAGTGCTCCAAATTGATTCAAACTTTTTGTAAATGATAGGGAATCAGTTGATCTACAACTTTGCAGTTGATCACTTTCACAGAAAATCAATAACAAACCAGGAAAATGCAGTTTTTCAAAAGGTCCTTCAAAATAAGAAAATTTTGATCGGTCAAAAATTACTCCCCTTCACAGTGCAAATATACTGATAACAACTTAATTTTCATGAATTTTGATCAGTAGCTCTTTTCTTATCAATAAGATTACAATATAAAAACAGTGCACCCAGCTAAGAGACGCAGTGAAAAAACTCACGAGTCTCTTGAAAAATGGGCGGGACGACGCGATCGGAAAAGTTGGAAAAGTTGGTGATGTACACCTCCTTGATATCCTCCTCATTGGAAAGAGCAATCGTGAGCTGTTTGCCAAAGTAGATTCCGAATTTGTCGCCAAACTTTTTGTGAAGTATCCCGAACCACTCGTTCGAGTCATCGTATCCCATTCGCGCTTTTCTTCTGAATACAGACAAGATAAACTAAATACTAATAGTGAGAAGCATTGCAAATCAAAGAAGCACGGACTCACTCCATAATCTCCTTGAGATTCCCCAAAAACCAATGTGGCTCGGGTCCATTGAGCCCGATCTTGCTCCTAAGCTTAAAAAACTCTCGCCTCGAAATAAGAATGTGAGCTATGAAAGTGAGCAAACTGCATAGAAGAGCCGTGAGAATCAGGAGAGCCATTTTAACAAAAACTGATAAGTTTGACTGGGAAACAGCGATGTTTAAAAGGGAGAGCGTCTGACCGTCTGCGTCTCGGATCTGGTTTACGATTCTAGCGAGTCTAGCGAAGGATGGTCAGTGTAGGTGGGTGTTTTCTGCTGATTCGTCACTGATATCAGTAACTGGGGGAGGAGAGAAGTGATTTTGATCTGTGGGTGGGAGGTGGCTGGGGGAGGAGAGGAAGGGGGTCAGCAAGTGCGCTCTAATGGACTTTGACGCCACGGTGACCCAAACGGAATGTGCAATAGAACAATTTTCGCTACCAATCAGCGAAAAAAATGGGCGGTCCAATTTGTAATGATGCGGCCCGCTCGTTCGCAAAGCTTTCTTCATCAGAGCGCAACGCGCGGCACAAATTTTCGCAGCAGTGCGGCATGGGCAAAAATTTGAAAATTGCAGCTGTATCTGCTTTTTCTATGCGCAAAACGTGATTAATTAAAGAAAATACATGATAGAAATCAGAAACCAATCATGTTCGACAAAGTTGTAACAAAAAATTGTGAAGCACTAGCCTGGTCACTGCTAAAAAGGCGACGGCCGAACAAATTTTTCAGGCCGTATTGGTTTTCGTGGTTTTTGATACTCTTAAACCACTATTTTGGTTTAATCCAGCACAAGAGAGGTTTACAAAAAGTTTTCAAACCCACACAAACAATTGCAAAAAAATCGCCGAGCAATTTCTTAAGAAAACTCCAAAAAACTGAAAATTACGCTCGGCCATGGTCTTCTAGCAGCTCGCAATATACTTTAAACCACTTTTTGAGAGTTACCCGACTATTTACGAAATTCAATTGTATAAATCTATCTGTACAAAAAATTTAAAGAAAATCGCCGAGAAACTTTTCGAGAAAACACCCAAAAACTGGTGATGGCCTAGCATTTCGTTCGGCCATCATACTTTGAGAGGCTCGCTAGGTACCAAGAACCACTTTTTACGGTTTGTAATTTTTATGGTATGTTTGTCATTAAATTCTCAATCGATAGAAAAAGTTTAAAAAAAATCGCCGAGAAACTTTTTGAGAAAACGGCCAAAAACTGAGAATGGCCTAGGATTTCATTCGGCCCTCCAACTTTGAGCGTCCTGCTAGGTGTCAAGAACCACTTTTTACGACACATCCTTTTCACTGTATGTTTGAAATCGAATTGTCTATCCCTAGAAAAAGTTTAAAAAAAATCGCCGAGAAACTTTTTGAGAAAACGGCCAAAAACTGAGAATGGCCTAGGATTTCATTCGGCCCTCCAACTTTGAGCGTCCTGCTAGGTGTCAAGAACCACTTTTTACGACACATCCTTTTCACTGTATGTTTGAAATCGAATTGTCTATCCCTAGAAAAAGTTTTAAAAAAATCGCCGAGAAACTTTTCGAGAAAATTGCCAAAAACATGGGATGGCCTAGGATTTCGTTCGGCCCTCCAACTTCCAGCGGTTCGCTAGGTGTAAAGAACCACTTTTTACAGTCTGTCTTTTTCATTGTAGGTTTTAAATTGCATTCTCTATCCATAGAAAAAGTTTCAAAAAAATCGCTGAGAAAGTTTTTGAGATAATTGACGAAAACGATGATGGCCTAGAATTGTGCCACGGCGGCCGAAGTGTTGCCGGCCCCCATCGCGTTTGGGTCACCGTGTGACGCTTTTTCGAGTTTTCTGAGCATATGGCTGTTGAAAACCGTTTGTAAATCATGAATTTGTGAGAAGATAGTGCAAGAATCGTGAAAAAGGCTTAGGTTTTCAAATTTTCTGCAAATTGTCGTCAGATGCTGCGCAAGCACGACACGAATTTCAAATTTGCTCTTTTTTTCCTGTTTTTTCTTCAAATTTGTTAATTTTTCAAGCTTTTTTTTACAAAAATGATTATAACCATCAATTTTGTGTCTTTTCTTACCAGATTTAGTGGAAAAATGACAAAAAATTATGAAAATTGGAGAAAAATCGAGAAAAATCATCAAATTCCCAATTGTTGTGCAAGTTGTCGTCAGATCCTGTGCAAACACCACATAAACTTCAATTTTCAGGGGTTTCACTGTCTTTTTCTTCAAATTTATTGATTTTTCAGGATTTTTGACGAAAATTCTTGTTTTTGAGTACTTTTCAATCGTTTTCATTAAAAAATTGTCGAAAAATCATGAAAATTGAAGTAAAACCAAGAAAAACCATCAAATTTCCAATTTTTTTGCAAATTGTGGTCAGATCCTATGCAGACACCACTTAAACTTCAAATTTTCAGGGGTTTTTTTCCGGATTTCCTTCAAATTTGATGATTTTTGAGGATTTTTTCAATAAAAAATCAGAAAATTTCATGAAAATTTAAGTAAAATCGAGAAAAACCATCAAATTCCCAATTTTTCTGCAAACTGTCGTTAGATCCTGTGCAAACACCACAGAAATTTCAAATTTTCATTGATTTTTATCAAATTCTCTTCAAATTTGATGATTTTTTGTGAATTTTTCCACAAAAAACAATTTTATAATTCTTATGGAGTGATTTTCGGTTATTTTTCCCATAAAAAACCTCAAAAAACGGTCAAATTTGAAGCAAAATCAAGTTGGCCTAACTTTTTCTTAATTTTCTCTTCCACAAGTCCAAATCTTATATACTGACATTTCTGTACTTCTCGTGGACAACTCGGACTTCCGGTCATTGAACGCTCAACTGTTGCTCTTTATCTTTCATAGTTTGTTTTTTTTTCTGAACACAACTCTTTAAAAATTATCAATGACGAATCAAAGTTTATCACAATCAGTTCAAAAAATCACTTCATTATCAGAGTGAGTCTAATCCTCCTCCTCGCACTCGCACTCCTCGCCACTCTCCTCCTCCGAACTTCCATCCAGTGCAAACTTCGGCCCTCTGTTTCTTCGCTTCGGAGCTGGGGGCGGAGCCTGGTTGATAATGATGATGTTGGGTTGGCCGTTTCCATTTCGGTACTGATTCGGGTCGAAGCCAGGCGGGAACATTCCAGGTGGGTAGACCGCGTTGTTATTTCCAGTATTGGTGTTGGTGTTGGTGTTGGTGTTGGTGTTACCAGTATTGGTGGAGTTCCCATTGCCACCAATCGCCGTCGGGGTGTCATTTCCACCCATCGACGGAGAGTCGCCATCTTTTGGCGCAGTCACCACACCACCTCCTGGCACCGTGGCGTTGCCCACCATATCAGTGCCCTTTCCGGGGTCGGAGGCCACTGGGTTCGGGGCCGCAGAGGAGGTGGAAGGTGTGGGTGTGGTGGTGGGTGTGGTGGATGGTGTGGTGGATGGTGAGGGTGTGGAGGGTGCAGGGGTCGTTGCTCTCGGGTCAATGGTGGTTGGTACGCCAGGGCGACGGCACAGCCTGGAAAATGGAAATGCGCTCTATTGTGGATCGTTTCTTTGTGGGCGGGGCCAAAAATTTTGCAAAGTGCGGCAGCTATTTTCTGCAACCTTGCCGCACAACATTTTTTTCAACATTTTCAAAATTTCATTGATTTTATTGTCAAAATTATCGAATTGCGGAAAAGTGTGCACACACCGATTGTGGGCGGGGCCAAAAGCAGAAATTATTCGCAATGTGCGGCACTAGTTTTCAGCAACCTTGTCGCACACAATTTTTCCATCATTTTCATTAAAATTTTCATCAAAATTGCATTGATTTCATTGATTTTTCAATTGTTTTTCTTATATTTGGGCATTTTCTGTCCGAATACATGAGAATCAAAAGAAAATCATGCAAAAATGGCTTGAAATCGAATTTTCAAACGAAAAATTATGAAAAAAAAAGTGAGGCGAAGTTGCAGAAAACTGGTGCCGCACTTTGCAAAAAAAAAAGCAAAATCGGGTCTTACAGCGAAAATTACAGTTTTCATGACATTTTCATCAAGTTTTAATCCAAAAAGCTTCGAAACTTTCGCTCAAAGACCCTTTTTTCAATCTTTTTTCGAAGCTTTGTTTTAAAAAATTAATTTTGAATTTTAAAAACTCTCAAAACCCCCTGCGCCTTTAACCCACAGTAACCCCGCTTACATCGTCACCGCATCAGCCGACCAATCTCCATAAATCAACAAATTTCCAATCGACCAGCTCGCCGGATTCCGGAACCGCATCGTCTTGAGCAGTTGGGTGCCCGTGTAAACCTTCCATTGCAGCGGGTATTTTCTAAAAAAAATCAATAATTTTTTTGGAATTTTCACGAATTCTGGATTACACAATAGTGATAGTGTATCGATTTCCAGGAGTCCACGGCAACGAACTGAACTCTTCCTGTCCCCATTGATGCGGCGCCTGGAATTTGATAAAAAACCAAAAAATCAATAAAAATCAATAAAAAAATCAATAAAAAATCAATAAGTTAAATGCTCACCAAGTAACTATTATAAATGATAGAATGATTGAGGAACTGATTTCGAATGTGCAAGGAGATCTTGCTCACTTCGTACACACTGTTGAATCCTTCGTACAGATGAATGTACGACCTGAACGAAAATCAATAAATCAATACAATCCAAATTTCCAAACATATTGGCTCCAGAATAGACGGTTCCAGTGATGGTGACGGCGTCTCCGGGCTCCATGGCTCGCGAGAAACGAATCATCTTCCAGCGCAGGTCGCCTGTCTTTAATAAGTGGGCTAATTGGGCAATTAACTAATTATAATTAAATCTAATTACTCATAAATGTTTAGTAAATCGATAATTTGTATCAATTTGAAGTTGTATCCAATTAAAACAATGTCATTTTGGAGCCCTCGTAACTCCGCCCACTTTTGCTCTTTTTGGCTCAAATTTTCTACAGTTACTCATTGATATCAGAGTAACAAATTATCAGTGACAACTTTTTATGAGAATCAAAAATGAGCTCGGAAAATTCAATTTTCTGGAGCTCACTTTTCAGTTCTTCTTGAATCGAAAATTCTGAACCCATTTTTGATTTCCATGAAAAGTTATCAACTGACAATTTGTTGCCCTTCTATCAAGCTATTACTTCAGAAAATTTGAGCCAAAAAGAGCAACAATGGGCGGAGTTATGAGCAAAAAAAATGTTTGTACGATACAGTAGTCCGATTGTCCGAGAGAACTACACGAACGTTCTGTGTCACTGACAATGAGATAATTAATACTGGGTTAGAGTTCAGCTTTGTAGCTCTCCAATTAAACTTCTTAATTACTGTCAGCGAAACAGTGCATAACCACGAGAGACGTAGACATTCTCACCAAAGAGTTGCAGTTCAAATAGGGTCGTTCGTCATCTGAATGCGCTGACGTGGCAAACAGTAAAAGGATCGGAAGGAAACGCATTTCGCGAAAAAGGTTTATACTACGAACCGAGGACACTGTTTTATACTTTTGCGAGTTTTGATGGCCGATAAAATCGAAAAGTTTTTGTACAAGTTGGGCCTGCTGCTTTCTGGTTTCCAGCGTGTGAGGAATTTATTTCAGAGGTTCCACAAAATATCCAATTTTCACAAGAAATACAATGATAGTGAATGATACAAGAATAAAGAAATAAAAGTTGTGGAATATAGTTGTTAGTTGTTGATGACTTTTTTAGCTCTGCGCAGCGATCTTCGTCTGGCCGGTCTCTCGTCGGGTTGCTCGAGAAGCGGTTGCTCTTCAGCAGCAACGGCCGGAGCTTCGTCTGGCTGTACGGCCGGAACTTCAGCGGTCTCAGCCTCTGACTGCTCTGATTGTCCTGAGGTGGATGGTCCAGCTGCTTCGCCGGCTGGCTCCTCGGCAATCTCTTCGACTGGCTCCGCAACAGCCTTACCGGTCAACAGAGCTTCACGTTCGGCTTGAACAATGATAGCCGCACTCACATCCTCCATCTCGATTTGCTCAGTGCCTCTCGTGGTAACAGTTTCGTTGGATCGTCCCGATCCAGAGGAAGAATCTACTTGCTCTCTTTGATTTGCAGGATTGTTGTTTCCTCCTCGAACCCAACTGAAAACGGAGACTAGAATCAATTTCAGAAATTCTGACAGGGTAAGGATCGGGAATCGCCATTCAAACTCGGTGTGGTTTAAAATATAATTTCAATAGTTTCAGGGTTGAGAACTCGGAAGAACTCACTTGGCGACGTCGTTTCGGACTCTGAAAAAAGACTATGGTTACCTTTACAAGTGTATACTCTTACCTGTCAGAACAACAGCAGCAAATAGCGGCTAACACTAGGATACCGAAAATAAAGGGGACGAAAGTCATAACCAACGTTAGGACATTTGAATACCCGTCAACATTATAATTTCTGAATGCGCCGCATCTGTACCAGATCTGGTAGCTGTCGAAGTGGAATCGGGGAACATCGAAGCGTCCTTTGTAGTCGATGCGACCGCTCACATCCTTCTCTTTTCGGCCTCGGCAGTGAACACTGATATCGTCGTTCGACGCGAGATCGGCTACCACCATAAAGTTGTGCGTGTCACTATTCATCACAGTGAATTCTTTTGCATCACAGTCCGAAACTTGCAGTCCTCTTTTAATACAGTCGTCTTCGGAGTAAATGGTAAAAACGACGCGAATGTTTGCAGCACTCGAGTTATGCGACTCCCGGAGCCTTTTCACCTCGTTGAATCTGAAAATGTATACGTTTTAGGGAGGACTTTCATCAGCTCACGTGGCTGCTCCAAGCATTGTCAAAGCCATCCGGACGTTCGTTTTCCTCTCAATCGGAATGTCGCTCGGGTTCATTGCCACCAACGTTTCGTTGTCATCGTTTGGGTAGGAAAAGGCGCATTGGACGAGGATAGCTGCTAGAAGGAGCACAAGGGCCACGAAAAATGCTCTTTCTGGTGAGCAAAGCATGACGATCGGCAGTGATTCGAGCAGGAATGATGCAAAAAGGTGCGAAAACAATGATTTGAAAGTTGTTCGCGCCAAGTTCCGCCCGTTTCCTGTCGAGACCCGAGGAGAGAATTGCATGCGCCTTTAAAATTTTAGGATTCGAATTGTTTTTTTTTTCTTTTTTTTTTTTTGAAAAAAAAAAGATTTCTGAATCCGAAAATGGAGAATTCCGATCGAATTAATTGATTTTTTAACGAGTTTTAGGAAAATTATGTGAAAAGTTAGCCAAGTGGGTCACAAATGATTGTAAAACTGAAAAAGAAAACGTGAAAACTTCTCATTCCCCAAAATGGAAGAAATCCGTCGTCGTTCTCGACAAAATGAGCAGGAGCGCTTCGAAAAAGAAGTGGAGGATGACTTTCAGACCACTTTAGAGTGAGTTTTCTCTCAAAAGAAAAAAAGTAAAACGAGAAGAATCCAGAGAAATGGAAACCATTGCTCTGGACATTGTCCCCAGTGACATGGAGATCATCTCCACAGAACGGAAGCTGTTCGAGCACGACGTCTCCAACGAATCCGCCATCGACCTGGTGATCCGGGTGCGTGCGACTACGCCATCGGACTTCGCCATGGATCGGAGCATCTTCCTGCTCCCCGCCGGCCGATCCACCACCATCCGCATCATCCGCCACGCCTCGCCCATCCGCTCCTATCGTCTGAAGCTAGACGCCACCAAGTACCAGCCATTCTTCAACCCATCCGATCTGCACGACTACTTCATCGGGCCTTACTACTGGAAGACGTTCCTCATCAGATATCACGGCGCGCCGAGGTACTGGGAGGACGCGATAAAGATCAATGATTGGGTGGAGGCGAATGATTTGAGCTACAAGGTGGATGCGGAGATGCGCGCGATTCTGGCGAATGAGAAGGAGAACGATAGTGAGAAGGAGCAGTTTGTGAACGATGATGAGATTGTGCAGAATGAGGTTTTCTATTGTTATCAAAATTGGATAAAATATCAATAACTCTCATAAAATTATTATTTTCCAGGCCAAAATGAACCTAACAAACATCATCCTGATGGCCAACAATATCAGTTTCGGCGAAGAGCTCGAGGCGGATGCTCCAGAAAAGGAAGACGAGGACTACGAGGAGCAATCAGATGAGAAGAAATTGCTCATGAACTCTTCATAAAATTTTGATTTTTGTTTTCTTTGGGAATGTTTATTACACAGGAAGGGGGGGATAAAGATGCCAAAATGATGCAAAATCGGGGGTAAAACTTGAATTTACACAGAAAAAATAAATTAATTGGTGCTTTTCGACTTTTTGAACATGACCCGGTCGACCTTGACATTGTCGTCGACAAGGCGGTACAGGTAGGTGACCACATTGTCAGCCTGGACGTCCAGCAGCGCGAAACTCGGAGTTGCCGGGCCGTCCATGGTCACGCTGAACGAGCCGGTCGCCGTGCCGGGGTCCACGTAGAACCGGCCGTTCTTCTCGAGCGCCGAGCACTCGTAGCTGTTCCCGGTGACCAGGATATCCACATCGAGCTGGCGGGCGAGGAGCTCGAGCATCTGGAAAAGGTCATGGTTTGAGAAAAGGGGGCGGGGACTAACCCTCTGATCTCCCCAGGGGATGATCTGATGTCCGTGGCAGAGGCCGATGCGGAACTGGCCGACGGTCACCACCTTCGTGTCCGGGTACTTGAGGTTCTCCTCGTCGAACTCGCCGCGGACCACGTGCACGTCGGAGCACAGCGATCTGCAACATGCGGCGCGGTTTTTTCTTCAAATTTTTTTTATCGTTTCTTCGATTTTTAACAAAAAAGGTGAAAAATTGTCAATATTCCACCTCAAATAATCAAAAGTCTCTCTGGAGCACAAATTTCCCGTGCAGAGCACATGCTGCATCTTATTCGGCACCAGAAGCTTTCGGAATTTCGGCGAAATGTTGTCCGCGCGATGCGGAAGATTGAAGTCACCGATCAGGAGCACCAACTGCAAAATTTTGCTCTTTTTGGGGGATTTTATTTGAAAATTACCATTTTTAATGGAAAATTGTTGAAAATTTAATGTTTAGGAGCTGCAAGGATTGAGAAAGTTGTCTGGAAATAATTTTTTAATTTGAAAAAACCAGAGGAAAGAGTACAAAAATTGGAAAAAAGATAAAATCAGGATCAGAACCGATAAAAATCAATAACAAAATTCACAAATTTTCAAAAATCTTCATGATCAAATTCAACAAAAACTCCTAAAACAAATCTATTATAAAAATCTATAAATTATTGATTTTCTTCCGTTTTCTTTTTCAAAAATCCAACAGGTCCTCCTCGTTTTTCCAGAATAAATTGCAAAGTTTTCGGGAAAATCGAAAAAGCTTTGAATTTCTCGCCCATTTCGCCAAGAAGCATGTTGTAAGATTCTGCAATTATTGATTTTATTGATTTTTTTGGAGGGATAACCGTACTGATAAAATTCTCTTGTTGTTCTCGATTCTTGCACACTTGAAGAAGTCGTCGAAGTCGATGTTCAACTCCGAGTTGAAGGAGAAGGTTTCTGGAAATGATAGAAAGGTCTAGAATAACTGTTAGTTGTACTTCAAGGTGGAGAATATCTCCCAGCTTTACTTTGAGGTTGAGAATAACTCAGAGTTCTTCTTTGAAGTCGAGAATTACTCCCAGTTCTACACTGAGGTCGGGAATAACTCCCAGTTCTACCATGAGGTCGAGAATAACTCACAGTTTCACTTTAAGGTCAGGAATAACTCCCAGTTCTATTTCGAGATCGAGAATAACTACTAGGTCAACTTCGAGGTCAAGAATAACTCCCAGTTCTCCTACGAGGTCAGGAATAACTCCCAGTTCCACTCTGAGGTCAAGAATAACTCCCAGCTTCACTCTGAGGTCAAGAATGACATCCAGTTCTACAATGAGGTCACGAATAACTCCCAGTTACACTTTAAGGTCAGGAATAACTCCCAGTTCTACTACGAGGCCGAGAATAACTCCCAGTTCTCCTACGAGGTCAAGAATAACTCCCAGTTCCACTGTGAGATTCAGAATACCTCCCAGTTGCTCACCTCTGCTCAACAGGTCCATAAACCAGTGCCCTGCCATCGAGCAACCCCTTCAAATACCCGAAATCCACGTCAGCGGTCAAATCGAAAACTCCGGGTTCTTCCAGCGGATCGACTTGTTTATGACGATGATACGCACGGAACGAGTGAGTGTTCCTACTCCCATCGTGTCCTGAATCAATTATCGATTGATTTTGTAGAGGTACAGTATTCTACCGTAGTCCACAAGAAGCGCGAATCCGCCGAAAGTGGTGATTCTGTCGACGATCTGATTGACGACGGTGCCCGCTTCTGGAGAGCACTCCCACGTCGTTCTGGAGACGTCGGAGCGGATGGAAACGGGGATGAGGCCTCTGGAAGAGGTGATGACTGGGAGTTTTACTTGGAACCTACTTGGTGTGCAAGTTCTCTCCTTTTGACTTCATGAAGCACAGCTCGCCGTCCTTATTCAGATTTATATATCTACAATTAATTTTCTACAGTAATCCTCTACAGAAACCCCTTACATTTCATTCCACGTGTCATCTGACGCCTTCTGAAACTGATGAATCGGAAGAGCGTCGAGGAACTCATTGCCGATGAAGACAGAAAATCCATCAGGCAAATCATCAATAGACTTGTACCAGAAGACGTTCACCCCCGTCCTCGACTTATTCTTTCTGACATACGCCTCATCCCTAACGTCTTCTGAATTCAGAAGACACAGAACTCGCTCCTGCTCATCGATGAGCGCATTCGACGTCTCCACGAGATGCACCGACACCGATTTGTCCTGGAACTTGGAGAGCGAGGCGAGCACGTCGCTCATCAGTTGTGCTCTTCCCGGGCCGAGCTCCACGAGGTTCCAGGAGCCCGTGTGGCCCGTGTTGGCGAGCTCGTTGAATATCCTGAAGAGCGCTCTTTAATTAATTGTAAGCTCCAATTTTAAAATTCACCATACTCCGATCATCTCTCCGAACAACTGGGTGAGCTCTGGCGACGTGATAAAGTCTCCTTTTTCTCCGAAAACTGATTGTTTTTCCGAGAATTGCCCGTAATATCCGACTTCTGGAGCGGAAACGCACGTCTTCATGTACTCGGCCACTGTTATCGGCCCAGATGTTCTGATTTTGTCGACAATGAACTTTTTCAGATGATTGACAGGCTTTTGGTTTTGCTGGAGAGAATATAATGAAAAAAATGACAGAAAAACGATGACTCACCTTGGAGTAGCCTGGCGGGGTGATGATTTTCTTCTCGGTTGAAAAGTTGCGTGGGAAAGCCCGTTGGAATCGATTTGCCCTTTGGAGAATTATCATGTTTGTTCCTGAATGTTGAAGTTTATTGATTTTATTGATTTTCGTTAAAAATTTTTAGAAAATTTCCAGGAAAAACAAAAGATTCCAAGTTTCAAAATCGCGAAAAAAAAAACAAAAAACAAGAAAGCGCGTCGAATCTACAGCAGAGTCCGCAGAAAAAATCCTTGGTGTATGCACAGGAAGCATTTACGGAGCACGGTGACCCAAACGCGATGGGGGCCGGCAACACTTCG
Organism: Caenorhabditis imperialis; assembly: GCA_963572205.1. Lineage (NCBI taxonomy): Eukaryota > Metazoa > Nematoda > Chromadorea > Rhabditida > Rhabditidae > Caenorhabditis > Caenorhabditis imperialis. The sequence goes on from OY751541.1 coordinate 7,655,313, forward strand.
GCCGCCGTGGCACAATTCTAGGCCATCATCGTTTTCGTCAATTATCTCAAAAACTTTCTCAGCGATTTTTTTGAAACTTTTTCTATGGATAGAGAATGCAATTTAAAACCTACAATGAAAAAGACAGACTGTAAAAAGTGGTTCTTTACACCTAGCGAACCGCTGGAAGTTGGAGGGCCGAACGAAATCCTAGGCCATCCCATGTTTTTGGCAATTTTCTCGAAAAGTTTCTCGGCGATTTTTTTAAAACTTTTTCTAGGGATAGACAATTCGATTTCAAACATACAGTGAAAAGGATGTGTCGTAAAAAGTGGTTCTTGACACCTAGCAGGACGCTCAAAGTTGGAGGGCCGAATGAAATCCTAGGCCATTCTCAGTTTTTGGCCGTTTTCTCAAAAAGTTTCTCGGCGATTTTTTTTAAACTTTTTCTAGGGATAGACAATTCGATTTCAAACATACAGTGAAAAGGATGTGTCGTAAAAAGTGGTTCTTGACACCTAGCAGGACGCTCAAAGTTGGAGGGCCGAATGAAATCCTAGGCCATTCTCAGTTTTTGGCCGTTTTCTCAAAAAGTTTCTCGGCGATTTTTTTTAAACTTTTTCTATCGATTGAGAATTTAATGACAAACATACCATAAAAATTACAAACCGTAAAAAGTGGTTCTTGGTACCTAGCGAGCCTCTCAAAGTATGATGGCCGAACGAAATGCTAGGCCATCACCAGTTTTTGGGTGTTTTCTCGAAAAGTTTCTCGGCGATTTTCTTTAAATTTTTTGTACAGATAGATTTATACAATTGAATTTCGTAAATAGTCGGGTAACTCTCAAAAAGTGGTTTAAAGTATATTGCGAGCTGCTAGAAGACCATGGCCGAGCGTAATTTTCAGTTTTTTGGAGTTTTCTTAAGAAATTGCTCGGCGATTTTTTTGCAATTGTTTGTGTGGGTTTGAAAACTTTTTGTAAACCTCTCTTGTGCTGGATTAAACCAAAATAGTGGTTTAAGAGTATCAAAAACCACGAAAACCAATACGGCCTGAAAAATTTGTTCGGCCGTCGCCTTTTTAGCAGTGACCAGGCTAGTGCTTCACAATTTTTTGTTACAACTTTGTCGAACATGATTGGTTTCTGATTTCTATCATGTATTTTCTTTAATTAATCACGTTTTGCGCATAGAAAAAGCAGATACAGCTGCAATTTTCAAATTTTTGCCCATGCCGCACTGCTGCGAAAATTTGTGCCGCGCGTTGCGCTCTGATGAAGAAAGCTTTGCGAACGAGCGGGCCGCATCATTACAAATTGGACCGCCCATTTTTTTCGCTGATTGGTAGCGAAAATTGTTCTATTGCACATTCCGTTTGGGTCACCGTGACGGAGATTTTTTTCTTTTTTTTCGATTTTTTTTCACTTTTTTCAGGTATTTTTCAGGTTCCGCCCGACTTTTAATCGAATTTATTTTCTATTTTTCAATTTAAATTCAAAAAATGCAAAATTTCCAGCACTCATGCACCCTCGAAACCCATACAAAACCCGTCCGCCAGACTTCAAAGAGCTTGCGTTGGAATATCCGGAATTTCGAAAATACTGTCAGTATATCAGCAATGGGAAAGTAAAATTTGATTTTCAAAACGATGACGCTATTCGATGCTTGACCAGGACCCTTTTAAAAAAGGATTTTGGCTTGGAGGTAAGCATTTATTGGTTTATTGAACCGAAATTAAAGAAAATTTAATTTTTTAGGTAAATCTCCCTCCAGGCAACCTAGTGCCTCGTATTCCCCAAAAACTAAACTACTGTCTGCTCATCGACGATTTATTAAAAGAAAACAAAATCCAAGAGAACGTCATCGGCATAGATATCGGGACAGGCACCTCCTGTGTTCATGCTCTCATCGGAGCGCGTAAATTTGGATGGAAGTTTGTGGCAACCGATGGAGATGAGCATTCAGTGAAGGTGGCTCACGAGAACGTGGCGAAGAATGGATTGGAGCAAGAGATCTGCGTGGTTCGGGTGAATCCAGATGTCAAGACGGTGTTAATGGTACTTTTGCTAAATCTTGAAAAAACTGAAAGAAATCGATAATTCAGGACGTAATGAACACCCTTCACCCGTCCACATTCACCTTCTGTATGTGCAATCCACCGTTCTTCGGGACTGAAGAAAAACTGGAAAAGTTCATGGAGGAGAACGACGACAAATACTCCAATAGAATTCAGAATCAGAATTCTAATTGGAATTCTGAATTCCGCCCACCTCCACACTCCATAACCCTCGCTTCCAGTGCAGAATTATCCGTTGAAGGTGGAGAAGTGGCGTTTGTGAATCGGATTATCGATGATAGTGTGTGCCTGAGAGAGAGGATTAAGTAAGTTCTTCTGGAGACATACCAGAAAATGAATTCCTGAATTCTAGAATCTACACAACGATGCTGGGGAGGAAGCAGAGCATCAAGCCACTGTCCCAACGTCTTCAGCGCTTCGGAGACGACGTCAAGTACGTGGTTTTTCCACTGAATCAAGGGAAGACAAAAAGATGGATGTTGGCGTGGACTTTCGGGAAGAATATCACGCTTTCTATGAATACGGTGAGTTGAATCTCTTCAGAAGACGTTCCTCTAATCAGAAAATTCTCTTCCAGGACCGCCCAATCACTCTCAAATGCCCTGCGCCCGGCCTCACCCGAATCCTAAACCAGATGACGTCCCTCCACGGCGTCACCCGGATAGAAGACGTCGGACGGTGCCACGTGGAATTCAAAAGTGTGACGTGGACCAATCAGCGAGCCAGAAGACGTGCAGAAGCAGAACTTAAAGGAAACGAGGCGAAACGAGCGAGACTGAACTGCCGGAGTGTGGCGTGCGAGGCGAACATGGGATGTGGTGATGGGACGGATTCTTACACGAATTCAGGGAACTTCACGTCTTCTGAATCGACGTCGAGGGATTCTGAAGATTCTGGAGTGAAGGACAACGCTACACAGTGCTACTTTCCACTCCCTGCTGAGCTCGTCCCCAAGCCGATTATCAGGATACGAGTGCTCGTGGAGAAACTGGAAAAACACGAGGATCTGGCCACTTTTGAGCTTATTTCGGGCTCCAGACAACACTTGTCTCAATTAGTGCAATTTCTAAAGAACTCCATTTGTCGGTAGCATTATTTGAGCATTTTGAGCATTTTTCCAATTTTTTGTGATCTTTTTCTTCCTGTAAATTTGAATTTTTGAATTCGACCAGTGACATAATAACAAGATATCTTTATTTTATTCGATTAATAAAGTGATTTTTGAGTAGAACTTCGTGTGTGGGTCTCGCAACGATAACACACAGCTTTGCGACTGATACAGTAGTGTGATGGGAATTGGCGGGAATTTGAAAGCTTCAGAAGTGAAAAATAGAAAAGTGAATAATGTGATTATTGATTTTTTCTCGAGAAAATCGATAATTTTAAAAAATTTTGAAAAAAAAACCAAAAATCAATAAAATAACAAATTTGATTGAATTAAAGTTGATAAAATTGAAAAAATTACTTTTTATGTGAGAAAACCATGGAAAATCACTAAAAATCAACAAATTCAATGAAAAATTCTAATTTCGCGCTATTTTTCCTTGTTGTGTTACTGTAACAATCGCTAAACTGTGTAATTTCGTTGCGAGACCAAACTTTTCAATGAAATTTTTAGTTTTTTTGCTCTGTGAAAAATTAACAATTGAATTGAATAAAAGTCGTTCAAAATTGACAAAAAACAACTTTTTTGTGATAAAAATTAAGAAAAATCGCTGAAAATTAGCAAATTCAATGCTATTAATGAATTTCCCGCCATTTTCCCACTATATTACTGTATCAATCGCTCAACTGTGTGTTTTCGTTGCGAGACCCATTCCACCTCTCAAAAATTCCATCCATAAAATGTTCCATTTTGAGAACCAGTTTGTCAGGGGATTAAAAATGGTTCGTTTCACCGCGCCGTCATTCATTTGTTTGTCAACACCTTCTGTACTTTGACTCCTTCACAAATTCTCCCATTTTTTGCCGCGAGAATAAATCCCGAATGTCGTCGAGACTCCGCCCACTTTCACTTGTGATGACCTTGTTAAAAAGCGGCGAGAACACTTTCTGATAACAAACATCTTCCGATTTCCCTTATTTTCTCCTGATTTTTCTCCTTTTTTGGACAATTTCGAATAAAATGAAGGTATTCTGCTCCAGAAGAGCACATTTTTTCAAATTGTCATTTTTCCTCGAAATTTAGGTGCTCATTGTGCTCTCCACCATTTTCCTCACCAATTGGTGTCTGGAGCATGGCGAAGCTGAAGAAGAGGTCATTTTCCCCAGAATTAAGACCGGTTCTGATGACGTCATTTTTCTGGATCTCACTGATATCGATCATGCGAATGGAGCTGAAGTTTGAGCAGTTTTAGAGGGGAAAATGGGTCTCGCAACGAAAATACACAGCTGATCGAGTGTTACAGTAATCTTGCGCGCGTAATTTGAAATTTTTTAAATTTTTTCTGATTTTTGCTCGAAAAATGTGAAAAACCCGCGAAAAATCAATAGAATTTCAAATATACCTCGAAAAAACCCAAAATTCAAAAAATTTTTCAAATTCCCGCAAAATCCTCTCAGATTACTGTAACAACCACCCTAGCTGTGCAATTTCGTTGCGAGACCCACCAAAAACCAAAAATTTCCCTTTTTTCAGATCCCAAGAAATTTGACCGAGGAGGATACCAAAATCATTCCCACCAATATTGATTTCGCCGCTTTGAAGTATTGATTTTTCGTTGGAATTATTGATTTTTTGCTTTTTTCAGAGAAGCCTATGCGAAGGAGAACAAGGCGGAGAGATTTTTGCCTTCTCGTTTGATTTTCGAGGATAAAAAGAGAAAGTGATGGGAATTTCCCGATTTTCCATTTATTCGTTTAAAATGATGATGCAATTGATCAATAATCTTCAAAAATCAATAAAATTTACAACCAATATAACCATTGAGATCACAAAAAATTCACACATTATTCTTCTTAATTTCGTCGATAATTTCCTGTTTCGAAATGTACTGTCGGAGCAGGAGGCCCTTGAATCCGTGGCTCGAGTCCATGAGCACTTTCTGGCTCGTCATCCCCACCAAATACTTCCTGAAAATGAGCACTTTTAATGGATTATCAATGGAGCGCACTTACGCGGCCACCGATTCGTCGATGGTGGAGGCGAAGGTGATGGGTGCGTGGAGGTGGTGGAGAATGTGGCGGATGTCCACCAACCAGTAGGGTGTGAACGAGTCCTGAATTTGATTGGTGGCTGGGGGAAGAGGAAGTGGGAAATTTAGGCCATGTGGAATTGTATCGATTTTATTGATTTTTATTGATTTCAATGGGTTTTTCGTTGAATTTTTATCGATTTGAATGGATTTCCTTTATTTTTGATCGATTTTATGGGGGGTTTGAAAATTGTTCAGATTTTTATTGATTTTAATTGAAGCTTCTTTAATTTTTATCGATTTTCATCAAATGCTATCGATTTTTATTGATTTTTCATTAAATTTCTTCAATTTTTATCGACTTTTTGTTTACTTTTGTCGATTTTTATAATTTTTTTTTCAATTTTTATAGATTTTATGCTGGAAAATTGATTTTTATCAATTTATACTCAATTTTTATGATTTTCTGAATAATTTTCATTGAAAAGATCTCAAAAACTTCGAAAAATCATCAAAACTGTTGAAAATTTCCCTATTTTCTCGAAACTCCGCCCACTTTTGCAGCTTTTCTGCATTTTTTTCAAGGTGAAGCTATGGTTTTCTGTGATTAATCGCGACTTTTCAATGATATTCAGAATCAGAAAGATGCAGAATCGAATTTAGATTGATTTTGTGTCGAAATTCTGGAAAATCCAGGCTCAACATCGAATTTCAGAACTTTGACATCAAAAGTCTGAATATCATCAAAAATAACTGATTGAATCGCAAAAATCCACATTCCTCTTTCTCTATTTCTCTTAAAAAAAGAAATATGCCGCAAAACTGCAAAAACTGGGCGGAGCCATTACACTGACATGTCTCAACTCCGCTTCGTTGAACGGGAACTTCTCGATCCACTCCAAAAACGCCTGTCTAACGAGATTATAGGCCACAAGTCGTCCTCCCAACCGGCACGCCGAGTGTCCCACCTAAAACAATAATCCGCCTTCCGAAATGCAATCCAATTACCAGCTGGTAGGGCAGCACGAACTCCTCCAACTGCGAACTGACGTCGTCGCGAAGGACGCAGATGGCCGCCTGAGAGGCGCCCGACAGTGCCTCGTGTCCTGGAGTCATTCCGATGAAACGGGGCGGTTCGATGAGGTAGTGGGGGAACTGGACGGAGAGCTCCGCGAGCCAGTCGGCGAACTCTTTGCGGGTCATCTCGAACTTGTGGTCGTCGTGTCGGAACTCGCCGGGTTTCATGCCGAACACGGTGTTGTACTCGTGGTTCGGGGTGGAGAAGATGAACATTCGGGGGAGCAGCACGCCGAGCACGTTGCTCACGAATCGCTTCGCGTTGGCGAGGGGAATGTGCTCCACACTGATAAAGGAATGGTTAAAATCGGGGAGAGTGGGGTGAAAGAGCATGGTTTGAAATCTATAAAATAGTGTTTACAGTTGCTTATGAGATCTGGAAAATTCTGAAATTTCAGCCCAGACACGAAAAAGTGACGATTTTCTCATATTAGAAGTTTTTTTCACTGCTTGAACTTCTAAAGATGAGAAAACACCATATTATGCTCCGTTTTTTTTCACACCATATTATGCTCCGTTTTTCGAGCTCTTCCCTTTAAAAAAAAACTAACACTTCCAACGAGACAATCGCGTCCATATCAGCGAAACGATGATCCGGCTCGAGGATGTCGCCGAGGAAGCTTCTCATTAGCACCGGGAGGCCAGTCTCGCTGGCAAGAATGTCGGCGTGCTCGGTGAGGTACTTACTGGAAATGGAGAGGGGCGGAGTTTGGCAGATTAGGGAATGTTCCACAGATAGTTTCGCTTTGTGTTATCATTCGAAAGGTCTTTTCATGGGGAATTCAGAACTGTTGTCTGTTTTCCTAAATGACAAGGAGCGCTGAGTTATGAAGCTTAAAATGTTTAACTGGAGCGAATCTATAATCTGGTTAATATTCCATACGAATATTGTCAAATTAATCAAATGTAGACATCATTCGAATGTTTACATTTGATTACTTTAACAATACGTTCATGGATTATTGATTCGTACTAGTTAAACTTTTAAAGCTTCATATTATCCATTTCTGACGAAATGATAGTGCGCCCAGAAATTGCAAGTGGGCGTGGCCAAAAATCTCGCCACGAAAACTTTTGTAATTTTCGAATTTGCTTCGTTTTTCGTAGGTTTTTTGAGTTTTTCCAACTTATAAAAATGTAAAATTGAGAAAAATAATTTTTGAATTTGAAATTTTCCCAAAAATCGCCAGAAAAACGCAAAAAGCTGGACCGATTTACAAAATTACGGTATCTTTCGCGGCGAGACCTATGGCCACGCCTCCTTGCAATTTCTGTGCGCACTATCACTCCGTCGGAAATGGATAATAGTTTCGCTTTGTGGTATCATTCAAAAGGTCTTTTCATGAGGAATTCAGAACAGTAGTCTGTTTTTGTTTATTGACAAGGAGCGCTGAGTTATGAAGCTTCAAAAGTTGAACTGGTAGACATCAATAATCAGGTCAATATTCCATGAATGCATTGTCAAATTAATCAAATGTGAATTTTGTCCACATTTGATGATTTGACAATGCGTTCATGGAAAATTGGTCAGATTATTGATTCGCATCAGTTAAACTTTTGAAACTTCATAACTCAGCGCTCCTTGTCATTTAGTAAAAACAAACAACAGTTCTGAATTCCTCATGAAAAGACCTTTCGAATTATAACAAGAAGGCCAAACTATCTGTGGAACATTCCCTAGTTCCCTTCAATGCAACCCTGCTCCATTGCACTTCACCAACTCACTCCAAAAGCTGCTGTCCGACCGACAAGCTCTCCTCATCAATGTCCACCGAGAAGACCTGCATATTGCCCAGCGATCCCAAGTACTCCGACAGCCCCCTCTCCAACGACATCTCCCCACACCCCATCACGCCCAATCTCGAGATATCCACCCCCGACTTCCGTTTGAAATCCATCAGCACATTCCTCACGAACGCATTCCGTTGCATCTGAAGTGGCGGTCGGAAGAAGTGCTTCTTCCGCTCGTGGTCATCAGCGGACTCCTCCGACGTCGCCAGCGGGTCAAAGTGGTAGACCATGTCTCTGTACTGCTCGTCGTCGTTCTTCTGATGGCTGTTGTGCTTCCAGCCTTTGCTGAAGATCGGCTTCGGCTCTTGCTGGTTCTTGAATTTCGGGCGGAACACTTCGGCGTTCGCTTTTTCGAGAATTCGGTCCAGCGGCTCGCAGAGAGCTACTTCCAGCTGATCGTAGGCTTGCAGATATGTTTGCTGAAAGCTTTTATGTTTTTGGAGGCTTTTGCTCCAAATCCAGTGAAAACCTCATCGTATGGTGTTCCCCAGCCATCAGTAAACTGCGCGAACATCTGTAATATTTGTTGGTTCAAAAGTTTTCAATAAAATCCGAGAAACTTGAAGTATATTCTGCGAAATTGACTTAAAATCGATAAAATCCAAGAAATATTGAAAAAATTGTATTTTTTGTCGAATAAAAAGTGGAAAAGTGTCTACAAAATGTACAGAGAGGGGGGCGGAGTGAGATGCAAACGCGCTCTATCGCACAATTTGCATAAATTTTCGAAAAAAAATCATCAAAAACATCAAGAAAAAGAATATCGTTGAGCTCGACCCGGCGGAGCCCGTGCCCTGCTCATTCTTGCTCCGTTTGTACCAGTTTCCGATAGATCGCGTAGAACAGGGCACACAGGTGTAGTCATAAGATCACGCAGCACCGGCAGATACCTGAAAATGAGCCGTTTGTTGCTCATTGAGCTCATTTCAAGAGTTATCGAAACAAGAGTGAGTCTAAATGCACACAGTGATTAGTCTCGTGTGGCTCCGACCAGCCACACCATGCCCACTTCATTCTCTGGCGTACCTTGTTTGGCGTTATTGGTGTGCCTGATTGGAGGCGTGCACAACGAGAGATAAATAAGCGTTGAATACGAGGAGAGGAGAAGGAGAAGAAGTCGGTTAAAACCTACCGCCGCGGTTGACGACGTTGTCGGCTGGAGGCGTCGCCGGCGCGAAATACGCGTGGATTTCAATGTTCGGGCGGTGGTGCTGAAGGGAAAAATGTGGTTTTTTGGGGTTTTTTGGGGGTGGAAAATGTGATTTTTCATGTTTTTTCAAGCATTTTTGCTTGGTTTTCGATTAAATTCAACGAATTTTCAAGCTTTTTTCGATGAAAAAACTCAAAAAACTAGAAAATTTCGTTTTTACAGGAGAAGTGTTTGACTTCAAGATTAATTTTTTATCAAATTTCTATCATAGAGAGCTCCTTGAGCACATTAATTGAACCAGATGCTCCTGAGAGCTATCTGCATCTCTGAATGTGCTCAATGAGCTCTCTATGGTATACTCTCCGTACACGAAGGTTGCCAATGCGCTCCACCGAGCGCGATGCGGTCGAGGCGTGCCGCGAAAAATTTTTTTGAATTTTCGAAATTTCGATTTGATCTCTAGCCGTTTTTCTTGTATTTTCATGATGACAATTGCCCGAAATGATGACAATTGCACCAAAATCAAGAAAAAAACGGCTAGAGATCAAATTTAAATTTCGAAAATTCAAAAAATTTTTCGCGGCACGCCTCGACCGCATCGCGCTCGGTGGAGCGCATTGGCAACCTTCGTGTACGGAGAGTAAATTTGACAAAAATTTAACTTGAAGTCAAACACTTTCCTTGTAAAAGCGAATTTTTCTAGTTTTTTGAGTTTTTTATCGAAAAAAGCTCAAAAAATCACCAAATTCACTCCCAATTCACTAAAAACACATCACGAATTCACCTGAAATCTCAAAATCGCGTCCTTGGACACATTCTGACAGTCATACAAATCAATTCTCTTCAACCCCTTGCACTGTCTCAAATGGCTCAGCGTGGCATCAGTGAGCTGCGGACAATTGTCCAGCTCCAACACCTTCAGACTCTCCCGATGCTTTGTCGCCAGATTCTGAATCGAGTCATCCGTGATGAGCTCACAATGCGACAAGCTCAGCTCCTGCAGAGCCACACAGTGATTGGCGAGCGCGTGGATGGTGTGATCCGACACCAACGAGCAGTCCTCAATGTCGAGTCTCTCCAGGTGCTTGCACCCTTTGGCCAGTGGCAAGAAGCCGTTGTCGCCGAGCAGTGTGCAGCTGGAGAGCTCGAGCACGCGGAGCTCGTGCGAGTTGGCTCCGAGAGCCACGAGCGATCTGTCGGAGAGCTGGCTCACATTCGACATGCACAGGTACTCGAGGACTTTCGCCCCGTTCGCGATATTCTGCACCGTCACATCCGACATTTGCTAAAAATTATGTTTTTTTTCTCCATAGTTCTCATGGAATCCTTACAAAGCACTGCAACAAATTCAACTTTTTCAGTGCCCCCATGTTCGCCTCAACGGGCCCGAAGACGTTCTCCGTGAGCCCTTCGCATCCTCTGATGATCAGGGTGTCCAGGGAGGCACAATTCTGAAGCACATGCTGGACACCTCGATCTTGCACAGCGTCGCACCAGGAGATGTTCAGATATGTCAGGTTTTTACAGCCATCGCTGGAAAAGATGTTCAATGGAGCGCAGTTGCATAAGGAAAGTCATTTTGAAGATCGGTTTTCATGAAAAGCTCATTCTGATTCCACCAAAGTTTTCAAAATTTGCTCATTTTCAGTTTGAGCAAAGTTATGAGAAAAGTTCGAAAATTGAAGATTTCTGCACTTTTAAAGCAGTTTTTAGGTCAATTTAGAGCTTCACAGAGCTCTAAAATGAGCTAAAACTGCTATAAAAGTGCAAAAATTGTCAATTTTCGAACTTTAAGCGCTCATAATTTGACTGAAACTGAAAATGAGCAAAATTTGAAAACTCCAGCTCATTATGATTCGAACACAGTTTTCAAAATTTACTCATTTTCAGTTTGAGCAAAGTTATGAGTAAAGTTCGAAAATTGACGATTTTGCACATTTGAAGCAGTTTTTAGGTCACTTCAGAGCTTCAGGGAGCTCCGAAATTACCTAAAAACTGCTTGAAAAGTGCAAAAATGGTCAATTTTCGAATTTTGCTCATAACTTTGCTCAAACTGAAAATGAGCAAATTTTGAAAACTGTTTTAGAATCAGAATGAGCTGCACTATTCACCAACTTTCACGAAAACCAATTTTCTGCTTGTCCACGACTTCTACCACAAAATAATACCCGATATATCTCATAGCCCTATCCGTAATCGCCGAGCAATTCTCCAAATTCAGATACTGAAGCTTGTGACAATATCTTCCCAAGTTCTCGCACGACGCATCAGTCACCCTCTTGCATCGATAAAGACTCAAATGCTCCAAATTGGAGCATCTCGACGTGAAAGTGCGGAGCGCCGAGTCGTGCACATTCTCGCATCCCTTCAGCGAGAGCTCTTTCAGGAATCCACCACATCTACGTGCCAAATTCTCAATAACCGCCGTTTTAACATCGCGCTGGAAGGTAAAAAGGTCGACGCGCTGCCAGTTGGAGCCGTCCAGCGCGAGCACATTCCACGAGCGACACACTTGCGCGGATCGGCAGAGAGCTTTGATGTCGAGGAAGGAGAAGACTCTGGAAGGGCGAGGGATGAGGAGGGAGCAGAGAAAGAGAGGGAGGGGGCTCACTTTAAGAGAATCTCTTTGGGGAGCACACGATTGATGAGCGAGTTGTCGGTTTGCACTTGGGAGAGCGACGTGATGAGGTACATCTGGAGAAAGGGCGGGTTGAGTCATCTGGAGCTATTTAAGGATTTTTGGATCATGCTCTTTGCTCATGGTTAATAAAGAGCATTTATTACATTCCAGTATCGGAGTTAAAATCCGATTATATCCCAGACAAAAGTGCATTTCAAAATCGTAATTAGATCGAGAAGCATTAGATCGAAAAGCATAAATGAAAACAACCAAAGAAACATTCAGTTTAATGAACTTTTTAATAAATTTATGCCATAAGTAGCCATGAGCTCCCTGAGCACATTCTTGGAATCAGATGCTCTTGAGAGCCGAGATATAGGTCACATAAGCTCAAAATAACAGTGAAAAACTATCGAAGAGTGCACTTTTCACTGTTATTTTGGACTTATTTGGCCTATATCTCGGCTCTTAGGAGCATTTGATTCCATGAATGTGCTCAAGGAGCTCTCTGCTATCTATCGTATAAATTTGGTAAAAAGTCCTTGCAAAATCCGATCCATTCGGAATTAGATCGAGAAAAACATTCATTTTCATTATAAGCACATCATTCTACCAGCTCTATTACCTGATTCTGTTTGGCCTGAATAACGGGATGCGTCTTATGCGCCTGCTGAGCCAATCTCTTCGCACGCCGCTGATGAGCCAGTGACGAAGTTCTGCGGTCAGCGTCCATCTCGTCACCAGAACACTTTGCTCATCCGTCTGAATTCACGAAATGAAGTGAGGATTGACGTCATCAAGGAAAGAGGGCGGGGATCGGAGAGAAGACACCTGGCATCGTTTTCAGTAGTCCTTGGCGTGCACTTCTAGAAGACACACTCCCGCCTCGCCAGGTGGTCGAACGGGTTGTTCAAGGCCATCGAATGGCCGGAAGGAAATGGAACCGACAAAGGGATGCATAGGTTTATGGTCTCGTTTCTCGTCTAGGAAGGAATTCTGATAGAATTCAGAAGATTACGTAGAGAGAAAAACTGGTTTTTGATAGATTTGAATTGTTTAGAAACTCAAAAATATCAAAAACACTCGAAAACTTCACAAGTAATGTGTTTTTGGTTAGGCTTTGAGAATTTTCTATAAATTTGGTCACTGATAGTTTCGACGCCGCTGATTCTGAATCTGAAGTCAGAATTTCTGTAATTGACCCTATTTTTGAGAAAAGATGTGTCAAAGCCATTTTCAGTGCTATTTTCTCCACTATTTTGTAACGAGCGAAAATGTCGACACGAAAGCACGTGAAAACATGGAGGAAAAAAACACTGAAAATGGCTTTGACACATCTTTTCTCAAAAATGAGATCAATTACAGAAATTCTTACTTCAGATTCAGAATCAGCGACGTCGAAACTATCAGTGACCAAATTTATAGAAAATTCTCAAAACCTAACCAAAAACACATTACTTGTCAGCAAAATCAGTAAGAAAAGCCAACAACTAGCTCTCCAATTCATGTACTTCTCGAGGACTGCTCAATATCTTCCGAGCTCCATTATTCCTATCCTTTGATCCCCTCTCAAAAAAACTAATTTCCCGCCCAACATCCATCAAAAATTCGCCATTGTTCCGTCCTTCTCTCTCAAGGGTATACTCGGTGCCAGGCAAAGTACAACGCCATAAAAACGAATGGGGTGGGTACGAAAACTGCAAAAAGGAGTCGACTAGAACGTTGTTTATTTGCGATGCACTGACTGGTGCATGCCGAAAACACTATATATTATTGTGGGGAGTGGAGCAGAGGGGAGGAAGGAACGGGTGCTGGAATAAGCATAATCTAGTTCTTTGGGTGGGAGTGGGGAATAACAATATAGAGTTCCTAGTATAGTTTGGAGTTTGACGAATTGTGGGAAAGATAGCTTCAGGATTTGATAGTTCAGGGCAAATGTTCAACGGAAAACAGTATTTGCACAGAGTCCGCAAATTTTCGTCAGATATGTTGTTAGAAGTCAAATTACTTATAAAAAGTGTGTCAATTTCTGTAGTCTAAAACGATGGTGAAGTATCAGAATCCTCAGAAATGCAAGCATGCTCTATCGAACTGTTATCAAGTCGGGAAACCAATTTTAAAACTGGAAAAGGTACACTTTTTGTACAGAGTCCGTAAATGTTCGTCAGATATGCTGTTAGAAGTCAAATCACTCATAAAGTGTATCAATTTTTGTGGTCTAAAACTAGAATTAAGTATCAGAATCCTCAGAAATGCAATCATGCTCTATTGAACTGTTATCAGGTCAATAGATCACATTTGCAGTTTTTTCTGGCTCATAGGGCAACGATTTCTCATTGAAAAGATTGAAATTTCGTCCGAATTTATAAGTTAAACTTCTTGTTGGATTACTACAGTAATCCCACATTTTAAAGGCGCAGAACACATCCGCGATTTGAGAATATGAAAAAGAGCATCTTCATGGTTTCCATAGAGCTCTCAACAAGCTCACAACGATCTCAAAATCTCGAAAAACATTCATTTTCTTCAAAAAATTCAACTATTCTTCACGGAGACCGTTCCTTCCTTCTCTTTTCACCTGTCCTACCGTAGTCACTTCTTAACTTTCACTAAACATCTCCAATCAAGGTATCCTTCCAACTCAGATCAAATTCCAGTCAAACAGTGACAAAAACTAGAACAAAACCACCAGTTCCAGTTCACGAAGAACCGTGAGGTGTGCATGACCCGAAAGCCGCTATCAAAACGACGGGAATCAGCTGACAGAGTGACCGTGTGGTGTCTGGACGAACGGACGCAGACGCACAGAGAGGAGCGCGGCTGACCCGAATCACGAGGCGGTCTCGGCCGTCTCTCTTGGCGCCAACGCTCCCTCTCGACGTGTTTTGCACCGCCACACACCGAATGCGAATGGCGAGAGAGAGAGAGAAGGAGGGAATGAGAGGGAAGAGCAGTGAGCGAGCTGGTGAGCGCTCACTTTGAGCTCTTTTCGCACGTTCGGACTTTATTTTTGGGGGGAGAAGGGGTATGGATTACCTGGAATTCATTTTGAAGCGGAATGGAATTCGTGGGGCTCTGAAAAAACAGGTTTTTGGTGATTTTTTCAATCTTGATCGGTGTGGACATGGCTGGAGGTCAAGGATCTGGTTCTAGGCCAACTTTTATCGATATTTTTTTTATTTTTAACGAAATTATTGTTAAAATCCGATTATTTCTTCCTAGAAACCATCAAAAATTAACAAAAGTGAAGTTCAAACAAAGTTTTTGACCTCAAAAGTTGAAATTTTTACCAAATTCATATCGTAGATAGCCAAGAGCTCTCAGAGCACATTCATGGAATCAGATTTTGCGGAATGCTCCTGAGAGTCGAAATAAAGGTCAAATAAGTCCAGAATAACAGTGAAAAAGTGCATATTTTGACCTTGCGTGACCCATTTCTCGGCTCTCAGAAGCATTCTGCAAAATCTGATTCCATGAATGTGCTCAGGGAGCTCTTGGCTACCTATTCTATGAATTTGGTAAAAAGTTCAACTGAGCCGATCGAGTTAGTATGAAAAAAAACTTGAAAAACCTTCGAAAAACGGAAAAAATCAAGGGAAATTGAAAATTTACAAATCGCGCTCCTCTCGGCCATCCAGTCATTTTCCAATTTCACTGTGCTCAAAAGCTCAGAATTCTAATTTTCCAGGTTGAAGAGCTACCTATCAATCTTCAGAGCACTGCTCCAATCCCCTGCTTCCAATGCGAAACTCGGCGGCAATGGTTTCTTCGCCACCTTCTTTTACAGTGGAAACCCTTCGAATCTCCGAGTTTTCTCGTTTTCCGACATAGAATCGATGCTGAATTTGTTGCGCCCAAAATGCTCCGAGAGCCGGTGCAGGGAAGCCTCTCCAATGGGTCTGGAAACATGATACACTGAGAAAAACAAGAAAAAGGAAAATCCCGTACAATATGATTAGTGACAATGACAGTGACGCCTTCTTTATTCAGCTTCCGAAGCCTCTCTGCCACTTCCGTCTGCACATTTCTCCCCCACACCTTCTCATAAACAGTGTCATGAAGCAAAGTGTCCATGTTCTCCACAATCAGCAGTTTTAAATTCGGAATCTTCTGAATTCCATCCAGAGCGTCTCTAAACTCGATCATCTTTTCAATGGTTCGACAGACAACTCTCTCCAGTAAATGCTCTTCGTGCTCTTTTAAATGGAGCCCCAGAAGATCAGCTCGCAGCGGGATCGCACTGATCCACCCGATTCTCGCCGAGGTTTTCGTCTGGAGAAAGTGGGCGGCGAGGGAGTAGCAAAGTTGGGTCTTTCCCATTCCTATATCTCCATCTATCTCGTAGCACTTTCCAGGGAGCAGTGAGAGAACGTCATCGAGGCTGTGGAGAGTTGAAGTGAGGAAAAGTCCAGGGGTTTTGAGTCGAATCAGTAGCTGAAGGGCTGTTTCTTCTGAATCCATGCTGGAAAGGGAAAAGTAGGGAAAATATTATGACAAAAGCGTCATGAAAAATATGAAGAACAAGTAAAAGAATACAAAATAAAGTAAAAACCATCAGAAATCCACAGTCTCTCTAAATTATACAATGCCATCCGAATCATTTATTAATCCCTCGCTTCCTCTATTTTTATGTACAAGTCTGACTTGAAAATGAATGCGGAGTTGGAAAAAAAAAGTGGGGAGCAAAAATGGTACAGAGAAGTAGAAGAAGAAGACGTCGGAGATTAGGAAGCTGTGGAAAGGGGGAAAAGAGGAGAAGTTCATAGGAATGAAGGTTTCTGTAGAGTATATCATGGATTAGGCGGGGTGAAAAGAGCATCAGCATCAGGATCCTCATCATCATCAGAAGGAGATCACTGAGCCGTCGCCTGCTGCTGTTGGCTCGGGAGGATGGGGACGATGAGGTGCTCCTGCTGCATCAGGTTGTACTTGGAGACGTACGTCGTGAAGCGCTTGCAGAGATGCGTCTCCGCCTCGAACTCGTCGAACAGCTTCCGGTGGTGGAAGAAGGCGTGCGAGAAGATGCGGTAGACGCGGCGGGCCACCGAGCCCAGCTTCGAGATCGAGATTTCCTTAATGTTCACTCGGCTCGGGAAGTATTTGTTCGAGTTGAGCAGCGTGGCGGCTCCGTCGAGGGTGTGGCGGGTGTAGTCGATAGCCGGGCACTCGTTTGGATTCTTGTGAGCAGCGCAGAGGAAGATCCACTGCTCCGTGGCCGTCATCTGTTGGCACGTCTCCGGAACGCATTCTCTCTGGAAAATCGATAATGTTACCATGATTTTGCGAATAGAATCGAGAAACCTGGAGCATGAGAGCAAGTCCGTTGAGTTCTATGCAAAATTGACGTAAATGTTCGTACTTCCACACCCCTTCATCTTGATCTGCAAAGAAAATGAATAAAAATCATGAATTTTCATTGTCTCACCAAGCGGCGGCGTCAAAATCGCCTCCATATCCGACGGATTGGCCTTGATGGTCTGCTGAATGTACTGCTGAATGTTGAGCGCGCTGTCCATCTCTTCGAATGCCAGTGGAGGCCAATTGTTCCATTCCTGAAAGAAAAATGATTCGTTTAGCGAGCTTTTTGATCAAAAATTGAAGAATTGCTCACCGCACGCTTGGTACCCGGTCCGTTTCGCCGCACGATGCGGTTTTCGGCAGCTACTGTCATCGCGGACACTGTAAAATTGTTATTTTTTTAAAAAATTGTAAAAATTTAAGAATTTGAGGGGGAAAAGGTGAGCACAGTGCGAAAAAAGAGCGAAAAAAACACAAAAAATGCGCCAGCACCGAAGATGCGTCAGTGACGCCTTGACGTCTTTTTGTGTGTCAATTGGAGGGAAGTTCAAATATTGAAATTTTCTATTTTTAGATTTCTTTTCCCTTTTTTCTCAGATTTCCTCGAAAATTTCGTCCCCCATTGCAATTCCATCGCAACTATCCCACAATATCCGATTAATTATTGATGGCGAGTGCAGGGGGATCATCAGTATGTGCCACTAACCCATCCTTTTCCCCTCCGTTTTCTTCCATGAATTTTTCAGTACCCCCCAGAAGACACATGTCAGTGCACTTCTGAAGTTCCCCTCCCAAATCGAGACGGAGCTTCCGATAATTGAGCTCCACCTGGCTGTTTTCGGTCGGATGCTCCCGCCACCAAAGAGCCGCGCGAGTTGAGACACCTGTCGTGCCGGAAAGAGCGACGAAAACATCGCACAATAATGGGTGGTGAAAACCGATTATCTCAAAAGGAGCGCGAGTTAATTAGGTGCTCTCGGATTATTGACCTTTAATCTGTTGTGCGGTTTTTTGGGGTAGGAGGGCGTTTGAAAAATGAGCTTTTGCGGTAGATTAGAGAGATCCTTGTTTTTCTGAGGTTAAGAGTTGTAAACTGAAA
The DNA here is from genome assembly GCA_963572205.1 of Caenorhabditis imperialis. Taxonomy (NCBI): domain Eukaryota; kingdom Metazoa; phylum Nematoda; class Chromadorea; order Rhabditida; family Rhabditidae; genus Caenorhabditis; species Caenorhabditis imperialis. Next base: position 7,673,537 of record OY751541.1, read on the forward strand.
ATGTGTTCTGAACGATTTGTAGAAAATTGAAAATTTTATTATAATCTGAAAGAAAATCGAAAAAATATAAATTGAGAATCAAGAAAAAGGGGTGGAAGAGAAACCCAAAATTTGTATTTCTCGTCCACATGCTTTTCGTGGGGATAAAATGACAATCTGAACAAATTTTTCATATTTTTTTGTTACGGTATTGTTAATAGTTAGTTATTAAAACATTGAAAGCATAAAAATGACATGTAAAATGAGTGGAAATCCAAGAAAACTGTTGAAAAATACCGGGAAAATCGACATCTGCAAAAGTTAGGCCATGGGTTTTTTCAGGGGTTGCATGTGATTTTCATTGAACTTTTCTTTACAGTTTTGTTTCATTTAAAGCACAAAACTCTGTTCAAACGATTTTTAATGAGAAAAACCTAAATTCTTAGAAAAAAAACCTGCAAATATCTACAAAACCACCTGGAAAAGCAACATTTGCAAAAGTTAGGCCACCATTTTTTGAGGGTTTTCATGCAATTTTCATTGAATTTTTTGTATAGTTTTGTTTTATTTATAATAAGGAACTATGTTTGAACAATTTTCCATGAAAAAAATCTGAAAAAATATACAAAATCAACAAGAAAAGCGACATTTGCAAAAGTTAGGCCACCACTTTTCTTCGGACTTTTCAGCGTTTTTCTTAGAACTTTTTTGTACAATTTTTAAAATTTAGAACGAAATACGCTGTATAGACGGTTTTCCATAAAAAAAAATCTGAAAAAATATACAAAATCAACAAGAAAAGCGACATTTGCAAAAGTTAGGCCACCACTTTTTTCCAGGATTTTCACCGTTTTTCTTTTAACTTTCTTGTGCAATTTTTTTCAATTCAGTACAAAAAACCCTTTATTTACGATTTTTAAAGAAAAAATCCTGTAAAATTCTTCAAAATCACCAGGAAAAGCGGCATTTGCAAAAGTTAGGCCACCACTTTTTTCCCAGGATTTTCACTGTTTAAAAAAAAAAAAGAATTCTTTGGACTTTTCTGTACAATTTTTTTTCAATTCAGAACTAAAAAAACCTGCAAATTTTCACAAAATCATCAGGAAAAGCTCCCTCCCACATTCCTGCTCATAAAATTCCGATTACACGGGCATTCTCAATTACGGTCGGTGTCATTAACTATGGATCCGCGTGTTCCTTGTTGCGTCACCCGCCACAAAGAGATCAAAAGGAGGTCGGGAGCGGATCATGTCAACCGGCTGGCGTCGCACGTCTTCTCTCCTGTCCGTTATCATCAATTAGGAACCGAATGACAGCTGTGTGGCTTTTGGGGGAGAGGGAACTTGTAATGGGATAACTGTATCATCACCTGTCGTGTTTGGCATGCGGATTAACAGGGAATGTTGGTTTTTTATTGGAGGTGTGGAAGAAAAGGAGAAGTACACAGTGTAAAGTGCAGAATTTATTATACAGAATTCATTTTGCTGTAAAAACAAGTAAAATCTGAAAATTTGACAATCGAAAACAGGGTCCATCATTTTGGAGCCCTCATAACTCCGCCCACTTTTGCTGTTTTTGGCTCAAATTTTCTGGAGTTACAGATTGATATGAGAGCTACAATTCGTCAGTTATTCACTTTTTATGAAAACCAAAAATGAGCTCAGAAAACTTGATTTTCCAAAAACATTTGAAAATTGAGAACTGCTCAAAAGTGAAAAAGTCAACTTAGGAAAATCAACTTTCCTGGGCTCATTTTCAATTTTCATGAAAAGTGCTCTACTAATAATTTGTAGTTCTGATATTAATCTATGACTCCAGAAAATTTAAGCCAAAATGAGCAAAAGAGGGCGGAGTTATGAGGGCTCAAAGTCAGCTGAATTGAAATTAACAATCTGAAAGTGAGCCCCTGAAAATCAAGTTTTCCGGGCTCATTTTTGATGCTCATGAAAAGTGCTCAACAGAAAACTTATAGCTCTGATATCAATCTATAACTCCAAGAAGTTTCACCCAAAAAGAGCAAAAGTGGGCGGAGTTAGAGCCCGAACACTTTTCCAACACAATCTTCCAACGGTACAGTACCTCCCCTTCTTTTCCCTCATTCACCCTTTTGTACCTCCACAACCATGTCCCCCTCCATCTCATAATTACCTTTTGCGGCTTCTCCTTGTCCCCCTCCCGTTCCCCCATAAACCATAAACTGACAAATGACTCGAGCACATTCTGTCTTTCGGCACCACATGTTGCATTTATGTCCCTTTAATGTCCGCATTTCAATGGACATGGTGCAACGCCAATTAGACGCATATTTGCACAGTTCATGTACTATATATCATCTGCTCACTGGATATATCCGCGATAATACCGGTAATCTGGTGGGCAAATAATGTGGTGAATGGGAGCAGATGATGATCATGCGGATTATAACTTTCGTGGAAAGTGGTTAAAGTAGCTGAAATTTGGGAGTTTTGGAAGTTCGAAAGCTGAAAAATGTGGAAAAAAATTTTCTGTACTTTAAAGGCGCATGACACAATAAAATTTTGCTGCATTCTTCCATGCGCCTTTAAAGTACGGTAGCTGACTTTTCTTGGTTTTGTCCACAAAGGAATAGTCAGATTATGATCTTTCTTATATTTAAAATCCTGTTGGGGGATGTTTGTGTGTGTGTGTGTGTATGTGTGGGTAGTCAACTCTGTGCATGTAGGGGAACGAAAGAAATAACGTGAAGTAGATAAAAGTCGAACCAGCGACCTTTTGAACGAAAGACAAACGTGCTACCGAATGAACCACCCATACAAACATTTTCACGTGAATTTTTCTGAATAACTTCCCAGCCATGCTGAGGCGGCGTGAGCCGCCCCAGCAGGCTGGTGATATTTATATCATTCAAAAGCTCTTGTCTTTACGAGTTCAGAACAGTGCTCCATTTTTCCTATGGGGCTCTGTGAGCCGAGATGAGGAGCTCCAAGAAGTTCAAACTTTGAAGCTCCGTATCTCGGCTCACAGAGCTCCGTAGGAAAAATGGAGAACTGTTCTGAACTCGGCGAAACAAGGGCTTTAAAATAATACTTATTTCATTGTGAAAATCCAAGAACTTATCAGACAATTCCCTAGTTTCACAATTAATGATTCGACAGAACAAAAAACAAAAATCATCATGCGCCTTTAAAAATACCGTACCCCATCTTCATTTTTTCAACAGTTCCGCTGCACTCCAACCCCAATTCCCCTTCCCCCAGCTTTTCTCAATTCCATTAATTAACTGCTCCAAGTTATGATTCCATGTGCAACATATTGCCCCCATCCCTCATCTCTCCCAAATTAATTGCCGGCGTCTCCGAGCATCCGCGTGCTCTCTGCTCGTCGCCCCCTTCGTGTCATGTCAATCTTCCAGAGGAATACCTCAGCCGGAATGCGTCCATCTGCCTCCAATTCTCCTTTTCGCGCATTACAGTGGGAAGAGTATATTGTGCTCATCTGAAGCGTGAGAATATGGAATAGGCGAGAGAGTGTGCGGAGGAGGGGAGACGCAGACAACAGCTTGCAGTACTTGATGGCGATGAATGGGGAGGTGAGAACAATACCATTGGGGGTAATGGTAGAGTGGAGCAGAAGTATGATACGAGAAAGTGCGACGTCGCGCGGCATCGCGACGCCGCGCGACATCGCACCGACCCCTTTTCAGCTTCTTCTTCTCCTTCTACTCCTTATCCATTTCCTGCTCTCTTCGTGCTCTTTTTCTCACGCACACACACACACACAGGCCGCACCTTATTATTAATGTATGACTCTTCTGCCCCCTGCGCCGTCTCTTCTCATCCATCCTCTTCGAAAGAGAGCTCCTTTTTCGTTTAACCTCCGTGTACTACGGTAGGAATGGAAAAAAGGGATGAAGAGAAAAGAGGAGAAAAAATGGAAAAGAATGGAGACAAAAGGGGTACTGTAGGTGCGATACTTTTTAGGAAACAATGGGGGGAAAGGTGCTCTGGAAAGGAGAGCTCGAGGATCATTGGGGTAAAGTTGATGGATGAGATGTGAGCAGAATAATACAGGGAATTGGAGGAAATGAGCAAGATTTGGGGCTCTATGAAGGACTGTAAGACTGTGAGAAGTATTTTCAGATATTGGTATTCTTTAAAGTCGAACAATCTACTAGATCCAATTCAGAAAGTTAATAACTTCGTTGTTCATCAAGAGCTCTGTATCTAAGCCAGTTAATGTTACCATTGTTACCATTAGTTTTGGAGCTCAACCAGAATTAGATCTATTTCCAAATCGAATCTGACTTTGAATAGAAAGGGTACTTGTTCGATAAAGCGAAAATTCGGACTGGTACTCTAAGTTTTGTTAGTTAAATCATTCAATATCAATTGGATCTAATTGCGAAGAAGATCGATCTAGCTTGGAAACTATGATCTAATGGAGGAATTATGAAAAACAAAGCTCTCTCAAACTAGGTATACTAGATCTAATTCAGAAAGTTAAGAACTTCATTGTTCATAAAGAGCTCTGGATCTGAAACAATTAATGTAAGATTCGATAAGGTTAAGCTAGATCTAATACAGAATCATGTATCAAAACTAACAATGCTTTTATATTAACTTGGGGAACTCTATGAGGATATAAAGTTCAGTACTGTATACTTAGTTGACATGCTCCAAGTTCATAAAATACAGAATTCAAATGCTCTTATATACTGACAAGCACACTTATAGTAAGAGTTGTGACAATTATGAAGGCTTCTGAAGACATCTAGACACAATTGAAGTCAAGGACAGACGGAATTACACACACTTAGTTCTAGATCTAGTGGCACAACTGCCCTGAATCTCATCTAACTGTATCATAAACTATTTTTATCTTTACAGTACTAAAACCTACTAAACCTTTATGCTTCATAGTCCTAGTAGTCCTAGTTCTAATAGCTCTAGTAAAACGGGCAGACTAAAGTTTACACTAGCAGATCCTACCAAACTGAACTGATATCAAGAAACAAATCAATAAAAGCGCATTCTCTCAATTTTCAGAAAACAGACATCGAGTCAATGGGCTCTCGTTTTTTCGCCGGCTGTGCGCCATTCGTCGAAGGCAGTTTTAATATTTCATCACTCGGCTCCATTTTTAATTCAACCGTCTCTCCACCCCTTCCTCCTCCTCCTCCTCCTTCTCCATCCCCCTCCCCAAAAAAAATCAAGGTTCCAAGAGAGAGAGTGAAAAGGGGCGTGGCCTCCGGATCCCCCCCCCGGGGTACCGTACCCCTGCCAATGGGCGGGGATTCGTGGTGGTGTGGGTGGGAGGAGACGAGTGGCGGCCGCCCGTAGCACATCTGCTCCCGGAGCTCGCCTCAGGACATGCAGAACACCGCACCCTTACCGACCAGCCAATCCGCGTCCAAAATGCAACCGGTGAGTTTTATCAGAAAATGGCTTTGTATTGAGGTCACCCTGTAGAAAGTTAGAGGGCGCCCCGTCACTACGGATTTATTCATTGAATTGTTGATTAGAGAGCCGAGAGAGTCGGCTCGTTTTTATCAAATATTCATTCTTTGTATGTGTGTCTACTCGCCGAGCCGAAGCCTTATTGAATATTAAGTTAAGTGAATTTTTAGGTAGGTCACTCTTCAGCCACACACACTGTTAAGCTGTAGAGAGCTGTGTGAGCTGGAGTTTACTGTTAGAGGCGTTTTGATAATTGTTCTAGTTTTGTATGTGGTCTGTGATTTGAATTTCCTTTTTGGGATCAGCTGGGGGTAGTGGCTGGTGGAAGAGGATCATGAAAAGGTAAAGTTAGGCCCTCTTTTTAGGCTGTGTTTTGAGGTCAGCTCCAATTTAGATAGGGTTTCCTCGTAGTAATGAATGATTTTACCATTTTATCAACTCATTTTCGATAGCTTTTCCAGTAGGGATGACCAAAATTCATGAAATTTGAATAAAAATGATGAAAAACTTAGAAAAATCAACTAAAATTTTACATTTACAGTTGAAAATGATCTAGACTTTCTATCAGTTGTTACCTGAATCAATCCTGAAACTATCCTGAATGAATTCTGAAGAAAACTAGCTCATCTAACTTCTAATTTACCTGTTTTATCTTCTCTAACCCTTTTCAATACTGAAACGCACTATATATAGCCTATAGTCTAGAGCTACAAGAAAAACGAGTTGTCCACGAGAACTACACGAGATTTTCATCCTACCAATCAGAGATTGTGGTCTAGATCATCATCATGGATGCTTTGTCAGGAGCTAAATCTGAAAAGTTGATGAAAATGAAGATTCACTTTACAGTGAGCAATTAGTTATCATTTTCAAGAGAAATAGGAAAAATAGTTAGTAAGTTAGAAAAAGAGCCTCTTGATTTCAATTTGAAGCAACTAGAAGAATGATCTTCTGAGAATTCTAGGACACGAGAACTCATTTTCTCTTCCATATCTTTCAGTACTATTACTGGTAGTGAACCACTATCTTATCACTTTAAGCTTGATTCAAACCCTACAAACCTTACATTCATACCCCCTAAAGACACAAAAAAGCCAAAAACGTTCGCTGTTTAATAATTAAGCACTTCTCCCCCTCCTCCTCCCTTCCTCTTTCATTAATTTTTCAGCCACTATTAGGTAACTCCTCCCCTCCCCTTGTTTCCAACAGGTGAAATCTCAAAATAGCGCACCCTTTTGACGCACATCGCCCCCTTGAGGAGTCTCAGTCATTCTCACCCTCCATTCATGATGAAACTATTGCAGTTCAACAACTCTCTGTTCGGCTCGTTCGATGACCCGCTGCTCAACGCGCGAGCCGCCCAAGTGGCTCTCGCCGACATCGACGTCAAGAATGTGCAGCAGTTGACGAATCCGCTCATGCGGCCGCATGACATGTTCAGGTGAGCTCTTTCAGTTGCGACACTAAAAACATAAAGTGTTTAGCTACTCGAACTACTTCACTGGAATCCACGACACCTCCGCCGCCACCAACATCTACCAAGGCCTCCCCAGCTCCTCAGAGCCCTTCGATGCTTCTGTAGTCGTGCCCACGTCTTCTGATGACCAAATGACCCCTCTTCAACAAGTCATGGCGATGCAATCCTACGGAGGCCCCCCTCCCTTCCAGTACAATATGACCCACCCATTCGCAACTCCCACCATTTCCAACTCCAACAATATCACCCGGTACCCGATCGCCCCGCCCACTTCGGAGCTCGAGACTGATCCGAGACAGCTGGAGACGTTTGCGGAGCACTTTAAACAGAGAAGGATAAAACTTGGAGTGACCCAGGCGGACGTTGGAAAGGCGCTTGCTCACCTTAAGATGCCCGGCGTCGGTTCGCTCTCGCAGTCCACTATTTGTCGCTTCGAGTCGCTGACATTGTCGCATAACAATATGGTGGCTCTGAAACCGATACTTCACTCTTGGCTCGAGAAGGCCGAGGAGGCGATGAAGCAAAAGGATACTATTGGGGATATCAATGGGATTCTGCCGAATACTGATAAGAAGCGCAAGAGGACGAGCATCGCGGCTCCCGAGAAGAGAGAGCTGGAGCAGTATTTTAAGTGAGTTGGAGGTTCAAAAGAGGATGAGAGGTAGAAACGCACAGGGGAATAGTCATAATTTTTTGTATTAAACATCAAAAAGTGCTCTTTTTTGTTGTTTCATAACTCCGCCAATGTGTGCTCTTTTTGGCTCACTTTTCTTGGAGATATAGAAAAATATCAGAGCTACAAATTACCAGTTGACAAGTTTCTATGAGCATCAAAAATGAGCCCAGTATTTTTGATTTTCTGGAATTCACTTTGTTCTGTATAATGAGCTACAGGTTTTGAGTCCTCATAACTCCGCCCACTTTTGCTCTTTTTGTCTCAAATTTTTTGGAGTGATAGATTGATACTACAGCTACAAATTCTTAGTTAAAAACTTTTTATGAAACTTGAAAATGAGCCCGGGAAAATTGAATTTCTGGAGCTCATTTTTATGTTTCTCAATTTCTCAATTCAAGTGTGCTCCAGAAAATCAACGATGCCGAGCTCATTTTCAATTTTCATAAAAAGTGATCAATTAACGATTTGAAGCTCTTGTATCAATCTTCTACTCCAAAAAATTTGAGCCAAAAAACACAAAAATGGGCGGAGTTAGAGCACTGTAAAACTTGCAGACAACAACCCCGCCCATCCGGAGAACGCATCGCCTCAATCGCCGATCGCCTCGATCTCAAGAAGAACGTAGTGAGAGTCTGGTTCTGTAATCAGCGGCAGAAGCAGAAGAGGTAGAAATCATCACAGAAACGAGAGAAAATGCTCATTTTCCAGAGACTTTCGCTCTCAGTTCCGCGCTCGAAGTGCCGCCGCCGTGATGGGTCCGCGAGTGATGCCAGTGTCGAATGGGAACTCTTCCAGCAACAATCTGAAGCAGTCGAACGGCTACAACACTCTTCCCTTCTTTGAGTAGACTCGACTCTCAATACTCTCAAGACGACTGAGATCACGGGTACTATCTCCTTCTCCCTACTTTTTTGATACTTAACTTCTTCTCGATATTATACTTTATACTTCTGATGTTTTGATTCTCTCTCTCTGTCTATTTGTGCCCCTCCCAATAAAACCGAAATCTCCGGCTCATTTGCAATTCCTCTTCCCCCAGTCAGTCAGTTAACGATGTTCAAACAACCCACTACCGTAATCGTTTTGGGAGAGACACACACGCATCCACACACAGGTTGATGAATATTTCACCATGCGACGCCTTCTGTCCTCCTTCCTCTACTTCTCTCCACTCTCTCGATTTCACATGCTGTTTCACCTTTGTGGGAAGGCCGTGATGAGGGGGGATTTTCAGATTTAAAGATGAGCACAGAAATGTACACACCTTCCATTATAATCCCGAGGGGGGGAGGTGGGGGTGAAAAGAAACAAGGTAAATAATCGGATGCTCGCGCGAAGTTTGGAGCATTTCGGAAGAGCACACACGAAAAAACAAGAAGTCAATTAATCGGTTGCGCGCGCGCTGTTTTCGCAAGGTTCGGGCGGGATTGGAAGTTCTCGAGGAAAACGAGGAATCCACGAGAACTACACGAGAAGTAGATTTGTGTAGTTCTTTTGGACAATATATGGGAGCCCTGGAGCACAAAAAAGGCACACTGTTGATTAAAATGTTGATCTTACTGTTCAAAACCAGAGAAACAAGCGTTCATTTTTGTTGGAGATTTGAGCCCTCATAACTCCGCCCATTTTTGCTCTTTTTGGCTCAAATTTTCTGAAGTTACAGATTGATATCAGAACTTCAAATTATTAGTAGATCATTTTTTATGAAACTTGAAAATGAGCCCGGGAAAGTTGATTTTCCAAATCGCATCTGAAAGTGAAAAACTGCTCAAAAGTGGGCCCCAGAAAATCAGAAATACTGGGCTCATTTTTGATGCTCATGAAAAGTGATCAACTAACAAATTGTAGTTCTGATATTTACCTACAACTTCAGAGAATTTGAGCAAAAAACAGCAAAAGTGGGCGGAGTTATGAGGGCTCAATTGTATCATCGCGATTGTTACTGTACTTAAAACAACATATTTTGAACCCTTCATAACTCCGCCCAATTTTGCTTTTTTTGGCTCTAATTTTCTGGAGTTACAGATTAATATCAGAGCTACAAATTATTAGTTGACAACTTTTTATGAGCATCAAAAATGAGCTCGGAATCATTGATTTTCTCTTTTTCACTTTCAGGCGCACTTTGGAATACCAGTATTTCCGAGCTCAATGTTGAGTTTCATGAAAAGTGCTTAACTGACAATTTGTAGCTCTGATGTTAATCTTTAACTCCAGAAAATTTGAGCCAAAAAAAGCAAAAGTGGGCGGAGTTAGGCTTACAGTCCACTCGAAACAAGTACTGAGCAATTTTCAGTATAGTCCTCGTGGCAACTTTGTCCCCTTTCTTCCATTCCATTCTCCACCTTGCTTTTCCCCCATGTGCACAATTGCATTGTCCTCTGCCTTGTTAACCCGCCTAATCTGAGCGAGACAGAAATATACGGCGCAAATAAAAGTGACCAAACAGGCGCCGCCTATTGTTTTCTTCTCCTTCTTCTTCCTCGCCTTCTTCTGCTTTTCGGTCCTGCTCCTTCTCAACAAAATGCGACTGTACTTTGTCCTACTGTACTTGCAATCCACGTGGTGCCTGGACTTTCGCTCCAACAACTACCGCCAGGTCTTCAATAACGCTCTTCCTAACATCGATCCGAATGTGTTGAGCCAGGCGCAGGCGGCTATCAATCCGTACACCGATATATTTGTGAAGAACGGTCAGAAGATTGACTTCCCGATGGCAAGTATTGCTTCTTCGTTCCAACCTACTGGAGCCTTTTGGAGTCAGCCTGAATCCACGTGGCAATCTGTGGGCACTACGAGCCAGTTTACTTATCAGAACTATCAGAATCCGAGCACTTTGCCCTCCTCTTCTTCTGCTTCTTCTACTTTTTCCACTTCCACGTCCCCCACGACTACAACAACGCCTACCAGAACCACCAAAAAGTCCACTGAAACATTATGGACGACGTCGAAGTCGCCGATGAAGCTGTCCAAGAATCCGAAGCCGAAGAGTGGACAGAAGTGAGTTGCATCATTCGAAAGCTCTTGTACTGACGAGTTCAGAACTGTATTTGGTTTTTCTTACGGAGCTCTGGGAGCCGAGATATGGAGCTCCAAAGTTTGAACTGATAGTACTTTTCAGTACTCAACTTCAAAGCTCCATATCTCGGCTCACAGAGCTCGGGACGAAAAATTAAACATAGTTTTGAGATTGTCATTAGAAAGCTCTTATTTTGACGAGTTCAGAACTGTATTTGGTTTTTCCTATGATGCTCTGTGAGCCGAGATATGGAGCTTCAAACTTGTATAGTCAGTACTCAACTTCAAAGCTCCATAACTCGGCTCACAGAGCTCCATACAAAAAACAAATTATAGTTTTGAACTCGCCAATTCCAGAGCTTTCAAATGATATATTACTCATCATACCATTCCTTCCAACTTCCCTTCAGATCCTCCAAATCCTCCGCCACATCCTTCGACTCTGCCCAACTCTCCGTGCTCTCCCATCGTCTTCTAAACGACGTCCTCATCATTCCATCCTCCAGAAGACTTTATATTCTGGCGATTCTCCCAATCCACCAATCTTCAGGACATCAGAATTTCGATTGCGGAGAGATCGACGTGAATGCCATTGTCAGAATGGCGGCGTTTTTGGAGGCGTTGAAGAATGTAAGTCTCACTAGAGTTTCAGTTTTTGCCACGTGGAATTTCCAGATAAACGAGTCGAATCTCCTCAAAGAAATCGGAGCGGACATCGGAGCCATCATAGTCGATTCTTGCTCCACTGACCTCCGCTCTGTTGCCGATCTCTATGAATTACTATCAGGGACAAATATTCAGAAGAGTGACCTGATTGCCATCATCCGAGATGATTCTACCCATATGCCGAACACAGAAGAGATTATGCGTCAGCTGAATCTTCCAGTTGTTAACACGTTTTTCACTTCAAAGACTACGGTTTGTGCTCTTTTCCTTTCATTTTTTTGCTTTTTTATCTTGAACAATTTCCAGCCTCAAACTTCTGGAACTCTACCTTCAATGACGCTTCCGATTCAAGCAATGATAATGGCTCTCAAGAACTATCAGAGCACTTGTGTCAATTTGATATTTGATGAGAAATATGAGAAGTAATATTTTGACGAGTTGAAATCTATATTTAGTTTTTTCCACGGAGCTCTGTGAGCCGAGATATGGAGCTCCGAAGTTGAGTACTGGAAAGTGCAATCAGTACTCAACTTCGGAGCTCTATATCTCGGCTCACAGAGCTCCGAAGAAAAAACTAAATATAGTTCTGAAATCCTCATCAAATTTCCTTTTGAATGATATAGGTTTCATTATCATGATCTTCCAGCTCCATCCTCGAGTTTCAAAAAACCGCGCTCTCCGAAGGAATGTGCGTGGAAGTGGCCATCCAGATGAAGAACTCCTCCAGCCACGTGGCAGAGATGACAGTCCGACGTCTTCTCCTCTCAGAAGCCCGCATCGTCGTCGCCTTGCTCTCCGAAGACACGTGGATCCAACTGGCAAAAGCTCTTCGTACCGAGATGGTGATCGCAGGAAGGTTCGTGTTCATCTCGATGCAAGATCAACGCTGGGCCACTTCTCGAAAGTTCATCGAGAGCTGGCCGACCTTCGAGCAGCACATGATCGCGGTCTCCCCGAAGCACCCAATCAACCATTCTGACGAGATCCGAAAGCTCACTGAGAACATTCCAAAGCTCCAACTTCCGAATCTCTGGCTCAAACAGTTTTGGTCGTCGGCTTTCAAGTGCCACGTGGAAACGGACTCTCCATCTCAGTCTCATTCAGGAAGCAGCTTTTCCAGGGAATGTGCCACGTCGCAAAGCTTGAATTTAACTCAAGTAGCTCCAGATGTGGATGTCGCATCGATTTCACTGGCAGGTATGACTAAGAGTTCAATTAACTAATTAACTTGCCAATTAAGCTCACTCAATCGGGATCGCCTTCCGGTCATTCGTAGATCGGGTGTGCCCTGGAGCCCTCGTGATTTCGTTGTCGGATTGTGTAAACGATCCATTTACGGCGTTCCATCAGTCGATTGTGGATTTGGATTTTGTGCATCATTTGAGTGATATTCGTGGGTTTTTTCTTGATTATATTGGCTTGATAACAGATTGAAATGATTGAAAAGTTGGAGATACCGCAATCCTGTATTACTGAACATTGTATGTTTTGAAATTTAGTTCATTATAATCTTGACATCAACATTTTTATTCATAACATTGGGCTCCTTTCAGAATTGAAAATAGGGTCGTAGATACCGTAATTTTGTAATTTAAAGGAGCATGCTTCCATCAACCACTAAGTTTTCTTGCCTAGCGAATGGTTTGATCAGTCGCATGAATATATTGATGAGATCTATATCATTTAAAAGCTCTTGTTTTGACAATTTCAGATCTATACTTGGTGTTTTCTAGCGAGCTCTGTGAGCCGAGATATAGAGCTCCAAAGATGCGCACATTGCAGTTTTCAGTACAAAACTTCTGAGCTCTATATCTCGGCTCACAGAGCTCCGTACAAAAAACCGTTCACTGTTCTGAACTCGTCAAAACAAGAGCTTTTGATTGATATACACATCATCAGATGAATCTTTGTCTCATCGGACCTCTCCCAACAAACCCTTCCAGCTGTCTCCTTCAACTACTCCACTGGCTTCCGCGACGTCTCCCTGCTCATCAACCGCATCCAATACGTGGAGGACCGCCTCCAGTACTCTGAAATCGGTCACTTCGACCCCATCCAGAACACCTACAAGGACTCGAGTGACGCCTCCGCCCCCTCGGCCCGCGGCAGCTACCTCCTCATGTCCTCCACATGCCCCAAATCGACTTGTGCTCGCGAGGTCGCCAAGAGTGTCGTGAAGCAGCAACTCCCCTCGATATCCAAGGCTCTCACTGATGTCGAGATAATGGTGTTCAGCATCTTCTCGGTGCTCTCGGCGCTCACCTGCCTCATGTGCATGTACTTGAAGGTGATCTCGGGAAGCGAGTATCGTAACCTGACAGCGATAACTTTTCTGGGATTGGCTTTTCTGTCTCTGTCAGCGCCAGCCTTTATAATTCCTCCAAATAGTGTTTCCTGCTCGCTGAGGAAACTATTGTTCCCCATCGCCATCAGTATTACAATAGCACCGGTGTTTGTGAAAAGCGTATTGATCTGGAAGTCGATCAGCTCGTCGAGCAGCTCGGTGCTCATTGCCTTCTCCATTGTTATCATTCAGACAGGTATCAGGATCAGTTGAGAGCCCTGAAACCCTAGGAAAACTTTACAGTAATCTCCACCGAATGGATGCTCCTCTCCTCCGACTCGGCCACCGAATTCGTGTCCACCATCCACGGCACCATGTGGCGATGTGCTCCTGGCGACTCTGCGGAAGCTCTCATTTTGCTCTCCTGCTGTCTTATTGCTCTGCTCTCCTTGCTCTCTTTCATATTTTCATTGGCCTCGTTGAAGCACAGTCAGAGCCTTCAGCATCTCATGATCTCGGTACTGGATATTTTTCTTTGTTGCTCATTTTATTGAAACTTCCTCAGATTCTCGCAATCCTCTTCGAGACAGGACTCTACGTGTCTCTTCCACTGATTCCTTACAAGACTCGAGACACTGTAATGGCCACCACCATTTTGATTTTCGCGTTTGTGGCTCTCATGCTGAGCCATCTGGGAAGATCAGAGAAGGAGAGCTCCGAGTGTGGAACCATGCAGGTATGAGCTCGTAACTCCGCCCACTTTTGCTTTTTTTGGCTAAAAACTTGTGGAGTGATAGATTGATATTAGAGCTACAAATTGTTAGTTGACAACTTTTTATGAAAATTGAAAATGAGCCCAGGAAATTTGATTTTCTGAAGCTCATTTTTTCCGGTTCCTTCAAGTCTCTAGTAAAGATTGGAGCCTTCATAACTCCGCCCACTTTTACTCTTTTTGGCTCAAATTGATAGGAGTTATAGATTGATACAAGAGCTACAAATTGTTAGTTGACAACATTTTATGAGCATCAAAACTGAGCCCAGAATTATTGATTTTCTGGAACTCACTTTTTCATTTTTGAGCAGTTTTTAACTTTCAGGTGGGCGTTGGAAAATTGACGTTTCCGAGCTCATTTTTGATGCTCATGAAAAGTGTTCAACTAACAATTTGTAGCTCTGATATAAATCTACAACTCCAGAAAATGTGAGCCAAAAAGAGCACAAATGGGCGGAGCTATAAGGGCTCAAATGTGTGGTACAGATTAGACGATTCAGAACAGTCTCATTGTCCTCGAGAACTACAAAAAAGATGAATTTCCAGAAGCAATCAAACGAGAACTGGCTGCAACAAGTGGTGCTTTCACCGAAGGACCAGATGACACTGGTGAAGAACTACCACACCGCCTCCACCCACCCGCAGTCCACCATGCCCATGGACCGAAGATCCGACGGCACGTTGCGAAGGAACACGTCGCTCTATGGAACAGAGGCTTATGGTGGGCAACAACGAAAAGAAAGTTAACATGAGCAATCAATTTTCAGAGCTTCCAACGGCGCAGTAAGTGTTCAAGAAGAGTACAAAAAAGAAACATTCCAATAATTTATTGATACTTGATTGTTTTCCTCCTCTGTCAGAAATAAAAAGAGTTCACATGAGCGAGTAGGCGAAGCCGGCGAGAGCCGTGGTTGCCGAGACGGCGATGATCGAGTAGCGGAACGCCTTGTGCTTCCAGCTCGCCTCGCGGTGGATCTTCACCGCGCACTTCACGTACACGTCCGATGCTTCTTCTAGTTTTTCTGCAATGACATATATCATTTGAAAGCTCTAAATCTGACGAGTTCAGATCTATACTTTGATTTTTGTAAGAGGCTCTGTGAGTCGAGATATAGAGCTCTAAAGTTGAGTACTGAAAAGTGCAATGATTCAAAATTTGGAGCTCCATATCTCGGCTCTCAAAGCTCCAAATGAAAAACCAGGTATAGATCTGAAATTGTCAAATCAAGACCTTTTGAACGATATAAATCTCATCAAAAGAATCCGTGGATTCATCACATCATTCCCCAGTTAAGAAAAAAGTTGTTAGATAGAAGCATGCTCCTTTAAATCACAAGATTACGGTATCTACACTTGTAATTTTTTGGATAAAACTTATATCGTTCAAAAGCTCTTGTTCTGACGAGTTCAGATCTATAACTTAATTTTTGTAGGAAGCTCTGTGAGCCGAGATATAGAGCTCTAAAGTTGAGCACTGAATCAGTTCAAACTTTGGAGCTCCATATCTCGGCTCACAAAGCTCCAAATGAAAAAGCAAGTATAGATCTGAAATTGTTAGAACCAGAGCTTTAAAATGATATGTAATTCGTCAGAAAAACCCCTCGAGCCACGTAAACCCACGAGCTCTGTCCACCAGCTCATCAAGTTTTCCCTGCCTTTCGATGATCTTCTGAACGTTGTCCTTCATAATTGATTTCACCTGAAACATCCTCTCCAGTTCTTTATCCCAATTCTCCCTGATTCTCTCACCGTTTCCAATTCGCGTCTCGTTCTCATAATCTTCTGATCGTCCCAACCGATTCGGCTCACTGGCGGCGATGGATCCATTCAATTGTCTTTTCAATTGCCTGTTGAAATGATTCTGAAACCGCCCATCCTTCTCCACCACATGTCACGTATTATTACGTTTTCTGAAACTGGGGAGGTCCACGTATTTATATTTACAGTGAAAAATACGTTGCGCTTCCGTCGCCTTTTGTTTGTCGGCAGTTTGGAGTGGCTCAAGAGGGGGGTGTTGGCAGAGACAAAGCACCCCCACTAAATGCTCTTACTTTTTGGCTTTTTGATACTTTTATTTCTTTTTGGACGGGCAGGTGCAAACTGATTTGTTTGCTTGTGAAAGGATTTTTGTAGTTTGGAACGGATTTTGTTTTTCAATTTCCTTGTATATTGTATTCTTTATCAAATCTTGGTTTTCTGAATGTTAAAATACAATTGATTTTGTATTTTACTGATATCTGACATTCTTATAATCTTTGAAATCCTCAAAGAAAAATTGATATTCCAAGAAAAACCGCTCTTTTTCTAGCAGTTGTGTCATTTTGGAGCCCTCATAACTCCGCCCACTTTTGCTCTTTTTGGCTCAAATTTTCTGGAGATATAGATTGATATCATTTCTACAAATTGTCATTTACACAGAGCACTAAAAATCAAATTCGACAAATCTGGAACAATCTGAAAATTATGGACATTTCAGTATAAAACATAACTGCTTCCAAAAAATTGAAATATCTCCGTTATTTTTGATGTTCATTAAAAATTATCAACTAACAATTTGTAGCTCTGATATCACTCTATAACTCCAGAAAAACTGAGTCAAAAAGAGCAAAAGTGGGCAGAGTTATGAGGGCTCCAATTTTCACTGGAAACTTAAAAGAACCTGAAAAAGTGACCTCCAGTAAATCGATAATTCCGAGCTCATTTTTGAGTTTCATGATAAGTTGTCAACTGATATTTTGTAGCTCTAATATTGCTGAGTAATTGAGGAAAATTTGAGCCAAAAAGAGCAAAAGTGGGCGGAGTTATGAAGGGCTCAACGTGAGGAAGGAAACAATGAGTGTTCAAAAGGTTCTTGGAAAAAGTGGTTCATAAGTATGGGTCAAAATCGAGACTTCTTCATTATTTGGTTATAATATCATGGACAAATTTGCAAGCAAACAAGGTAATAATGTGCTCACGGAGCATTTCTAAACCAACGTTTTAAATTGAGAAAACATTACAATGGCAAGGGATTATTGCCTAGTTTCTTCAGGCTCTCCAATGCTCCCTAACAACACCCCAAAGCTTTCAGCTTCCCAATCCCCTAATAGCCACCTTACCACTAACAAAGCATTACTACAAGTGCACTCCTCCGCCCGAAAGTACACCTGTTCCATATCCCTTCCACAAATCTCTTCCCTCCCTCCCCTCCCAGCTCATTACTCCTTTGCTGCTCACTTCCCCTTTCCTCTTCTCTCCCTCTATCCCTCCAGGCACACGGCTTCACTCGCCCCGCTAACTGCAACGGATCGATTTGGCGCCCGTGGAGCTGCGAGTGAGAGAGAGGGAGGGAGAGAGTGTGGCGGTGCGAGAGACGCAGACACTGAGCCCCCGTTTTCTCGTTTGCCTTCAGAATTTCTGTGCATTGTTTTAGGGCGGTGACCACCGTGTATATATGAGCATCTGGTTTCACTTTTTCTCTAATCTCTTTCTCATTTTCTTTCTCGAGGGACCAGTTTTTCAATTTGCTCCGTTTGATTATCATTATTATAATTGCAGTTTCATATAGGATAGCAAACCGGGACCAAAATGCGACTTTTCTAATTCTAAATTCTAACGACTTCCCTCATCACAATGAGATTTCCACTTATCCTTCTCATCCTCACTACTACCATCACCAGTTTCAATAAAGAAAGGTCAGTAATGAGCCCCTCTTCTTACAATCATCTCTTCAATAAAATTTCAGCATCAAAGAATGCGCCCAAGTGCTCAGCGAGCACATGAAAGAGACGTTCGGCAAGATATCGCACGAGCGGATTCTCAAGCAAAACTATGAGAAGCTCGTCGAGGAGGAGCAGTTCGATCCGAGGCAGGAGCTGAAGCGGAGCAAGCATCGGATTGAGGACTATTTGAAAGTCAGGTCGCAGTTTGCTTATGTGAGTTTTTGGAGCTGTTTATCATAGAAAATGAGAAAATTTGAGAAAATTTGAGAAAATTTCTAGTGGAGTTTGGAGCCCTCATAACTCCGCCCACTTTTGCTCTTTTTGGGTCAAATTTTCTGGAGTTGTAGATTGATATCAGAGCTACAATTTATCTGTTGATCACTTTTTATGAAACTCAAAAATGAGCCCAGAATTGTTGATTTTCCAAAGTGCACCTCACCTGAAAGTGAAAAACTTCTCAAAAGTGAGCTCCCGAAAATCAATTATCCTGAGCTCATTTTTGACTTTCATAAAAAGTTGTCAACTGACAATCTCTAGTTCTGATATCACTCTATAACCCCACAAAATATGAGCCAAAAAGAGCAAAAATGGGTGGAGTTATGAAGGATCGAACCTTCACTAGAAACTTAGAAGAACCTGAGAAAGTGAACTCCAGAAAATCAATATTTCTGAGCTCATTTTTGATGTTCATAAAAAGTTGTCAACTAACAATTTGTAGCTCTGATATTAATCTATAACTCCACAAAATTTGAGCCAAAAAGAGCAAAACTGGGCGGAGTTATGATTATTTTTTCAGAAAGCAAAAATCTCGCTTGAAGCCCGATCTGTTCGCAATGACACAGCTGTCAACGATCCCAACTCGCAGTCCTTTATCAGATTTATGTCTGCCAAACAAGGTATTCGTCCTCATTCTTATAGTTATAAGCGTTTTAAAATGAGCAATAATAGGAAACGATGGCACCACGATCTACGAGTCCAACCATTTGGGTCGAAAGCTGAAAGTGAACGAGACAAAATCGTTTAATTTGACACAAAACGCCAACTTCTACACCCTCCCGACGTCTTCTGTGTCTTCAGCGGTTCACATTCCAACGCCTCTTTATGATAGAAGTGAGCAAATGATCATTTTTCGATCTAATTCTGATCGTAAAACTTCCAGACGAAGACCTACTTCGTAAAATCGACTGGTCTGACATCGATGCGGTGTACCGAACGAATCGAGAAGAGACCAAGGACCTGGCCTTCCAGCTCTTTTGCTCTGAATCCGGTTATATGAGGTACTACCCGGCCGCCTCGTGGTTTTGGGACAATCAGGATGAGCATTTGGATCTTTTTGATTGTCGGAACACTGAGTGGTATATCAACTCTGCCACTAATTCGAAGAATGTGCTGATTATGTTGGATATGTCAGGTGAGCTCGGAGAGCTTGGAGCTCATTGAAGTGGTGAACAAGAAGGGTTTCAGGATCAATGCTCGGTCAGCGTTATGAGGTCGCTAAGCAGACGACGGAGGCGATTCTGGAGACTCTTTCTCACAACGACTACTTTAACATTATGACGGTAAAGCTTTATATCATTTTGAAAGCTCTGGAATTGGCGAGTTCAGAACTGTGCTTGGTTTTTCATACGGAGCTTTTTGAGCCGAGATATAGAGCTCTAAAGTTTGCACTGATTTCACTTTCCAGTGCTCAACTTCAGAGCTCTATATCTTGGCTCACAGAGCTCCTCTAACAAAACTAAAAACAGTTCTGAACTTCTCAGTACAAGAGCTTTCCAATGATACCCATATCATCAAAAGAATTCAATCACACCATTCCCTCATTCAACATTAAACTATTCCAATTTCAACCCATCAACATCTCCCTTCCAGTTCTCCAAAGCCCTGAACATCCTCGACAGTTGCAACGGAACAAACGGGCTGCTCCAGGCGACGATGCGCAACAAGAAGATGCTCCGCCGGAAGATGGACACATTCCAGTCGGAAGGCAAGGCCGACTACGTGGCCGCCCTTCAAGTCGCCTTCAACGTTCTCCTCGATGTGAGTCCTTCCATTGACAAATTGGCTTTTAGTGGTGGCGTACACACTGCTTACTAATTTGACGGCTTTAATTGTTTTACGCTTCCTTTTTCGTTTCGTCCGGGAGGGGATATGCAAATGGGGGACGTTCTGACTTGACCAATGAGAGAGGTGGCCTGGTTTTTTGTAAATTTCTCTTCCATTATGTTTGCAGGTTTATTGAAACTTATATCATTCAAAAGCTCTTGTTCTGAGGAGTTTGGAACTATGTTTAGTTTTGTAAACGGAGCTCTGAGAGCCAAGATATAGAGCTCTAAAGTTGAGTACTGGAAAGTTCGCAAGTCCGGAAGTTTGGAGCTCCATATCTCGGCTCATAGAGCTCTGTAGAAAAAACTAAACCCAGTTCTGAACTTGTTAAAACAAGAGCTTTTGAATGATATATTATATGAGTCTCATCAAAAAACTCATTGGGCTCATTAGACCATTTTATAGTGAGCAATTGAAAGAACTGATACAAAATTTAGAATTTTTGTACTCCTTGTCGACAACAAAATTACCTGGGATTACTCTAGATTACTTTAGATTACTGTAGCTCACAGTAGCTTACTGTAGAAACCATTCAAAACTAGAACCCCTCTCCAAACTGGAGACTTGTCCATGTCCACTCTATGTCGCTAACTCGAGGTGAGTGCCTTTTGCCCATCCCAACTGATCTCTCTATGTTGCTTTGCACGGCCCTCGTTCTGCTTCAGTTGAAAGGATCGTGGGCGCTTCACACCAAGGAGGAGATGGTGCAGAATGGCGCCAACCTGTCGGCGGAGTACCAGTACATCATCGAGTTCGGCGACCACGTGTTGGCCGCCTCCAAAGAGTACATCGACTCTGTAAGCTTCGCATGGCTTTTTGTGATTGTGGAATGTGATTGTCGAGCTATCCGCCTGTCTTCTCCAACTGTTTTACCCCGTTTTCTTCTTTCTCTTGGCTGGAAAGGTGCAAAGTCAGTTTAGAGTGAGCAAGGCTCCGCCCCTCCGCCCCTCCGCACCCACAAGTGCTCTTTTTGGATAATTTTTGTTGGAAGTTATAGATAGATTTGAGAGCTACAAATTATCAGTTGAAAACTTTTTTGAGCATCAAAAATGAGCTCAGAAATTTTGATTTTCTGAAGGGCCCTTGAAACTTGTACAATTTGCAAATTGGAGAAGAGCTTTTCAAAAATTCGAATTCCCGGGCTCATTTTTGAGTTTCATAAAAAGTGATCAACAGATAAATTGTAGCTCTGATATGAATCTGTAACTCCAGAAAATTTGAGCCAAAAAGAGCAATAATGGGCGGAGTTATGAAGGCTCAAAACTGACCAAAAATCATCTATTTTAATGCAATTTTTCACTTTTTTGATACAAAAACCAATCAATAAGCATCTTTCCAGCCACTTTTCCAGTTCAAAATTACCTTTCCAATTTCCAGATCAATAATAGAGGCGGTGAAAACCGTGGCGCTTGTGAGAACGTCATCATGCTCATCACAGATGGTGCTCCAAATGCCTATAAGAACATTTTTGATGTTTATAATAAGGATAAACAGGTAACTTTCTTCACCTTTTTGCTGCTCAAATCAACAATCACTACCCTACTTCCCTCCAGGTTCGCGTATTCACATTCCTGGTCGGCGACGAGGCGATCGACTTCAACGAAGTGCGAGAGATGGCGTGCTCCAATCGAGGTTATATGGTGCATGTGGCGAATATGGCGGATGTGGATGAGAAGATCCACCATTATATCAGAAGAATGTCGCGGGTGGTGGGAAGGCATTACAAGGAGAGTGGGCAGTTGTCGTGGTGGACGGGGGTGTACAGAGAGCGGCTCTATTTGCCTCGTCCTGAGATTTTCGCTGAGCCGGTGCCCATCACCAATCAATCGTTTGCGGTGATGAATAAGATGTCGGCAAAGCGAAAGATCCGGCTGCAAAAGTCAGAGGCTCGTAGCAGAATGTTCGTTACAACTGTCTCCTACCCCGTGATAGTCAATGAGACTTTTATGGGCGTGGCTGCAGTGAACATCCCGCTAACTGAAGTGGCTCAGAAGTCGCATCCAGCTAACATTGGCGCCAAGAGCTATTTCTTCATGCTCGACCAGAACGGCTTTGTCATGTCCCACCCTCAACTCCGTCCCATTGACCCTGTCACCAAGTATCATAAGCAGAACTATAACAACATGGACTTGCTCGAGTTGGAAGTGGGACAGAACCAAAACATTAGGTCCAATCAGAAGCCCCAGACAGTATCCAATTTGGTTTGCGAGTCCGGAGCCAACTACGCGGAGTGTGTAGATGATCTTCGGAAGGCGGTGCGGAAGATGATCATCGAGTGTGATAACAGCGATGTGCAGCAGTTGGATGTGCTCTACGCGACGGAGCTGTTGGACAGGGTGTACCCGCAGACAAACACCTACTACTCGGAATGCATCAGTCACGCCAATTTCGTGTTAGGACTTGCTGTTGCCAAGGGTGATGACTATCGGATTGTGAAGAAGCACAAAAAGTACGATTTCGGAAGGGTGAAGATGGATTGGATGGGCGATAAGCGGTGGAGACTGCACCCTCATTGGTGAGCTTCTGACCATGAGGACCCCCTAAATATGTTTCTTTTCAGGCGCTACTGTTTCCTCAATGATACTGATACCCATATGTCGAAAGAAGAGGCGTTTGAGATTTATGCGCAGCAGATGTCGGATTCTGGAAAGGCTCCGTTGTTGTGCGAGTATCGGAGGAATTTGGTGGAGAAGTTGTTGTTGGATATGGAGGCCACGAGCAATTTGATCGATAGTTGGGACACGCAGTACGATTATATGAAGAAGTAGGTGCCTTTAAATTAACGGGTTACTGTAGTGGAATTTCAACTCTTCAGTTGGAATGCTTTTTGCACTTGTAAAATAGAATGTTCCATAATTGAATTATATCATTCAAAAGCTGTTGTTCTGACAAATTCAGAACTATATTTTGTTTTTTCTACGGAGCTCTGTGAGCCGAGATATGAGCCTTTAAAGTTGAGTACTGAAACATTTACAAGTGTAGAAGTGTTCAAACTTTGAAAGGGGTTATCTCGGCTCACAGAGCACCATTTAAAAATCAAAACATAGTTCTGAACTCGTCAAAACTAGAGCTTTTAAATGATATAGATTTCAAGAAATTATTGTCATGTTAAAGTTTAAACAACCCATTTCCAGTACGATGCCTATAAATTTCAATCAGTTCAATCATGCTCTTTCTCACTAAAATGGGTTGCTGATGCATAGTGAGACCTATTTCATTTTAAAGCTTTTGTTTGGACAAGTTCAGAACTATATTTAGTTTTTCCTACCGAGCTCTGTGAGCCGAGATATAGAGCTCCAAAGTTTGAACTCATTGCACTTCTCAGTACTCAACTTTGCAGCATTGTATCTCGGCTCACAGCGCACCATACAAAAAACGAAGCACTGTTCTGAACTCGTCAAATCTAGAGCTTTCGAATGATATAAATCACATCAGACTTTCCCCTATTTCCAAGCTTATTACTTCCCATTTCCAGCAACCTGATCCACCTGGCCTTCTTCGCCACCCCGTCCGGAATGATTCGCTACTACAACCTCACCCTCCAAGACTACGACTACATCGACCCCTACTGGAGCATCTTCGAGCACATCGGCCACTTGCTCTCCTTCGAGCACGCCCAGGAGTCGTACAACCACTTCATCACGGACCTCAACAGGAAGTCCACCGATGACAGGTACTACCGAAGAGCCGTCCGGATGAAGGACACCATTGTATTCGACGTCTCCAATAACTCGAAGATCTGGTACAAATCGGAAACCCAGCTGACGGGGTACGGGCAAAACGAGAACTTGACAATGTTGGGACAAGCATTCAAAGCCATCTATATGGATAAGGCAGTGCTGGGTGTCTCCGGATACGAGTTCGTGTACGATCACGTGGTGGACACCATGGCGGAGCACGGGTGTCCCGCCTCAGACGACCGGAAGTGGTGTCTGCTGCTCGATGAGCACGGCTACGTGTTCTTCAGCAATGACAAGGAGGTTTCTTATGAAGACTATCTAGTTGGAAAGGGGAAGCATATCAGTCAATTCTTCGGAACTCTCAACAGGGTTGCTCAGAAGGCGATGGAGAATCTGGTGGAGAAGAAGTTCTACACCAAGTTCACGTACACGGACAATCAGGCGACGTGCAAGTCGGAGAAGGTGGTGACGTTGTCCTCCAGCAGGCTCCGCCCCTTCTACCCGATTCTCCAGTTCTTCATGCAGACTTTTAACTTTATGGTGCGATTGGCTTCTCAAGTGTCGGGAGGGTACCTGTTGTGGCTTCCGGATATTCAGTTCACTCAAGGTAGGGCTCGAAGTTTTTAAAAGTTGAGATATAATAAGGAAGAGATGATATTTAGCGTACACCGCATCATTCCACGAGGGAACCGACGTCTACCCTTGCCCGAAGACCTCCCACTTCTACTTCTCCAACAAGGATGGAAAGACGAGGCCTACAAGTACCTATCTAGTAGATATGAATCGATCGGAACGACCTTGCTCTGCGACGGGCTCCGCGAAGTGCTCTGTGTAAGTCTACTAGATTTTTGAATGGATCACTTACAAAAAGATGGAGTCTTTCAGCAAAATGGAGGCGGCTTTCGTGGAAGGCACGAATCTTGTAATGGTGTGGATCAACCAGGACAAGGACAGCGAGAACTGCTACGACGACTCGCAGTGCTCGATGCAGGAGTCGAGCAGCGTGCCGTTCGGATTCAAGGAGGAGGTGCCCAAGGACGAGTGCGAGGAGTTCGAGCGGCGGAAGTCGAAGGCCAATGATGTGTGCTACTCGATTGATGATGATGATTCGGAAGTGAGTTGTGAAAGCTCTTGTTATGAGGAGTTCAGAACTATATTTTGTTCTTTGTATGGGGCTCTGTGAGTCGAGATATGGAGCTCTAAAGTTTGAACTCAATTGCACCTGTCAGTGCTTAACTTTGGAGCTCTATATCTCGGCTCACAGAGCTCCGTAGGAAAAACCAAATACAGATTTGAATTTCTCATGACAAGAGCTTTTGAATGATATAGGTTTCACTAATCATCAAATTATTCTAGTTAGAAAGATAAAGCTCTGAAGTTGAGTACCTGATTGCACATTTTAGTACTTAACTGTGAAGCTTCATATCTCGGCTCTCAGAGCTCCGTAGAAAAAACTGAGCATAGTTCTGAACTCCCCATTACAAGAGCTTTCTAATGATACGAGTCTCACTAAAAAAACCCAAACCCCTTCCCTAATAAACCCCTAACTATCCAATCAACCTATTCCAGAACGAACGCCGCCCTTGCTCAATGAGCCCATCCTTCTCCATCCTCCCCGTTCTTCTCCTCGGTTTCCTCTACATGTTCTAAGTGACCTTCTTCCCATTCGTGATCATAGACTCTATTTGGCATTGTTTTCTTTCCAGTGTATCTCAGTTTTTGCACAATTTTTCAGTCTCCAAACGGGTTTTCAGTGTAATAATTCGTCTTTAATAAAACCATTTTTTAAAATTCCATTCAGTTTTTACAATATAATTATTCGGAACTTTGAAAAAAATCACTGAGCCGTCCAAGTATCAATAAGCCTCGTCTGACTCCCCGTCTGCTCTTTATCACGGGGTTCCATCTTGAGCACCACTGCCGGGAGAGCCACTAGAAGGAGCTGGAAGAGGAGCACTGGGAGGAAGACCAAGCCGGCGATCATCATGGTGTTGTCAATGCTATTGAACATTTGCACATCGCAAGGCAAGTGGTGGTTGCAGGCGATGTGCTCGAAGCCGCAGCAGGTGTACTGGAAATGAAATTATAACTTTTGAGCTAGCGTAACTCCGCCCACTTTTGCTCTTTTTGACTCAAAGTTTCTGGAGTAATAGATTGATATGAGAGCTATAAATTGTTAGTTGATCATTTTTAATGATCATTGAAAATGAGCTCGGAAAAGTTAATTTTTTGAAGCTCACTTTTGTGCATTTTAGGGTGAGCACGACTCCGCCCACTTTTGCTCTTTTTGGCTCAAATTTGCTGGAGTTAGAGGTTGATGCCAGAGCTACAAATTGTCAATTGAACACTTTTTATGAGCATCAAAAATGAGCCCAGTATTGTTGATTTTCTGGGGCTCACTTTTTCACTTTTGAGCAGTTTTTTACTTTCAGGTGCACTTTGGAAAATCAAAATTTCTGAGCTCATTTTTGATGCTCATAAAAAGTGATAAACTAATAACTTGTAGCTCTGATATCAATCTTTTACTCCAGAAAATTTGAGCCAAAAAGAGCAAAAGTGGGCGGAGTTATGGGGGCTCAACTTTCAAAACCAAAAAAACAAAGCTTATTACCGTATTCTCAATAACAGCAATATCAAACGTCGAGTGCACATTATACATATCCGCCACAAATCGATAAACCAACTTCCGAAGACTGCCACGTTTCGACCAAACCGTCACAGCTCCACCGAACTCCAAAAGTATCAGAGGAACCACTAATATCAAGAAAGTGGCAATGACAGCCTTCCGATGACTGACAGCTCCTATCAGTCCAATAATCGCCACCAAAAATGCTCCGATCGAGAGCCCATAGATGCTCCAATACACCGAGTAGAGCCAGGCTCTCATGTCGAACTTGTCACTGGCCAGTGGCTCAGTGGAGTTGTAGTTGAAGACGACGTCTTTGAGATGACGATCGTAAGGAGTGTTGAGCATCTGGGAGCCCCAGACTATGAGGAATGTGGAGGAGAGCTATAATTCTTTCTCTGCGTCTCTTGTGCCGAGAGAGTACTCACCAGCATTGCCAAGTTGAGGCAGAAGAGGAGGATTCGAGATGAGAACGTGACTTTTTCAGAAGACTGCATCCTACAAAATATGAAATGGAATTGATAATGAAATGATTGTGATTATGAACTAACATTCCGGGTTCATAATAGTTCTGATATCATTCTCTAGGCTGAATCACCTGATAACAACGCTCAAAACGAATATTATAGATAACGAAACATTCATTTAAACAACAACCCGTACCAACGATTACGGTAGGCAATTAAAACCGATTCACTTCAATTACAGTAGGCTTATACGAGTTCCTCTTAATGAGCAATGGAACGGGGAGCACTGTAGCAAGGAGTTGGAAGAGGAGAACTACTAGGAAAACGATGCCGGTGATCATCATCGTGTTGTCGACGCTGTCGAAGACGGCGGCGTCGCAGAAGGGGAGGTTCTGAAGGAGGAATTCAGTGGAGTTTAGATGCATGAGTTACCTGTGGTCCCGAGCGACAGTAAAAGTCATTGAAGACAGACACTCCGTCCTGGGTTCCGCAGCAATGGTACTGGAAATTAGAGGTTTTATTGATGTTAACAAGAAAATGATTCAATAAAATTTATATCATTCAAAAGCTCTTGAATTGACGAGTTCAAAACTATGTATGATTTTACGGACAGAGCTCTGTGAGCAAAGATATGGAGCTCCAAAGTTTGAACTCATTGCACTTTTCAGTACTCAACTTGGGAGCTTTATATCTCAGCTCACAGTGCTTGGACGGAAAAAATAAACATTGTTCTGAGTTTGTCAGAACAAGAGCTTTTGAATGATATAGATTCCACTAGGACTCATCAAACCATTATAGTAAGAAAGACCATTTCAAACTTATTGAAATTTATACAGGGATGGTACTGGAAATTGGAACTTTTCAGGCCTTTGAAAAACAAATGAATTTCTGAGGTTTACATCATTCAGAAGCTCTTGTTCTGACAAGTTCAAAACTAGGCTTAATTTGTTTTACGGAGCTCTGTGAGCCGAGATATGATGCTCCAAAGTTGAGCACATTGCACTTTTCAGTACTCAACTTTGGAGCTCTATATCTCGGCTCACAGAGCCCCATAGCAAAAAATAAACACAGTTCTGAACTCGTCAAAACAAGAGCTTTCTAACGATATAAATTTCACAAAGACTTTTCAAGCCATTCCTGAAAGAACAAGTTTTTTGAACTGATTATGTCCACTACAGTAACTTGTTAATTTAAAGGCACATAGAAACTTCCAAAACTCACCGTGTCCTGAATAATCTTCAAATCCCCGGTCGCATTTGACGTGTACTCGGCGTTCACCAACTTGAAAATGGTGTCTCGAAGAGATGGCCGATTGCAAATCAACGCCACACCACTTCCAATCTCCAGTACCAGAAGGATAATAAAAAGGATCAAG
The DNA here is from genome assembly GCA_963572205.1 of Caenorhabditis imperialis. Taxonomy (NCBI): domain Eukaryota; kingdom Metazoa; phylum Nematoda; class Chromadorea; order Rhabditida; family Rhabditidae; genus Caenorhabditis; species Caenorhabditis imperialis. The sequence continues at coordinate 7,701,796 of OY751541.1, forward strand.
TAGGCACTCATCAGGCCTTTCCGATTCAGAATCGCCGCCAGAATTCCGATGACAGCGATGACGACGGCGCCAAGGGAGAGCCCGATGATGCTCCAGAATACCACGATGAGCCAGACTCTCACGTCAAACTTCTGATCTGCCAAGGTCTTCTGATCCTGTGTTTCATAGACCACACTCTTCAGGTCTTTGTCGAAGGAATCATCGTAACGCATCCAGAATCCAACCCCGATTATGGCAAGTGCTCCAACCTGAATATCACTTGATAGTTATGAAAAGCTACAGTAATCTTTTAACTCACCAACATCAAAACATTCAGCGGGACGAGGGTCCATCTCACAACCTCCTTCCAGTTTGCCATGTCTTCAAAAAATGTGAAAAAGTGAAAAGTGAGTCAGGTGTGACTAGACTATATGCACTGCTCTCCAAATAAATATTGCGAAAACGAGAAGAGTGATATCAAAACGGGGGTGAATCAGAGACTGATAGGGTGGAATGTGGGTGGGTGAGGAACACAGTGGGAAGAAGAAACAGAAGTGAAGAGTGGGGAGGCTGAAAATATTGGAAAGTGCTGAAAATAGGGAAAAGGGGGAATGGAGGGATGATCTTTTGGAGTTGGTAAATAAAAAGGTGTCAAGTGGAATGTTTACTTTCGGTTTTTTGTTATCAAACTTTATCAGATCAGGGTTGAAAGTGTTATGAAATGCGCTCTAATGATAACTTTCTTTTGATCCGGAAATCTAAAGAAGCTGTACTCTTTTGATAGCTATGGATTGCCTATCTTTCTTATATTTAAAATCCTGTTGGGGGATGTTTGTGTGTGTGTGTGTGTGTGTGTATGAGTAGTCAACTCTGTGCATGTAGGGGAACGAACGAAATAACGTGAAGTAGACAAAAGTCGAACCAGCGACCTTTTGAACGAAAGACAAACGTTCTACCGAATGAACCACGCATACAAACATTTTCACGTGAATATTTCTGAATAACCTCCCAGTCATGCTGAGGCGGCGTGAGCCGCCCCAGCAGGCTGGTTTCCAAAAGAAAAAAACACATTGATTTAAGTTTTTAAGGTTTTATTTTAAAAAACGAAACAAATACAATTGAATCACAATGAGATCACACGGTACAATTATTAATGAGATTATTAGAAGAGATAATATTAGAAGCGCATCTGGGAGAAGGGGACGACGACTGGTTGGTCGAGTTGGATGAAGAGTGGTCTCTCGATGTTCTCCTTCTGGACTGCCTTCTGGAGTGGAGACGTCGATCTGGAGGTGGAGTTGGAGGTGCTGGTGGAAGAGAGCTGCTGGGAGAAGTCCGTCCAGGTGCCCACATTCGAGAAGACGTCGTTGGAATTCGGAGTCTTCTGAAGACGTGCCTTCCTCTCCCTCCTCATCATCCTCTTGTGGTGTCTGATCTGCTCCATCATGTAGGCGTACTCGTTGTCCATCTGGAGCCGGTGGTTGCGTTGCTCCATGAAGGCGTACATGTACTGTGCATGCACATCCAGTGACTGCTTCTCGTTGGCGGACAGTCTGCGAGTCTTCGGGTGGGCGACGAACGAGTAGCGGAGCATGGTCGGTTGGTGGCTGAATGGTGTGCACACTGGGTGGCAGGGGACCTTTTTATAGGTCTCCTTGGCCACGCCCCTTTCAGACCGTTCCATCGATTTTCAGACGGATGTCGTAAGTTGTGACCTGGTTGGGCCATAAGGCTGTAAATTTGATGGATGTGGGGATGGGGCCGTCTTTGGTGGTACCGATGGGGAAACAATGGGAGAGTTGAATGAAGGTGGAGTGGAATTGATGAGTATCAGTGGGTTCAGAAGATACGGGTTTCTGGAGATTTAGAAGTTGAGAGGTTCGGGATTCATAATAGGGGAGATTTCACAGAAGCAAGGTGGAGTAAAATGTGAGAATTGGAGTTGAAACTATGACTGAAGTTAGAGATTCAAGCTGACAACTTGATGATAGACAGTGAACATCTTCTATGATAGAATACCAGAAAATCAGAGATAATCCATAGAAAAGGAAGCGATGTAATGAACAGTATTGTGAATGGAAAAGTTTACGAGTTTTATTGTCTCCTGGTTCTAAAACAATTTTCAATCAATGCTCTGTAAAGGCTCAACGTCATTGAAAACGTGAGGTCTACTGAAGATGCTTCAAATCAGGGTGAAATCCTTGATAACGTGAACAACGTGAACATGACCGCTCCATTTCCCTTCAAGTTCAAGGTTCCAAATGCCACGTTGCAAAAGTTGGAAGCGATTCTCTTCCAAACATACCAATTCATTGTTCAGTTTCCTATCCATCACCAAATTGCCAACTCTTCCCAACTTCCAGTAAGTCCTTCCCCCTCTCCCTCGAATTCCCTCCTTACCAGAGCATGTCCCTCAAACTGCTGGCCCTCTTCATGATCGTCGTCACCGTCTACGTCTCCTACGTGGAGGCTGACACCAGCTACTGTCCCACGGACGACCAACTCAAGGACTTGAAACTGAAGAAAGATGTTCAGAAAGATTGCGGAGGATCGTTGTTCCATGAGTACAAATGCGGCGGCTTAAACTTTAAAGAATGCAACTTCCAGTTTAAGGTTGGTGGTGGATGAGCTTCAGTTAAGACTCTGCTCTTTCAGACTTGGGTGTACGTCGCCATGACGATCCTGTCGGTTCTTCTGATGCTCTTCAGTATCCTTTCCTGTCTGTGCAGTTGCTGCAAGAAGTAGATGGATCAACTTGAAATGCTCTTTTTTGCTCTTTTACTGGGTCGAAATGAAAAGATTTTTGATTGATTCTTGATGTTTTGTTACTATGAGAAGTACTTCTGTGCTATCAGGCTAGAAAATAGACATCTTCTGAACCTAGAAGATGTTCACTGTCTATCATCAAGTTATCAGCTTGAATCTCTAACTTTTCAGTCATAGTTTCAACTCCGATTCTCACATTGAACTCCACCCTGCGTCTGTGACATTTCCCCTATTATGAATCCCAAACCTTCCAACTTCTTGATCTTCTGAAGCCACTGATACTCTTCAATTCTCCCCCATCTTCATTCTGCTCCCCCATTGTTCCTTGTCGGTACCACCAAAGACGACCCCATCTCCACATCCATTAAATTTACAGCCTTACTTACGACATCCGTCTGAAAATCGATAGAACGGTCTGAAAGGGGCGTGGCCAAAGGGTACTATAAAAGGGTCTCCTGACACCCAGTGTGTACACCATTCAGTCACCAACCGACCATGCTCCGCTACTCGTTCGTCGCCCACCCGAAGACTCGCAGACTGTCCGCCAACGAGAAGCAGTCACTGGATGTGCATGCACAGTACATGTACGCCTTCATGGAGCAACGCAACCACCGGCTCCAGATGGACAACGAGTACGCCTACATGATGGAGCAGATCAGACACCACAAGAGGATGATGAGGAGGGAGAGGAAGGCACGTCTTCTGAAGACTCCTCGATCTAACGACGTCTTCTCGAATGTGGGCACCTGGACGGACTTCTCCCAGCAGCTCTCTTCCACCAGCACCTCCAACTCCACCTCCAGATCGACGTCTCCACTCCAGAAGGCAGTCCAGAAGGAGAACATCGAGAGACCACTCTTCATCCAACTCGACCAACCAGTCGTCGTCCCCTTCTCCCAGATGCGCTTCTAATATTATCTCTTCTAATAATCTCATTAATAATTGTACCGTGTGATCTCATTGTGATTCAATTGTATTTGTTTTGTTTTTTGATTCAAATAAAACCCAAAAAACTTAATTCAATGTCTTTTCTTCTTCTGAAAATCATAGGCTTTCCATAGAAATCAGTGAAGAATTTCAGGTTTCCGGATCAAAAGAAAGTTATCATTAGAGCGCATTCCCCAAACAAGTTCAAGTGTCCATTGTGTACTGCTTATGCATAAAGTGACAAACTTGATAATAGAAGCTTACACAGAAGGAGAATGACCTCGAGAGAGAGGACACCTGATTGCCACTAATTATACAAAAGGAGAAGCGATGAAAAAGGAAGCGGTGTAACATTCTTCGCCCCCTCCTTCCAATAAATTTTCTTTCTTCACGGAATCTTTTGGTTTTCGAATTCTAGAATTGAATTGTTTCTTGTTTTTTTTTTGTTTTTGTAACTTTTTTCCATGCCAGCTGGTGGGCAGCTGTTCTTTCAAAGTGCACACCTGTTTTTGGTGTCTAGACCATTTTATTAGCTCGTTTTCTTCATTTCCTTTCATTTTTATTCATTTTCGTTCTATTTCCATTCAATTTTTAGTTTATCTGAATTAGATTTTTATTTTACTTGCTCAGAATTTGTATTTTCCTTCGAATTTTAGCCTGTAAAGCTTCTGATTAGCTTCGAGAAGGACTAATAAGCTATTATGTTTTATATCGTCCATAAGTTGTTTCAGAAAATTGGTTTTATTGAGATTTTTTGAGGGTGAATAGGAAATTTTAAGCTCTACAACTTTGTAGTTAACCACTTTTTATGAAAACCAACAAAAACTCGGAAAAATGAGCATTTTCAAACAGTCTATGAAAATTCGCTCTATTGAGAATGACGATTTTAAAACTTTCATAACTTTTTTCCTTATTGACCATTTTTAATCAATTTTTTATGAAAATACGTAGAATTATTAGAACTACAACTTTGTAGTTGACAACTTTTTATGAAAACTAACAGGAACTCGGAAAAATGAACATTTTCAAACATTCTATGAAAATTCGCTTTATTGAGAATGTAAATTTTCAAACTGTTATAACTTTTTTCATAGTTGACCAATTTACACTAACTTACTTGAAATATATGTAAAATTATTAGAGCTACAACTTTGTAGTTAACCACTTTTTATGAAAACCAACGAGAACCCCATAAAATTAACATTTTCCGATGAGATTAGCAATTTCGCTCCATTTAGAATGCAGTTTTTGAGCCGCTCATATCTTTAGTCAGAGTTGACCAATTTACATAAACTTTTTTGACAAATCTGTAAAATTATTAGCGCTACAATTTTGTAGTTAAACACTTTTCCTGAAAACCAACAGAATCGCTGGAAAATATTGATTTTTGCATGCCCTTTGAAACAAGACGAATTTTCAACAAGCTTGCAGCTTAAATCAATTTCTTTCGATTTTCAGACAAACTTTTTGATTATGAAGTTGTACCTCCCTGAATTTCACACTTTTCTTCTAAATTTCACGTCTTCACAATCAGAATTTTTGCTGAAAATAACAAGCAAACAAGAAGAAGATAATGAAGAAATGTTACAAGTTTATTCGCTGATAAACCCCAAAAGAAACTGCTTTTCGATCTGGATTCGGGACGTCTTCTGGAGACTACTCCTCGTCTTCGCAACAAAGTTTGCGACGTTCGACGCCTTCGATGAAGTTGACGACGGCCGGCGTGAACGCCATCAGCCACCCCACGAAGAACATTCCCAGCGCCAGCACGTACCAGAGCTGCAACCAAAAGTTATACAGCTTCAGTGAAAATTGAGCTTATAAGTTACCTGCGGTTGAAAATCACATTTCCCCGTGATATCGTAGGAGCTGTGATCGTGGTGCTCGTGGCTGTAACGAACCGTCCAGAAGAAGAAAAAGGACTCGTCACGACAGAGAGGATCGGAGTGAGTCAGGAAGGCGGCGGAGGCGGGCTCGAGCAGTGGAATGAGCAGGAGGAGCACTTTCCACATGTTGGTGATCGGATTGGAGGCGGATAGTGGGGAATGGTGGGGTAGATGTGGATGGTGGGGAGAGGGTGGAGGACGTGGCAAAAGGGCTTGTTGTTGGAAAAGGGAGGGGGGGGGGGGGAGGGGTAAGGTCACGGAGAGAATGAGATTTTCGTGGGAGTTTTGGGAAGGTTTAGATTAGGAGAATGATTAAAAACGATTAGAAAGTTGTGATAAGTTGGAGATAACTCACAATCAAGTAGAAACCATGCTCTATTGCTAATTATTAAATGCAAAATGTTTCAATGGTGGTCGTGGCCGTTGAGTTTTTTCCCCATATTGAAATTTGCAATAGAGCGCATTTACTTTGCAAAGAATAGGCTTGAGAGAGAGAGAGAGTACACAAAGTATAGAGACGCAGACGATCAGTGCAATCTAATTGGGAGTAGAGCATGCTTTTCAATAGAGTTCTTGAGCTCGAAAACCGTTTTCTCTACAGTATCTACAGAATTTTCCACGTCATCAAAATATAGTACTGTATTTTGCAGTGCAGTCTACAGTAATCTCACAGTCTTAATTATGATTATTTTATCATTAGAACTAAATTGTTGAGCTCATTATTAGCTTTTGATCTACCATCTCCTGTGCACGTTTCTCTTGATTTCTTACTCTTTTTCCCATCAAAGCAAGCTTTTTATTTCTCCGTCTCTCAAGCTAGAGAGCATTTTCAAATTCCTAACTTCAGTACATTTCCAACTGACATTCTTATGTCAACCAAATTCACATTTTTGAGCCCTCATAACTCCGCCCATTTTTGCTCTTTTTGGCTCAAACTTTCTGGAGTTACTCTTTGATATCAGAGCTACAAATTATCTGTTGATCACTTTTCATGACCATCTTAAATGAGCTTATTATCATCGATTTTCTGGTTGTCAGTTTTTCACTTTCAGGTGCACTTTGGAAAATCAAAATTTCTGAGCTCATTTTTGATGTTCATAAAAATTGATCAACAGGCAATTTGTAGTTCTGATATCAATCTATCACTTTAGAAAATTTGAGCCAAAAAGAGCAAGAATGGGCGGAGTTATGAAGGCTCCAAAATGACCAACAAAAAGAGCATTCGTGGGCGGAGTCTCCTGATTCCAATTCCCGTTCCTCCCTCCAACTTTATCTCCTTATCCTCCACAGAAAATTAATAAATCATCTCAAGAAAACATGCGTCGATCCGGTGCCAACTGGTTCCTTTTTTCCCTCCCTTCTCTCCACTTTTTTTCGACACTTATCGTCTTTTTTCCGCCAACAATAGCCGAAAAGGGGAAAGGAAGGAGGTGTTCAATTTGAAATTATTAAAGGATTTTCATGATTTAAGCCCCCGGCTTTCAAGTGTCCAAACACCGAACATCGCGCTCTATTGACAATTTACTTTTTCTGTCCTTACTCACAATAATCTGTTTGCCATTGGAATTAACACTTGAGGGTCAAGTGCCTTTTTCGGTTTCACCACACTCACTTCCTTTTGTCAGTTTCAGTGTGATGACGTGGCAAATCTGCACACATATCCATTACCTCGTGCTCGTTTCTGTTTGCTCCGTGTTCTCCATTGTTTGGGAGCAAGATCCATGAGTTATTGCAAATATATTTTGCAAACAAACGCGCGGAAGTGTTCAGTGGAATGAAGGGGGAGGCTTTGATCTACTTGTTCATTCAGCGATTTCTTGTCCTATTACTTATGATTTAAATTTGTTAAAAATCAAAAGCTGAACAGAATAGTGAAAGAAGTTTTGAAGAAAATGCATTCTACCCCCAGAAAAATGCGTGGAAGAGAAATCCAAATTTTGGGTTTCTCTTCCATCTGTTTTTCTCGGTGGACAATGTATATTTTTAAATTTCCTCTGATTATTTTGTTTGGATATTAATTATCTACAAATTGTTCAAAACTGATTTTTGAAACGTTAGCTCTACGCCTAGAAAAAGTCACTGAAAAAAATCCAAATTTTTTGGGTTTCTCTTCCATGTGTTTTTCTCGGCGGCCACTGAATATTTTCAAATTTCCTTTTTGTAAATATGTTAAACTTGTAGTTTCCAACAAATTGTTCAAAACAGATTTTCAAAACATTCACTTCTCACTGAGAAAAACGCGTGGAAGAGAAATCCAAATTTTGGGTTTCTCTTCCATCTGTTTTTATCGGCGGATACTGGCTTTTTCAAAATTCCTTTTGCAGTTTTGATTGTAATTTAATTACCTACAAATTGTTCAAAACAGAATTTGAAAAACATTTGGCATTTTCTGTAAAAACTCAAAAAACTGTTAAGCTGAAAATCCTAGGCCACCAAGTTAACCAGGATTTTCTAGGCCAGAAACTCAACTTTTCAAAAATTTTCTTTGACAGTTTTGTTCAAATTTTAAATTAAAAAAGATTGCTCAGAACAAAATCTGAATATTCCCCCATCAGAATATCGAAAAATTCAAAAAGAAAAAGTGCGCATCTCAAGTTTCCCACCCCTCCCCTCCGCTCGTTATCACTTAGCCCCCTCTATCCAGTATCTTTTTCATGAGATTTCCGGTATCACCCTCTCATCATTTCATCATTTTCTTTTCGCCGCCGCCGCCGAGACTATCAAGAGATCATAAAGGTGATCTGTTTTTTGAGAGAAAAGTGGTTTTTTGAAAAGTTGGGAAAAAATATCAATTGGCATGCAAAAATGCAAATCATTCTCTTATCAGTAGTGTTATCAGTGTTAAAACCTCACGGAAATGTGGAATTTTCATGATCATTCTGTTCCTTTCTCTTCTTTTTTCACCGATTTTTGTGATTTTTTTTGGGAATTTTTTTGAATTTCAAAGCTCCGCCCACTTCTCTGATTGGTCAATTTTCCAGGAGATGAAACGAATCCAAGAAATCCAGCAGAATCTCGAGAGACTTGCCGAGATGGATGAGCACTTGGAGCACTGTGAAGAGTGGAATGTGGTGGCTCAGGAGATTGTCCAGAAGCTCTCCACCATTCGGAAGGAGGTGGAGAGAAGTGCAGCGGCCACTCCGCTGCTCTTGACGCCTCCTGACTCGTGTGGTGGCTCCGGGAGCATTTATTGTGAGTTTAAGAAAAGAAGAAGCTTTGAAATTCGGTGTGGCACTAAGTGAACGCAGTTTTTATCAATGGGGCGCGTTTGAAAACGGTTTTTTGCTCTAAAAGTATAGTTTTCTTGACTTTTTCAAAAATCCGTTTCCGTCACTTTTTAGATACTCCTTTTCTGAATCTAAAAATCAAAAGATGAACAAAAATCCGTTCAAAGAAAATGTTCAATTTTTAGATTTGACTAGGAAAATTTTTTAATTTTTTTGGATTTTGGGGTTTTTCGGTATGATAATACTGTAAATTCAAAAATCCGTTTCCATCATTTTGTGCAGAATTTTATAACAATTATTTTGGTATCAAAACCCAACCATAAAAGTGAAAACTCAAGGAGTTAGGGCTGGATAACTATTCTATGAGAAATTTTGTTCAAACTATTTTTGAACTTTTTCAATAGGATGAACTATGAAATTCAAAAATCGGTTTTTATCACTTTGTGCAGAATTTTATGGCGAACATTTTGATACTAAAATGCAACCGTAAAAGTCAAAATTGAAGGAGTTAGTTCAGGATAACTATTCTGTGACCGCAAAGTGTTCAATTGCTCCCGGGTAGATCAAAAGAGCCAGGCCGCTGTTTGCTCACATGTTTCAAAGGCTTCCGGAACACACATTGTTCGGGCTCCATTTCCCCTTTGAAAAAGAGCATTGACCATTTCCATTTTATTACTCTCCTGCCCGGTGCAAACGCGCTCTATCGCACGTACTCAATCTCTTGTTCCAGCCGACAACTCGATCCAAATGGACAACGTCTACACAGAAGCCGTCGAAGCCTACGACCAACAAATCTACTCGAGATGCGTGCGACTCGTCGAAAGTGCCAATCGCGAGTCTCCAGTCGACATGTAACTCTTTTCTCTGCGTCTCTCCCAATCACACACTCTCTCTCCAGGTCACTGATCTCTCTCGCCCATCATTCGTACGCAGAAATGGTGAACGCGGCGAGTGGCTCTGATGATGGGCTCAAGTTCGCTAGGTGGTGGGCCGAGTTTTTGGACTCGGTGGAGGCTGGAAGGGGACATTCGGAGAAGATCGAGCTGTTGGACTATGAGGCGGTGGCTTATGAGAGGATCGTGAGGCTCGGAGGGATTGAGGAGATTGACAAGTTGCTCGAGGTGGTGGTCAGGAGCTATGAGGTACTGTTAGAGCGCCTAGAGGAAGAGAGAGAGAGAGAGAGAGAGAGAGAGAGAGAGAGAGAGAGAGAGAGAGAGAGAGAGAGAGTACACGTTTCTGTGAGACCTGCGTCTCATAGAAAAGTGTAGTCTCTCACCCTACGATAGAGCGCACTTTCATACTGGCTGTACGAAGAATAGTATAAAGTTGATATTCAGATGGTAACTTTGCTCAATCGTCCGTATCACATCCTGTCCCTCCAGAAGCTGTTCCGTCTTGCCAATGTTATCAGTTCAGAGGCCGATTATGGTAGGTCAAAACTCTTGTGACCTAGAAAACCGTTAGGCCATTCGCATGGGCTAGCAGTTACTCTCTAGGCCACTGCTCTTTCTAGCCACTGAACCTATTGATTGAGCTTCAGATTAAAAAAATGCTCAAAATTATTTGACCTACTTGAAAATTAACGATGGAAGAGAAAAATCTAGGTTGACTGCTTTTTTATTGATTCAAAGTTAATTTTTCAGAAAATTTCTCTCACAGTCACGTAGAGCAACAAATTACCTACAGAATCATCCAAAAAAATTCTGAAAAAAGTACTGAAAAACTTCAGAAAACGCAGTTTTTCGACGATTTCCATATTTCCACTCAAAAATCGATATTTTCCCAGTTATCCAACATGTTTTTAAATTAAATTTTTGCTCCAATTCGTTAAAAATCTGATGCTTTATGAGACTCTACAAGGAAAACTCTGAAAAAATCAATAATTTACTCGAAAAACGAAAAAAACCGACCCAAAAAAGAGAACCCCCACTGTGGCCGAGCTTTTCCTCTTCCACCGTACAAATTCTCCAGATTCCGACGCCTTCTCCGATGCGAAGACAGTGGTGACCAGTGGCATTCAAAATGTGCTCCGCGATCGTAAAAAGTGTGCTCAACTCGGGAAAAACAACAATCAGAATATGAGAATGGTAAGCGCGCTCTATTGAGAATCATTGATTATTGATTGATTGAATTTCAGTGCGACGAACTTCTGCATCAAATCTTCGAGTTTGAATTCGTGAAAAACGACGAGAATTCGTGCCGCCTTCTGACGACGTCTCCGATTCCAGACGCACAGAATAACATTGTGATGAGATTGTAATGCTGCGCCCCGTTTTATTTTTCACTTTTTTGTCGTCAAAAAATTTTCAAAAAATTGAAAAAAAAAATGAATAAAAGTTAAAAACCGGCTCGATTGGAAGTGGCAAGTAAAAGGCCGCAATTCGGACAGTTGTGGTCGATGTCCTTGGAGACGTCGCAGCAGAGGAAGAAGAGAATCGGCCAGCAGAAGAGGAAGGTGCCGAAGAAACAGATGAGCCACCAGCACATGCCGATGTGCGAGTTCACTTGCGTCATTATTGTTTGCTGGAAATTGAGAATTTTCGCTGGAATTGTTGAATTTGTTCTCAAATTTTGAATGAGGAGACGCTTCTCGCTAGCCCGCGAGATGTCCGCCGCTAGATTTGTCATTTTTAAGATGTTTTGGGTCCTTTATGAAAATTGCGTTTTTCACGGATTTCCTGGGTTTTTCATGGAAAAAATCAAGAGACTGTTCTGATCAGTTTGAAATTTGCTATCTAATGATTATAAATATTTGTAGAAAATACGGTTTTTATTGTTAGAAGCTTTGATTTTTCAGGAATTTCGAATTTTTCGAAAATTTTCCATTTCTCGAGAAATTCTGAAACAATTTTGCTGAAATTTTCAAAGTTATTTTACATTTAATAGATAGAGAATCAAATTCTAATCGATATTTTTTCCAATTTTGGGCTTCTAAACTTCAAAATTCCAAATTCCACTTTTTGCAAAATTTCGGCAATCTTCAATATAAACCCGCGAGATGTCCGCCGCTAGATTTGCTATTTTTAAGGGGTTTCGGAAAAAATGAGAAAACTTCAATTTTTCTGAATTTCAACAAGGAAAGTCATATTTTTAGGACATTAACTCATGAAACAGGATTTCAAGAGCAATTTTACACATTCTTTCTCTAAGACTTGGGATTTCAGAGTCACTTGAGCTCTGAAATTAGTTACAAAACTTAAAAAAGACACAATTACCTGACATTTCGGACAAAACTCGAGGAATGGCGTTTTGATTGGTGTTTCCTATAAAAACATTCATATTCTATGCTCTATACTTCAAAAAACTGAAAAAACTAACTTTAACAACATGCCGTACAACTTTCACCGGCTGAATGACATGTGGAATTGGGAAATCGTCAGGATAAGACATATCGATTGATTTTCTGATAAAAAACTTCGAAAAACTCTCTGGTAACCCCAAAGAGCAACGGACTGGCACCGAGTCTCTCTGGTAAAGTAAAACCCGAGTCAATATTTACTTTATTGGGCGCCCGACCTTGCGGCAGTTTCAAAAAATAGAATGTATTTTTGATAGAGATCGGTCATGTGTGTCTAAATTTTTCAGAAAAATCGAGTGTAAACATGCAAGGATTCGTCACAGTTTGCATAGAAGATTCGGAATTTGAATTGCCGCGCGAAAGAGACGGGGTGTTGTCAATGGAGCGCGATTGCAGAGTCATCAGCCGGGTGCTCGTTCGATTGTTCGCGATTTTCGCGCGATAAAAATCCCGTTTTGTCTGTCGATTTTTCCCACGATTTTGCTTTTTTTTCTTTTTTTCTCTTCTATTTTTTCTCTTTTCCCAAATTTTTAACCGAAAGTAATCAAACACCAATTAATGCCACTAAAGAACCCCAAGATGATTGCAGACACATCTATCGAAATGGCGGCGGAGCTCTTCTTCGAAATTCGTCGTGACCGAACGCACTATTACCTTGACATTGAGGAGAACAAAATTGTGCGCGATCTGAAGCAAATGCTCGTCGGAATCACTCATGTAGGCTCTGAATTTGAACTGAAATTCAAATTTTATCGATTTTCCGTTTCAGCATCCGGTGGAAACCTTGGAGCTCTGGAAACTCGACGAGGAGGGGCGGAAACAGCAAGTGCTCCATGACTCGGCGGTCCTCTCCGAGTGCGGATTCTCCGTGCTCAATGCAAAGGTAAAATCTCGAAATTTCTGGTAAAAATCGATAAAAATCAATAATTTCCAGGCCCAATCGCCAGCACCGATCGGTCTCCGAGTGACGAGCGTCGAGGACCACCTGACGATCATCGACGTCTCCACCCCTCCGCCAATCCCCGACACCATGCGCCAAGAGCCGGCTGCTGAAAACTGACAGATCTCCCCACTGCCGAATATATATTTTTACCCCCCAATTTCTTGTACCTGTCTGGCAAATTTTCCCCACACACACTTCGTCGTCTCTTTGCTACGAGCACCGCTAACATTTTTTGCATATTTATTCTTTTTTTTTCTTGGATCCATAAATTTTCGTCACGCTGTAGGGAGTGGTTGGGTCGGAAGTGGAACGTTAATTGACGTTTTATAATTTTTTTTTGAGTGAAAATTGAGGAAAAACTGATTGATAACAGGTTTTTAAGGGTAAAATGGGCAAGAGAAAGCTGAAAAGTGAGCAGAGCACTTCTGTTGTTCCTTCTGAATCTTCTGAATCCGCTGAATCCAAAAACTCTGCGAAAATCCCTAAAATTATCGATTATTTCTCTGAATTCTGGGATGCAAAACTCGACGATGTTTCCAGTGCACAATTATCGGATATTAAAGTAATCAATAATCTTCGCTAATTCTCAACTATTTTCCATTTTCCCTTCTTCCAGGCCCGCACAAAAAATGCTCAAAAAACGGAGCTCCCTGGGCTCGGCGCGTGCTCCATTTACCGGGGCACCGAAGCGTTCCCCGAGCTCAATGGCAAGATTGACGAGCTCGGGTGGAACGAGGGCGTTTTAGAGCATCTTACCGAGCTGCTCGGCGAGCAGGAAATTGCGGAAAAGCGGGAAAAGGAGGTCGAGGAGCAACGGCAGAGCATCTTGGAGCTCACCGCGAGATATACTGATCTGATGGCGGTGACGGGTGATCAGGAGGGATATAGGGTAAGAAGGGAAGTGCGCTTCATTGAACTTTGGTTTTTTCCAGTCGATTTACTGTGCTCATATCATCCAACACCTCATTCGAAATAAGAATCTCATCATTGGAAACAAGCGAAAGTTAGAAATAGCATCAGCGAAAGAGGGCGGAGTCTCTGAAGACGTCATCGAGTCGTGTAGAGATTCTGGATTCGTCCGACCAGTGGTGCTCGTTTTGTGTCCGTTCAAGAAGGATGCCTATGATATTATCAATCGATTGAGAAGAATTGTTCACGGAGATGAGGGAGGAGAAGTGTGGAACAAGAATCGGTTCGAGGAGGAGTATAGTGGACCCACGGAACTGCCGACGACTAGAGCTGACTTTCCGGAGGATCATAAAGTGAGGGGAGATGGTGGAAATAGTGGCTGGGGGACGAGGATGAGAAGTTAGGCCAGTTCGGATGAATTCTGATACTGATTTTGTTTGATTTTCATCAAAATTGATGTTTTTGAAGGTTTTTCGTAAGAAATTGACCGGAAAATCGATTTTCGGCGGTAAAAACCTCAAAAAATCATGAAAATTGATATTTTCCGAGTTTTTAAAGACAAATTTCGATGAAAAAGTCAGTTTCCATGCAAAAATCAATAAAAACCATCAATTTTTGAATCTTAACTCAAATTTTGATTGAAAAATCAATTATTGCCGAAAAAATCTCTAAAAATCATGAAAATTGACAGTTTTCAGACAAATTTCGGCTGAAAAGTCAATATTTATCGAAAAAATCATAAATTTTCAGATTTTTTATACAGAAATTAATTAAGAAATCAATTTCTACCTGCAAAAACTCGAAAAAATAATGAAAATTGACTTTTTCTGGCTAATTTTTATCCGAAAATCTATTCATTATCGAAAAAACCAGCAGTTTCAAAATTTTCAATGCAGAAAATCTCAAAAATCTTAAAAATTGAAGAAAAATTGAAAAAATCGATACAAATTTCAAGTTTACGATTTCCACTGGCCTAACTTTTCAACTAGACCCCCAGCCACAACCGCACGACACCTCTAATTTTGATATAATTGTTCTCAATTCCATCTAAAAACACCCATTTTCCACTCAAAAATCTACCAAAATGTCCATTTCCCCAGGAGCTGCTCCTCGGCAACAACGACGACGCGTTCCGCATCGGAATCGCTCTTTCCAAAAAAGTGCTCAAGCTCTACGAGAAGTTCGACAAGGCCGACATCCTGGTGTGCTCTCCGCTCGGGCTCCGCATGATTCTGAATGGCGACGATGGAAACGAGTCGCATCTGATTAGCAGTCTCAATTTGGTGGTGGTGGATAGGGTGAGAGTCTCTTCACTATCAGTTAAAATTGTCTTTGAGCAATTGTTCAATAGAGCGCACTTGCAGACTGATCTAATGCTCCAACAAAACTGGGAAAACGTGCAGCTCATCTTCTCACATCTCCATTCACAGCCATCCAAGATCGACGTGGATATTTCGAGAGTTAGAAAGTTGTATCTAGGTACTTGTGAACTTCATAGATCATCCTCCAACGTCTTCATATTCCAGATGGCCACTCCCGCCACTTCTCACAGCTTCTGATGTTCTCCAGATACTCCCATGAGCTCTTCACATCGCTGCTCGTTCAAAACTCGCAAAACCACAAGGGATTGGTGTTGGGGAAGCCGAAAAGAGCGGGAACTCTCAGTGATGTTGGTTTTTTGGAGAAAAGATTGATAGATTCATGGTTTTGTCCTATTGGAAGAGGAAAAAGTAGAGTTAGGCCAGATAGAGCATTGAAAATTGATGATTTTCAAGGTTTTTTCTAGCAAAAAATGCTCTAAATCGCAAGAAAATCGAGTAAAAATAAAAAAATCAATACATTCGACAAAAAATCGATAAAAACTGACACTACCACAACCACACACAACATTTTTCTTCAGATCGAAATCCCACTTTGTCAAGAAATCCACAAATTCGAAGTGAAAGACCCCAACGAAACTTCCGACCTCCGATTCAAGTACTTTGTCGACAAAGTGGTCCCGACTCTCATTCCACGAACTCTGATTGTCATTCCCTCGTATTTCGACTTTGTTCGAATTCGAAACCACTTCAAAAAAGCGGAAGAGTCCTTCGTTTCTTGTCATGAATACGCGAATCGAGCCAAAGTGGACAGGGCGCGAGAGATGTTCTTTCATGAACGAAAAAGTTATTTGTTGGTCACCGAGCGATGGTATTTCTTCAATCGGAGACATCTTACGGTAGGATTTCAGTGGAAATGCTCTTTTTGGCTCAATTTTCTTGGAGTTACTCATTGATATCAGAGCTACAAGTTGTATTGAGCACTGATTGAGCTCAATTTGAGCTGAAATGAGCTCGAATATTGAGATTTTCTGGAGCTCACTCACTTACACCTGAAAAAGTGGAAAAGTGAGAAGTGAGCTCCAGAAACTCAATTTTCCGGCTCATTTCAGGTCAAATTGAGCTCAATCAGTGCTCCAGATAACTGACAACTTGTAGCTCTGATATCAATCTGGAACTCCAGAAAGTTAAAGACAAAAAAAGCAAAAAGGGGCGGAGCTATGCTCAAAATGTTCCAAATCAACTGGGATTTCAATGAAAGATAGTAAAAACTGGAAGAGACGCAGACAATGCTCTCCTTGCTCGGAGCAAGTTGCTCTTTTCCAACCCAAAAAACTCCAAAATCTTCAGGGAGTTCACCGTGTGGTCTTCTACCAGCTCCCCTCCCACCCGCTCTTCTACTCGGAATTCATCAACATGTCCGACGCGGAGACCTCCCAACGCTTCCTCGCCATCCTGCTGCTCTCCAAGTACGACCGGCTCCGACTGGAAAACACGTTCGGCTCGGAAATGGCGACTGCGATAATGAGCAACAAGCAGTCGGTGCAGGCCATTGTCAGCCAGTAGTTGGATCCTTTTTTGTTATCTTTTTTTGTTGTTTTTCTTGTTATTCGCCTCCGAAACCGTCTAATAAAAGCTTGTTTGCCTCCTCCGCGCGGAACGCCAACTGTCGAAAACCCGTCCGAAAAATGACTTTTTATCGATTTTCCCTCCTCTTTTTCTCTACCTCTCTCTCTCCTTTTTTGCTTATTTTTCGTTGCATAAGCAATTGGAATTTGAATTTTTAATTTAGAATTTTAATGACCACATCTTTAACTGAATTAATATCCCCCTCTATTCATAGCTTCCACTCTCTGGATAACTCTAGAATTCAGATGAGACACCTCTTCCTTTTTCTCACCTTCTTTTTGACTGCTGACGCCTACATGGGCGCGGTGATGGGCAAGTTGACGACGTGCGACGATGCAAAGTCGGGATTGGTCAGGGATTGGGATCCACGAGACTTTTCTGCCTTCACGTGTGCTTCGAGTATTCATTATGCGGTGCAGAAGGTATGTAGAAGTGCACACTTTTGGAAGTACAGTAACCCGATTTGTTGGTTTTTTTTTTGCAATTTTCAAAAAAAAAAATGCAGCTCTTACATTTAGATGTAAAAATTGACGTGATTGCGGACTTTTGGAGCTACAGTAACTTTTAATTCTTCCTTAAATTTGCTGTAAGATACAGTAATCCTACTGAAAATTGCACAGTTTTGGGGGTACAGTATCCCAAAATCTGCATTTTTGAGCGAATTAGGGTAATTGGACTTCTAGAGTTACAGTAACCTAGAATACTTAACTTTTTGTAAAGTACAGTAATCCTACGGGAAATCGCACAGTTTTGGAGGTACCGTAACCCGGTATCGGCATTTTCAGCAGTGATTGCGGACTTCTAGAGCTACAGTAACCTAGAATACTTCAACTTTTTGTAAAGTACAGTAATCCTACGGGAAATCGCACAGTTTTGGAGGTACCGTAACCTGGTATCTGCTTGTTTTAGAACCGCGGTGATTGCGGACTTTTCGAGCTACAGTAACCTACAATAGTTGCCGAAATTTGTGTAAAATACAGTAATCCAGCAGAATTTTGAGGTTACTGTAGGTATTACAAAATTGACGCTGACGGTTCCTGGTGGTGTTTACGGACTTTTGAGATACAGTAACCTGGAATACTTTAACATTTTGTGAAATACAGTAATCTAGCAGAAATTTGAGGTTACTGTAGTCTTACTGTGGTCTCTACAAAAGAGCAGGTTTTTGGGGTGTTTGCAGACTTTTAGACCTACAGTAACCTAGAATACTTTAACATTTTGTGAAGTACAGTAACCCAGAGGAAATTTGAGGTTACTGTAGTCTGACCATCCTCATTTTAGAACTACAGATTTTCGGGATGTTTGCAGACTTTTAGAGCTACAGTAATCCAATTCAATTTCAAAAAGTATTGAAAAATACAGTAACTTACAACCTACCGTAATCTTTCTTGGTGTTTGCGGAGTTTAAAAGCTACAGTAATCTGACTATTCTGCAAACAACGTATCCGACGCAAAGTTGCGGACTCTAAAAATTACATTTCAAGCACTGAGTCCGTAATTTTTCGGTACGTGGACCCAATCTTCTTCGACCTGGTCCAACAGAACAGCTCGTTCAACCCGAAAACGGACCAAGTGATGCACCGATGCATGGACGAGTCCATTGAATATGAAGATCGCATTCCTGTTCGGTGAGCTCTCCCCCTTCAGTTTGCAGTAACTGTGCTCCATTGACAGCTTTATCAATAGAGCACATTTACATCACAAAATTCATCTGTTGTCGGTGCAAAAAATTAGTGCAGCGGGAGGAGGTCTGCAAATGCGCTCCATTGAACTTCGACGCTTTTTTCGAGTTTTTCCAGCTTGTGTTATAAGATAAATGGCTGAAATTGGGTAAAAATAGTCAATTAATGCCTACTGATTTTATATTCGAGGCAAAAAATGCAGAAAACCCAGATAAAAGCATCGATTTTCGAATTTTGTGCAAGTTGTCGTCAGTTCCTGCGCAGACATCGTGCACTCATTTTTTTTTGCGCCGACAATAAAATTGTGCTCCCAGAGGCGACCACCGTCCAAACTGGGCCCGCTTCGGCGAGTACCTGTACGTGCCCCCTCAACGATGGCTCCACAACCTGGAGCACGGCTCAATTGTGCTCCTCTACCACCCGTGCGTTGATTTGGATGAGCTCAACAAACTGAGACAACTGGTGACCTCGTGCATCTATCGCCACGTCATCACACCGTACATCAAGTTGACTCCGGAAAGGGTAACTTGTCCTCGAGAACTACACAAAAAAAAAAGTTTCAGCCCCTGGCACTCGTCGGCTGGGGATCGAGACTCGAGATGAACTCGGTGGACGAGAAAAAAGTGGTCGAGTACATGAAAAAGTACGGAAATCGTGCTCCAGAAGAGATCACGAGGGATGGAAAGTACGACGAGTACTTGATTCAGGAGGCGAGACATGTCAGCGATAAGGACGAACACATTTGTCCGAACTATGAGTGAATTTGGGAAAAATTTGTTATTTATTGATTGATTGATAATAAAGCATTTCATATTTATCATTTATCAATGCTGGTGGCCTAGAAAAAAGTTAGGCCATGAAATTTATGCAATTTTTATTCTTCTTTTCGGATTTCTCAACCGTTCCCTTTAACAGCACTTCTTGCAGCAGCAACAACAGCACATGACGGAGATGACGATGGCGCAGATGACGATCAGAACGAGCACTGCAGCCGCCACGTACACCCACCACTGAAAACACCACTCTAAAATTATCCACAGAGCGCACTTACCGCGATGGAGAGACAGCACTCGGCGTTGCCACCTTCGCAGCAGTAGTAACTGTACACCGCCGTCTCCTCTCCGCAGAACTTTCCAGCGGCGTTCGGGCAATAGACATCCTGGAAATGAGAGGGTGGTTCGATCCAGTGGAGGTGTGACTCGAGGGAGAGCGCGTAGACCACTGCGCCACGCGTGCAGAGAGTGCGGCGAGGCGCGAGGGCAGTGATAACAGCGGGGGGGGGGGGGGGGGGGGGAGGTGGGGATTTGAAAATTGTCGATCTTGAAGAAAAATTGAAGGTTTGCAAACTGCGGCACTTGATTTCGCAATGGATTTTGATTTTTCACTTTTTTTTGTTTTGTAAATTGACCTTGATTCCTAATGCATCCTTCGCTTTATCCACAACAGCAGTCGAGTTTTTCGTCTCAACTGTGAAAAGGAAAATTGCACAAAGAGCAAGAAGTTTCAGATTGAACATTTCTGAAAGCAAAAACCGATTGGGTTGGTGATTTGAAATTTACTAAAAACTCACATATCTTTCAGAATTTGGAGTTGAATTTGGAATTGATTAAAACTACTTTTTTTTTTCAAAGTTTGCCAAATCAATGGGATGGTCACGTTTATAACAAGATCCTACGAAAAAAATTGAAAAAAAATGTCCACGAGAAGTACAAAACTTCCATCTTTTCAAACAGCTCGATCATCATCCTCTCCCTTTTTCTATCAAGAAATTATATAAAAACTTTATTATGAACATGGAAATTATGAAAGAATTGGAACAAAATGCAAGAAAAAAGCCTGTGACATAAGCATGCTACTGGAAAAGTTGGTGAAAGCTATTGAGCCGGATGGTGGGAAATAATAATGAGTTCGAGGTGTGTGGGGAAGAATCAAAGCTAAAACAAAACATCAGATTTGGGAATTACTTGCGGCAGCAGATGCATCTGACGAGCGAGATGACGAACGAGGCGATGAAGATGACTCCGAAAAGGGCGAGCGTCACCCACACCCATGTCTGCAAGTGGTGGATTGGTGGGAGATTAGAGGGAGTGGGGAAGGGGATCAAGTACCTGGAGGTTGAAGCAGCACTCCTTGTTGAGGTCTCCACAGCACTTCCAGTAGTGGAAGATCGACGAGGTGCCGCACTTGGTGCCCACCAATGGCACCGGGCAGTAGGTGTCACCGTCCTGGAATGGGGAGGGGTTTATTCTGATAGTTATACTTGGCGCACGCAAGTGCGCTCCACTGCAAAATGGAAGTGAAAATTGCAGTTTTCTAGGCCGCGGCCATCGATTTTTCACCGCGAATTTGGAGATGGTGGCCGTGGCCGAGAAAACTCCAGTTGTGCAATGGAGCGCACTTACTGTCGCGTGCAACGAGATTATAATGTTTTTTTTTCTCATTACCCTCCTCGACGAGAGAGTACTAAATTGCCAAATTGGTAGATCAAAACTTTATTGTGAAGCTTCATAAACTATCTTTTGCTCTTCAAATTGTAGTTTTTACTCTACGCTTCTCGGATATGTTTAACGATTAAAACTGAACTTTTAAGTCGATTTGTTATTTGGCTTTTCTGGTTCATAATCTTGTTTTCAACAATCTGCATTTTGTCGTCAATTTCAGTGCAATAGCTTATACAGTGAAAGCGAAGTATTTTCAGGCAATCTACAGTAAAACTTGAAGCGTAAGCACTTGCAACATATCCGACGACAATTTGCGGACTCCATGCTCACTTCTACCACTAATTGTAAGTCCGCAACTTTGCGTCAGATATGTTGTCAAGAGTCAGATCTCTAGAATTTTCTACCACTATTCTTGTCTTGAAACCCATTCTTATAACATCTACAGTAACTTTTCTTGATGAAACTATAAGCTCACCACACAGTCACTCCCTGTTCATTCTCTGTGATAGCGCGCTCTATCGCACCTCGGGTGAGAGAGAGAGTACACAACTAGAGGAGACGCAGACTGTCTGCCAATCTGCGTCTAGCCAGATCGTGTACTCTCTCTCTCTCTCTCTCTCTCTCTCTCTCTCTCTCTCTCTCTCTCTCTCTCTCTCTCTCTCTCTCTCTCTCTCTCTCTCTATCTCTCTCTCACCCGAGACACGATGGAGCGCGATATCACAGAAAGAAGACACATCTACAGTATCCCCCCTTGATGATACTTTTATTTCACCCAGTAACACCATTACACCCTTCTACCCCACCAATCATTTCCATACCTTGGTGGTAGTGACCTCATTGACGGCGCTCTTCACATCCTGCTCCACATTGTTCGCAGCGAGGGCGATTCCGATGCACACGGCCAGCGACAAATAGGACAGCATTTCTCACTCTAAACTGGCAACTTTTCCGTATGCACAAAAAGTACGGCTCGATTCCCGAGAGAACTCCCCAAGAAACCGGGAAAAAGAAAGAAAAAAGTCGCCAAAATGTCAAAAGAGAGATAATTTCGGAAAGATTGGACACCGAGCGACGAGAGAGTGTGGCGGAGAGAGAGACGCAGAGAATGGGAGATGGTCAGAGATTAGATGGAGTTTGGTGGGAGAAAAATGGGTGAAATGGGTGGGAATGGTGGGGGAAAGGGGTGGAAAGTGATCAGTTGATAAGAGGGGGAAAGTTTTTATAATAAATTGTTTATTTTTCGCATCGTTTTTGTTTCGAAACTGATTTCTGATCGGTGGAATGCAATTTAAAAACAAAAACACCAATTTCTGAATCATCACATGTCATAAACTCAAAAAAAAATCAGAATTTCCTAACCGAAAAGTGTTCAAAGTATGAATAGGCAACACTTTTCCAAGGACGGTCTCAACAAATATATTCACTGAGTCAACAGAATTCTGAATACAGAATTCTTCTGAATTCAGAATACACTGCCACGTCATCGCCGGTCAAGGTTCATTGCTTTTGTGGACAGAAACCGGATGGTGAAAAGTGAGAAAAAAATAATGTTTTCCACAAAATTATGATGATGTCATTCGGAAACTGTGGTTTTTGAATTTTGGTCTATTTGGGTGCAAGTGCGCTCTATTGCACAGGCGGTTTGGCGGGAAATTCCAAAAATTGAGAATTTTTATCGATTTTTCGAGTTGTTCTTCATTTTTTCGACAAAAATTGAGTTTTCAGTTTTAAATAGTATAAATTTTGTGATAAAGTCATGATTTTACATAATTTTTACATGAAAAAATACTCAAAAATGCTTGAAATCTCTAAAATTACAAAAATTCCAAGAAAATCACAGCTTTTCTTCGTAAAAAAGTGTGAAAAATGAGCAAACTACACTTTTTCACAACAAAAACTCAATTTTCATCGAAAAAATCACAAAAACCCATGAAAATCAATGAAAAATCAATAAAAATCGTTCAAAAATCTCTCAATAATTCAAATTCCCTCATTTCCCGTCCCTGTCCACTGGAGCGCGCTTGCATTTCACACCACAAAACTCCAATAATAACCCCGTTCCGCCCCCATTTTTGCCAATAAACGAGCGCCGGGAGCCGAAAGCACTAGAAAATGCATTGGAATCCGTCACATTCAGAGGCCAGAGCTCACAAATTGAGCAATACGAACAAAAAAACGGGGGAGAACTGACAGATTTCAGGACGAAATTGAATTTCTGAGCAGCTAGAAAAAAAGGCGAAACGAAACGAAAACCAGAAAGGGGAAAGAAAACTATAATGGCGCACAGGAAACACACGACATTGGGTCCCAAATATTTCTCCACTTTTTTGTTCTTTTTTTTTGGTTTTCATGAAAGAAATGAAGAAAAATGTGTCGAGAAGAATCCGAATGTCAAGTGGTCATTGTCCAGAAATACCGGTTCTACTGGAGAGGCTGACTCAGAAGATGAGAACGAAAGAATTATTTAAATTTTTTGAAAAACCGCCGAAATTTTACGAGGGACTAGAAAATTCGGATCCTAGGCCAGCGCGATTTTTGAATTTTTTTTTTGGAATTTTTTCGGTTTTTTCTGGTTTTTCTTCAATTTACATCGTTTTTCGAGATTTTTTCGATGAAAATGTGTTGCAGAGAAGCAAAAATTTTAATTTTCAGCGAAAAAATCTCGGAAAATCATGAAAATTAGCGAAAAAACAGAAAAAATCGATAAAATTCAAAAATTCAGAAATCGAGTTGGCCTAGGATCCGACTAGCGACCCTCTCACAACATTTCGGCGGTTTTTCAAAAAATTTAAGTAATTTCTTCCCTACTTGAAGTCCTCATAGAGTTTTTCAGCTCAAACAAAACAAAATTTGGAAAAAAAGGCGACTACTGTACCTCGACCACTCTGCCTAAAAGCCCCTCTGCTCGTAATCCAATTATCCAGGTCTCCTGCCACGTCACATTGGTTTCATTCAATTTCGAATCTGCAGTTGCAGTTGGAAACACGTTTAAATATACTCTCCGCGAGATTGAATGCGTAATTTCCACATAATTGTTCTTTTTGTTGCTACATTTTGTTTGGTTTTTGACTTTTTCACTTTTCTCGAATGCAAAAGTAGAAAGGAATTTCGAATTTCGACGAAAAACAAGAAAAAATCCATGAAAAACACACAAAAAATTCGAGCGAAGATTACGGTAGCTTTAAAGGCGCAGCACGGCTAGCGGATAATTGACGGTTATTAAAAACTCATTAATTCGCTTTTTCTTGCCATATTTGGCCAAATTCTATCTGGTTGGTCGAAAAAAGTGGGAAAGAAAAAGAAAATGGTCAACAAAACCGAAAAAGTGAGGTCTGCGCGCCTAACGAACCGAAGGCCACGCCCCCTTCGCCATAAACAAGTCGTCGTTTTGGAAAAGGGGGGGGGGCGAAAAGAATTTATTATTATTAGTATTCAGTCAAAAACAGAAATTCTATAAAATTGGAAGGATTTTTTGGAGTTTTTCAACTGAAAACTCAAAAACGAATTAAAATAGAACACGAGGAAGCGAAAAGTGTAAATATTGACATGTTGACCGGCCGCTTCGTGACTGTTGTTTTCAAAAAAGTTTTTTGTCTTTAGGTGGCCTAGAAATCACAATGCGAAAACTAGTCCCTTCCTCAAAATCAAGAAAACAGAGACAGCAACAAGAAAAGTAAAACCCAGTGAGCCGAGCCAAATTGGTGCAAGAGCACAAGAATTTCATAATAGTTGCGTGATTGTCCGAGATGTCTCGAGTCACGCAATCAGGCTCACAAACAACATTTAGAGAGCTCATGGAGCACGAAATTCGCGAAGAAAAAAAATTGGGGGCGGGGTCGGAGGAGCTAGATTTTACACTATATCGCCACATGTCGCTCGTCATTTTCGCGAGTTGAAAAGAAAAAGAAACGAATTACACTCAAGGACGTTGAGGGGGTGGAGGTTTTCGAGGTCGCACGAAAACATTCAAAATTTGAACTTGGCGCTGGAAATTGGCGGTCGTGGAAGAGGAAATCAGGTGCTGGAGTTCGAGAGGACAATGCGGGAGAATTAATTTTTTTTTTTTGAATTTTTTTTTTGTTTTTTTTTTTGAATTCTTCAATTTTTTGGAGAATTATCAATGATTTTTCTTCGATTTCAGAGCAAAAAATGGATTTGGAATCCCGCGAAAATATAGTTTTCGAGATGAAAAAGGAGAATGTGCGAGAGCTCGCCCCACTGATAAAAACCATTGCTTTTAAAGATGTTAGAGCATTTTTCTGGAAAATTCAATATAAAAAATTGATAAATGTTTCAGTTCGGATCAATACATCCGTATGATAGTGGTATCAAGATAACAGTGGATGATGGGGCGTGTCAGCAAGTGAATTTTGATTTTTAGGGAAAGAAGTGAAAAAAAAGAAAATAAAGATTTTCAGGCGAATGCGTATCTAACTTCTGCATTTTTCTCATCATTTGTCGTCAAGGAGAGCGATATCAACCTGAAAGTCCCTATTAAAACCATCTATGTATGCGAATTTTTCTAGATTTTTTGATTTTCCAAAGTTTTTCAAAAACCATTGCTCATTTCCCCCTCCAGGAAGTGCTCAGCATCCCCGAGAGCCACTCGAGCTCGGCGAAATTCACGTATTCTGGAAACGAAGAGCCCCTGAAGGTGTTCGTCGAAGAATCCGACGGCTGCGTGATCCGCGCCAAAATCAACACGTCGCGACCCGATCAGGACCTGGATTTCGAGTTCAAAGACACCGACGTCATCGCCTCGTTCCTTCTGAAGACGCAGGCGTTGAAGGAGATTTTTAGGGATTTCGATGATACTTGTAAGACGGTGAAGATCGAGTTCACGAAGATGGAGCTGCGGTTTTCGACGGACGGGGAAGTGGGAGAGACCACGGTAAAACTCCGCCCCTTTTGAGAAAAAATGTTCTAAAATCGCACTTTTTGCAAGTGATTGTGGCTGGGGGACGAGATCAATTGAAAAGCTAGGCCATTGCTAATCATGGATATTTGATTTTATCGAGTTTTCCCGTATTTTCGCAAAATTGGTGATTTTCTGAAAGTTTTCGGTAAAAATTATGATTTTTCATCAGAAAATTTTGAAAAATCCTAGAATTTCAATAGAACTCAAAATTCTATTTTTTTCAAAATTTCCTGATGAAAAAGAATAATTTTTACCGAAAAATTCCAAAAAATCGCTGATTTCAGAAAAAAACGGAAAAAATCGTTAGAATTGAAAATCAATGATTAACAATCACCTAGCCTTTCAATTGATCTCGTCCCCCAGCCACCATCTCATGCATATAGCTCGATTTCAGAGCATTTTTCGGTATTCCTCTTCAAAAAAGATATAATTTTTCCATTTTCAGGTCTCAATCCCATCGCGAAGTCTCCAGATGGAAACGGCGAAAGTGACAGAAGACGTCTCGTTCGGATACCTTTTGTCGCTTCTTCAACGCATGAATATGGCATTCGCATTGGCCACCAAAGTGAGAATGCGCTCTATTGAACTTGTCTGCGTCTCTCCAATTCACACACTCTCTCTTTTCAGGTTGTGATTCGAGTGGACGAGCGAGGAGTTCTGTGCTGTCAGTTCACCATCGAGCACGGCGAAGAAAAAAGTTACATTGAATTTTTCACAGTTCCCACTCAAGAAGACGACGAATAAACTGTGCACCCCTTTATTCTCATAATTTTTATCACAAGTTCAATTCCTCTCAATCCCAAAAAGCATTCGAATATCATCAGTGGTCAGCTTGCTCATCCTCTTCGTCGCCGTTCCCTCCAGCACCGACGTGGCGAGAGCCCGCTTCTGCTCCTGGAGCACCAGGACTCTCTGCTCAATCGTTCCCTTCGTGACGAGCCGATGGATGAAGACGGGCTTATCCTGGCCCATCCGGTAGATGCGATCGCAAGCCTGCTGCTCCAGCGCCGGGTTCCAGTGGAGGTCGACCATCACGAGGTGGTTGCCGCCGGTCAGATTGAGCCCGACACCTCCAGCGGTGAGCGAGAGAAGCATCACTTGTGCTCCGCCGTCGATTTGGTTGAAGCTGTCCACTCGCTCCTGACGGTCCTCTACTTTCACTTTGCCAGTGATAGACGTGTACTTGTAGCCGGAGTTTTTGATGTGGTGCTCGATCAGAGAGAGCACCGAGGTCCATTGCGAGACGATCACTCTGGAGAATTTTGAGTACATTTTTTAGTTTTTGATTTGTATTCATAGAACACCTACATCTTCTCGTTCCTCTCTTTTAACACCGCCTCGACAATCTCCAACGTCTTCTGCATTTTGCAACTCTTGAACGTCTCCTCGAATATTCTCGTCTTGCTTCCATTCTGGTCCACCTCTTCTCCAGCATCTCTCAATGACAAATTGTTCATCGACGCATTCAACTTATCATCTGCTCCAATCAGATCGAATGCGTCCAGATCGACGCCTTCTTTGGTGATGTGAAAGTGAACGCAAGCCTGACGGAGTCTCATCAGGAGAAGCAGAATGTGTGACATCTGCTGTTCGGAAGAGGAGCTGGTTTTCAGGGTACGCGGGCCAACTGGAAGAAAGTTATTCTGACAAGATAATAGAAATTTGAACACTGATACTTTCGACACCGTTGATTACAAATCTGAAAACAGAATTTCTGTAATTGATCTCATTTTATATCAAATTCGAGAAGAAATTATATCAATTTCAGAAATTCTGACTTCAGATTCAGAATCAGCGGTGTCGAAAGTATCAGTGACCCAATTTCTAGTCCCAAAAGCATTTCTAAGAAGACTCACAACTAAACGGATTCTGAATCTCCTCCTCTCCTCGATTGCCACGTCTTCTGACGAATCCAAACTGCTGCTTGTCTTCCGACTGCTCCACCAGTTGCTTCACAAACTTCTGCGCCGCCTCCCAGATAACCGCATACCCGTGAGCCTCCTCTCCATCCAGCTCCAGCTCATGCACCTTCACCGTCTTCTCCTGCAACTCCACCAACATCCGTTTCGTGATCGGACAGTGCTCCTCCTTGGTCCGTCTCAACAATAAGTTCTTGATGAGCAAGTCGACGCGCTCCCTGTGCTCCGTCTTCGCCGGCATTATCGAGTGCTGCCAGAACTTGAAGTCGGAGAAGAGAGGGATGCGGAGGAAGCGGACGAGACTGTAGAGATCCCAGAGCGAGTTGTGAATGGGGGTTCCAGTGAGACACCAGCGGGCGGTGGCGGAGAGCCGGCAGACTGCTTTGGAGCACATTGACAGTCGGTTCTTGATGACGTGCGCTTCGTCGAGGATGATTCGGGACCAGTGGATGCGAGCCAGTGGGGAGGAGCAGTCGAAGTCCGTCTGTAGTTTTTGCTCTTTTTGGCTCAATTTTGCTGCAGTTACAGATATCAATGTGTAACTCTAGAAAATTTGAGCCAAAAGAGCAAAAGTGGTAGTTACCTCATCATCACTATTTTTCTTCTTCTTCCCACCAATCGTCGGCACCATCTCCTTGGAAATCAAAGTGTACGTGGTGATCACAAAATCATATCTGGCCAACAACTTGGGCTCAACATCCCTCTCCTTCTTATTCCCATGAAACATGAACACCGAGAACATGTCCTCCTCCAACCTCCGCTCAATCTCCGCCTCCCAATGGTTGATCAGACTTGCGGGCGCCACGACAAGCGTGCCGTTCGAGTGCACCAATCCCTTCTGTTTGGCACGACGTCTTCTTTCAATGTCAATCTCATCCTTCCCGTTCTCTTTTCGCAACTTTCGAGCTGCTCTCTGATGAGCGACAAGGGAGATCATGGAGAGCGTCTTGCCAAGTCCCATGTCATCTGCCAGAATTCCGCCGGGATGACGTTGTGCCTCTCGCCAACGCATCCAGGTGAGTCCGCTCTTCTGATGGTTCATCAGGTTCACACGGAATCCGGATGGCGTGTTGGTGAGCATCGTGCCATTGGGCATGGTTTCAGAAGCGCTGAAACTCCGCCCATTTTTTCTTTATTTTGCTCAAACTTTCTGGAGTTAAAGATAGATATCAGAGCTACAAATTGTCAGTTGACAACGTTTTATAAATGTCAAAAATGAGTTCGGAAACATAGATTCTCTGGAGTTCATTTGAACAAAAAACTGTATAAAA
The DNA here is from genome assembly GCA_963572205.1 of Caenorhabditis imperialis. Lineage (NCBI taxonomy): Eukaryota > Metazoa > Nematoda > Chromadorea > Rhabditida > Rhabditidae > Caenorhabditis > Caenorhabditis imperialis. The sequence continues at coordinate 7,730,910 of OY751541.1, forward strand.
GTGAGCTCCAGAAAAGCAACATTTCCGAGCTCATTTTCAATTTTCATAAAAAGTGCTCAACTGACAATTTGTAGCTCTAATATCAATCTCTAACTCCAGAAAATTTAAGTCAAAAAGAGCACATATGGGCGGAGCTATCATAAAAACTCACTCTGCAAAGTGCTGCATCAAAGTGTCCTCCGCCTCTTCCATTGTCATCGACTCATTCAGAAGCTCATCGTACTGATGTTCCACGTCTTCTGGAGCTGCAGGAGTCTTCAGAGATTCGCGCCTCTTCACTTCTTCTTGAATCATCTGAATCGAGTGCTCCAGCTCTTCCATCGTCATATTTTTCAACGAGTTGCTAGGAGAAGCTTCCTTCTGAAACGAGAGATTGTGAATTGAAGAGACGCAGATTCTGTACCACAGTTTCATCATCTTGATCGAAATCCAACTTCTTTCCGCTTCTCCTTCCATTGTGCTCTTTGTGCTCCACGTGGCTCTTTCTGAGCAACCGCTCCCTGAGCTTCTGCTTGTCCTCCAGTTTCTCCGACTGCGCGAGCTTTTTCGAAATCGGAGTGGCATTGGGCTCCAGGGAGCTTTGAGAGCTTTGAGAGCTCCGCGAGCTCCGTGAGCTGGCATAGCTTGGTAGTGATGTTCCAGGGCTCGTAGAGCTCTTGGAGCTCAAAGGGCTCACAGAGCTCACAAAGCTCACGGAGCTTGGGGAATCACGCATTGTGCTCGGCGGTTCTGTATCTTCTGACGCTGATTCTGTTTCGGATTCTGATTCTGAATCCTCATCCGACGAAATTATGATTTTCAACGTGTGCTTTGTGTGACATGAACCTCGTATCTCACTGGAATCTCTTGAATGAGACATCTGGAAAAAAGTAGTGATTTCAGAATAAGATGGATAACTCACCGCTCTGATCTTTGTGTTTGTTTGAAATAACGCTGGAACTGGGGAATTGAATTGGGAAACGAATACTGGAAGGTCATGGTCACGCTTACTGTTTTATTCAAAAAACTACACAAAAAAACACAAAGTGCTTGAAATCCTATTTCTCAGATGAACTTTTGAATCTCGTCGTAAATGGCGAGCACGAGAGCGCCACCAGTGCCGCGGAAGACGTTCGACAGCGCTCCCTTGAACATGGCCGACATTCCCTCGTTCTTCACAATCTTGACAGCGCAATCCCACGTGTTCTTGTAGAGAATGTCCTTGCGTCCCGACTGCATCATCATGCGACGGCGAACAGTGTCCCATGGATAGGAGAGGACGCCTGAGCCCACGGTGACGACCTGCGCGATGGCCCATGCGGCGAAGAAGTTGAGTTTCTTGCCGTCGGCGGTGAACACCATTTTGGCAGTGTCGAACATTCCAAAGTAGGCGGCACGGTAGATGATGATGCCTTGCACCGACACGAAGAAGCCTCTGAAGAGAATAATAATTTTGATTTACAAGGGAACCTTTTAAGTAACCGGGCTGATCGGCAGAAACGAACGATAGGGGGTGAAAGAGGGCTCTTCGGGGGGTCTAAATCAGTTTTCAGAATCTGCTTACGAGACCTAGAAAGTGCTGAAATTCCAGTCTGAAAATATGGTGTTTTTTAGCATTGTTTCGTGCGTGATGACCCCTTGCACATTACCCCACGGAAAGCTGTTAAAAAACGTGAACGGGTGGTGTGGGGGTGTAAGCACGTGGCTGGGGAGATTATGCTGTTTGGTTCGGACCCTTTGCTTTTTTTTTTCGTTTTTTTCATGCGACATTACAGAATACATCAGAATATGAACGAATACTTTATAATTTAAAGAACGATGCAAAGAAACCCAAAAGCATTGGAAACAAAACGAGACTTCGCATCTAGGGCACTATGCGCACCACTGATTTGAACATGGACAGGGATCAAAGCTTCTGATTCCAAAAAAGTTTACATATTCTGATGTATTCTGTAATGTCGCATGAAAAAACGAAAAAAAAGCATGGGGTTCGAACCAAACAGCATAATCTCCCCAGCCACGTGCTTACACCCCCACACCACCCGTTCACGTTTTTTAACAGCTTTCCGTGGGGTAATGTGTAAGGGGTCGTCACGCACGGAACAATGCTAAAAAACACCATATTTTCAGACTGGAATTTCAGCACTTTCTAGGTCTCGTAAGCAGATTTTGAAAACTGATTTAGACCCCCCGAAGAGCCCTCTTTCACCCCCTATCGTTCGTTTCTGCCGATTAGCCCGGTTACTTAAAAGGTTCCCTTGTTAGGGCTTCTGAATACCTGTAGAGGCCGATTGGACCGTCAGACTTGGCAATCTTGACAAGACAATCAGCAAGTCCCTTGAACTCGCGATCATTAGCCTTTCCAATATCTGCCGCCAAACGGGTACGAGCGAAATCCAATGGGTAGACGAAGCAGAGCGATGTGGCGCCAGCAGCACCTCCTGACGCCAAGTTGCCGGCGAAGAACTTCCAGAAGTCCTTCTTCTTGTCGAGCCCCTTCTGGAACATGTTCTTGTACGTGTCCTTGAACGCAAAGTTCAGCGCCTGCGTCGGGAAGTAGCGGATCACATTGGCCAGATTTCCACGCCACAGAGCCGCGTATCCCTGCTCCTTGGGCACTCGCACGAGCACATCGACGATGCCCTTGTAGCGCTTGTCGGCGGTGATGGCCGTGGACGCGTCCTGCACCTGCAGCAGCAACTTGACACGTTCTATTGGAGCGACGGCGGTCTTCGAGACGGCCGCCGCGGTTCCTCCGGAAACGAGATCGATCAGGAACTTGCGCGTGTCGAAGCCCTTCTTTCCGTCCTTTTTCTTTTCGGGTCTAGATTCACCTCCTGAAACCGAATCATTAAAGTTAGAAGATCTTAAGCTCGAGCTTCTCAAAGCGGGACTCACCTTCCGACATATTCGCAGAGCGCTGTTGATGATCCTATCGTTTGGAAACCGAACTGACTGTTTTCCGATTTCCGAGCCCGCCCATCGACAGTGCCACGTGGCGCTACGTCAGCACCGCCCATGTCTAGACCGTGTCGTGTCACGCCGAAATATTCCTTTTTTTATGCAAATTTCGCGTGGGAATTTTGAATTTTTTCGTGATCAGCGATCGCCCAAGGTCTCGCCACGAAAGGCTGAAAAATGTGATGCGCCTTTAAATTTTTAGTCGCTTTTTTCAAAATTTTCGGCCTAAAAATTCAGAATGAAAAAGAAAAAATCGAAAATTTCCACAAGTTGCAAGTTCTTATCAATAAATATTTATTTTCAATATTTTTTCACCCACAAAAAGTGTTCTAAAAAGCACAAGAATACTTACAAAGGAGTGGGAGCATTTACAATAAAAATTCCACACTAACCCAGTGTTATCGACTATTTTCGTTTTCAAGTGATTCGGGAAAAATTCTAAAAAAAAAGTAACGAGGAAGAGGGGATCATTAAATTATTTAATATCACAATGCGAAATCACTGCTGTTGGTTCTGGCTCGACGGGTTGAACGGGATCGGCGTGAAGAACGGAGAGTCGGCTTCTGGAGGAGCAGAAGGCGTCTGAAAATTCTAGTTTTTTGGGGGGAAACTTTATTGAAAATTTTTTGAGAACTCACAACTTGTGGATTCGTCGCCGAGTACTGGGAGAAGGCACTGTTCGCCGACGGCGCCACAATCGGGTGGTAGTTCTGGGTGGGCAGAGGAAGGGGGTTGGCCACCGAGTACTGCAAAAAAAAATCAATTTAGATCAGAAAAATCAATAATTTTTACATTTCCATGAATCGTCGGATTTTGCTGCTGCTGTTGCTGTTGAGCTTGCTGCTGCTGATAGTACTGATTAGCTGAAAAAACCTCGAGGTCATCAAAAACTCCCAGTTTCCAACCCACCATAGTACTGCTGTTGCGCCAACTGCTGCTGATGGTGATAATATGCCGCTTGCTCGGGGGTGTACCCATACTGCTGGTACTGCTGGGGGTCAAAGTGCTGGTAGTTCTGGTACTGTCCCTGGTACTGCTGCTGTTGTGGTTGTTGTGGTTGCTGTGGGTAGTGCTGATAGTTCTGCGGGCTCGTCGGGGCTTCTGGAGCTTGTGGCGGTGATCCAATCGGTGAAGTGGGTCCCGAGTGCACCACGACTTCAGTCAGAGGAACTGGGGGTTGGATGGGGATGGGGGCTGTTGGTGTGACGTCTTCTGGGCAGACTTGAAGAGGTGGGACTGATTCTGAAGACATTGACGTGGTTACGGGGTCGACGGATTCAGAAGAAATAGAAGTTGTCGGTGGGGATGGCTCTGTTGCTGTCTGGGGAGCCGGAGCAGGAGCAGGAGCAGGAGCAGGAGCATTTGGAGCTCCAGGGGGATTAGGAATCGCATCCTTGATCAATTGCGGGTTCACCCGATTCCACCGCTCCACCGTCATATCATAAAGCCCCGGAATCGCCGCGAAGATTCCCGTGCTGTACATAACCAGCAGCATGTTCTTGAGCGACTCTGGCACCGCCTCTTTCAAGTTTCCACAGCTGTCCACATTGAGATATTGCTCCATGTAGTCGAGTAATCTCATCCAGAGATCCGGGAATGACTGGAGAGCAGAAAGCGCCGAGAGATGGTTGAGAAGCGTTTTGGCGACGATTTGCAGGGTGCGAACTCGGGTGTCCTCCATTCCACTCGAGTCGGTTTTGGCGAATGGCTCGAGAAGCTTGGTGAGCAGTGGGAAGAGCACTTCTCCGAAACAAGACTGCCATTCGGCTGCTCCGAGAGTCGCCATATTCGCTGGAAGGAATGCTCTCTGCAGGTGGGTGAGAGCAGCAGCCCGCACCACTTGTCGTCGATCGCAGCTCAATCTTCCCATCGCTTGGAGCAACGGCCTCCAGATATCCGACCAGACGAACGAGACCGATGTCAGGTCGACTTGCTCCCCACCTTGCGCCCATTTGGCGAAGATCGCCGGCGTCTGCGAGTGAAGTTGGGAGCAGAGGTCGAGGAGGTGCAGCGACATCTGCTGGTAGTTCGCCTCCATCTGCTTCTCCTCGTGCCGACTCTTCTCCGCCTCCTCCGCGATCTCCTCCTGCTCCTTTTTCTTTCCATGGTGTCGGTGTTGCTTCTTGGCTCTTTCTTCTGTAGTCGTGCTTCTCAATCTATTCTGTGTGTCTCCAAGTGGTCCGGCCGCGTACACTCCGCCATCCAAACTCGCCTCCACCATGGTGCGAAGGCACTGGAGGCTCGAGTCGAAGTTGTCTGGTGTGATGTGAATGGCGTCTCGGAGCAGGAAGGCGAGGCATTCACAAACTTTGAAAAACGCCGCTGGCTCATGACGTCCAAGTCCAGTTCTCAACACGAGATTTCCGAATCTCTGGAAGTTATTTTTATGGGAAGTTGCTCCGAGAGCACGGAGAGCTTCCTCGGTCGCCTTGGCCGCATCCTTGTGATCCAGATGAATGAAGTCGTCCGGGTTCTTCAGAAGACTTCCCGACGAATTCACCCGGCTGTCCAAATCACTGTCAAACTGTCTTCCTCTGTTGTCGCCTTCCGAAGTGTATCCCCTTTCTTCTTGTCCACTTCTAGAAGACTGCTCCACATCCGAGTACGCATTCCTCTCTCCTTTCACCTGAAGCTGTTGCTGGACGTATTCTTCAGGAAGAACCGCGGCTCCGGCAGCTTCCAAAAGATTGAAGAGCACCGCCCAGTGCTCCTTCTTGTGCACATTCGCAGCATTGGCTCTGATGAGCTCATACAACCCGAATGCTATCTGGCGACTGTAAACGAAGATGGCCTTCGCTGGAAGCTTCAGAAGCATGGAGAGCGAGTGGAGGACGTCATCGGAGACGGTGTTGTCTCTGAAGAGGTTGCGGTTGGCGACGCGGAGCAGGCCGACGACGGCTCTCTCGACGAGCACTTGACATCTTCCGAATTTGGCGGAGAACAGCCACTCGAGATGCTTCCGCACGTGCGGCCAGACCAACGGGAGACGATCCTTGTTCTCGAGGGTGATTCCGACGATGAGCTCGAGGTAGAAGACCAGCGCGTCTTCGTCTTCTCCAGACAGGTTGAGGGACTGAAACTTTCTTTTTTTTATTTTATTTGAATGTTTTTCAATGCTCACCTTCTGCTGCTGAGCCTCCGCTTGCTCCACAATTGCTCCACTGTTCGCGGCAATGGAGGAGAGCATTTCAGCGAGCGAGGTGCTCGTGAGGTACTTGGAATCGGCCACAATCTGCGATGGCTTGCACTCGGCGATCACTTGCGATGAGAGCTTCATGGCGCTGAGCTGCTCTTGGTTTGGCTTGCGTCGTTCTGCTTCTGATGGTCCTCCTCCAAGTCCGAACCAGGAAAGGAGCCCTCCATCGTTTCGAACTTGAGCGATTTCTCTGCAAGAAAATGCTCCATTGAGACAAAGATAAAGCACTCACTTCTGATGAATCCTCTGAATGCTGACCCATCCCTTCTCGTCCACATAGTCCTCCACCTCAATCAAATCAGCGGGCAGAAGACGTGCACGGAACAGCTGCAAGAGCACCTCGAACAGGTTCCTCCATCCCTCTCGCAGAATGTTTCCGTTCTCGTGCACCAGGTAGAACAACGTCTTCGTCGCCAGTTGCGCCTTGTGGTTCTCTCCGAACGAGAGCGAGACGCCTTCTGGAGAGTTGTTGGCGAACGACGACACCAGATGTCCGCTGGACATGTCGATCATGGATCTGTGGCGATGGAGCTCTCCAGATTCTTCGGCTCCGCTTTCTCTCATCGAGGTTAGTGTGGTAAACTTGCAAAGATGGATGCAGAGGTTATCAAACACCTCCTTCATTCCATAGTAAGCCGCGATCTTTGCACATTTTCGATAGCCGGTTAACGCCTTCTGAAGTATCTGCTCGTTCTCCTGCTTGTCGAACACATAGCTCAGCGCCCCCACCGCCGGGCCCCAGCACACCGCGAACAGGTCATGATCGTTCCATCCATTTGGAGCATGATAGAATGCTCCCTCCGCTGTCTCTCCTCGTCGGAGCAGCTGCTTCCACATGTAGTCCTCCTTGACGGCTCCTTCTTGCTCCGCGGGCATCACGATTTCATCTGTCTTGATGGCCATGTAGATCTCCGCGAGCATCTCTTGATCAAAATCCTCGTTGCCATTGGTTCCCCGCAGATTTCTCTTGAACTCGTCGATCGTCATCGGCGGCTGATTCCTCTTTGCCTGTGGGTTGTGCTGATCTACGTTGAGCATGATGATGGCGTAGGAGAGGGTGAACGGAGCATCCATGTTCTTGAAGGGCTCCCCGTTGGCACGGTGCCATTCCTCAGAGAAGTGAGTCATCACTAGTGCGATTTCAGCAGATTCTCCAGGAAGACGGAACGTCTCCAAGAACAAGCGAAGTGCCACGTCGAGACGGGTGTTCTCGAATGGGAAGCTCTTAACGAACGCCTTCAGCACTTCAGCGTGCTTCCGATTGCAAATGTAGTCAGCGATCGCCTTCTTGTCCAGCTGCGGATTCGTTCGGAGCCAATGCACCAGGCTCTCCTCATCGTGTCCGAGAATGCTCTTCTCTCTGAGGAACGCCACGCCCTTCTTCGGATTCTGATTGAAGAGCTCCGTGCCTTCCACGATGATTCTCTTCCGTTTCTTCTGCTCAATGATTTCCGACATCGACGGGAGATCCGCAGATGGGTTGTGGCGATTCGATCGGAGCAAGACAGTCGGTCTCGGTGACACGGCGGCTCTTTCCACTACTTCGGAGCTCAACATCTTCTTCCCGATGTCGTAGCCACTGAGCACGGGGATTCCGAGCTTCTTGGTCTCCTTCTGCACAACCAGAGCATCTTCTCTTCCATTCTCTCGATCCTCACAGTTCTGCTCAATCGTCGCGATCACCACTAGAAGAGCATCAAGCGACAGGAGAGAAGCCGTGTTTCCTCCCAGCGTCGGGAAAGAGTTCTCCACGAGCAACTTGGTGAGGTCCTCGAAGACGTTGGCGCAGTACAAATCGCAGTCGAAGTTGAGGTACATCTCCGTCACCAATCCAGGTACTCTCCACAGCTGCACGAGCCACTGCAGAGCCATCTCCTTCTGCTCTGTGCTGTTCGTCAGGTTCTGCTCGCTGAGCACAATCGACTGCAACTTTTTGAGATAGTTCTCGAGCTGGAACTTCAGGTGCATTCTCATCGACTCGAAGAGCAGGAAACAGCAGCGATTGGTGGCGGCGAGCACTGGGAGCTTCGGAGAGTCCAGAAGTTGTAGAAGGCTCCGGCTGAAATTGCCCTTGATAAGCTCCATGAGCACCTCGTAGTCGGGGAGGTAGTCTCCAGACACCTCGAGAGCAACAATGAGCAAGTTGAGCCCGAGCACCACCATCGACTCCGTGTTGTTATCTTCCGGCTTGATCATGGCTATCATGAAGCGGAGGAGCTCACGACAGCAGAGCAATCCATACGGCTGCTTTTGCTCTCCAGAAGGCACCACGTCTTCATCATCGGACACGATTTCACGGAGCAGGCCTTCTTTTCCACCTTCTGATTCAGAATCCGCTTCTTCCCCTTCCGACACCTCCTTCTGAAGTGGTGGAATCTGCTCGGGGCTCTTATCAGGCTGCGTGACGGCATCAACTGGTGGATCAGTAGTGAGCACTACATCGTATCCTGAACCTTACAATTTTCATGTTTAGAATGAATAATTTAGAATTTCATCTACCTTCAACGTCTTCTGCCACCAACTTGGTCGTCTCGCTGGGGACCTCCTCGTTTCCGTCTTTCTCCACAGTCGACGTGGAAGTGTGACGACGCTTCTTTCTTCTGTGCCGCTTCTCAGATGGATTCACTAGATGTCGAATGTGACGATGTCGGGTTTCCTTCACGAACGTCGGCAGTCTAGTGAATATCAGTTGGGTCATGTCGGCGAGAGTGGCTTCGGCCGCCTGGAATTGGAATTTAGAATTTACAATGAGAATTTACATTTTAGCATTCCGAAGACGTTACCTTTCTCAAAATCTTCGAGAGATTCTGTTCAAAGACAATTCTGAAGCACGACTGCATCATCTCGCAGACAGCGTCATCGGAGAGCAAAGTTCCCGGTGGAGAAAGGAGCAGCGATCGGAGCACTTTCAGAATCTCGAAGAGCACGCACTCGTCGCTCTCCGCAGTCTTCCCGCCGATGAACTTGGTGTGCACCACGGCCTTCGAGATGAGCTCGACGGCTTTGGCGGCCTTGATGCTGCTCGCGTCGATGAGCCCGTAGTTGAGGAATCGTCCGACGGCGGCGAGGGCGGCTTCTGTGATCGGGCCGTTGGTGTTCTGGGCCTTGATGACGTCGAGGAATGGGGAGAGGAAGGTTTGGGGGTTCATGTCAGCGAGATCGGCGACCTGGAATGAAGAAATGTTAGGAGAGCTGGGAATGTGGGCGGAGTTTCGTTGAAAGACCATTGTCTATAACTAATGGAACAGTTGAAAAGTGTAATTTTCGTTCTGGAGCACATTTTGAGCAGCAATTGAGTAAAAGAACCTTGGATTTCATTGTTTGGAGCATCATATATCGAATGATGCTCCAAATTGAAACATCACAATTTTTCAGCACATTTCAGATCTGAAGGATCTTTGAAATCGGTTTTATAGGTTCCAGAGTATGCTCTTTTACCACTCTACACTTTATTTTTAATGAAGCTCCGCCCATTTTTACCATTCAGTTGATATTCTCTTATTTTCAGCATTTTTCTATCACTCTTTCCCATCTATCCTCCAAAAACCGTCGAATTCTTCACTTTACCTCATTGAGAACCTCATTGAGATCCGCAAAACTTCTCAACAATGGGTCCGTATCTCCCGGAGGTGCCTGATACGACAATTGGTACTGGCTGAAAAAAATCAATATTTCTGATTATTCCATTCAAATTTCCATTATTTTTCTCACCGTCTGGCTTTATTGAGCAAGGCGACGACGCAATTCGCCTCGCCCATAACAATATGGACTCCATTGGTCGTCATCTTTGGATGACGACCTTTTCGCACTGGAAGATGATTGATTTTAGTGTGAGCAACGATTTTTAAAAGGTATAATATTGGTTTAATAACTTTTTATTAAAATATAAGGAAATTTTTCGAAATCCGGGAAAACTGGAGAAGAAGCCGATAAAATCGCGAAGAAATTACACGTCACATGTACCACTTTTGGGTGCCTGATACGCAAACACTGCGGCGAAATGTTGCGGACAACAATCTTTTTGTTGATTTTTTGAAAATTTTTTGAAATTTTCAACGCAAATTTTCTGATAAAAATCGATAAAGATGAGCAAATCCAAAGGCCGTTTATTCTGGAGAATCACTAAAGGTATTGATTTATAGGGTTTTCTTCAGAAAATGTTGAATTTTTTCCAGGAACCGCTGCTTTTTACTGTGTGGCACATTGTATCAGCAGATATGTCGGCGAGTTGGTGATTTGCAGTGGTCCTTCGATGAATCCGACGATTCAGAGCGGAGATTTAGTCATCGCCGAGAGATTTAGTGGGTTTTTTGAAGAAAAAGTTCAAAATTTTGTCAGATTTTCAGGCGTCGCCAATAAAAACGTCCAAGTTGGAGATATAGTGGGCTGTGTGAATCCACAAAAGCCACGAGAGCTTTTATGCAAAAGAATAGCTGGAAAAGTAGGTTTTCTTTCAATTTTTCAGCGAAAAAAACTGGAAAAATGAGCAATCAATACATTTCCAGGAAGGACAGCCAATGGAGAGCCATCTCCTGCCATCCGGGCGAGTTCCGATAGGCCATGTGTGGCTCCGAGGGGATAACAGTCCAGTTTCGACGGACTCGCGGCACTTTGGCCCTGTGCCAGAAGGCCTCGTGCAGATCAGATTGACACTTCGGGTATGGCCACTGGAAAGAGCCGGCTGGATTTCGACGCATTGGTTTTGGGATAAATCTGGCGCTGAATCTAAACGATAATCAATAATTGTGTTTTTTTCTCATTCCTGTGCCCATCACTGCTCCCCGTTGTAGATTAATAATAATTTTTAGTGATTTTCTGATTTTTTTTCGCATTTTTATCAATTTTTTGATAGGTCCCAGCCTATATCAATACCTACTTCTTCTACTTGATTTCTAATTTCCCTATCAAAATCCCCATGATAATGCTCCAGAATCACTCAAAATGGCGGATCGAATGACACAGCTCCAGGATATGATAAACGAGATGGCCGGACTGATGACCAATGCCATTGGAGTGCTCCAGGCGACTGCTCCGCCTTGCGAGTTTGGAGCAATCTCGAAGGAGCTCGAGGAGGAGCCAAATTGTCAGATTTTTGCGGAGAGTATTGCAAAGGCTGCGAAGAATATTGAGGTTTGTTGGAAAGTACAGTATTCTTAAAAATTTGAAAAAAAGTGTTTGCGGACTTGTGAAACTACAGTAACCTGTAAAATCTGAAAAATTACGTTTTCTTCTCTTCGTTTTGGTGAAAATTTACATTTTTTAAGTACAGCAATCTCTTTGGCCGTCTGAATCTACAGTAATCCAATAGAATGTGTGGAGTTCCAATTTTAAAAAAATTTCAAAGATTGATCAAGCTTCCACATCTTCAAACTCACACGTCAGAGTTGAGAGTAGAGGCGTCTGACGCTTCTACTCTCAACTTTTTGAGTACCATAATCTCTACGGACTTCTCAACCTACAGTAATCCATTTTAAACGTGGAAATTCCAATTTATACCAATTTTCCAACTCCAGAATCTTCTAGCTACAGTAACCCTATTCCATACTTTGCAGATACTCATAGACTCATTCCCCATCGATTCGAGCAGCCAAGAAGAGGAAGTCGAGGAGAAAATGGTGGAAAACGATCAGAAGCAGAGTGAGAAGGTGGCCGAGCTGCAGTCACTGGTGGGACAGAGCAATCGACTTGTGGGCGTGGTCCAGCACAAATTGGCGGAGATTTCGAAAGTGCAAATGACAGCGAGGCCTAATGAATAACTTGAATTGTGTGATTTTGAACAAATTAACTTATTTTTACTCGATTTTATTGATTTTTTGTATTGATATTTGTCGATATTTCAAAAAATTATACTTTTTACAATTTTTTTTTCGTTTTCGAAAACTTTAAAATTGTTCACAAAGTTTCAGATGGAAAACAAAAATGCAGAATTGCGAGAGGATTATTTGAAATTTCTAGAGGTAAATATTGATTTTTTTCTCAAATTTTCAAACTTTCTAAAATTTCAAAAAATTCAGAAAATAGTCGGAAAAAAAGCGAGCATTGAAATGTGCGAAAAAACGAATGTGACAGCGACGATAAAAGCGTTTCAGCCGAGCTCGGAGCATGTCATTGTTGGTATGCGCCTTTAAATTTCCATAGGATTACTGTAGTTTTGCAGAGAACTTGACCACGCCCATCGGGATCGTCGACAAGGCGGTGATACGGGCGACGGATGTGGTGAAGATGGAAATCGATGCGGGGCAATCATAATATTTGCAAGAAAAATAAATATTTTTTTATGAAAACCACTTTATTGAACACAATAATTTCACTCCAACCACCAGGAGAATGCATCGGCGAACGAGTCCTCATCACTGACGGTCTTGATGCTCCCGAACGTCTTATAGTAGTGGACGAGAAGTGCCAGCGAGTGGTGCTTTCTCACATTCGGATAGCCGCAGTCCACCGAGAACACCATATCATTGGTGGCGCCGCGAGACGCACGCACTGGGTAGTGGCGGTGCTTTTTGGTGGTGGTGAAGTAGACGAGCATGAGGGGAAGCGAGGGGGAGAGCGCGTCGAGGCGCGAGACGTCGAATTGGTGGTAGAGGGCGAAGTCGCCACGGGTTGTCACCTTCGACTCGGCTCCACTGGGGCTCACCACTCCGATGTATGATGCGTAGGCGGGGTCCAGTCTGGGACTATTGATTTTTTTCGGTTTTATTGATTTTTTTTTGTTTTTTCTTCAACTTTGTGAGTTTTCCCTCCTAGTATGGTGCGGTAGAGCGAAATTGCAGTTGAATTGTATTGGTTTTTCGGAAATTATAAATATTACACCGAAACATCAAAAAAATCATTCAAGTACGCAGTTGCGCTCCACCGCACTATGGTCGTGGCTGGGGGACGAGAAGTTCTGCAGAATTTTGCTAATTGAAAAGCTAGGCCAGCGGGAATTTTCAGTTTTTCTCGATTTTTTCAATTTTTTCTTCAAATTTGACAATTTTACGGGGTTTCCCTCCGAAATTCAAACTTTTTATACTTTTTTCATTAAAATTCATCGAAAAAACACTGAAAAACCCCAGAAAATCGTCTAAATTGCCTAGATTTCCACTTTCCCCCTTCCTCCCCCCAAAACCATCACTAAATCGCACTTGCTAATAGTGGTCTCCGAGGTCGCCGAGCTCCTCGACTCCTCAGTGAAGCTCTTGCTCGCGCTCTTCTTCTTCTTGCTCCGTTTCCGCGGCTCCAACTTTTTGAGCTTCGCCGCGAGCTCATCAGCCGCCACTTGCTCTTTGTGCGGTGACGGGAGGTTCACATACTGATTTTCCAGCTCTTTTTTCGTGTCACTTTTCTGCAACTTCTTTGTTTCAGAAACTACTTACAATTAGAATTGTTAGAAAAAAGGATAAAAAGGAAAAAGGGGGCGGAGCCTACCGAGAGCAAAGATTCGTAGACACTGTTGTAGGGTGTCTTTGAGCATTCTCCGTTCATACTTTTCGTTTTCGACCGAAAATCAATAAGCAATAAAAAAGTGTTTCGAAAAAAAGTTCAATGACCCTAGAAAATAGTGACCTTCACGCCACGTGGCACAGAGAACTAGAAAAGAAAACCTCCAACTCATCATTGTCCAAAAGTCTCCGACGATCGACGAATTCATCAATTTCTTCAAAATGGAATCTACCAACGACACGTTCAACGCCATCCTTCAGGAGGTCGACGAGGCGCTGATTCGCTGCGAGTCGCACCTCCGCGAGCTCGACGGAAAGGGCTCTGGCTCTGGCTCGGAGTCAGAGTCGTCGGAGGCCACTATGGTGCCTTCGTTGCCCTCGGTGTAAGTTATAGAAAACTTGTTCTCAAAAAATCAATAATTTCCAGCCAATCGATTCTCGCCAAGTCGCCAAAGAAGGTCTCTCCTTCTTCTTCTTCTTCCTCCACTTCTGCCACCTCTTCTGACGGCGGCGATGTCATCGACATCAAAACCAAGTCCTACATGGCGCTGGACAAGAAGAAGGCGATTGTGATGACGTCGCTCAAGTCCGGAGGCGGCGTCGACGAGGAAGACGTGAAGAAGGTGGAAAAGTTGATCGCCGACATGTTCGGAGAGCCGTCGTCTTCGGTGTCTTCTGTCTCTTTTGATGCGCCGGCGGATTCCTACTATTTCGACGTTTGAATGAATATAAATCTGTGCAAGTGAATAAAGTGGTTTTTTGACCTGTTGAATGTTAAACTATGGAAAGACAATGCAGAGTGATTGAAGGAAGAAGAAGATCGAGAAGCCGAAGTTGCTGGAAAAGATTGAATTTTCGGCAATTTTGGGGAAAATTGCATAATGGAAGAGATTTCTCTTCCATTTTGCAATTCTTATCCAAAAAACCAGCGAATGTTCCTCGATGTAGAGATATCTCTTGATAGGCAGAATGAAATCGACCATCTTCAAGTTCGAACCAACCGCAGAATTTTACGAATTTTCAGCGGATCTCTTTGACTTGCCCAGATTGAATTTTTCTATTCGAAAATGGAATTCCGCTAACTTTTTTGACATTTCGTTGTGTAGTTCTCGTGAAGAAATCACATTAAATCAAGTCAAAAGATGACACGGTTACCAGGCAACTCGTCTCTTTCAAGAGATCCAGTCACCCATCCATCATTCACTCCTTTCACAAAATGCACTCCTGCCACCCGAAACTGAGCACCGGCAGGAACTCCTTCCACCTCGAGCCGCACTTTGAGCATTCGAGAACTCGCCTCCTCTCCTCTACAATCACCACCATCACCCTCGATGTGCTCCTTATCTCCCGCAACTTTTACATCTCCTGGGAAGCTCATTTATCCCATATTTTACTCCCCATTGCTCTCCTGCTCACAGTGCTCCGGCTCATTCTCATCGGAGCCCGGTTTATCACTGCTTCACTGATTATGATGACGGCTCCGGATGACAGGGAAGTGGGCGAAGGGCTCCGTGGAGAGCGGATTGTGCTCCGGGCTCGGTGTGCTCTTTTTCTGATGGATTTGGGGGTTTTGGTGGCGGTGGTGATGAAGAGCAGTGATTTGGAGTTGATCGACTATATTTCGTTTGGAGCAATTCCGGTGCAGATTTTTCTGATTTGCTGTGAGTTGTTAGTGGAAGAGAAAATAGTGCAAAAGTTAGGCCATCTCGAAATGTTTGGTTTTTTCGGCGTTTCACTCCAATTTTTCGGATTTTCTTTGCAAAAACCAATTGAAAACCACTAAAAACACGATAAATTCACAAAAAAAACGAAAAAATCAGTAAATTCGAAGAAAAACCAAAAAAAATCCAAAAAAATCGATGAAAAATTGATCTGGCCTAGCTTTTGCTCTTCCATAGATCTAAAAACAATTTTTCAGTCGACTTCCACGCAATCTCCACCTGCTATGAGCCACTGTATCGAGCATTGAGCTTTGTTTGATGGTTTTATTGATTGATTTCAGATTGTGTGAATAAATGTCTATGTAGAAAGTGCGCTCCATTGAGAATTTCTACATTTTGTAAAAGAGCGTATTGTGCGCATTATTTGACGACAATTTACAGACAGTTCTTTATGGATTTGAAAGAAAACAACAAAAACAATGAAAATTTCAACAATTTTTAGATTTCCAATGAAAAATTAACATTTTGATAACAAATTAGTACAAAGTCCTCCTCCAGAATGCTCCATTTCCACCCGAAACACCTCATAATGATGATTAATCGCCGGCTCCAAGTGCAACTGCCACCCTCCCTCTTTCAGCACCCCATTCCTCGACTCCCTCACATAAAACACCCGCTTCACCCTAAAATGCACCAACGCCATGGCGCACATGGCGCACGGCTCACTCGCCAAGAACACATCACACCCTGTGCCAAGGTATTCCTCCCCTCCGGACCTCTTCAAACTGCCCACCATCTCCATGACGGGGTGGCCGAGAGGGTGGCGGGTGGCGGAGCCTGACGCCAAGAGGGTGGAGGATTGCACGGCGACCGCTTCTGAATCCCGAAGGCTTCCAAGCCACGTGGCGATGTGCTCTTTGAGTGTGGCGTTGAGAAAGGAGCCGTCCAGAAGACGTTCGACGTCGTGGTCGGGGTGGAAGCCGGTGGGCCACAGGTTTTTGGCGACGTCGAATTGGCGTCGGGTGGCGGGTTTGGTGGCGGGTACGGTGACGGTCTGGAACGTTCTGTTGTGCTCGCGGAGCCAAAGAGCCATGTGGCTGTACGATTCGTCATTGTAAACAAGTCCGAAAGGGCGCGGTTTATTGCCCGTTTTATTGGTGTTTTTGATGGGGGGATACTGTAGGATTTGAATGGGGGCTGGGGGACGAGGATGGAAATTGAAAATTGGAAAGCTAGGCCATAGGGAATTTGAAATTTTATCGATTTTATCGATTTCTAATGATTTCTATCGATTTTTCCTTTTTTTCAAAAATTTTTCGATTTTCTTGATCAGCATAAAAAACGATTTGAGTCACTTTAAGCTAGAATTTTTGAAAAATTCAACATATTTTAATTTTAGGCAGTTTTTGTAAAATTGTCAAAAATGTTCAGAAAAGTACTTATTTTCAGTTTTTACTATCTAAAAATCATCGAAATTCACCATTTCCCTTGAAATCTCTCATTTTCTTTATCAGAAATTTAAATTCCCGCCAGACCTTGTTCGGTAGAGCGCGCTTACCACAGCGCCTCAAGGAATGATAATAACTTATGTGTTTTTGAGGGGGGATACTGTAGGATTTGAATGGGGGCTGGGGGACGAGGATGGAAATTGAAAATTGAAAAGCTAGGCCATAGGGAATATGAAATTTCATCGAGATTTATTGATTATTTTTGATTTTTATCGAATTTTTCCGTTTTTTTTCAAATTTTTTGATGATCTGGGGAGGTTTTTTGATGAA
Organism: Caenorhabditis imperialis; assembly: GCA_963572205.1. Classification (NCBI taxonomy): domain Eukaryota; kingdom Metazoa; phylum Nematoda; class Chromadorea; order Rhabditida; family Rhabditidae; genus Caenorhabditis; species Caenorhabditis imperialis. The sequence continues at coordinate 7,747,912 of OY751541.1, forward strand.
AAATGATAATTTGAGTTCTTTTCAATGATTTTGAGCTAGATTTTTTGAAATTTTAAAATTTACAGAATTTTTGTGCGAAAAATTTAAAAAAGTACTTATTTTCAATGCTTTTTATCTACAAAATCATCGAAATTCACAATTTCCCACCTCAAAACTCCATTTTTCAGTGAAAAATTTGAATTCCCGCCAAACCATGTTCGGCAGAGCGCGCTTACCACAGCGCCTCGAGGACTAATAATAAATACACGAAAAATCTCACTTCTCCACCAATTTTTCACTATTTTCAGGGTCAAATTGACGGGTTACGGTATATTTACGATTCAAAAACCCAATAAAATCTGCCCTTTTGCACCTGCACTTGTTTACAATAACAAGAACACCCGCTGGCTCCGCCCACTTACTTTCAAATTCTCCGCCCTCACTTCCTCGTGAGCCAGCTCGCCGACGATCCGCTCCGCCTCCTCCCTGCTCTTCGCGATGAGCACACTTCCGTCTTTTCCCACTCGCTTTAGGTGTTGCAGCTCTTCGGGCAGCTCTTTCAGACGGCCTATTATCTGGGAGAGGCTCTTTTTTACATAAGAATGTATAAAAGGGAGTTTAGTACCTGGCCAATGACTTTTTTGTTGTCTAGATGTAGGGCTTTGTAGGATGTAGAGGGGACGTCTTCAGTGGTTAGTGATGAACTGAGAATAGGGTAGACTCTGAAAATATCCATTTTATCTTAAAAATAGGAAGGGAACTCACTTAAACTTAAAATCGGTTGAATTTTCAATTTTTCGCAATTTTTTCGCAGGCTCTTTAGGTGTCATTTTGCTCTGAAACTTCTAAAAAATTCTAAAAATCCAAAAAAAAAAGAAAATTTTTCTCAAAAAATGCGCGAAAAAGCGCGCCGCAGCGTTGCGAATCGCTCGCCCCGCCCACTTTTCTGCGCCGCACCCCGCAAATCATGTGCATTTTCCAGCTGTTTGTTGTTGATTTTTCATCCCTTTTTCCGAATCGTTTCCTGATTTTTCCAACTTTTTCATTGAATTTCTTCCTTGTTTATTGATTTTTATCAATTCCACCCCAAAAATCCTTAAAATTTCAGGTGAAAAAATGGGAAACAATCAGTCAGGAGGACCGGACGGTCGTTACGGCCCAAAAGAGGGCGGCGGCGTGCGACGTCATCGGATGATGAGCGAGGCGGCTCGCGTCGCCGGCCAAGTGCTCCCCGACCCGAACGGACCGCCGATGATGTTCGACGACGGGCACGAGGACAAGTCGGGCGAGTGCCCCGTCGTCTTCCGCTGGGGCTTCACCCAAACCGCCCCGCCGCGCTCCGTCTACATCGTCGGCTCGTGGGACAAGTGGCAGACGAAGATTCCGATGGTCAAGTCCACCAACGACTTCTCCACCATCATCGATCTGGAGCCGGGACAGTACGAGTACAAGTTCAACGTCGACGGGCAGTGGGTGGTCGACGACAACCAGGGCAAGAAGCAAGATGCTGCTGGCAATGAGAACAACATGATCCGCATCCAGGACTCGGACTTTGAAGTGTTCGAGGCGCTCGACGAGGACTTCCAGTCGTCGACAGCTGGGGAGGTGCTCCGCGGAGAGTCGGAGAGCACCAAGAACCATGATACTCCGAACGACAGAGAGCTCGAGAAGCTGCGCTCGTTCACCCAGGAGATACCGTCGATGGACGCGCTTCGCAAGGCCGCCGGGCCTCCGGTGATTCCACCACAGCTCATGCAGGTAGGAATGATGATAAAAATCTCTTTTTTCCTAAGATTTCTACAATTCTGATGGATTTTTCGAGATTTTTCGACAAAAATCATTGAAAAACACTCGAAAAATCATCGTTTTTTGAACAAAATCAACAAAAAAACCTTAATTTCCCCCATTTCCAGGTGCTGCTGAACAAGGAGACTCCCGAGTCGTGCGACCCGAACGTGCTCCCGGAGCCGAACCACGTGATGCTCAACCACATGTACGCGCTGTCGATCAAGGACAGCGTCATGGTGCTCTCCTCGACTCAGCGCTACCGCAAGAAGTTCGTCACCACTCTGCTCTACAAACCAGTCTAAATGCTCCCTTTTTGTATCATAATTCATGTCCTTTTCTTACTTTTCCTTTCCTTTCCTTCTCTTTCCTGACTAAGAAACGCAAAACGTTGTAGTTGTAATCGTATATGTGGTAAAGATTCCATGAGTGCTTATTTATTTCCTCTAGATGCTTCCCTTTCCAGTGTACATATTTCTGTCTGTCCATCCACTTTTCCTGCCCTTTTTCTCCACTCCCCGGACACGATTTTCCAGCTTTATCCGATTTTTTCACACCAAAAAATCCCCAATTTCACTAAAAAACGTTCTGTACTGTGAATAATTTGACATTCCAATTTGTTCACCCGCTTTTTTGATGATGTAGAATTGTTTTCTTTTTAGTCTTTTCCGTTAATATTGTAAGAAAAATTACTTGCTCTGAACATGTCACTTTTTATTTTTCTTTTCGTTATTGATTTTTTTTGAATACTACAGTAGCCGTTCCGCACGGTACTTGTATATCTAGAAAATTTAAAAATCGAGGTTAAAAAATTCTTCGCATTTTTGTAAAATGATGCGAAGAGCCTCCCACTCGTGGGAAATATGGAAAAAAAAAGAAAAATTCCAATGATGCTCTGTGACAAAGAGCATTCCATCAGAAAATAAAAAGCGCGAAAATTCAAATTTCAAAAAAGAAAGAAAGGAAGTTGAACCGATAGATCACTTTCAGGATGTCTGCGTCTCTTCGGATCGCGTACTCTTTCTTTTGACCTTCCTCTGGCCGATTTCCCACTTTTTCTCCTTTATTTTTCTTTCCGGAGCATTTTTTGAGCACTCCCGAGCTCAACTCTGTTGTTTTTCAGTGCTGGAATTCGTTGTTGTTGTCGTTTTGAAGGCCACGCCCACTTTTCTTTCCAGCACCGAACAAACAACAAGACCAGATTTTTTTTTGGGGTCGTCGAAAATAGCACCAATTTTCGTTTATTTCTCGCTTTACGAAGCTATCAGTAAGCCATCAGAAGTGCTCTTCGATCATCTCGGTGATCCCGAAGATGTCCTTCCGATGCACTCTCTCTCGTCGTCTTCTCCCTTCCGACTGGTTTTGTGTCTTGAATGACTGGCGAACTGACACTTTTAATCGAAAAAAGATTACAATGCCCTTCCTCCTCCGCGTCGGCCCGTTTTCGTTATTACCATCGGTTTCGTTTAGTAGCTAGTTTTTCGTCTGTTTGTCGGGATAATGAATCACCCTTTACTAGTACGACCAAAGGGTACTTTCCCTTTCGCACGCTTTGTTGTCGCCGATTCCTTCTTTCGGAGCACTTTTTTTCGGCAGTCGAGCATACTTTTTTTGGTTGATTAGAAGCGACATTGATATTTGGTCTAGGAAGTTGAAAAGAGCACAAAGCACAAAATGTTGCTTTCTTACTAATTTTCAATTAGATTAACCAATAAATAATCAGTTTTATTACAAGAGAAGTGTTTGATCACAATAGTTGAACTTTTCACCAAATTTATACCACAGGTAGCCAAGAGCTCCATGAGCACATTTGTGGAGTCAGATTTTGCGGAATGCTCCTGAGAACCAAGATATGGGTCATGTAAGGTTAAAAATACAGGAAAAATGACCTTGCGTGGCCCATATCTCGGCTCTCGGGCTCATTCCGCAAAATCTGACTTCACGAATGTGCTCAGAGAGCTCTTGGCTTCCCATGGTATAAATTTGGTAAAAAGTTCAACCTTTGTGGTCAAGCACTTCCCTTGTTAGAGACGAGAGGCTTTTAAATCATGAAAATCCACTTTTTCCGTTTTCTACCGTATTGTAGTCACTATCTTCAGAAACTACGTCTCCCCACCCTAATATAGATAAGAACTTATAGTTCTTGCACTTTTTATGAGCTCCTGTAGACTTTTCACGTACTTTGCCTCTATCATTTCCTTTTTCTGATTCTCCCCCAATTTCCACCCCACCGTGAATCGTTTGCAACCAGCAAACAGAGGAGAGATCCCTCGGTTGCAAAACAAGTGATTATCGGGGGAAGCGAGCGGCTGTTCGCAATGAGAGTGCATGCTGGCAGGTGCTCAGTGCTCGGTTTATAATGAGCACGTTTTGGAAAATAGAACGAAGGGTGTTTACCAAAAGATTTTGCACTTTTAGGAAACGACCTTGTCGGGAAAGGGATATCCGTTTTTTCCATTCGTTCTTTTGTCTGGGTTTTTTCAAAGTTTTATTTGGATTTTTGGGTTATGGTGAGATTTTGGAGAGATTCTAGAGCTTTCGACTTACCAGTTTTCTAGAAATTCTGACTCGGCTTACCGTTCATCCCTGACAAAACGATCATAATTAGCTTCTACCGTACCCCATTGTTCGTCTCTCTGTCTGTCCGTCTGCCTGATTGAGTGAGAACTGGCGATCTCCCACACAACGCACATTGTGTGTGTGTTTCTGTTGCAAAAACCGAAACTCTCCGCAACGCAGACAATCAGACGCTCGAAAAGAGCGTCGGTTTGGGAGAGACGCAGCGAAAAAGAGGCGAGCGAGAGAGGTTCTTCCTTTCTGCCCCCACTCTCTCTCTCTCTCTCTCTGTTTCTGTCTTCGCTCATTGCGCTCACGGGTTGATCGTTCTCTGCGCTCTCCTCGCCCCGTCACACTATTTCGTCGGTGTTTCAATCGCTTTCCACCTTTTCGCCCCGGTCTGTGTCCTCCCCTCAAATCAGCGCTCTTTTGTCATTGATTGGAGGTGCTTTTTCTCATCATTTACCCAGTTTTTCATGGGTTTTTATCGTTTTGTTGATAGTGTTCACTGTTCTGTTCACTGTGCCGTTTTCCGTGTGATTCTGCGTCGATCCGTCACAAAGTTCAGTAATAACACAAATAAATAGTAGATGAGATTTCGAAATGTTGCCGCACGAAGGATGACAAAAACAAGTCATATGGGAAAGAATGTGAACACTTTATTTCGCAACTCATCACGTTTTAGCCGTCTCAACTCGGGTTTAGTCAACTCGGCTCCTTATCGCCCCGATGTCACACGAGAATTGATTGATTCGGAAACATTTTTGGAGTTTCACCCCCTACTGATAATAGGAAAAGTGTCGTTCTCTGGCTTGGTTTTGACGTTTTTCGTTTTCAATTTCTGGATGATTTTGTAGTTTGGGTTCTTTCTGATCTTGACGGAATTCTCACACTTTACTTGTGTCACTTTGTCATAATTCTCATGAAAGTTGGATTTTTCCGTGTTTTAGAATAGAAAGTGTCTTGGTAAAGTGGAAAAAGTATACGATTCCTTCGTTCTACTCCATGTTCTGTATTCCTGTAGAAAATGGTTGTAATTTATGGATAAGCTTCTAAAAGACTTATAGAAACGATTTTCTGGCATACTGCCAACTTTTAAATAATATGATAATTGATCCTCGCAGAGTACGGTAGACTGTTTTTCTTTCGTTAGCGATGAAGGCTTGAGTTTCAAAAATCATTGTGAGCTTTATCAGTTAGCTTAACATTTATGCTCATTTCTATCTTGAAGATAACTCTTCGCCTACAGTATGAAAATATTTATAACAACTGACGTAGAATTTGGATCTTATTAACTTCGATCTTTTCCATAAAAACAATCGTTTTTGAACTACGTTGTTCTCGTAAAAATGAACTTCTGAAGACGTTATCATCACACAATTCTACGTTGATTGATATGATTACCTCCATACTTTCTAAAACTGCCTAGAAACCGTTTAAAAGAACCGTATCCTCGCCCTCGCAACGTCTTCTCCTCCTCCGTCTTCTTCTCGTCAACATCTCCACATTCGCCCCCTTTTTTTCAGGTTATTCGAACCATACTCTGTACATTGAATGGGCTGACAGCGGACTAGTCCTCCTCTCAGTCGCATTCGCCACTCTCCCCCCACTTCTTCCTTACTATTATTATTCTGTTGTGTGCTCTAATTGAACAGAGTGAGCCCAAAGAACCACACCGTCTACAAAATGGCCGACGTCTTCGAGTTCGAGTTGGACGGGCACGACGCCCCGCCGTCACAGCCTTCGCCACAGCGTCACATGTAAGCTTTTACTGGAAGTTTTTAATTGATTTTCAAGTTAGAATCACAAAAATCGTTAAAAATAGTTTGTAGCGCTGTTGCGTTACACTCTATTTTTATCACCTGACTGTGAAATAATGACATGATCAACTGATATCAGCGAACAATGAACACTCGTGAAATTGGAAAAAAAAATAGAGAAAAAAAAACAAAAAAAATTAATTATCTGACAAGAGAATAGAACTCGCTGAGCAAGAATCTGCATTAAAATTCTGGAGATTTTTTCTGTGCTCCAAGATATGGGTCACTTAATGTCAAAAATACAGTGAAAAAGTGCACCATTCGTCATTTTTCACTGTGTTTTTAACTTTAAGTGACCCACATCTCGGAGCACTGACAAAACCCCCAGAATTTTATTGCAGATTCTTGCTCAGCGAGCTCTGTTAAACTTGGGGTATAAATTTAATAAATTCCCTCCTTTTCCAGGTACCACTATGAGCGTCATTCCGAAATAATGGAAGACGACAACATGTACAGCAACGTCGCCGACGTGAGTGCCTCGAGCAGCTCCTCGTGCTCTTCAGACACTGACGACACTGACGAGTTTCAGGGGCAGATCTCGGCTCCGCCGCCGAGCTCCTCGTACATGGAGGACCCGATGGTGGAGGCGATCCAGCTGTCCGCCAGTGCCATCAATCCGCCGAATGTCCGGGTGGGACCCGAGGATTTTCAGTTGCTGAAAGTGCTCGGAAAGGGTGGATATGGAAAGGTTCGTTGGTTTTTTAGAGCATTTTGGAGCATTTGGAAGGACGATGAGGAGTAAAACTTAAAAATACAATTGATTTTGAGCCATTTTTGGCTCTTCTAATGCTCCGAGCAGCTCATTTCGAGCTCTGTTCTCCCTTTGTCCTTCTCCCCCCATCATCCAGTTTCCCCAAACTAACCTCCCCCTATTTTCCATAATAACCCCTTTGTCACCTGTCACTTTTAGGTGTTCCAAGTTCGCAAAACGACGGGAAGCGACGCGGGCAAGATCTTCGCGATGAAAGTGCTCCAGAAGGCGACGATCGTCAGAAATCAGAAGGACACGGCGCACACGAAGGCGGAACGAAACATCCTCGAAGCTGTCAAGTCGCCGTTCATCTGCGACCTCCTCTACGCCTTCCAGACCGGTGGAAAGCTCTATCTGATTCTGGAGTACCTCTCCGGCGGTGAGCTCTTCATGCATCTGGAGCGCGAGGGAATGTTCATGGAGAACGTCGCCAAGTTCTACCTGTCGGAGATCGTCGTCGCCCTTGAGCACCTCCACCAGCAGGGCATCATCTACAGGGATCTGAAGCCAGAGAACATCCTGCTCGACTGCTACGGACACGTCAAGCTCACCGACTTCGGGCTGTGCAAAGAAGAGATCGACGGGGATCAGAAGACGCACACCTTCTGCGGAACCATCGAGTACATGGCGCCGGAGATTCTGATGCGATGCGGACACGGAAAAGCCGTCGATTGGTGGAGTCTCGGAGCTCTGATGTTCGACATGCTCACCGGCGGCCCTCCATTCACCGCGGAGAACCGTCGCAAGACGATCGACAAGATTCTGAAGGGACGGCTCACACTGCCGGCGTACCTCTCCAACGAGGCGCGCGACCTCATCAAGAAGCTTCTAAAGCGCCACGTGGACACTCGTCTTGGAGCGGGCGCTTCTGACGCCGAGGAGATCAAGGCGCACCCGTTCTTCAAGCAACAGGACTGGCACCTGGTCTACGCGAGACAGCTCGAGGCGCCGTTCAAGCCGGAGATAGAGAACGAGGAGGACGTGTCGTTGTTCGACACTCGCTTCACGAAGATGACGCCGGTTGATTCGCCGTGCGAGACTAATTTCAGTCTCAACGGCGACAATCCGTTCGTCGGATTCACCTACGTGGCTCCGTCGGTGCTCGAGATGATGAGCAAGCACGGACATGGAATCTCGGTGGCTCAGATGGTCTCGGGCTACTCGAATCGAGTGGGAAAGAGCCCCAGAAAGTAAGTTTTTTTCTGTTTTGATTAGGTCACGCCCATTTTAAAGTATTGAAAAGTGAATTTTACAAAGCTTTAGAGGTGCTATTAAAAGTTTCGGCTCTATGTAGCTCCCATAAGTAAAAAAACTTCAAAATCTTCTCAAAAAACCACTTCAAAACCAAACTAACCATCTTTCAGGCCCGGAGACGTGGAGACGGCCCCCATCAACCACCAACATCAGGGAGAAACACTCTTCGGAGTGGCTCCAGGAGAGCAACGCTTCGGCTACGGCGTCGGAATAAACTCGAGCTCCTCGACGGCCACCACCTCGTCCACCAACGCCACCTCTTCCAACCAACAGTTCGTCGGATATCCAGATGACGACGCGATGGACACGTCGACTCCGCGAGCATCGGAGAGCAGCGAGAACTCGAGAGGCCGTCCGATTGGCTCCACCGCGTCGACGCCGATCCCGCTGCCGAAAAGGGTGGCGTGAGAGGGGTTCTATTTGGAGAAGGTGAGCATAAAAGGGGCGGAGCTTATTTGGTTTTGGGAAAAAGAAAACATTTCGATGAAAAATCAGTGTGAAACTCAAGAAAAAAGGAAGAAAACACTCGAAAATCTTCAAGATAAATGTGATTTTCTTCTCTCGAAAATGAAATTACACGGCACTCGTGACATTCAGAAGCGTTGACGTCTTCTATTTTCAGAATGGTTGCCCTGACGACTCTTCACATTCCTCCGCCCATCCACCAATCTTCTGACGTGTCTCTTCTTTCTCTCAATGGGAAATTCAAGAATTTCTGCAATTCTTCTTTCATATTTTAAGCAGATTTTCCTTTTAAAACTTGAATTTCCCCCCTTTTCCTTCTATTTTCCCCTATTTTTTGCTTATTTTTCCTGTAAAAGTATATTTTCTATTATTAATCCTGACGTCTTGGCTCCATTTCTCCCCTTTTTTGCTCTGTCACTTGTTTTTTGTGTGTTAATCAATTTTTGCGTGCTCCACGGCTCATCCCACCAGAGATTACGATCTGTTGGACTTTTCGAACGGGTTTTTGGCGGGAATTTGAATTAGATTATCGGAAAGTCAATGAAAACATTTTGAAAAATTCAAATTCCCGCCCTAAACTTTGTTGAGAACGTCTTCATACAGAGGTATTTTAATCTCTGGCTTGTTTTCATGTTTGGGAGAGATTCCGCCCCTTTTTCAAATCGTTGTCTGGTTCGACGTCTTCTATAGAAGACGTGCCTCCCCTCCGTCTCTTTCCCCACATCTATTTGCTCCCAATTCGACTTCAAAACTGGCTGAAATATCGTGATTTTCTGTTGTCTTTTCGCCTCCAATACAACCTCAATGCTATTCGAAAAAGTGCCTTTTCATTATAGAAGCGTGAATGAAAACAATTAAGATTTCGAAAATAATAGGTTTTGAATTATCATTATTATCATAAATATCAAAAACGAGCCCCGCCCCTTTTCAACTTTTTCCATTGTGTTTTTCCTATTTTGGGACACAAAATAAAGATGAATAGGTTTGATAAAACGCATCGACAACCGGACGGTGTAACATTCTCTTCTTCTTTTTTTTATCAGTTTGCAGTTTTGATAACCTTCTTTTTTCGATCGAATTCCTTCGTTTTTTTATTAGTTTTTGAACTTTAGAATGACCACGACTGCTTATATGGAGGGAGAGATCATCGAGGAGATTTTACAGGATAAGTTGGTTTTTCAATGGATTTTTTTGGGAAATAGGGAAAGATTTTGAGGGGTTTTTGGTGGGGAAAAGGGAAAAAACAGATGAAAAGAACATTGAAATTTGTAGGTTTTTAGAAAAAATTTTTTTTTTAAGTTGAAACTTTGAATAAAATTTTTTGTTGAAAAATTTTGGAAAAAAAATTTTTTTTTTTAATTTGATTGGAAATTTGTATTTTTTGGAAAAATTATAAGAAAAATCAATACTTTTAAGTTTTTAGAAAATTTTGAAAAATTCAGAAATTAAAAAAAAATCAGAAAACTTCAGAAAAATTGAAAAAAATTTCGATTAATTTTTTTAAAATTTCTAAAAAAAAATCGAATTTTTTTTTGAATTTTCAGAAATTTTGAAAAATTCAAAAAAAAAATCAATATCTTTAAATTTTTTGAAAATTTGAAAAAAAAAACTTCAGAATTTTAAATAATTTTTTTTAATTTTTAAAAAAATTTTGCTTTTTCAGAATTTTTGAAAAATTCTACGAAAAGTCAATAATTTTTCGATTTTTTGAAAATTTTGAAAAATGTTAAAATCAATACTTTTTAAATATTTGATTAAAATTCTGGGAAATTCAATTTTAAAAATTCCAAAAAACTGTGCCTCAAAATTGCAAAATGTGGGCGGAGCCTTCTTCATTCAACATTTCGAAAAATTTGATTTTCCCACTGATTTTTCCCCGAAAAATGCTCATAAAAATCCGTTCCAGACACCCAATTCTCTGAAATTGTATTTCCCCCTCGAAAAACTACAAATTCCATTTGCGACCATCCTCTTTCGTTCCTTGTTTTCCATCATTTTTCACTTGATTTCACCACGTCTTCTGAATTCAGATGAGCAGAAGACGTTGAGGAATTAAAATTCAGAAGACGTCGAGTTTTCCATGAAATTCATGAATTATTTCGAGATTTTTCAATGAAAAAAAAATTTTTTTTTCGAATTTTTTTTCCAATTTTCTCGATTTGCTGAACGAAAAAGTCACAAGATTTTCCCGTTTTTCTTCTTTTTTATTACCGGAAATCAGGAAATCAGTGATAAAATGTGATTTTTTGGTGAAAAAAAGGAAAAAAATAATTCAATCTTGTCCACGAGAACTACACAATGATTTTTGCATGTTTTTCATTGATTTTTTCACTTTTTTCCACTTTTTTCAAATTTCTCAATTCAAAAACGTTTCAATCTATACTAGAAATGGTGTAGTTCTCGAGGAAAATCAAAAAAATCGAAAAATTTGAATTTTTCTCAATGGAGCGCACTTGCAGCTACGAGATAATGAACGCGACGATCATCGTAGACACGTGGAATGGCACCACCACCACCGCCATCACCACCATGTCGCCAGAAAGGGAACGACTTTATGAGAGCTTGGCGTGAGTGAAATTACGGTAGATCGAAATTGTTTTTTGGCGCCAAATTTGATTTTTTTGTGTTTTTCTTCTATTTTCTGAATTGATAGTTTATAGAAACGTTGTTTTGATTCAAATCAAACCCTCCAAATAAATGAAAAAACGGTAGATCAAAAAACATTTTTTTGATCTACTACTTTTTCTTCCCATAACTTTCTTCAAAGTCAATTTCACAAATTTTTATTGATATGTTCAGAATCAGCGTAAAATTCTAAACTGAATAGTGGTAGTTCTGAAGCTCTAGCTCAATTTTTGAAAATGTCCACTTTTAGCACCAAATCCGACGCGAAAATGCACAGAAATTTAAAAGTTGAGCTAGAGCTTCGGGAAAACTGTTAATTAGCGTCCAATTTGATGGAAAAATCGATGGTGTTAGAATTGAAATCAGTGTGAAAATGGGAGCTTGTGAAAAGTGTGGTAGATCAAAAGTTTTCGGAATTTTTTTGATCTACGTCTGTAACTTTGTGGAAAATTAACTTCAAGCTTTACCACCTATGTTTTCGGAATCAGCGGAACATTCTGAATTCAACGATATAAAAAATTATGGTAGATCAAAAATTTTCGACATTTGTTTTTTGATCTACCCCTCCAAATCGTCTAAAATTTAAAAATCCCTCATTTCCAGTCTATCCGGAAGCGCAATCATCTTCATTTTGATCGGAATCCTGATCCTTTACTACGTGAAGACGTCACGTTGGTACCGTCAGTGGTGGAGATCCAGACAGAATGAGAAAACTGCGAAAAAGGAGGAGAAAGCGAGGTTGAAGGCGAAGGCGGAGAGGGAGAAGGAGCAGGAGGAAGACGAGGAGGAGTATTCTGTTTAGAAGACGTCGGAGATGAAGATGTGCATAAATGAAGTGTAGATTTGTTATCATAAAAATGAAGACATTTTGAACAGATGGATTTTGGAGCTCTTGTAACTCCGCCCACTTTTGTTCTTTTTGGCTTAATTTTGGTGGAGTGATAGAACAACGTGAGAGCTACAAATTATCAGTTGATCAGTTTTTTATGAAAATCAAAATTGAGCCCGGTAATATGATTTTCCAAAATGCACTTGAAAGTGAAGCACCACTAAAAAGTGAGCCTTTGAAAATCAGAATTTTTGAGCTCATTTTTGATTTTCATAAAATTGCTCAACTAATAATTTGTAGCTCTCATGTTTACCTATAACTCTACAAGGTTTGAGCCAAAAATATCAGAAGTGGGCAGAGTTATGAACGCATTTTCAATACAGCTGATATCTATTTTTACAGATCGATTTTGAAGCTCTTGTAACTCCGCCCATTTGTTTTCTTTTTGGCTCAAACTTTCTGGAATTGTAGATCAACCTGAGAGCTACAAATTGTTAGTTGACAACTTTTTATGAACATCCAAAATGAGCTCGTAATTATTGATTTTCCAAAGTGCACTTGAAAGTGAAGAATCACTAAAAAGTGAGCCTTGGAAAATCAGAGTTTTCAAGCTCATTTTCGATTTTCATAAGAAGTGCTCAACTAATGTTTTGTAGCTCTCAAGTCGATCTATAACTTCACAAAGTTTGAAACAAAAAGAGCAAAAGTGGGCGGAGTTACGAGGGATCCAACTCAACGAAGGACCAGGAGCACTTGAAAACCGAGACTTTCCCTAAAAACCGTGCAAATTCACGGGGCCACCCATCGTGTAGACCTTTTGGACTTTGTTACCTTGATCTTTTCGCAGAAATTTCGTGGGCTCCAAGAGTACCGAGTGCTCATTCAACCATCTGATTCCTAATTAGCATGAAAATTTTTCGTTTTCTCGTTTTTTCATCACATTCTTTTTCTATTTCTGTTAAAAATGTTGCTTTTTCTTATTTTTCATTTGTTTTTTATAATGATGCTCCAAAATGCATTTCAGGTCTTTCATATATGGATGAGTTGCTGCCAATGATTGTCAACGTCTATTATATCATTTTCTCCCTGATTTCACTTCCATTAAACGTTTTATTAATCGGGTTGATTTGGAGAAAGTCTCCAGTTTCTTTCAGCACTTATCGGTAGGTTGGTGGCCTAGGATTTTCGAGGAATGGTTATCGGAAAATTAGATGGTAGAGAGAACTGATTTTGAAAATGTTTTTTGGCAGTTTCAGAGAGCTTTCAATTCTCTATCGATTGATTGTAAAAACATCACAAAAATCTAAACGAGCGGCTTGTAAAATGCGTGGAAGAGAAATCCAAATTTTGGGTTTCTCTTCCACGTCTTTATCTTCACTGTGGAGCCAGTTTTTCTTACAATTTTTTTGATAATTTTGTTCAGTTTTTCATGTCCTACAATTTGTTCGGAACAAAATTTGGAAAAAATTACTGAAAATTAGAGAAAATCGATAATTTGGCTGTCTTCCAAAAAATTAGGTCATCACTTGTGTATTTCTCGTGTATTTTCAGATGTTTTCTGACAGTTTTATAGAACTTTTGATTCTCTATCGATTCGTAGTAAAAACATCAGGAAAATGTAAACGAGCGGTTTGTAAAATGCGTGGAAGAGAAATCCAAAATTTGGTTTTCTCTTCCCCGTCTTTATCTTGACTGTGGGCCTAGTTTTTACTTTGATTTTTTGATAGTTTTGTTCAGTTTTTGATTTTCTACAATTTGCTTGGAACAAAATTTAGAAAAAATCAATAAAAATCAGTGAAAAATAAATAAAATCTAGACCCCGAGCTTTTCCAGAATCCTCCTGTTAAACACCAGTATCAGCGAAACATTCCTTATCATTTTCTCATTCTCACTCCAAATGAGGTGACCGCGACGCGACCGCATCGCATCAAATTTCCAACTTTCAGAATAATCTCCGCCGGCTCTTCAGTAGCTCTCCTTCCTTATGGACCATTAAGACACGCCCCTTTGGAAGTCACTTTTGTCGTTTATAACGTCTACAATTTGTTTTTATGCACCACAAATTTATCCATTTTGTTGTCAATGTACTATCGGTATTCGTTGATTTGTCACGGGAGATGCGAGTCTTTGAAATTGGCCCGAAATTTTGGATTGAATTGGATTATTCCGATTGGGATGATGGTGAGTGGGAAAAATTATACATATACTGAAAATCTGGTGCGATTTTGACCTACCAGCAGCGAGAAACAAGCGTGGAAGAGAAAACCAAATTTTGGATTTCTCTTCCACGCGTTTTTCAGGGCTTCGAAGTTGATATTTTGAAAAATCCTTGGACAGATTTATTCAATTTTAAATTTAAAAGAATCTGTTCAGAACAAAACTTTGAAAAATTATCTGTAAACTGAGAAAAAATCACTTGAAAATTACAGTGTGAAAAGCTAGGCCATGCTCTGATTGGTCACTAGACAACTTCCAGATAGCCATCCTGATTCCCCCATACGACTTTCCTACCGTAGTCCGGAATACAGTGACCTCGTTCCCCAGCTACAATCTTCTGGAGGATTACGGTAGCTTTGGAGGATTCAAGTCCACTGCCAGTTTGATCTACCTCATCAATACTGTTATTCTGATGGGGATTCCCTACCTGATGCCAGTTTTTATTATTTATTGGAGACATCATATTTTCAAGTGAGCAAGAATGAAAAATGGAAGAGAAAACTGGTGGCTTAGGATTTTCGCGTTTTGATGGCAGAGATTTTTGTTTTTTGAAAATATTTTCTGACAGGTTTATAGATTGTTTAATTCTGCATCGATTGGTAGTAAAAACTTCACAAAAAAGTTAACCACCAGCCTGTAAAATGCGTGGAAGAGAAATCCAAATTTTGGGTTTCTCTTCCACGCGTTTATCTCGGCTGCGGACCTAGTTTTTTCGATGATTTTTTGATAATTTTGTTCAGTTTTTAATGGTCTACAATCTGTTCAGAAAAAAATGTGGAAAAAATAGATAAAAAGGTGATTTCAGACAGATCAACGAGGTGCAAACCCATCTAAGTGAGCGCACGAAAAAGTCATCGTTGGATTTAGTCCGAGCCCTGACGATGCAGGCCATGTTTCCAATGATCTGCCTTATTCCGAACGTCGTTTATTTTGTACTCGCACAGGTACAGTAATCCTTCAAAGGCGCATTCCTTGAAATTGTAACGGTTTCAGAGAATCCACATGGAGATAGAGTTCGCTGAATTCGTTCCCTTCCCCACGTGCATCATCCCTTGTCTCATCGACCCTCTTCTTACCATTTATTACGTGGCTCCGTACAAGAACTTTGTGCTCCGACGGCGGAGCATCACTGTTGCTCATACGGTCTCAGTGGCACCGTCTTCTACGAGAACTTTTTGATTTGAATTGTGTGCAATGAATTGGTGTATTTGGTGACTGGTGGTTGAAAGGTTGGACATTTTTATATCAATCGACGCAGAATTTAATGCAGAACAAGATTGTAGTGCTTCATTTTTCATGAAAATTACGTTTGCGCAAGTTTTGAGCATTTAAAGTAGCGGACATTTGATCTACCGAAGAAAAGGTAAAATAGGGTACAAACGCTTTGGACCTGGTTTTAGTTTAGACATATTAATATCAATCAACGCAGAATTTTATGTTGAACAAGATTGTAGTACTTGGTTTTTTATGAAAATCGCTTCTGAGCTAGTTATGAACCCTCAAAGTTGCTACGGTTAGCCTGATCTACCTAAAGACAACTTTGATGGTTCATAACTTGCCCAAATGCAATTTTTATAAAAAATGATGTGCTACAATCTTGTTCAGCATGGAATTCTGCGTCGATTGATATAAGTATGTCCAACTTTCAAGAGCCAGATCAAATTTTATGACCCATATCTTGGAGCAGTGTAAAATCCGCATTCAGATTCTTGCTCACTATGAAATGGTCTAATAATTGATTGAAGTTTTTTAAGTTCTTCAATGAAATGTGTATCATTCAAAAGCCCTTGTTTCAACAAGTTCAGAACTATGTTTCATTTTTTATATGGAGCTCTGTGAGCCGAGATATGAAGCTTTGAAGTTTTGTAATCAGTTCAAACTTCAAACGCTCATATCTCGGCTCACAGAGCTCGGTGGGAAAAATCAAATACAGTTTTGAAAAGCTCATGAAAAGAGCTTTTGAATGATGATACACTAGTTTAGAAAGGACAACATTGCTGAGGGAAATTCCCTTAATAAAAAATCAGACACTTAACTAACAAAAAAAACTTTGCAAAATTTAGAATCAGTCACAATTCTGCGCTGCTAATGTTTCTGATCTTTCCTCTTGATTTTATCTGATTTCCGCTAGAAAAAAGAAAAAAAAACGTCCAGTTGTAAAAGTCAAACCGTTCACTTCCCTGTTTCATTGTACTTTCACCAATTACACACAAATCGACCAAAGTCTCCATCTCAATTACCCCCCATAAACCGTTACCAATGTCTTCTCTTCCAAACCCTTTTTCTTCCTATTAGGACCAGTTTCCTCCAAACTACCAGAGCCAGAAAGAGAGAGAGAGAGCCTAATGGACTGGAAGACAATTGGCGACTAATTCGATAAGGAAAAAAAAAGAAGAGCTTTCTGAGAGAAAAACGGTTGATACCGGTTCAGAACGGTGGCGCCAACGCGATGATCTTTTGTCGCCGGAATGACCCCCGGAAAGGGGGATAAAAGGAAGGAGAGGAGGAGGGGACAGCAAACTGTTCATTGACTGATAATAAAATGATCAAGGCTATCTTTTCGCTGGCTATTGTCGGGTGTGCTATTGCTGCTCCTATTCACGGTGATGTGGATGATGAGCTTCTGGTGAGTGAAGGGGCGTTATTGTCGGAGAAGCTGTGAAAGTTGATAGATAGGGAAAATAGGGGAAAATTTGTTACAATTCTGAAGATGTTCCCATTGAATTTTGCTTCAAAACCAACTATTTTGGTAGTAAATTGGTGATGGGAATTGATCTACAGTAACCCCTTCTTTTAAAAACGCTTAGCTCACAAAGTTTGACTCGAAAATTTTTTAAAAACCGATTTTTTTTTTCAAGCCTAAAATACCAAATTTTAAAATATAGTCAGAAAATGCGCTCTATTGACAATTGACACGTCATCATCTTTCGAGGCGATTTTGGAAATTTCAAATGTTTAGCTACAGTAATCCCTTATTTAAAGGTGCATAGCTCAAAGCCCACATTCCTTTTCATCTTTCGAAGTTACTTTGAAAACTTGAAAATAAATTTTCGAATTTTCAAAGTGAAGCTACAGTAATCTTTTATTTTAAAGGCGCATAACTCAAAAACCCATTTAAAATCGAAAATCCTGAAAAGTCAGCAATTTTCAGACCGATTTTTCGTTAAAAAACGGCAAATTCAAAGTTAGCTAGAAAGTGCGCTCTATTGATAACAGACGCCTTATCATTTATGAAAATCAAATGAAGTAGAGCTACAGTAACTCCTGATTTTAAAGGTACAGACGACAAAATACGAAAAAACTGCGATTTTCAAAAGCCTCGAAAATCATGTTTTCATTAGAAAGTGAGAAGTCAAAACTAGTCAGAAAGTGCGCTCTATTGATTACAGACTTCTCATAATCTTTTGGAATCACTTTGAAAACTTGACTGCAGCTACAGTAACCCCTGATTTTAAAGGCGCATAGCTTATGACTTCGTTTCTACTCCAAAATCCTGTTCAAACTCCAATTTTCATTCCGATTTTAGATAGCTAGAAATAGTTAGAAAGTGCGCTCCATTGACAATTGACATCTTATCATGTTTTGAAACCACTTTTCAGCTACAGTAACCCTTTCTTTAAAGGCGCATCCTTTTTTCCCTCTCCCTTCCTCTCTCCCCTCCCCATCCACTCCATTCTTCCATTCCAGGGCCTCGCTTGGGAAGCCGCTGCCACCAGCGTGAACGTGGACAACACTGGCAAATTCTGGGTGCCAATCGAGGTGACATCATCCCAGAAATCTGGCTCTGTGACGACTCTCGAAGTGGTGTTCCAAGAGTCGTGGTGCTCACCAGCAGAGGGAAACGACCTGGAGGACGTGTGCGAGTCCATGTGCCCCGTGTACTACGGTGGAGCCAAGGCGGTGGGTTACTGTAGGGAGAGATGGGATTACTGTAAGTTTTGCAGACCTACCGTATCACCGCGACAGAGACCAATGGGGGAAGCGATTTCGAGTCGGTTAGATTGGATTGATTTTAATAGTAATCCAATTGTAAATAGCTTTAGTGTAAAAGTTGTATTACTGTAGTCTTGATCATCAATAAAATCGTTTTAAAAGTCAACAATTTATTAGAATCTGAGTAATCTTTAGTACTCATCGTCTTCCTCATGGCCTTCTGAATCCAGTCCAACCTCTTCATAGTCTTTTTCGAGGGCGGCCAAGTCTTCACGTGCCTCTGAGAACTCGCCTTCTTCCATTCCCTCGCCGACGTACCTGCAAATTTGATCTACTTTTGAGGGAGGAGGTGGTTAAGGGTTGTGGCTAGTAAAGGAAATGGGTGTAAAAAGAGTGTTTTCGAGTTTGAGATCGGTTGATGAGGTAGAGTAAGTTCGGAATTAGATCGACTGTTGGTTAGATCGGAGTTCAATAGGAGCTAGATCTAGTCGTGAAAACACCTTTGAAAGATTCCTAGCTATATCTAATTCCGATAGAACTAAAAACTAACTATGAGCTTACTCGATTTGAGTTTTTTTTGGTGGATTTTGAATTGGATCTAGATCTCGTATACTATATTCCTATGATAGTTCGATTTACTGTATTCGGAATTAAATCAACTTTTACTGTTAGTTAGATCGGAGTTCAATAGGAATTAGATCTCATTAGGAACGCAGCTTCGTCTCAAGAGGTTTCTAACTAGATCTAATTCCAATTGAACTATGATCTAACTACGAGTTTACTAGAACTATAGAATACACACTTTTTGACAGGTCGAAGTTCCACCGGAGCTAGATCTAATTCTGAAAGCATCTTACTTGGAAAAGGTTTCTAAATATACTTAATTCCGATTGAACTACGATTTAACAATTAAACTGTGAACTTATTTAATCTATAGAATACACACTTTTTTAACAGATCGGAGTTCAAGAGCTAGATCTAATTGTGTTAAGAAAGCACCCTTGTTTCGATAAGTTTCTAACTAGATCTAATTCCGAATGTTTAGATTTATTCATACTAACCTTTAATATATACAACAGTGGGTAGATAATGATGGAAGGGTGATGGGGAAGGTAGTAGAATTGAGACAGGGAGAGCCCGCAAGAGCCTCCCTGAATTTTTGAGAATTTAACAGTCACAGGATAATGAGGAAAAATTAAAGCCGTTTAATATTATTTGACAGGAAAGTTGAGAATTGGGACGGGGATAAAAATGTATTGACGTTCCCTATAAGTGCGTTCCAAATTGGTATTGTGTTAGTGAAAAAGTGTTTGGGGGTATTGTCGATGCGAATAATACGCATGGGGGCGCGTTGGGAGGGACTTAGTTTAATGAAATGGCTTAGTTGGGGAAAGTGAGCTAGTTGCGTTACTAAGTCATAGAGAAGTAAGAGTTGGGATTTGAGGCGAATATGACGGGTGGAATGGAGATTGAGAGTACGCAGTCTGTCCTCATAAGAGCTGTAGGACAGATTACAACGATGCATAACTATCTTACTATAATACCTGAGCGGAAATTCTAACTTGTGTGAGAGTGTTGAGTTTGGTGCGGGGGAATAGATGGGCGCGACATATTCGAGAATAGGCCTTACATAGGTGGAGAAGAGGTTGGAGTAGAATTTAGGGGAGGTTGAGGAGAAGCATTTTAGAAGTTGTTTGACTCTAAGAAGGGCACGTGCTCTGGCTTGCTCAATATGAGCCTGGAAACCTAGTTTTGAATCAGTAAGCAGACCAAGGTCTCGAACAACTTTGGAGGCGGTGATGGTAGTGCCATTGATAGTGTAGGGAAACGAAAGGTTTTTAGGACCCAGGCGAAGAAGTTGGGTTTTAGAGTCAGCAAGAGGGAGGTGGTTGGACTGGGACCATGAGACCACACAATCGATTGCACTCTGGAGGAGGATTGGAGATTCGGAATAAATTTTGATGTCATCCGCAAAACAGGAGAATTGAGTGTCAGGGGGCAAAGAAAAGAGGAGATCATTAATAAAAATAATAAAGAGGAGGGGGCCGGAAACGGTTCCTTGTGGGACTCCGCGCGGCACGGGTAGTGATGAGGTGGAGGTGACTCCGTTGACCCTGACAGACATAGAGCGCCCAGTGAGAAATTGCTGTAGCCAGCAAACAGTGGGAAGATCTAGGCCAAAGTTTAATAACTTACGAATAAGAAGATTGTGATCTACTTGATCGAAGGCTTTCGAGAAATCAAAGAACACTACATCAAGAGAAGCGCTTTTGGCGAGCATTTGTTTATAAAGAACTGTAGAACGAAGAAGAGAGCTAGTGCAACTACGCTGGTTCATGAAACCATACTGAAAGGGGCTTATCTTGTGTAAGTGAGAAGATTTTATATGACGAGACAAAATTTTTTCAAAGACGCGAGAAAATGGGTCGGTTAGTGCTATTGGACGGTAGTTAGTAGCTGTGGTGGGGGAGCCTTTCTTAAATATTGGGCTGATGGTAGCGTGGCGCCAAGAAGGGGGGACTGAAGATTGCGCAAAAGACTGTGTAAAGATGATGGAGAGTGGTAAGGCAATAGAGGTGGAACAGTTTCGAATAATGAAAAAGTTGGCAAGGTGCGGAGAGAACCCGAGCTTTGGAGGTAGTTTCTTGAGGGTGAGTTCGATCATGTATGGTTGGAAGAGGTCGGGCACATCGGAAGAGTGAAAGGGAGGTAAAACGGGGGGGACGTCGTGCGGTTGGGTAGTTATACTATTCAACAAGGGGGAGAAGTTAGTGGCAAAGGATTCCAAGAAAACCTGGCATTTGGTGGGATTGTCAGTAATGGTAATACCGTTGTGTATTATACAAGGAACAGGGGGGGAGGTTTTAAGTCGGCTGTTAATGAGAGACCTGATTTTGGAGGCTGAACCAGAATTGATGGTCCGGTTTTCAGCCTTGGTTATACGCTTTTTGGTTGACGATGCTATTTTACGGAAGGTTGAGTTGGATAAGTGAGGGGGAAATGGGAGACCAGGGTGAGTTGCCAGGAATTTGGCTCTGCGGTTTTTAAGATTAGTGAGCTTACGATAAGAGGGGTAGAAGGCAGACTTAGGCTTGGGGTTGGGAGGAAAGCGTGGAACGTACTTAAGAATTAGGGAATCGAGGATGGTGATGAAAAGGTGGTATTTTTCGGACACTGTTGGACTCGCATTGAGCACAGAGTTCCACTCAACTGACGCAATTGTCTGATTCAGAGCTACAAGATTAGTTTTACGATAGTTAAGAGGAGGTGGGGCAAGAGGAGATGCAGGAAGAGGGCCCGGTGAGGAGGAGGGAGAATGTTTAGAATAAATTAAGGAGAAGGTAACACTCAAATGGTCAGATCCCAATAGCGGCGGAGCTGTAGTCACTTCAGAGATGGGAAGGTCAGAGGTAGTGAAAACAAGGTCAAGAATAGAGGCACTGGAGGGGGTTATACGGGTGGGAGAGGTTACATGTTGAGAGAGACCTCTGGAAGACGTGAAAGAGTGGAATGGGTGAATGGAAGGGGAATCAGGGGACCAATTAATTTTAGGGAAGTTAAAATCACCAGCTAATACAGTGTTAGAGAAGGGTAGTATGGTGTCCAGGTGGGAGATGAGGGCAGATGTTTCGCCGGAAGTTAGGTCGGGAGGTCGATAGACAAGGCATATAAAGAGGGGATCTTGGAAATTAGGGAAAAGAGAGTCCGCACGGGCAAAGATTAGTTCTGATCGATGAGATGGGTAAAATTCTAGTAGATTGGTATCTACAGAAGACATGATGAGAATATCGGTTTTGAAGAGTATGATCACACCGCCTCCAGAAGATTTTTTGTTTAAGTCAGTTAGCCTATCAAATCGCAGGTTTCCAAGGCCAGGCCGAGCAAGCAGAGCAGGTGGGATGGCGGGGGTAAGAAAAGTTTCAGTGAGAAGGAGAATGTGTTGGTCAGAGTCAATGAAATATTCAATAAGTAACGCAATTTTAGACAGAGAGGAGAACCCACGCGTGTTAGCTAAAGTGCAATTTACAGGGAACGTCAATGATGATGTTGGTGAGGTTGGTGGAGGAGGAGAGAAAGGGATAGAAGAGAAATCAGAAGGAGGATTAGCATTAATCAGGTTAGAGTGAAGGAAAGGCGGCAAAGACAAATTTACTGGCGTACCGTGAGAAAAGGGCGAGGAGTAGGGTTGGCAATTGAGTGGATATCGGAGAGCATCAGGACTGACTTTCCGGCTCGTAGGTTGGTGTCATACACGAGCTTCCGCGAGGTCCGAAGTGTAGAAAGCTCGAGGGAGGTGAGGTCCCGTCGAGCACGGGGTCTCCTGGCCAGATCTCCAAACTCAGCATTTTTGATCGACTTGTTGAATGTCCTGATGAAGGCATTTCTGTCGGCCTGAGATTCAAACTGTATTTTAGTTGGACGCAGCTTGCTGTTGCAGGAAACTCGGAAAAGTTTAGACGGGGGCGAGAATCCGTATTTCGCGGCCCAGCCTTGCACCATCAGGAGTTGGGTCGAGTCTTGGGACGTGTCGTTGTGGTCGTCAGGCAGGAGTTCCAAGACAGCTCTCGTTGACTTCTCGATCATCTTCGAAGCCTCCATCGCGATGTCAGTGACACTTGGTGGGAGAGGGCGAGCAGTGGCAGGAGGCGCAGAAGGGAGATGCGTGTTGAGAGTTGTGCCGGCGTTGTGCAGAGGAAGGAGCTTCGGAGGGAGCTGGATCATGGGCACTTCCGCGATGAGGGCCTCCTGCAACGCCTTATTGGCGTTCTCCAGGAGCACCGTGACGAGTGCGTTGAACGATGAGGTCATTGACTCCGCGAAATTATACAGCTGGGCATAAGACTCATAATTGATGACGGGCGGGGAGGCAGTTTCAACCGAATCACTAGCGTCGTGATATTCAGACGCACCACGTTTACGGCTGGGTGGTCCCGAGGGAACCGGCTTGTCGGGAATAGTTGCGGAGTCAGTAAGCACCATCGTATATTGGTAGAATGAGAAGTAGAATAGTAGAATTAGAAAAATTGTCCTTGAGCAGAAAATCGATAAAATCCCGAGGAGGACGGGGGGGACGAGAGTGAATGAACTACGATCTAACTAGGATCTTACTCGATCTAATCACCATTTAACACAACTGCACTTCACCTTTCAGTGAAACGATTCAAGTCAGCTTCATCCTCATGTACCATCTCACCCTATCCAACCCACCAATGCACGAAGGCCCTCTTGGCGTACATCAGATCAAACTTGTAGTCCAACCTCTGCCATGCCTCCGCAATCGCCGTCGTATTGGACAACATGCACACCGCCCTGGGCACAGCCGCCATATCCCCTCCAGGAATCACCGTGGGCGGCTGATAATTCAGTCCCACCTTGAATCCCGTCGGACACCAATCCACGAACTGCACACTTCTCATAGTCTTTATCGACTTGATGGCAGCGGACACATCCTTCGGCACGACGTCTCCACGATACAGAAGACACACCGCCATGTACTTTCCGTGCTTCGGATCGCACTTCACCATCTGGTTGGCGGACTCGAAGCACGATTTGGTGATCTCGTCGACGGAGAGGAGTTCGTGGTGGGCGGAGGAGATGAGTGGGTTGTAGGCGACGAGGGGGAAGTGGATGCGGGGATAGGGGACCAGGTTCGTTTGGAACTCGTTCAGATCCACGTTGAGTGCTCCGTCGAAGCGGAGGGAGGCGGTGACGGAGGAGACTACCTGGAAGAGAGTGGTTTTTGTGGGCTCAATTTTGATTTTGATGAAAAGTTGTCCACTAATAATTTGTAGCTCTGGTGTCGATCTATAGCTCCAGAAAATTTGAGCCAGAAAGAGCAAAAATGGGCGGAGTTAGGGCTCTAAAATTGTAATGTAGGCTCATTTTTCTTAGAGCCCTCGTAACTCCGCCCACTTTTGCTCTTTTTGGCTCAAATTTTTTGAAGTTGCTCATTGATAAGAAAGCTACAATTTGTTAATTGACAACTTTTCAAGAAACTCAAAATTGAGCTCGGAAATATTCAATTTTCGGAGTTCACTTTTTGAGAGTTTCTCATTTTTAGGTGCACTTCTCTCAAAATCAATGATTCCTAACTCATTTTTGATTTTCATAAAAAGTAATCAACTAATAATTTGTAGCCCTGATATCAATCTATCTCTCCAAAAATTTTGAGCCAAAAGTGGGCGGAGTTATCAACATTTTTAAAAAGTTTGTTTCAATGAACTGACCTGCGAGATAATCCTATTCAAATTGTTGTAACTCGGTCTAGGAACTCTTAAATTCCGCTTGCAGATATCATAAATTGCCTCATTATCCACCATGAATGAGCAATCGGAATGCTCCAAAGTTGTGTGGGTTGTCAGGATAGAGTTATAAGGCTCGACGACTGAAGTGGAGACCTGGAAGTTGGAAAAGTTTCGGGGAAAAGTTCAGAGTTATGAAGTGAGATTTATATCATTCAAAAGCTCTTGTTTAGAGGAGTTTAGAACAGTGCTTCGTTTATTGTATGGAGCTCTGTGAGCCGAGATATGGAGCTCCAAACTTCAGTACTGAAAAGTGCAATAGTTCAAACTTTAAAGCTTCATATCTCGACTCATAGAGCTTTGTAGAAAAATTTGTTTACTGTTCTGAACTCCTCAGAACAAGAGCTTTCAAACGATATACATTTCATCAAAAGAACCTACCTGCGGAGCCGGATAAATGGAAAACTCCAACTTGCTCTTCTTCCCATACTCCGACGAGAGCCTCTCCATGAGCATCGACGTGAACCCACTTCCAGTGCCTCCTCCAAAAGAATGAAAGACGAAGAATCCCTGGAGCCCGTCGCAGTTGCTCGCGAGTCGGCGGATCCTGTCGAGCGTCGTGTCGATGATCTCCTTGCCGACTGTGTAGTGCCCGCGGGCGTAGTTGTTCGCCGCGTCCTCTTTTCCGGTGAGCATTTGCTCCGGATGGAACAGCTTCTTGTAGGTTCCCGTGCGGATTTCATCTGGGAAAGTTTTCTTTTTAGCAAAAACTTTTTTTGTCAGCGCAAAAAAAATGAGTGCAGGGAGAGGGGGGGGGGGGGGGGGGGTCAGCAAGTGCGCTCCACTGGACTTGGACACTTTTTCGAGTTTTTCCAGCTTGTGTTATGAATTAGGTGACAAAAATTGATTCAGAATAATCAAGTGATGTCTATAGATTATATATTCGAGGCAAAAAATGCAAAAAAAACCCGAGATAAAAACATTGATTTTCTAATTTCTAGAAATTTTTTAAATTTAAGCTATTTTTGAGAGTTTTTACTACTTTTTGGGGGAATTTTAATGATTTTCATAACATTTTCATAAACATGTTCAGTACAAAAAAGCTAAAAATCAAAATGTTTAAAAAAATCTCAAAAAACCCATCTTTTTTGGTACAAAAACATGAAAAAATGCAATTTTTCACCAAACTTCAACTCTTTAGCTAACATATAGTTCGATACCAGAAGAAAATTTTCTTATTTTTCAAAAAATTAATAGCTTTCCCCACTTCCTCACTATAAAATCAACAAAACTTTACAAAAAACCTCGGAAAGACTAATCATGCTAGCACGGAAATCTTCAGGACATGGGGTTTTGTCTTCATTGGTTTCGAACCCGCGAGCGGCGTCGCGGCGTGCAAACGCACTCGCCACTACACCACCCGTGCATCGCTCGACGAGCGACGGGAGGGCATAGACACGCGCGCTGTCTCGTCTCTCGCTTACCAACGACCGTCGGTTCCAAGTCGACGAATATCGAGCGTGGCACGTGGCGTCCGTAGCCGGTATCGGCGAAGAAGGTGCTCAGCGAGCCGGTGCTCTCGGAGCTCTCGAGCAGTGAGCCGTCGGGGAGGATGCCGTGCTCGAGGCAGTAGAGCTCCCAGCACGCGTTGCCGATTTGAACTCCCGCCTGGCCGACGTGGATCGAGATCACTTCTCTCATTTCTGGAGGTAACTGTGCATTTTGAGGATTATCAGGGGGAAAAGGGGGCGGAGTCAGAGCATTTTAGTTATGGAAAATCAATTGATTGATATTTGAAAAGATACGAAATTTTGGAATTTTTTTTTTAGTTTTTTTTTTCGAAAATTTTGAAATTTTTTTTTTTCATTTTTTTTGGCTTTTTTTCCTAATTTTTTGTTGAAATTTATTAAAAAATAAAAAAAATTAACAAAAAATTATGGAAAAAATTTCAAAAATTTAAAAAAAAATCAATTTCCCCTCCAAAAACTCAAAAAAAATTCCAAAAAAAAGTAAAAAAAAAACCCAAAAGAGAAAAGTGATAAGAGAGCATTCAGCAAACAAACACAATAAAAATGACACGGAAAATTGCGAAACACATCACAAAACTGATAAGAAACACGCTTTTTTTATTTTGAAAATCATCTCATACATAAAAAAAAAGAATCTGGTGGGAAATGTGACAAATGAGAACAGTGTGCAGTAATTAATGAACAAAATTAACATTCAAGGAGCATACAGTAATCCTGGGTGATAATAACATGAGAAATGGCTCAAAAAGGGGCGGAGTTTAAGAATCTTTTACTTTTGAACCAAACTCCGCCTATTCAGAGCATCAGAACTTCAGAGAGCTTTAAAGAAACATACAGTAATCCTGGGAGCTCAAAAGAAGGAGCGGACCCTTCGCTTTCAATAAGAGCTCATTAAAGGCACATACAGTAACCCTATATAAAACATGATGCATAGAAAATTGAAAATGTAACAGAAAATAGATCAAGAAGCTTCAAATATCCATTCCGAGCCGCTGTTTCGCTTCGTGAGCCATATACCCAAGGAGCTGCTCCACGTCATTGGGAAGGCAGATGGTGGGGAGGACTCCGCGAGCAAACTGATGGATTCCGAATATCGCCGAGAAGTTGCGGGCTCTGATGGCCTCGTCGAACACCGCGTAGAGGTCGAGAGCACTTGGAGCAAAGGAGGATGGAGCAGGTGGGGGATGGGAGATCTGGAAATTGAGATAGGAAAGGATGAGGACGATTCTGAAGTGATTCTGGACATCTAACGTCATCTTGTAGGCGTCAGTTCTTCAGAAGAAGATAATTCTGAATCTTCGTTATCAAGACGGTCATTATATTAAATTTGAATTGATTTTGGAGCTCTTTTTGTTATTTTTTAGAGCTCCAGAGCTCCAGAGGCCAAATTATGAAAATTATTGAAAATATAGTCTTTATAACGATTCTGAAGTCATTATTTGTGAATTTCATCTGATTCTGAGAATTTAACGTCTTCTAAATAATGTCATCTTTTCAGAATTCAATCTTAAACATGAAAAATTTGATCTTATTATCAGAGCACT
This sequence comes from Caenorhabditis imperialis, assembly GCA_963572205.1. Classification (NCBI taxonomy): domain Eukaryota; kingdom Metazoa; phylum Nematoda; class Chromadorea; order Rhabditida; family Rhabditidae; genus Caenorhabditis; species Caenorhabditis imperialis. Next base: position 7,775,441 of record OY751541.1, read on the forward strand.
CTATTCCAGAGCTCCAGAGCTCCAAAATCACACTTTTTGGCACAAAATGAGCTCTTCCTCATTCAATTTCTTCCATTTTTTCTTTTCAAAGAGCCCACAGCTCTTTTGCTCTCTTCTAACCTGAGCAACCTGAATCGGAGCACCATTCCTCTGCAATGAGCTCTCAAACACCCTCGGTCCAGCTCTCGGAGATTCCATTTCACTCGCCAGATACGATTCACGTGGAGAGTACGGAATAGGAGAGATTGCTCGCGGAGTCCGATAGTTGCTCTGCTTCATTCTCGTCGTCACTTCAATGATCGGACTCGGTGTGGCACTTGATTGAAGAGGCGGGGTTATGCTGCGCATTAAAGAGGCGGAGCTAAGAGACTTTCCTGAAAATGAGCATTATTACAGAGCTCTTTCTCTTCTAAAACTAGCCATTTCCTCCAAATGGAGCATTTGGAGCCACAAACTGCATAACATGCTCCTCGATGTCAGTTCCCGGTGGCAGAGCACTTGCAGCAGTTCTAGTCAGGTGACCTTTGGTGAGCTCAAACTCGAGATGTGCTCCGCGACGTTGGAGGATCTTCGAGAGCCACTCGAGCTGGCCGTGCTCATCGCGCCAAATCATATCCACTAGGGGCACTTTCTGGAAATGATTTTGGTAGATATTCTCAAAATAAATAACTTTTTTGAGCTCAAAATGAACAAATTGAGCTTCAAAACCTTGTCATTTGCAATCATGGCTGGGGGACGAGGGTGAAAAGCTAGGCCAGCTGTGAATTTCCTTTTTTTTCGGTTTTCTTTAATGTCAATGATTTTTCGCACTTTTTTGGGTAAAATCCATTATAATCTTCTTTGTAGTGCCTAATTTTCATATTTTTCGATGTTTTTTCATAGAAAAATATGAAAATGAATATAAAATACATGAAAAAGATGATTATGATGAATTTTAACTGAAAGGGACCAAAAAATCATTGAAGAAAAACGAAAAAAGGAAATTCACAGCTGGCCTAGCTTTTCGACCTCGTCCCCCAGCCATGATTGCAAATAACAAGGTTTTGAAGCTCACTTCGTTCATTTTGAGCTCAAAAACTTATTTCTTTCAAGCATATCATCAAAATTCGAAGGAAACCCGAAAAAAAAAGAAAAATATCATCAAAATTCGAAGAAAAAAAACGAAAAAAAGAAAAGAAAATCCACAGCTGGCCTAGCTTTTTAACCTCGTCCCCCGGCCACCAATCAATAAACCTAACCCCCGCTTCCGCAATGATAAACATGCAGATATCCTTCTTCGCCTCATCATTATCCACATTCTTCCACATAATCCCCTGCTCCTCCTCGGAAAGCGCTCGAATCCCGAAGATGTTCGCATAGACGACGTGGGGCGGATAGACGTTGAAGGAGGCGTGTGCGGGGATCTCGTAGAGGTCTTCCAGCTTCGCATCCACATAGTGTTGGGTGCCGACGTCCGTCAGAAGCGCCAGAACGTCTCCGTCGATGTGCGGGGCGCCGATGATGATGACGCGGAAGTAGTCGTACACACCGTTCACTTGGAACTCGAAAACGGCCGGAGTTCCAGGGGTGAGCTGGAAGGAGCAACAGTTTTGTTCTTTTTGGGTCAAATTCCGCGGGGTTCGAGATTGATATGGGAGCTACAAGTTGTCAGTTACAAAGATAATTGTAATCAGAATAGAGTTGGTAGTGTTAATTTTTCTGGAACAATCTGAAAATTATAGAAAACTGCACTGAAAATTGTTAATTCTAAAGGAGTGCAAAAATGGAGTTCAGTTTGTCTCCCATTTTGCAGCCATTTCGGCTCATTTTGACTTGATTTTGGGGGTTTTCGATGTTTTTGTCATAAATTACAACAAAACCATAAATTTTGAACATGATTGAAGATAGAAAACATGAAAAACATGAAGGATATTGTTTGGATTTCAATGAAATGCAAACTTTATCTCCTTTTATGTAGAAAAAGTATGCATTTCATTGAAATCGAGACATTTTTCCATTATTTTCATGTTTTCTATCTTCAATCATGTTCAAAATGTATAACTTTGCTGCAATTTATGAAAAAACGTTGAAAACCCCCTAAAATCTTGTCAAAATGAGCTAAAACGGCTGCCAAATGTCTGGGAACGAAACTGAACGATCTTTCATTTTTGTACAGCTTCAGAATCATCGAATTTCAGTGAAACTTTCTATAATTTTCAGATTGTTCCGGAAAAAGCAATGCAACCAACTCCATTCTGATTACAATGCTCTTTGTAACTGCCCACTTGTAGGCTACAAGTTGTAGCTCTCCTATCAACCATTAACTCCACGAAATGTGAGCCAAAAAGAGCATTTATTAACCTTATCCTTAATAATTGGCTTTCTATTCTGTCTCAGTTGCATGAGGGGCGTCAACACGTTCTTCAACTTTTCCACCTTGCTCTCCTCCGACGGCTCTTCTGGGCCAACGATCAAAAATCCACGTGGCGGAATGAAAACTATCGGTCTATAAAAGTGTCTGCCCTGTTTGACGCCACTCGATGGGATCTTCATCCAGCTCTCACAGTCCTTTTCTACAGGATCGCGGAGCTCTCTCCCTGTGAAGTGCACACTATCAGTGTCGAGCTCCGGATCGATGAGCCGGACGAGCACCTCGTTAGGCTTCGTGGAGAACACTTTGAAGACGTGCTTGCTGAAGTTGGCCATCATTTGCTCCGTATCGGGCAGCGAATTGAGGGTGGTCACTCCGCGAGACTTGACGAATTCGCACGCCATTTTGAAGTCGTACATTTCGGGAAAAACGTTTCGGATCGATTGGCGGGCTGGAGGATCTATAAGGAAATTGGGAACTTTTTTTTTCGTTTTTTTATCGTTATACTTCCAGATCTGCCGGTTCTGGAGCCACCTTGCCGATTTTCCAGCTGATTATAACGTGGATTCATTCTATTTTGAGCAAATGCTCGTTTCGGCCACGTGGCACCTCCGAATCCAGGTCCGGATTGGAAGAAGCTCGAATCTCCTTCTTCTTCCAATAATCCGGCTACCATCTGAACATTTTTTGGTGGAAATTATGTTAAAAAAGAGAAAAAAGTGATTAGAAGTTCAAAAATGTTGAAAATTTGGGTGAAAAACATCGAAAATTGAGTGAAAATTCGGAAAAAAACCGAAAAAAAATTCAAAAATTCGCTGGAAAAATTTCGAAAAAATTCAAAAATCTACAGTAAACCTGCTATCGTGGTGAGACCAAGCAGGATATTCTCGCATGTTCCTTTAATTTTTATGTCAATTTCTGTTCGAAATTTCTGATTTTTCGAAAAAAAAATTTAAAAAAAACATAGCAAACTCATTTATTGATGACTGGATCGAAGACAAAAGCACCGGTGATAAAAGATCGGATAAGTTTTCAAAAAATTCAATAAAAAAAAACATTAAAAATACAAAAAAGTTGAGATCAATATTAAATCCTCTGACTTCTCAGCGAAGACGTGGCTCTCTGCTGTCTCTGCCGCTGTTTACTGGGATCCAACGGACTGTTCGGCACGCTGCTCCCAATGCCAGAGGAGCCGGAAGAGCCATTTGCCGATTTGAGGAGGGATGCGATGCTCTCATGTCCGGAGATCACTGCCACGTCCATCGCGGTCCTTCCCATACTGTCTTTGATCTTTGGCTCGGCGCCAAATTTCAAAAGGAGGTTTACAAGGTCCCGATCGCCAATCTGCGCGGCGATGGATAGGGCGGTGGCTCCCTGGAATATTGATTTTTTGTTTTTGGAGATTTTTTGGTTTTTTTTTTCTGAATTTTTATTGACTTTTTAAATCGACATTGTTGATGTTTTGGTTGAAATTATAATTATAGGCTTTAAAGAAGAAAACAATACTTTTAGCAGTGAAAAATTGGAAGAAAAACCATAAAAGTTGAAGAAATTTTGAAAATTTTGGAATTCAAAATCTGTCTGTAGTAAACAGTGCAAACATCACACTTGACGACAACATACAGAAATTTTCAAAAATCGGTGTTTTTCTCTGATTTTTGGAACAATTTTCCCAAATTGATTCTCTTTTTTTCCTTTTTCTATCATTTTGCTTCTACAAAACTGATACAATTCCTTTTTCCACCTACCTGTCGATCAGTCCTATTCGGATCCACCGCACACGAATCCAACAAATACACCGAAACGGGCACATGTCTCGCCCACACCGCCGTCATCAACGCCGTCCTTCCACCTCTATCGACCTCCTCGAAATTCGCACCGTTCCTCCTCAACATCTTCGCCCCCGCCACATCATTCGTCGACGCCACCACGTGCACCAACGTCCTTCCATGGACATCCGAGTCGGAAGTGGACGCTCCGTGGCCTAGCAAAACCTCGGCCACATAGAGCAGGTTGGAGAGGATGAGGGTGTGGAGGAGAGGAGTTCCTTCGGAATCTCTCTGACTCCAATCAGTGACACGTGGCGCTATTGCAGAAATGATATCGGTGTGAGAAGCCATGGCGGCAAGTGATAAAGCAGTTCTTCCCTCATGATCAGGTTTATTGATCACATCAGAAACCTCTAGGAGCTCTTCGAGCACTCTCAAATTCCCCTTGGCAGCAGCGATCATCGCGGGGTGTTGTCCATACCGATCCTTGGCCTCTACTGTCTGCTTGCTCATCAATGGCTTCACAAGCGCCACGTCATCATGAGTGACCGCGTAGTGAAGAGCCACGGCGCCATCGTTGTCCTTGTGCCCTTCATCCGATCCAACACCGCACAAGAACTCAACGACGTCTGCGTGTCCATTGATGGCAGCCCACTGAAGAGCAGTCCGTCCGTTGTTATCAATGGAGTCCACATCCGAATGGGCGGATTCTATCAGGAAACGAACAGCGTCGAGTTGACCTTGGCTCGCCGCGAGCATTAGAGGGGTTTGGCCTTGTTTATCAGGGACATCGACGAGTGGGTATTTGTCAAGGATTTGAGGGAGGCAAGGGTCTCCATGATAGGCGGCGAGGTGCAGGGCCACGCGGCCGTTTCCATCCTCAATTTTGCAGTTGGCACCGCCTGGAAAATAGATTTTTAATTCACTGCTACAGTAACCTCGGTTTAAAGGCGCATTACTCGTCAAGATTTTGAAAGGTTCGATTTGAAACTTTTCTAAATTCTAAACATCGCAAGCCGAAAAAACTCACTCTCCAGGAGCAACCTCGTAGTCTCGGCGTGCTCATCCTGTTTCGACCCATTCGACAAATTCAAGTGCAACGCCGTCGCGCCACTCTTATCCACCGCATTCACATCGGCCCCATACTGAATGATCACTCCCACCACATCTCGATGCCCCATAAACGCAGCGGCCATCAGAGCAGTCCGTTGCTCCGAATCGCGACGATCAACCATGGCGCCCGTCTGGAGCAACAACTGAACTGCAGCAAGTTGTCCCGACCAAGCAGCTGCTCGGAGAGCCGTTCTGTCGCTGTGTCCGCACTCGTCGACATCCACGCCTTTCTCGAGGAGCAGGTGGAGGATGTCGAGCTGGCCGTAGCAGGCTGCGCTTCGGAGGGCGTTCCATTCGCCACAGCAGGAGGAGGCGACGAGGTGCGGGAAGTGGTCGGCGAGGAAGCGGCACATTTCGAAGTTGCCACGGGCGGCTGCGGTGAGAAGGCCGAAGCAGATGTCCTGGAAGTTAGGTGGTAAGTATGGCTGGTATGGCTGAAGTGAACTGAGCACTATCGTTATCATATCTGAGAGGAGAGAGTACACCGAAAGACAGTCTGGATCTTGTATCGCGTACTCTCTCACCAGAGATACTCTCCGTACACGAAGGTTGCCAATGCGCTCCACCGAGCGCGATGCGGTCGAGGCGTACCGCGAAAATTTTTTTGAATTTTCGAAATTTTTGTTTGATCTTAAGCTGATTTTCTTGTATTTTCATGATGACAATTGCCGAAAAACAAGAAAAAATCGGCTATAGATCAAAAAAGTTTTTTGAAAAATCAAAAATTTTTTCGCGGCACGCCTCGACCGCATCGCGCTCGGTGGAGCGCATTGGCAACCTTCGTGTACGGAGAGTACGATGGATGGTTCAAAAGTCATCAAAAGCTCACCATTGGCACCGGCCTCATCTCCTTCAACATCGCATCCAGATGCCCCACGTCTCCAACTGAACACGCGTACACCACATCATAATTATTCTCCTCCATCCTGGCCCCGGCCCTCGCTAACAAAGTAGTCGTCGGAAGATCAATGACATGACAACGGAGCACCAGATCCCCAGCGCCCACACTTTGCAACGTCTTCACAGCGTTATTCGGACTGTTCGTGGAGTGAGATAGATGATAAGCGAGCTCACAAATGTCCTGTGCGCTCTTCCGCCGTTTCGTCTTGAAGTGTTCCGCCCACGCGGCATGACACCGTACCGCGTCGTCGCCGACGAATCTCATCCAGATGTCGGGCACGTCGAAGACTTCAGAAGACTCGGGGAGGCATCCGATGAGTTGGGTGATGAGGCGGATGTCGCGTTCCAGGATGGAGATGTCACGGGAGACGAGCATCTGGGAGACGGCGAGGAGTTGTTGGCGGGTGGGGCGGCAGCGGGACGTCTGGAATGGTTTTTGTTGTAAATGAATGAAAACTAGGCCGTGTTCTGATTGGCTACTTCTGTAGTTCGGACAGGTGAGAGAGTACACATTTCTGCGAGACGCAGACTCTCTGCCCATCTGCGTCTCTTCGGATCGTGTACTCTCTCACCCGCGACACAATAGAGCGCGTTTTCCACTCACCTTCGCCAGCCTCACAATATCCGCAAAACAACTCGGCAACCCTCTCGCCACCAATCCCATCATCTGCTCCACACCATCCGGCGGCACCATATCACTCGGCAACACCCCCATCTCGACTGCTCTTCCCAGTTGCTCCACATAGAACCAAGAGCCTTCCGATGCTCTTCGGACGTCTTCCATCGAGTTGTGCGGCAGTTTCAGTTTGATGAACTTTTCAAAGTCGACGTCTTCTTCCACGTCTAGGTCGAGCACTTGTATTCGTTTGTCTGGAAAGTAACTTTTACTTTTTGTCTTCTCACTTGAACTTGGAAGATTCCGAGGTTACCTCCAGAATTGCTCTCTACACGCTTACAAGTGACCATCCGAATCCACGTAGGAAGAATATGTACGATCATCTCCACCAACACCTGCGTCTCTCGATCCTCCACACTATCTACCACTATGAACACCGGCTTCGAAGGCGACGGCATCGTCTCCAAAGGCAACTTCAAGAAGTGATCCAGCGCAGCCACCGTATCCTCCAACAGGGTTACGGTAGTCAGTCTAGGGAGCACCAGGTTCGGGAATCGCTTCATCAGCTGCTCCCCGAGGCTGCGAATCATCGTGGCGGATTCGGAAGACTGCGGCTCGTCGTGACGGCAGAAGTGCGAGGCGACGCATTCGGGCAGGTCGGCGAGCTGAATTTACACTTGAGGGGCATGTGTGAAGGGGTTGTGCTCAAGGACTCTTGGGCTCTTGGGATAGCGTATGGTGACTGATTTTATAAGTGCAACTTATTGTTGAGTTCTATACATGGTTTCTATAGAAAAAAGTGGTTATTTTGTATTTGAGCAGTGATTTTTAATTTTGGTGAGTTTTGAGCTAGAGCCCTCATAACTCCGCCCATTTTTGCTCTTTTTGTCTCAAATTTTCTGGACAAATAGATTAATATCAGAGCTACAAATTGTTAGTTGATCACTTTTCATGAAAATCCAAAATGAGCCCGGAATCATTGATTTTCTGAAGCTCACTTGACAATGAGATACTCTTTAAAAGTGAGCTCCTGAAAATTGGAAATTCCGGGCTCATTTTCGAGTTTCATAAAAAGTGATCAGTTAGTAATTTGTAGCTCTGATATTAATCTATAACTCACAACAAAAATTGTGCAAAAGGAACAAAAGTGGGCGGAGTTAGCAGGACTCCAAAATGAGTCAAAAATTTACGAAAAAAGGTGTAGTTCTCGTGGAAAATTAGGTACTTTTTGAAAATTAGGTGTTTCAGAGCTCTAAATGCTTCAGATAACCGTTCTTTTATCATTAGCAACACAAGAATCAATTCATTTTGCACCAAACTTTCACCAAAACTCACACCAATGATGACTCACCTTCCTAGCAAACCAGCTCTTGCCGCAATGCTCCCTTCCCACCACCTCCAACACCCTCCTCTCCATCACACCATCCACCATCTCAACCCTTCCGAACCACTCTTGAAACCTGGCCATCGCCTCGGCTCGCTGTGCTCCGTGAGCACAATTGGGCACCACTGGTTCACGCATCTATTTCATTTATTCTGGAATGAGCTTTTTTGAAGAAGGAGGTTCATAAAAAAGAAGAGCTACGCCGTCAAGTCGCATCAAGTCATAAATCAAGAAACGAGAATTGACATGTCATCTGGAGGAGGAGGAGCTGCTCGCGGAGCACACACCCGTAACAGGAGAGCACAATGAGGATGGGTAAAGAGCAAACAGAGGAGAGGAAAGGGGATGCGCTTTTATGCAGATTCACGTGGGAAACTGAATATGTTGCGAAATCGGAAAGCGGATTTGGTTTCTTAAGCACTGTAATTTTAAATGGATGCAAGTGCGCTCCATGGAGAATCGGATTAAAGTGTGAAATTTGGGGAAAATTGAAGAATAGAAAAATGAGGGAAGAAGAATAACAAAAAACTTGTTTTTTAAAACTTGTTTTTTCTTGATTGAGGTACCCCATTTAACTTTTCAATTTCCGCATGTTTCAGACGATTTCGAAACGGAAAAACAATGCAATTACGCTCTACTGAACTTTTATCAATTCTATTGTTATTCTTGTCATAAAAGTTTGAGCCCTCATAACTCCGCCCACTTTTGCTCTTTTAGGCTCAAATTTTCTGGAGATGCTCATTGATATCAGAGCTATAAATTGTTAGTTAATAACTTTTTATGAAAACTGAAAATGAGCTCGAAAATGCTCATTTTCTGGGGCTCACTTTTGGGAGTTTTTCCAGTTTTCAGTTTTAAGTGCACATTGGAAAATTAATAATTCTGAGCTCAATTTTGAGTTTCATAAAAAGTTGTTAACTGATAAATTGTAGATCTCATATAAAGCTGTATGTGTAAAAAATTTGAGCCAAAATGAGCAAAAGTGGGCGGAGTTACGAGGGCTCAAAAAGTTGTGGGAAAGCAGTTTTTGAGATCCAGAAACCCAATAATTCTGAGCTCATTTTTGAGTTTCATAAAAAGTTGTCAACTACTAATTTGTAGCTCTGGTATCAAGCTTTAACTCCAGAAAAAATGAGCCAAAAAGAGCAATAGTGGGCGGAGTTGCGAGGGCTCCAACTCAAGACTCATCAAAATCAAAAAACCACTGCCTCAAAAGTTTCGAAAGTTAGGCCACCCTCTGATTGGCCACCTTTGTAGTTCTCGTGGACAAAAAGCCACAACTAACATAACAAACAATGCATCTCAAGGAGTGCGGGTAATATTTCATAGCGGCATATGGGAGGGGAAACAACGCGATTAGACACTTGATTGGGAGGGGTGTCAATAAGATTAGTGCATACTCGAATACGTTTTCATGAAGTATTACTGTATACACAAAAGTTTGACCCGGAACAGATTAACTGGTAGTCGAGAAGGTAAAAAGTGGGACAATGGAGGGAGAGAGTGTGGGTGGGGGAGAGGATTAGAGAAACGGATAATTCCCGGAAGGACGGGACGTAATGATCTGGGAAAGTGTGCGGACTGTAGGGAAAGCTATTGTCCACGAGAAGTACACGAGAAGACTATGAAAAACTATGGAAATTGCAAATATTTAAGTTTGGGAACTCGTGGCCTAACTTTTGCATTTGTTGATTTTTCTTGCTTTATCCAAACTTTTTCAAATATTTTTTCTGAACAGTTTCTTGCAAATTTAATTCTCTACAACCTAGTCAAAAAAAATCCCTGGAAAATTGACTCTCCGCCCGGAAAAACGCGTGGAAGAGAAACCCAAATTTTGGATTTCTCTTCCATCCCCTTTTTTCCTTGATTTTCAGCATTTTTTCACTTTTTTCTACAATTCCAACAACTTTTTTGTACTTTGCAAGGCCTAAATAACCAAATTTCCGTATAAAAATTAGAAATGAATAGATGAAGAGAGCTGTCAAGACCGGAAATGCTCACACTCTCCGATCGGGGTGGGCTCTCCTGTTTATTCATCTCCATTTCAACTAAACTAAACATTATGCCGATTTGTAAATTGATATGTTCGTGTTATAAAACACCCAGGGGAACAGAACTGGAAGATTTCAACAGCAGGTTTTGAGTTTTTAGCCTTTTTATCGATTTTTTAGTTCGAGCAATGAAAATTGCAAAAACTGTTTTGATAGAATTGTAGAAAATTAAAATCCAAACAAAACTATGCAAGAAAATGTCGAAAAAATCAGCTAGAAGTTAGAGAAAAAGTCGTGGAAGAGAAACCCAAAATTTGGATTTCTCTTCCACGCGTTTTTCAGAGCACTGGGTGATTTTTTGAGGTCGTTTTTTTGACAGCAAGTATAATTTTAAATTTCCTACAAATTGTTCAGAACAAATTTTCAAAATTCATAAAGAAAACCGAGAAAAACAAGTTCAAAGTTTGAAGTGCAAAAGTTAGGCCACCAGGTGATTGGACATCGGTGTACTTCTCCTGGACAATATTTTTATGTTAAACTGATAAAATATCATGAAAATAAGCAGAAAATTGAAATTTTTGGCAATTTTTCGACACATTTGAACAAGAGGGGGAATAACAAGAAGCGAATTCCCCAACAAGTACTAAATAACCCAATTATAAGTCGTATTTCATATATTCCGAGTGTTTATGACCACGTTGATGGCCGTGAAAACATAATTAGAACAGGAGGGGAGGCGACATTTGAAAAGATCCCCATATAATGACACATGTTCCTCCAAAACAGAAGACGCTGGTGATAAGAGAGAGTGTGTGGGGAGGGGAGGGTGCAGAGAAAGAAAGAAAGTGAAAGCGAGTGGAGAGATAATATTAGTACTCAGTGATGGAATCGGATTCAATTGGATTTATTCTCATATTCTCATCTCCGAGATCTCGAATATGAGAATCATGGGCGGCCTAGGTTTTGCAATTCAAGTTTTTTTTTTCCAATTTTCTTGAGTTTTCAAAAATATTTTCAAAAAAGGAACTCGAACAAATTGTAGAGCATCAAAATCTACACCGAACTACAAAAAAATCCATTCAAAACCACTAAAATCCGCTGCAAAAAAAGCATGGAAGAGAAACCCAAAATTTGAATTTCTCTTCCACGCGTTTTTCGGGGCTCTCCGGGGCATTTTGAATAGTATTTTTTGACAGTATTGTAGGATTTTAGATTTCAAAAAAACTGTTCAGAGCAAAATTGTAAAAAAATGATTGAGAAGAGAGAAAAATTCAAAAACTTGAAAAAAAGTGCAAAACTTCGGCCATCAGTTTTTTTAGGCCTCATGGGCGAATTTTTCGGTTTTTCTGGGGGTTTTCAGTTAAAAATTGAAATTTTACAGTGAAATAGAAGAGAAAAAGTGAATTTCATAATAAAAACCGGGAAATCGGGCGAATTTATAATCCATTTACCATTTATCCGAATATAAACCTAATCCGAAAGCCAGAAGGATTATTTTTGGAAAAAATTTGAATATTTCTATAGAAAAATGGAGAAAAATGGAAAAAATTGTGCAAAAACCACAAAAAAGACGAAAAAAGTGACAAAAAAGTGTCACCCTTCATCTTTTTGTACTTTTTCAATAAATTTTTGATAAGAAAAGCTTGCAAAAAAGTGTATTTTTCTCTGTCCGCCAACTGATAACTCTTGTTTATCCATTGGAGCTCTCGGAGCTCCAATGGCACACGGAGCATTTCGATTTCGAGTGCCGGTGGTCAGTGGCGCGCTTATCAGCGAGAGAGTGCGCGATGCGAGGAGACGCAGACAGTCAGACAACCAGAGAGGGGGCGAGAGACGCAGAGGGATATTGATACATTCATGAGCATTTTGGAGGTACTAATGGGGGGAGGGAGCAGCTGGTGGTCAAGGAGTTGTCGGACAGGTGGAGCACAAGTGCATGGGCTCTTTTTGTCTTGAGGAGGTGCGGGAATTTGAAGAATATTGGGGAAAATCACTGAAAAACGCTGATTTCTTTGGGAAAACTTGGAGAAAACTCTATGAAAAGTTGATTTTTTCAAATTTTTTTCATGAAAATTTAAAAAAAAACGAGTTTTTAGGAGAAAAATTGCTTAAAGTGGCAGAAAAATCATTGTTTTTTTCCCAAAAATACGAAAAATGGTCTAACTTTCGCATTTTTCAATGTTTTCCAGTTTCTCTCTTTTCTCTTCAAATTTTTCAAAAATCTGTCTTGACCAGTTTTTAGAAAATCAAAAACTAAACAGGACTATCAAAAAACTGCCCCTGAAAAACTGAAATTGACGCCAGAAAAAGAAGGGGACGAGAAACCCAAAATTTGGATTTCTCTTCCATCTCCTTTTTCTTGCCTTTTTTGCAGTTTTTGTAAAGTTTCGACCTTTTTTAACCAGTTTTTTGTATTTTTCGTGGACAAGGACACTGAAAATGACCGAATTTTCGCTTTTCTTGAATTTTCCTGTTTTTCACGATTTCCAATGAGTTTTATAAAAATCTGTCTTGACCAGTTTGTAGGAAATCAAAAACTATACCAGACTATCAAAAAAATCCCCCTGAAAAACCAAAATTAACGCTGAAAACTGCGCGGAAGAGAAATCCAAATTTTGGTTTTCTCTTCCACGCCTTTTTCTCACCCCAAAGCAATTTTCCTTCGAATTTTTTTCACTTTCCCTGTGTAATTTTTAATTTCCTACAAACCTATCAGAACAAAATCTTAAATTTTCAAACTAATGCAAAAGTTAGGCCATCACTGAAAACTTGCCATTTCAAGGTTGTTTTTGGGCGAAAAGGAGAAGGAAAATATTCAGAAGATGTTGCGAAGGAGATGTAAAAAGGGCATAAAAGGTCTCTCTTTCGGGGGCCGTGTAATAAATAGTTTATGGGTGACTTTGAGACGGGAAACCATCTGTCAATTGGCAACCAGCATAATTATCGTCTTATTTGTGTTTCCTTACATTTTAAAACGCGAAAAACCGAAGAAAAAGCGTTTTTTTAGGTGGAGAAAGGTGTGTTTATTGACCTAAAAGTGTTCGTGTTCGTACCAAAAAACAAACAAACCGTGTGTGGAGGAGTACAAAAAAAGCCAAGGAGATTCCGATTTCCGGAGGAAGAGCTCACCATTTGCATATCTAATTAGCTCGAGAAAGTGGGGGATGTACAACGAAAGTTTCGAAACTTCGAAGCCCGCACCCCAAATTGAATTCACGAAATCGAGCCAATGCGATTATCCGTAATGGAAGGAACAAGGCGCACGCATAATTGATGCGTTTTGTATAGCGGCGGAAACTATGTTTTTTGTGGCGCAAAACGCATTTGATCTCGGGCGGGCTCGAACCGCCGGCCTTCTGTGTGTTAGACAGATGTGATAACCACTACACCACGAGATCGGCGGGGGAGCGGGGTCGGGAGTGCGTAGAGGTGGCGGGGGTTCGGCGGAAGCGAGTGGAAGTTTGAAACACGGACCACCCACGATGTTTAATGGGGGAAAAGGGGAGAAATTGGAAAAACATGAAAAAAAGGAAAATGGGAGGGGAAAACGAAGAGTGTGACAATATTGTTAATGGAATCTGAAGGAGGGGGAGTGGAAGTGAAAGTAAGAGTGCAAATAAAGCGCCTTTTATGTGATAGTAAAGCGCGCTTCACACTTTTCCAATCTTTTTTCTCTTTTTTTCTCTTTTTTTTGAAATGCCAACTTTTTCTTGTTAAAATTGCTAGTTTAACAATTTAACATGCAAAAAGTAGCAAAAAACGCAAAAAAACCGAAAAAACCACCAAAAAGCAAGAGAGCCGAATGGAAAAAGTGGGTGGAAAAAAGCAAGAAATCTTCCGGGGTACTTAGTTCGCGGAGAAGAAATGAGAAAAGATTGTCACAACAGATACGAGGCAAAACAATTGTTGCTGCGGCTCCCGACAACAGGCAAAACTCATTTGATCTCGGGCGGGCTCGAACCGCCGGCCTTCTGTGTGTTAGACAGATGTGATAACCACTACACCACGAGATCACCGGAAACTTCGGGTCGCGGGTGCGTATAGGTGCGGGAACCCGCTCTCCCTCCTTCCTCCCCTTATCAATGGCAAAGATCTACTGAAAGACGTGAAAAAGAGGGGAAAAGAGTGGAAAGAGCAAAAAGAGCAAAAGAACGGCTCTTACTTTGTGCGAGTGACCACTCGCCTAAACGCTTTCTATAATGGGCTTCAAGGGAAAACGAGCGTAAACTTTGCGGGTGGGCCCCCTCCGTCAAAAGGAGCCAAATTAGTGTCGCGAGGGCTCCAAAATGTGCACTTTTCACTCAATGTGTACTCTTTTTGGGCATGTTGACATTCACTCAGCGAACACGGAAAATGGCTCCAAACTTTGCGTTTCGGATAATCGAGGTGGAAACGAGTTGACTTTGGGAAAAAGAGGGAAATAAGTTTTTATGGATTTTTCAAAAGTTACAATAGGTTTTTGAACATTCTGCTCTGAAGAAAACATAGAAAATTGATAGTTCAACAAAGTTGTAAAAGAAAGTTTAGAAAATATGGAGTGAGCGCGCAGAAAAACGCGTGGAAGAGAAAACCAAATTTTGGGTTTCTCTTCCACGCGTTTTTCAGAGCGCACATTGAAGTTTTCAAAATGAAACTTGTATAGTTATGTTGGATTTTGAAATTGAAAGAATCTGATCAGAAAACATTTTGAAAAAATAATGCAGAAATTGATAAAATTCAATAAAACTCAAAATTTCGAAAAACCTCGGCCACCGAGCTCCATTATCACTTTTTTGAATTTTCTTTTTCACAGTTCTATTCAATTTTTACTACTGAACACGAATATCAAATCAAAATTCACTAAAAACAACTCAAAAGCACAAAAAACCCTAAAAAATGTCAAAACCACCATGAAAGTGTGAATTTACTGGGTGAAAACGAGTAAAAATTGGAGGAAAATGCGAGTGAGAGTGACATATTGCTCGGCGAGCATAATTCTCAGGAGATTCAGTCAGCATAAAATAAAATAAAAATTTCTTTTCACTTGAGCATAAAGGCGCAGCGAGGAGAAGTGTCACAAACATTGACGTGTTAATTTGAATTTAAATTCAAATTCCGCGAAAGAGCTGCTCGCCGAGCACCTCATTTATTGTTTGGATGAGAAGGAGTGGGGATGTAAAACTGAAATGAATGAGCGAAAAAACGGAAGAAAACGGGGAGAAACGATGGGAGAAATGCATGAATAATAGCTGTACTACCAACGAACGGACGGACGGGGAGAACGCGATGATTTTTTGGCGACGGAAACAACAAATTGGATTTTGATATGTTTTTTGGGGGAAACACCAAATTGCAGCGCTCTTCTCCAGCTTTTTGAAAAAAACCTCTCCAAAATTTTTCCATCTGGGAACACTGGGAAATATTTTGAAAATCAAAATTTGAATTTTGCGCCAATTTGTACATGATTTGAAAGGGAATTTTTCACTGATTCAGAATATCTTGCTTTCACCTTAAGAAAATGAACTGAACAATTTTTAAAGTGCAAAAACAAAGCTACAGTAATTTGTTAAAACTCATTTTTCTTCGTCATTGAATCAGTCAGTTTTTAAGATTTTCGAATGAAATTAATCACATCTTAACCAGCAGATTTTTCTCTTTTGAATGATATAAATATCATCTTGAAATTCCGAAATTGCATTTTCACTTCAAATTTTGGTCGGGAGTCGGAGAAGTTGGCACTGGAAATGGGTTGAAAATTGAAAATTTGAATTTCGCGGCTATTTTAATATGGTTCGATGAAGAATTTTTCAGTGATTCGGACTAATTGGTTTTCATCACGAAAAACTTAACTTGAAGATTTTTTAAGATGCAAAAACAAAACTACAGTAATTTGTTTAATGACAATTTTCTTTGCCTTTCAATTTGGTCAGTTCTCAATATTTTCAAATGAAAACTATCACGTCTTAATCAGCAGATTTTTCTCTTTCCAATAATATAGGTATCATGTGGGAATTCAAAATTCACATTTTCAGTTTTATTTTGGCCAGACCTCGGAGAACTTGGCACTGGAAATTGGTTGAAAATTGAAAATTTGAATTTCGCGCCAATTTTTATATCATTCGAAAGGAAATTTTTTGCTGATTCGGAACATATAGTTTTCACCACAAAAAAAGGAACTTAATGATTTTCGAAGGTGCAAAAACAAAACTACGGTAATTTGTTAAAACCCAACATTCTTTGCTTCTTAAATCGGTAAGTTTTCAATATTTTGGAATGAAAATTATCACATCTTATCAGCAGATTTTCCTCTTTCTAGTGATATAAAAATCATCTTGAAATTCTAAAATTGCATTTTCACCTTTTCTTCTGGCCTGGAGTTGGAGAAGTTGGCACCGGGAAATGGGTTGAAAATTGAAAATTCGAATTTCGCCCCAATTTTATATCATTTGAAAGGAAATTTTTTACTGATTCAGACTAACTATTTTTCTGTACGAAAAACTGATTTTGAAGATTTTTTATGATCCAAAAACAAAGCTACAGTAATTTGTCAAAATCCACTTTTCTTTGTCTCTCAAATCGGTCAGTATTCAATATTTTGAAATGAATTTTATCACATCTTAATCAGCAAATTTTTTTCTTTTGAACGATATAAGTATCATCTCAAAATTCTAGAATTCAATTTTCACTTTTTGTTTTGGCCGGACCTCGGAGAACTTCGCACTGGAAATGGGTTGAAAATCGAAATTTTGAATTTCACACCAATTTTTATATCATTCGATAGACAATTTTTCACAGATTCAGAATAGTTAGATTTCACTGCGAAAAAGTAAGATTGCAAAGGTTTGGGGTGCAAAAACAAAACTAATTTGTTAGAATTCAATTTTACAAAGAAAAGAAGGAGAGATCAAAAACTGTGAAATGGAAAAGTGGAAAGTGGAAAGCATAAAACATGAGAAAAGGTTCGAAATGACCAACACGCCGACAGAGAAGGTGATAAAATCATCGGATCGTTAATATAATTTCCTTCTTCTCGCCGCCTTCTTCATGAGCCGTGACTAATTGATTCATTCATTGATTGGTAATTCAGAATTTTCAAGGTTTTCATTGAAACTGATTAAAAGTACACTTTTATCAGTTCTTATCAATAGTCTTTTGAATTCATCATTCCGCCCTCAAATTTACCGCCTTTTCTCCATTTCGTCCTAAAAAATCTAAAATTGTCATTGATTTTTATCGATTTTCAGTGAAATTCGATGAAATTTAGTCATTTTTGTGTGTCATTGTTCGTTTTCCACATCCAAATGTTTGTTTGCACTCATTCGCAGGTCAGAAAGATCACCGCCACATCAATAATACCCACATGTCCCCTTTTTCTCTCTGTTTCAACTGTTTTCCACGAGAAGTACACGGATTTTGGTTTAGATTTTTGTAGATTGTACTGTTTTTATCAAAAGGTCGAGTTTTTGTAGGAAAAATTGACTTGAAAACTGAAAATCGTGGCTGTTTCTGGAAAAAAGTTAAAAATTCACATATTTTCACATTTTTCAATTTGTTTTTCAGATTTTTTCAAGTTTTTGCTTTGACAGTTTTGTAGAAAATTGAAAACTAAACAAATCTACAAAAAGAAATTCCCAAAAACATGATATAGAACCCGAAAAAACGCGCGGAAGAGAAAACCAAATTTTGGGTTTCTCTTCCACGCCTTTTTCTAGGCCACCTATGCATATTTTAATATTTCCTTGGACAGTTTTGTGCAGTTTTTAGAGCTTAACAATTCTGTCAGAACAGATTTATGATGAAATGCATGAAAATTGAGAAAAATGAAAAAAAAAGATAAAGGTGCAAAACTTAGGCCACCAGTCATGAATTTTGTTAGGAAAACTAATGAAAATTTGAGTTTTCGCTGAATTTTGAAGGTTTTTTCAGCAAAAAATGATGTAAAAAGACAAAAATAAGCAATTTTTCAATATTTTTGTCAGAAAAATCTGGAAAAATCTCAAAACATCTCGAAAAAATCATCAATTTTGCCGTAAAAACACCCAAAAATTAGCGAAAATCGCAAACTGAGTCCATATTTCTCAGCATGGCCTAGAATCCCACCTAGTCCCCCAGCCACCACCCCATTTCCCTTTTCCTATATATCAATTCGACCGTTGAAAAAGTGCAGACAAAACAAAAACCAGCTGATATTGAAATTCGTCATGTCTATTCGGGAGTTATGGAAATTTCCTCTCCAACAGATGACTCCCTCTCTCTTTTTTCCAACTCGTCGAAAATTCCAATTAGGTGGTCCTCTTTGTCTCTTTCTCATCACTCATCCACTATTTTTCGCTTTCGAGTTTTTTTTTTTTGGTTTTCCATATCGAGAAATATATCCGTTTTCGTGGCTCTAATTCGAATTCCTTCTGACTGACTTTGAGTATCCATTTCACAACAATTTTCGACGGGAATTTATTTATACTTCCCTGTCTAGAGCGCATTTTCCTTTTTTTACGGATTTCCTACATATGGTGGCCGAGGTTTTTGAAAAATTTATTTTTTTATCGATTTTTCTACCTTGAATCTGGTATTTTTTCAAAATGTTTTCTGACACGATTGTTTGAAATTCAAAATTCTACAAATTGATACTAAAATCACTTTCAAAGAATGCCCGGGGAGCGAGAAAAACGCGTGGAAGAGAAAACCAAAATTTGGGTTTCTCTTCCACCTGTTTTTCTGGCTCTGGAGTAGGTTTTTCAAAAATTCCTTTGACAAATTTGTTTGGTTTTTAATTTTCAAAATTTTCATCAAAAATTTTTACTAGATAATTGACAATTTATTAAGAAAAATCAATATTTGCAAATCCTAGGCCATCACCCTTATTATCAAGTTTTCCAGGTTCAATTCTCTTCTTTTTGAATAATTTTTTTGGCAGTTTTGTTCAATTTTCGATTCTCTACAAGAATGTCAAACTAAATTTTCATGAAAAACACTTCAAAACATGAAAAAATCAATAAAAAACTCCCAAAAGTGTCCATCAGCTGAGCACGAGTGTTCCTGTTCCATGTTTGTCCCTTTCCATTCACTTTTTGCTCCCCTCTCTTTCTCCTTTTCATCATATTTGCGTGGCTTCTCACTCCCTTTCCGCATCCGTTGTTTTTCTGACTTTTTTTGGAGGATTTTTCCCCATTTTTCCCCAATTTTTTATACTTTTCATCTGAAAATTGTATAGGTAGTCGTTGAGTCATGTGAAGTGGTTGTAAATCTTACGAATTTTGACTGATTTATGAGAAAAATTGTCTAGTTTTTTGAATTTTGCTTTTAGAACTTTCAAAAACCCCAATTTTTCTCAATTTTTCCAGTTTTCCAAAAGAACTTCATGATTGGTGGCCTAGGATTTGCACCTCTTTCATTTTTGACTTTTTTCTCAATTTTCATGCATTTTGTAAAAATTCTGTTTCGACCAGATTGTTAAGCTCTAAAAATTGCACAAAACTGTCCAAGGAATTTACAAAATATGCATAGGTGGCCGAGAAAAACGCGTGGAAGAGAAACCCAAAATTTGGATTTCTCTTCCGCGCGTTTTTCTGGGTTCTAGGCGATATTTTCAGGGGTTTCTTTTTGCAAATAGGTTTAGTTTTTGATTGTTAACAATCTGGTCAAAACAGAATTTTGAAAAAACTTATGAAAATTTGGAAAAACTCCAAAAATACAAAATGTTTATGATCATGACCCAAAAGCAAATCAATCAAAGTCTAATTTACATTTCCGCCTACTCTTTCTCTCTCATTTTCTCTCCACTAATTTATGATCAACGTCTTCTGGATTAAACATCGAATCATTCCAAGTATTTCTGCTCCAGAAGAGAAAATGACGTCGTTTCTCGTTTTTTGCTTCTTTTTCGCATCCGCCCACAATCCAGAACCCGAAAAGTTTGAAAAACTAGAAAAGTTGGAGAAAGTACAGTAAGAATTTTATCGCCGCCTTCGCATTCTCCACTTTCGCAGGAGAAAAATGAAAATGTGGGGCACTTAAATATTTATATTTCGCTTTTCGCTCTTTTGTTTCGCATTCGATTCGTTTTCTATTGAGAGCTCGATGAATTGCAAGGCGAAATTCAATTTTTGCAGTTTTCTCTGCGTCTCCACCTAAAGACTTGTTCTAGCACAGCACCTAATCATTTTCAACGCTTCCCTCTTTCTCCTTCGCGCCCTTCCCTCCTTGCCACTCTTATCACTGCCCTCGGAAGCCTCGCGCGAGGTGTCCCCCGTGGCTCAGTGGCAGCGCGCCCGTCTCTCAATCTGGTGTCCCTGGTTCGACTCCTCTCCATGACGAGGTATTTTTTCCACGGCTCACATGCAATTGCACAATGTTTCTGAGCGCCACAGCTGTGCGTATACGGCGCCTCCCCGCCCGCCACACTCTCTCCGCCCCTCTTTCTCTCTCCGATATATTCATGGGCTTTTTCTCCCTTCCATCATTTTCCATTCCTTCTCGACCGGTGTGTGTGTGTTATCCGACTCCTTGCAGGGGTACTGTGGACAAGAAGCGCGATGCGGGTCAACGTGGCAAGAGTTTGGGAGGACGCGGACTACGAGAAAGTGAGGGCGTTGTGCGAGAATCACGACGATTGGCTCGAGGTGAGCTCTGATACTCATTTTTGGCGGGAAATTTGAATTCTTTGAAATTTTATTAGATTTTTGTAGGTCTACAACAAAAAGGATATAATTGTGTACACACAAAACATTGAAAATAGCAGTTATCAAATGATAAAAGCCTCTGCATTCCTCCCAAACGTCTCCGCTTCGGTGGCCTACGACGTGCTTCATGATTCGGGTGGGTTACTGTAGTTCGGTGGAGCGCATTTGCATCGTTTTCAGCTTATCGATCGAAATGGGACAAGTATATGATCAAGCAGGAGACTATTGGACTGATTAATCCAAATAATGATGTTTGCTATTATTCTTGTGAGTTTTAGACGTTAAGGTTAAGTTTTTTTGCACTTTTCTTTTGACAGAGTTGTGTAAAACTTAAAACTAAACAAAACTGTGAAAAAATCGGTGCGAAAAATGTTATGGGAAGCCCGAAAAACGCGTGGAAGAGAAATCCAAATTTTGGATTTCTAGTCCCCCTGTTTTTCTAGGCCGCCAATCAACATTTCGTAAATTTTTTTGCACAATCCTGATCAGAATTTGATTTTGAACAAACTGGTCAAAGTAGATTTTTGCATTTTTGACTGAAAACAGAGAAAACAGCACGAAAACGCAAAAAATATGCAATTTACAAATTTCCAGTGAACTCGGTCTCGCCAATTCGGCCACGTGACTTTGTGATGCAGAGAAGTTGGCTGGAGACCTCAAAAGACAAACTGATCTGCTCTCACTCGGTGTGCCACGAGGACTACCCACCAGCGAAGGGGTGCATCCGAGCCACCGTCTTCGTGTCGGGATACCTGATAAAGGAAAAAGAGGCGGGATGTGAGGTGACCTATATCTCTCACTCGGATCCCAAGGGAAAGCTGCCCACGTGGCTGGTGAACCGGGTGACGAAGGTGGTGGCGCCGAAGGTGATCAAGAAGCTGCACAAGGCGTGTTTGGCGTACCCGGAGTGGAAGGAGAAGCACCATCCTACGTGGAAGCCGTGGAGCACACCGGAGCAACAGGTTGGCTCAGAAATGGGGGAAAAATTAAAGGAAAAGAGAGAAAAATGGAAAAAATGGAAAAAAAAATCCGAAGAAAAAATCCGAAGAAAAAGAGCGATTTTGTAATGCGCCTTTAAACTTTCTCAACTTTTGTAATTTTTTTCTACAAAAGTTTAAAGGCGCACACCACTTTCTACTATTAATTTAGCTTGTTTTTCGAATAAAAAGTAACTTTTAATGAAGTTTTTCATCAAAACTCCACATTTTCAGATGGATTTGCCACGCGTCGACTTGGCAAAATGCCAACCGAAAGACTACGACCAGGAAATTATCGATGAGTCCAACATTTCCGCGCAGAGCATCAGTACGAAGGATGATGATGATGAGGACTCGCTGAAAAATTAATTTATTTACCTCTTCTCTTTTCTTTTTAAATTTTTATCAATACGTTCCATTTTCTAGTCCTGGCATAGCTTTTTTTCTGTGATTTTCCACATATTCAATAATAAATATAATTTTTTATCGGCAAGTTGAGATCAATATTGTGAGGAATTGATTGGAAATTGAAGGAATAATGCTTGAAAAATAAATAAAAGCAAAAAAATTGATAAGAAATACAGAAAAACCAGTGAAAACGTGAAAAATACAGACAAATCGATAAATTCGCACTAAACTCGTCCCGATGGAAACACAAATGTCAAATAGTCGGTCCAGACGAGGCCTTGAGCACGATAATGCTGAAAATTATCGATTATTTTATTGATTTCTTTGAATTCTCACCTGGAAGAAAACCTCCCACGACGTCAGCACTATCACCCAGAAAATCGAGCCGATGAGACTTCCGACGACGTATTTTCGAATTTGCTGACGATGTGTGTTGCGTGGCAGACAGAATGCTTCAGAAAAGAACCAGAAGACGTTGACGATCCAGACTAATGGGAGCAAACACAACCCGATTAGAAAGTACCTGGAAAAATCGATATTTTCACTGAAATTTAATAAAACTTTGGGTTGTTTGACTTACTTTTTACACAGATCAACTTTTTTCACATCGCTGATTTTTGTAATATCCATTTTTGATTAGAAAACAAGGAAAATAGACTAAAAACCAGTTCGAAAAAACCTTTTTCCGATATGTCGTCAGATTAAATGCACACTCCGCAGAGGAGCGCACTCCGTGTTTTCCGTGTTTGCAGACGCCAATTTTCGAGAGCCTCCTAATTTTCCCTAATTTCCTTGTTTTTCACTTGTTCCCCGTTATTTTTCGCTCAATTTTCCGCCAAATCCTTTTTTTTCACCCTCTTTTACCCCTACGCGAGATTTCAGACCGATTGCAGGCCGGAGAACGCGCGAAATTCGGGAATCATGTCGGTGCTTCAAAAAATCGCCGATATCGAGGCGGAAGTAAGCGATAAAGTGTGGGAATGAGAGAAATGATGATTTTCAGATGGCCAGGACCCAGAAGAACAAGGCCACCAACGCTCACTTGGGTATTTTGAAGGTTCGTCGAGGGTTTTGGAGAAATAAGCGATCAAAGTTGGAAAAAACTAAAAAAAAAGAAGATAACTGAAAAGAGCAATGGAGCAAAGATTCTGACATTCAGGCAAAACTCGCCAAGCTTCGTCGCGACCTGATCACTCCGAAAGGAGGTGGCGGTGGTCCTGGAGAAGGTTTCGATGTCGCCAAGACCGGAGACGCTAGAATCGGATTCGTCGGTAAGTTTGTGAAAGTTTTCTAGAGTTTTTGACTATAAAAATCTGAAAATTGGCTAAAAAATCTGCGTAAAATCGTAAAATACACTGTAAAAACTCTGAATTTTAACGTTTCTGGTTTGGTGGCCTAGAAAATCCTGGAAAAACCTAGGTCATCAATGTTTTCCACCAGAAAGTTAAAATTTGAAACTATTTTTCCTAATTTTGAGTTAAAAAAATCGGCGAAGTACTACTGTAGCTATAAAACACGCTGTCATTCGTAACGCACAAAACGCTTCAAAATCCGTGTAGTTATCTCGGTTTTGAGTTATAATTTTCTCAATTTTCATGCGATTTATGATTTTTTCCATTGAAAGTGCTATTATTGAACTAATTCGTCGAGTTTTTCATCTGAAAATCACATTTTTATTGTCCTCCAGGACTATACGAGGCCTAGAAAACTCTCATGAAAACCTCGGCCATCTATGCTTTTCTCAAAGGTTTCAAATAATCCTTATCACTTTCGCTTTTTTTCCACAAAATCTGAAAAAATGATGAAAAAGTAGTAAAAATCTTCATATTCGTCACAAAAGAGTCATTCATTAAATTTGTTAGGCACACGGGGAAAGAGAGTTGGAAGATCGGTAATCTCTACGGCTAAAACTAACATTTCACTACACCGGGGGAGAAAATTTGCTTTGTAAATCAAATAAAATGGGTAGAAAAGTAATAAATAGGGTGTGAAAGCATGTGTTGAGCAATTGGACAGTCAAAATTACATATAAATCGGGATGAACTCGGAGGGGGAGAATTATCGAAGATCGTCGCCTTCATCGTCGCTCATTTCCTGACTTCGTTGATGGTGGAGATGATTGTCGGAGCCGGATTCGGGAGGCGAGTCAGGGAACATTCCCGGCGGAGGCGGAGGTAGTGACTGGAAACAGTTCGTGGTTATTCGACAAGTATTCTTGAGGTTTTCGAGGTGTTAGTCAGATAGAAAATCCATTGAAAGTAGGAAAAAGTTAGTATTACCTTAATTGGCACCAAATCGAGGTCAGTGGTATCTAGGTCGACGACTATTGGCGGTTGAGGTGACAGTTCTTCGCGAAGTCGCTCGTAGACAAAGTCGTCGTCTTTTTCAGCGATCTCGTCTTCTTTTCCCTCCACTACCGGCATGTCTTCTTCTTCCTCTTCTGAATTTAAAGAACGAAAGTCTAGAAGTTATAATTCATAAAAACCACCAACACAAATAGAAGCCCACTTCTTCAAGCTCTTACCTTCTGAATCTTCGTTGTTGTGATTCAGATGATTCTGAATGTGCTTCTGAATCGGCGACGATGGAGGTGTCTCTGTCTTCTTCTTTAGCTCGTGAACCACGTCTCCTACGGCTCCAGATGCCCCCGGCAATGTCTGCCCCTGAGATCTCGCCTCCTTCTCCAACTCGGCCTTCGCCATCGCCTTCTTCCAGTCGAGCTCCTCGCGAGTCACGTCTTCATCGTCGCTCATTTTGTAGTAGACGTCAACTTCTCCCTCTTCGCTAGAAGACCATCGATCCTCCTCATCCACGCTTCCCTTGATACTATTGATTGGCACTGGAGCATTGAGTGGCTCTGCTAGCGGGTCATCTGATTTCAATGGCTTCAGCTCGGGAATATCCAACTGTCCCTCTGCCTCATCAATCCGACTGCCTCTTCTGGAGCGAGGTCTCGCGAAGACTGGACTATCGCCACTTCGCAAGCCCTTCGCGGTCACGTCTTCTTCATCCGGTTCGTAAGCCTGCTTCGCCACATGATTCTGCATGGTCAGTGGGAGATCGGGAGTGTCTGATTGAAGTAGAACCACTGGTGGAACGTATTTGTTGGGCAGTTCATCCCAGGGATCTTCTAGAGGCGACTTTGGAATCTCGTTGTCGGTGGGACTGTTCGAAGAAGCTCGACTTTTATGGTACTGATCCTCGATGTAATCCGAAAAGTCCTTGGATGGCGGGAAAATCGCTTCTGAGCTTGTGGTAGCCTGCGAGGAGAATATTGGAGAAACTGTCTGGTGGACTTTCTTTTCGTCGTTTCTCTTCGTCAGAATCTGAAATAGATCTAGTTCGATCAAATTCCAAAGACTCAGGACTTACCGGAGATTCTTCCTTCTGCTTGAGATCATCTGTCGGATTCGGGGTGCTGTTCGGCGGCTCTGGGGCCATTTGATACGAGTCCATGAGATTTGTGGGGTACGTCGGCTCTCGGGGGAGCTGGGATGAGTCGCACTTGAACCAGTTTCGCATTTGTCTCTGCGCTAGAGACTGCGATTGATCCTAAAATATTAACATTAAGACTTTCCAAAAAAAAAAACTAGTAAATGCTCACATTAACAGCATACTCGTCAATTTCCTCATAAGTCGTGAGAGGCGTCCTCTCCTCCGCATGTATCGTATGTCCGTTCCTCGACGGCTTCCTCTGACTATTTTCACAAGTACCGTAGTTCTTCGCATCGGTTGCCACGTGGCTTGTCTCGGCGAGCTTCGCCTCCTGCTTGGCCTTCCGTTTTCGAAGAAGATAGCGGACGCATTGGAAGCAGCCGATACAGTAGGTGGTGAGGAAGAACAAGGCGACCACGGCGACTATCTTGATGAGCTTCGAGTTGCTCTTCAGGTTGTCGGCTCTTTGCTCCGGGGTGCTGTAGCTCGCTGAGGAGATTCCATTGTTTCGCTTCAGTTTTGCTGCTCGAACACTGTCGATTTTGATACCACCGAGAACGCGAGATAGGGGACCCACTTGGCTTGCGATTATGTACTTGATCTAAAAAAATTGTCGATTTCTATCAATTTGAGCTCTCTAACCTTGACTGGATCAATAACGACGTCTTCTGTGACAATCCCGTTATTCCGATTGTTTTTCGTGAGCACGAACAACAATCGCGTCAGATTTCCGCGCAAATGATCCATTCGAAGAATGACGACATTCTCCTGAAATGAGATATTCTGCAAAGCCTATTACCCGCTGGAAATTGAGTCTCTAGAAGGAATTAGAAGTGAAGCGGTAGCACCGAAAGATTCCCCCAATTAGAGAATAAGATAAGCACCTTGTCGAAAAGTGGCTCTGACTCGTCGCGCTCGGCATACACGACCGATTTGTCTAGATCTAGTCCGTCCGCCTCGTCATCGCTCAGTTTTTGGAGCATTTCCTTAAAAGAAGTCTTTCCCAAATGTTGTTCTGGGGGTGTCGAAAAGTGACGAACAGAATAATCAGAAATCATAACCGAGGAGCGGCATTCTATGAGGTGAATAACGACGACGACGACGTGACGGGTGGGTTAAAAAAAGAAAAGAGAATCGTGCTGTGTCAGCCAGAATTTATCAAAGTTTTTCCAGTAAGCGATGAGCTCGGAGCTCGGAGCAAATTATGAAAATATTTGGAAAAGGATAGAAAACGTGCAATACCTGACTCACATGACTCATCCGCAAAGAGACACCCGGACACTCGTTGGCGTTGTGCTGACAGTAATGGGAGACTATCGTCGAGATTCTCCGCTTGAAGTATTCCTGGAATGGGGCTCCGTTTTGTGCTCAATTGCTCGGGGTTTTTGTCGAATATCAGTTGTCAGGGAACTTTGGAAAGTATGGGAGTTTTATATCAATTGATGCAGAATTTTGTGCTCATGAGCATGAAAAACTGCGTCGATTGATATAAAAATCTCCTTTTCTTGGATTCGTAGTGGTTGTCAGTCATAATTGAGAGTATGAGAGTTTTTATATCAATTTATGCAGAATTTTGTGCTCATCAATGAAGTGAGCATGAAATTCTACGTCGATTGATATAATTATCTCCATTTCCTGGATTACGGTATCTATCCGAATAGTGCTCAAGTGTGGTTGCCAGTTAATTTTTGAAAGTATTGAAGTTTTTATATCAATTTATGCAGAATTTTGTGAGAAAATCTGCATCGATTGATATAAATATCTCCATACTTTCAAAAAATAATCGGAATTCGTTTTTCCCTGGATTACGGTATCTCCTCTACCTCGTAACTGTCGCCGGTGTAAAGTTTCGCCTCGATGTTCACCTGTCGCATTCTCATATCCACGACGGGAAGATCATCGGTCTGAAAGTTTTGTGTATTTTTGGGGACTCTTTTGCTCGTGATCTCGCTGTGAAATTCTATCCCCGTGGCGTTTCTCGCCTTCCTTCCTTCTCGTTTGGCTACTTTTAGTCGAAAAAAACGAGAGGAAAAGGTGAAGGGGAAAGAAGACGTCGTCTGAATTCTGGATTCTGAATTTGCTGAACCGTCGCCCGTCTTTGTTTTCCATGTTTTTCGAGTTTTCGAGTTTTCGAGCCCCACAAAGTTGTCGTGCAGTAGTCAAAAAAAGAGTTTTTTTGTGTTGCTCCATGCGAGTTTTTCGGGGGGCTCTCCTCCTTTTTTTCACAGCTTCGTGCATGTCGTCTTTTCACACACACACAGAGCTCTTTCCACGACTCTTTTGAATTTTTTGTTTGGAGGGACCACGAGGCGCGTGAAAGGCACCCCCTTTTTTGATGATGATGGGTGCGGAAATGGATGGAGGAATGAATAGGAGAATGGGTTTGGACTTTGGATAACCAGGAAACAATGCTGAACTGGCGAATTATTGACGAAAACACGAAGGCTCCCCCGAGTAATCGCTTCATTTTTCTCTCTCTCCCGAGAAGAAAGAAAAGAAATGATAAGTTTTTGGGTGTCCCTCGGGACGGCGACTCTTCTTCTTCTAAAAGAGCCCCCGAGTTTTTGCTCCCGGAGAGCAGCAAAAAAAAACGGAAAACCGATGCCTTGATACCTAGACACGACAATTGTTTTGTCGCATCGCATCATCATTACTCTGTTTTTTTCCTCATTCTCGTTCTCATGTTGTGTACCTTGATGAACACACTGCAATCGGGAGCCGCCGGTGGCGTGCGAGCCGGCGAATGCGGAGAAGTGAAGGGTCGCATGCAGACGCACTCGTACTCGGTATGGTTGTTGCACAGAATGGCTCGCGGCGAGTGCACGATCGACTCGGGCAGCGAGAGCGGATGCGGGTCGAACGGGTAGGCGGGCGGCACGATTCCGTACGGCTCGTGGTCGTGGCTGTTCGGTGGTGTCAGTGATCTTCTGGAAATGGAGGAATTTTGGAGGGTTTTGATGGGTTTGGATGGAATTTTCAAAGTTTGCACAGTGCAAATGCTCAAAATTCGTGGTTTTCTGATGGTAAATTCATCGAAAATCATGATTTTTGAGTGCTTCACTGCTCAAACTCTGTGCGAGCAATTAAACGAAGTTTTGTCGAGCTAAATGAGCGAATTATTGCTCATAACTCTGCAAAACTACGTTTTTTATGAGCAAAGCGCTATCAGTATTCATAGAGATGCCTCC
Source organism: Caenorhabditis imperialis (assembly GCA_963572205.1). Lineage (NCBI taxonomy): Eukaryota > Metazoa > Nematoda > Chromadorea > Rhabditida > Rhabditidae > Caenorhabditis > Caenorhabditis imperialis. Next base: position 7,804,230 of record OY751541.1, read on the forward strand.
TTCACAACGAAAATTGAAAAAAGTACGTTTTGAAGCTGAAGCTCTCTTCGAACAGATGATATTCTGAATTACCTGACTGAGACGGCGATGTTGGGATCGAGCTGCGCGAGCAGCATGAACAACGAGAGCATCATTCCTCCGCAGCCACCGGCATACCCTCTGCGACCGCACATTTTCACTCTTTTTTCAAATCAGGAACGCGCGGATTACGGTTGAATACGTGCCATGGAATCAGAAGGCGTCGGACGGGGAAGAGAGCACAATCAGACGTGTCCCCCGAGCTTCTGGGGGTGAGGGTGGGCCGAGTATAAGTATAGACGAGAGAGGCGGAGATGAAGAGACGCAGAGAACCGAGAATCTTTCTCTTTTTTCGCCCCTCTCACTCTCTTTTTTTTTGCTCTCTGTCCGCTGGATTTTTGGAGCAAGAGACTGAGAGGGAAAAGAGCGGGCGGTGCCTATCCTTTTTCTCTGCGTGCTCAGGGATTCTGAAGGTTTTTCGCACGTCTTCGGGACGAGGTCTCTCTCTCTCTTTTGGAAAGAAGAAGAAGAAGAAAAAAGAGAGGAAAAAATGGAGAAGTGTGCCCACGAGCCGTGCGCAATGCCACCGAGCCCCATACGACTTGGCTTTTTCGCCGTTTTTTTCGGGGCGAAAGGATTGATGTGCGAAGAAATGTGCACGCGAAGGAAATGAGCACGTTTTGGGAGGATCAAGTTGAAATGAAAATTGCGGTGCAGGTTTTTGGAGCCCACATCCACATTTTATGGCTCTTTTGGAGGTGGAATGAGGATTTTCATGATATTTGCACAATTCTGCACTAGATGAGCTCAGAATTTGTCAAAATCTTGAGAAAGATTAAAATTAACAAATGCTGAGCACAAAGTGTGAGCTCTGTACTCGAGCCAGTCTAAGAAACTTCTAGTTTGTGCTCGGAGTACGTGAAAATGAGCACTTTTAAAATAATTGAGCTTATAATCGAAAAAATGCTCCAAATGAAAAGAGCAATTACACGAAAAACAGCAATTCAATAACAATTCGTACACATATTCAACAAATCGGATTGAAATGTGGTGACCCGCCACTAAAAGAAGGGGCGGCAAATGGAAGAATGCGCAATTATTGGAAGGCCTCTGGGCTCGCGGAGCCACAAAGTCATCTAATCCAGTCAATGTTGTTCCAGCCCAGAAATGGGATTATGGGAAGAAGTAACAATGTTAGGCGCAGTGTCTTGCACCTGTTTCTATGGACTGGAAAGGTGATGTTCTGGTGAACAGAAGACGTCATTTTTTAAGAGAAGAGGAGGAAGAAGCCGCACGCTATATATGAATATATCCGAGAAAAATAGCGCGATAATCTGGAGATTTGTATCTGGAAAAAGGAGATAAACAATCGCGAGTAGTTTGGAACGGAGGCTTTGCGATGAGCACTCGGAAAAGAAACGTCTTTGAGTCGCCGCCAGTCATCCGTCAAATGGAAGATGATGGAAATGTTCGTGAAAAGAGGAAGTGACGAATTCAGACGGACGGAGAAAAAGTTCTTCTGAAAGTCACCTTCCCATGAGAATTGAGCCGGAATTTGAGCTATGAGCTTGCAGAAAAAAAATGAGCAAAATCTAAAGAATATAATTTTCGGAGCTCAATCTGCTATCAATAATGAGAATCTTGAAGAAAATCGAGTTTTCTGAACTGAGCCGCTTCAGAATCAGATTCTCATAGGATATCTCTATAACCAACAGAATCGTACATAATTTCTACGAAAAACTGATTTTTAAAAGCTGAACGCCTTCAGAATGACTATCAGAAACATCTGAAACTCTTCATAACTGTTGAAAAGTCGCGGAGCCTTCCAAATCGCAAGGAAAACAGTTATTATAAAGAAAATGATCACAAAATACGATTTTCAATCTGAAATGCTCCAAAAACACATTCACCACAAAATTCTACAAATTTTGATAGAAAATTTGCAAAATTTGCACATTTCATAGCCAAAAAGCTCTGAAAAATATTCCGAACAAATCAGAATCGAACTGACATTTTCCTACAAATCCCACCGATAAAATGGAAAAATATGGAGACAGAAAAAGAAAAAAAAACATATAAAAAAAGGAATATTTTCTCTGCAGAGCCACGAAAACGATAAAAACGACTCGGGGACGGAAATGAGTGGTCGGGGAGAAAAAGTGGGAGTTGTCATGCAAATCTCGACATCAAATTTCCGTTTTTCGCCACAAAATGATGTGTATTTTTATTTTTATATGTTATTTTTATTGAATGAAAATAATATATAAAGATAAAAATAATGGAGCTCACAATAAGAACTACAGAATGATGAAAACTGACCTGTCAAAAGGTTTTAAAGATGAGCAAACTTTGAAATCAAATAAAAAGGGGAGTCTGAGAAAACAATAAAGTTTGAAGGGCAAAAAATCAACTAAAGAATGGAAAAAGAAGCAATTCGTTTTGAAATTTTATGGATTTCTTCCTCGCTTTCTTCTTCTGAAGATTTTTATCGGTTTTTTGAGCAATTTTTACACATAAAAATAATGGGAAACGACGAAAAAAGAAGAATTGCAGGCTTCCCATCGGTCGGTAAATCGACACTTTTGTGCAATTTGGCCGGAGTTTTCTCGGAAGTCGCCGCCTATGAGTTCACCACTCTCACCACGGTTCCTGGTGTCATTCGCTACAAAGTACGGGTTACTGTGGATTACTGTAGATGGAATCGTCAGAACTCCGCCCACTTGTGCTCTTTTTGGCTCGATTTTCTTGGAGTTAAGGATTCAGATATCAGAGGAACAAGTTGTCAGCTACATGAAATATGGGATTCAGAATGAACTTGATTAGATTGATTATTCTGAAACAAACTGAAAATTGTAGAAAAGTGCACTGAAAATGGTTAATTTTGTAGTTATTTTATGATAATAGGAATTTTTATTTTCCTATTTTCAAAAAATATCTTCACAATTAACCATTTTCAATAAATTTTTGAACAATTTCCAATTTGTTTCAAAAAATCAATATAATCAAGTTCATTCTGAATTTCCGAACTGACGATTTGTTGCTCTGATATCAATCATTAACTCCAAGAAAATTTGAGCCAAAAAGAGGAAAAGTGGGCGGAGTTACGAGGGCTCCAGCTCACAATTGTACAATTTTCCATTCCAGGGAGCCAAAATCCAGTTGCTCGATTTGCCGGGTATCATTGAGGGAGCCAAGGACGGAAAGGGAAGAGGAAAACAGGTTATTGCTGGTAAGTGAGGGTTACTGTAGGATTACTGTAGTTTTTGAAAAGTTGTGAAATTGTGATTGCGGAATTTTGGAGGTACAGTAATCTGTGAATGAAGAAAAATAAAAAAAAACTGATTTTTATTGAAATTTCGATCTTAAGTTTTTCAAAAATGCTGTGAAAACCATCGTAAATTAGAGAAAATCACAATTTTAAAGGTGTATGTGTGTTTCACGTCTTCTGAATTCTCCAGAATCGAATTGACGTCTTCTGATGTCTCCAGAATCATTCTACCGTCTTCTGACCCCTTCTGACCAATTCGAATGATAACTATCATCAAAAGAATGCTCCAAAAAGCACTATCTTAACGATCTTCAGTATTAGAATTGACCTGGAAAAGTCAGAAGACGTTAAAATAAATCTGAAGAATCTAGAAGACGTCAAAACTACAGAAAACTCATCAAACTGTTTTCCCTTTCCAGTTGCCCGAACATGCTCCCTAATCCTAATGGTGCTCGACGTGATGAAACCCCTCCAGCACAAACGTCTTCTGGAGTACGAGTTGGAAGGATTCGGCATCCGTCTCAACAAGACCCCGCCCAACATTGGCTTCAAACGGAAGGAAAAAGGAGGCATCAACCTGACGATGCTCGTCCCTCAAACGGAGCTCGATCTGGAGCTCGTCAAGTCTATCCTGGCGGAATACCGCATTCACAACGCCGACATCACGCTCCGCTACGACGCCACTTCAGAAGACCTCATCGACGTCATCGAGGGCAATCGGGTGTACATGCCGTGCATCTTCGTGCTCAACAAGATCGATCAGATCTCGATCGAAGAGCTCGACATCATCTACCGTATCCCTCATACGGTTCCAATCTCCGCCCACCACAAGTGGAACTTTGACGATCTTCTGGAGAAGGTGTGGGAGTATCTGAATCTGATCCGTATTTATACGAAGCCGAAGGGACAGCTGCCCGATTACTCGCAGCCGATTGTGCTCAATGCGGAGAGGAAGTCGATTGAGGATCTGTGCGCCAAGATTCACAAGTCCCTTCAGAAGGACTTCAAGTGGTACTGAAAAGAGCAGAAAATGAGCATTTTGATACGAAATTGGTGGAAATATTGTCTAAATTATAGAATGGCTACCGTGGGGAAAAGAGGAGCACAAAAAAGAGCATTTTGATAAGATTTAGAATGGATTATTGACAGATTTCATTTTGTAGTTCTCTCGGATTCTATTGGAGCTATTGTCAAAATAATCGAATTGCGAAAAAGTCTTCATCAAAGCTACCGTATCCTTGTGGGCGGAGCCAAATGATTTGCAAAGTGCGGCACTTGTTTTCTGCAACCTCGCCATCATTTTTTCCTCATTTTTCAGTGGAAATTTCGATTTTTCTAGTGATTTTTTGATAATTTTCTTTCTTATTACATGAATATGAAGGAAAATTATCAAAAAATCACAAGAAAAACGAATTTCCACTGAAAAATAATAACAAAAATGATGGCGAGGTTGCAGAAAACTAGTGCCGCACTTTGCAATCAATTTGGCCCTGCCCACAAGGATACGGTAACAATTCGATTATTTTGAAAATACTTGAAGACGTTGAACTTTTTGATACCCCAAATAAAATAGAACTCGCTGAGCAAGAATCGGCAATAAAATTCTGCGGATTTCTTCTGTGCTCCGAGATATGGCTTATTTAAATTCGAAAATACAGTGAAAAATAGCCGATTGTGCAATTTTCCACTGTATTTTTGACTTTAAATGAGCCCTATCTCGGAGCACAGAAAAAATCCGCAGAATTTTATCACAAATTCTTGCTCAAAGAGCTCTATTCTATTTGGGGTATCAAAAAGATTCAACGTCTTCAAGTCAGAATCTTCATTTTTTTCAATTTCCTATCGCTTTTTCTAAAATCCAAAAGAACTACACGAAAACTCCCCAAAACCCATTCAAAAACATTAAAAAATTCAAAATTTTTCAGTGCTCTTGTATGGGGAGCATCTGCGAAACACAACCCGCAACGCGTCGGCCGCGACCATATTCTCATCGATGAAGACGTCGTTCAGGTCATCAAGAAGGTCTAAACTCCGCCCACTTTTCATGTTTTCCTACTATATTTGTTTGTCTGTTCCTTCTTAATTTACTGAATCTTTTTTTGGTATCGTGTGGGAGAGTTGTTATAAATTCGGTGATTTTTCATTGGATTCAAAGTAAAAAATAAGAAAAAAATAATAGAAAAAGGTTCAATTATTGACAAAAGTGCGCTCTTCTCCTCTCAACTGAAGCGTCTCCCCTTCCAGCACCACTTTCCGCTCATCTTTCATCGCCACTCGCTCCCATTTGTTTTCATTACAGTGCTAAATGTTTCATATTGAAATTGTTAATGAAAACGGGCTCCCGGACATTTCTTTGGCTCATTTTTGCTCGATTTTCGCAGGTTTTTCGATGTTTTTTTTCATAAATTACAGCAAAAATATCGACAAAACATTAGAAAATAAGCGATAGAATGGTCAAAACTTGTACTTTTTCTGTAATTTATAAAAAACATCGAAAACCCCGCGAAAATCGAGCAAAAATGAGCCAAAAACTGCTCCGAAATGTCCTGGAGCCTGGAAAAGTGGGCGGAGTCTCACGTTGCAATGTTTCACAGGCATCAGTTCGAAACAAACGGTGCGCTTCTTGCAGCCGGTGCATCTGAAGAACCTCTTGTCGGCAGTGTGCTTCACCAGGTTGTGCTCTTTTTTGTAGCATTCCGGGTTGGCGAATTGGGCCGTGTATTTGCACTGGAAAATGGGGGATATTGAAGAGGGAAAGGGAGTGTGGAAAAGGGGCGGGGCTTAGGGTTACTGTAGATAATGTAGAAAAATGGGAGATGGTAAAGAGAAATGGGTAAGAAGTTACTGTAGACTTTTAAAAAGTTGCAGTTTCTAGAAATGTGTGAATGGGTTACTGTAGCTAGTTGGAAACGAGGAGTACTGTATCTCTCCAATTTCAAGTTTGATCTACAGTAATCTAGAGATCAAAACCAGATACAGTAATCTTTCTAGTGATTTCTAGAAGAAAAAAGTTATTTTAGGATTACTGTAGTCAAGTCTGGTTAGAACGATGGCTACAGTAATCCAACTGATAATCTTCACTTTTCAGTGAGAAAAATTCATAAATTATTAGATGGTTCTGTTTGGAATTAGATCGAGTTTAGTCAGAATTAGATCTAATTCCGAATGTGCTCAGAAAATGGCTCGTACATGAATCGAATTCATTATCAGAGTTAGATCTAGCTCAATTCCAGTTAAAACTAACTTCGATTTAACTGCGACTAAACTCGATCTAATTCCGAACGCGATCAGCTAGACCTCTTATGAAGTATTCGTGATTAGATCGAGTTTACAGTTAGATCTATTTCTTATAAATTTCTTGCATTTTGAATTAGATCTAATTCTAAATGAATCAAGTTGAACTCGATCTAATAACGAACACCATCTAAAAAACGCTTTTTCGCATTCAGAATTATATCTAATTTCAATTGAACTCGATTTAATTACGATCACTTTCTCCTTATCAAATAAAAAATGTTTTTCATATTCAGAATTAGATCTAATGCTAGTGGAAATCGATCTAATTACGAGCACTTCCTCCATACCTGCTTGCACGTGACGACCTTCACATCCTTCACCTCTACACAAGTAGTGGTGAACGTCTCCACCTTCTCCCTCTCCTCCATTCCCGTCAGATGTCTCTGAATGGCCTCATGCTCCGCCTCCTTCGCCTCCGAATGATGAGAACTCTTTCTCGCGAGCATCTTTCCAATCTCCTCCATCTTCGACCCCTTCGCCTTCTTCGCATCTGGAGCTGCTCCGACTGCTCCTTCAGTCGCCTTCCTCTTGACTCCGCCCCCTTCCTCCTTTTTCTTCTTCAGAATCGCAATTGCTCGGAGCCTCGCCGCGTGCTCCTGAGCATCTTTGTGCCCCATCGGCTGGTGCTTTTTCGTCGACATTGACATGTTCCACAGTCTAGAAGGCGTCGCAGAAGACGTGCTCGCTGAAGGCGTCGACGGAGCCTGCGGGGATCTCAAATCCACGTGGTTTCTCTGTTGCTCTTTTACAGTATCCTCCTTCAAAAATGCTCCAAAACTCTCGTGCTTCTCAGGTTTGGAGCTCGCCAGATACTCTATCATCTCCTCAAGCCCCTCCCCTTTTTCTTCTTTCTTCTCCTTTATTTTGAGCATTTGGCGGGCTGCGAATGTGTTTTTCTGGAATTAAGGGGGTTACTGTAGTTTGGGAAAGTGTGCAGGGCAGAAAAGTGGGTTCTATGACGTTTTTGAGTATTTCTAGTCTAAAACTGTGTGAAAAACTCAACAATTATCAAAAAAATGGCCAAAAAGTGATAATTTTTCAATTTTTGAAAACTTGAGGATTACTGTAGCTTCAAAAAGTCCGCAACGCGGTGTTTACACAGAAAATTGTGATTTTTTTCGTTTTTTAACATTTTTAGCGCAAAAATTGTTCAAAAAAGTGTGAAAAATTATCAAAAATGACTAAAAATCAACAAAATTTCAGTTTTTCAATTTTAAGGATTACTGTAGCTTCAAAAAGTCCGAAATGATGTTTTTGCACAGAAAATTGCGATTTTTTTCGTTTTTGGGTATTTTTAGAGCAGAAACTGCACGAAAAATCGTGAAATGATCAAAAAATGATCAAAAACCGATGAAATTTCAATTTTTGAAGTTTTGAGGATTACTGTAGGTTGGCAAAGTGTGCAATGCGATTTTTACACAGAAACTATTAATTTTCACGTATTAGAGCATTCTCAGAGCTCAACTCGTTTGAAGAAAACCAAAAATCGCTAAAAATCAATTAAATTTCACTTTTTGAAGTCTCAAGGATTACTGTAGTTTCAAAAAGTCCGCAATTTGAGTTTACACTTATTTTTGATCAATTTTCGTGATTTTTCTGATTTTTTCACTTAAAATCCTGAAAAACCTTGAAAAATACATACATTCTGAAAAATAAGGTCATTGAGAGTAGCTTTCTGCTCCTCCTTCGTCGTCGATTTCAAACTCGAAGTGGGCGTGGTCAAGTGGTTACTGTCAGCAGGGCGCATTGTGTCACGGAGCAGCGGTGAGCCACTGGAACTGGGGAAACGTTATTTTCAGGGGTTGGGGTGATTGAGGAAGTTGGCATTGTGCCAACTGACTAAACATTTTGATTAGACTTGGCAATTTGCCAAAAAAATCAGAATCTACTTGCTCTTACTGATAAACTTACGTGGCCACGCCCATTCCCATTCCAGAGAGCCCTGGCCGGCTCATCATGGGCGGTCTCGGAGTCGCCGTGTGCTTTTTCGGCAAGTTGAGTCCTCCAACATTTGGTCCACAGGTAAGAGCATTGAAGACTCCTGGAAATAGCTTTAATATTGATTGGTCTAAGGCCACGCCCCTTTACAATTTTATACTGAAAGATTCCGAATTGTATCTATTATTCGATCTAGTTCCTACAAATGAAGAAAAACAAAAAAAAACTCATATTAAAAACATTTTGGAGCCTTCATAACTCCGCCCACCTTTGCTCTTTTTGGCTCAAATTTCTTGGAGTTACGGACTGATATCAGAGCTACAAATTTTCAGTTAAAAAGAGCATGAAATTCAGAATAGGCCCGGTTATATTGATTTTTCTGGAACAATCTAGAAATTCACAAACTTTGTGCATTTTTAGGTGGCTCCAGTAAAATCTATATATCCAAGCTCATTTTGAATTTCATGTTCTGTCTAACTGTCAATTTGTAGCTCTGATATCAATTAGTAACTCCAAGAAAATTGATCCAAAAAGAGCAAAAGTGGGCGGAGTTATGAGGGCTCCAGTTTTTCTTGCAATTGAAAACGAGTATTTGTGCTGTAAGTGCAATAAAAAAAACGAGAACTTTATCAAACATCCAATGAAAACTTTTTGAAAACAAAGTAATAAACTTGAAATTAGTTCGTAATTAGATCGATTTTATTGAAAACTGTTCAGTTTGGACATTTTCAGTATGAAGTTTCAATTCTTCACAATTTCTTCTATAAAAAACTGAACTGTAAACTGAAATAGATCTAATTAACACCGAATTTTGTCTGTAAAGTAAATTACAGCCTTTTCCATATAAATCTCTCCATTCTTCATAACTCTGCTGTAGATCCAGTTAAACTGAAATAGATCTAATTACCACCAGATTCTATCTATAATTTCAACTTTTTTCCATATAAAACTCTCAATTCTTCCATTCTTCCTTCCTTTTCAATGTTCCTTATAAAACCCCCAATTTCTTCTCATTCTTTTCTAAATCCCCCTCATCGCATCCTCTCAAAACCATCCTTGTGCTCTGTGCTCTTCATTGACACAGCTCGCCATGTGTGTCAGAGCAAACACAGAGCTCCTTTGCTCGTTTTCCCTAAAATGACTCACCCCGTTTGGCGGACAGTTTTCGTGCGGCACTCATCACGTGGAACACGCAGTATTCGGACAGCGACGAGTTCACGAAATTGGAGCATCGTTGGCCGTCCTGTTGGCGGGTGCCCTGAAAAAGAGAGGTGAGGGGTTGTCCACGAGGACTACACGGACTAGTTTTCAATGATTTTGACTGTATTTCATGGTAAAAGGGAAGATTTGGAGCATTTTGAGCAGTTTTTTTTTATTGAAAATGATAAAAATTAGGAAAATTATGAGCAATTTGATCAGAAAGTGCTCAAATATTGAAATTTTTCGAGAAAAATTTAAAAAAATCTATGAAAATGTTATGATTTTGAGCATTTTCATCAGTTTTGTCATTGAATACGGTAAAAATTAGGAAAATAATGAAGAATTTGATTGAAAACTGCTCGAAAATTGAAAATTCACTCAAAAACTATTATTTTAATTATTTTTTCAGTAATAAAGGGAGATTTTGATCACTTTGAGCAATTCTGTCATTGAAAAGGTAAAAATGAGCAAAAATATAAAAAATTCAACCATAAAATGCTTGAAAATCATGAAAATTGCATCAAAATATCGAAAAATCACTAAAAATCCACTTAGCTCGTGGCTGGGGGACTAGGAAATTGAAAACCTAGGCCATATCTTTTAATTTCTTTATTTTTCGTTGATTTTGATGTTTTTTCAAGGTTTTTCAAGTGGAAATGTTTGAAAATGGCTCAAATCATCACTTTTCATCGATTTTTAGTGTTTTTTTCCTATTTTTGCCCATTTTCTGGCGATTTTGCATCGAATTTTCAGCTTTTCACTTCAAAAACACTGGAAAATCACATTTCTCAACATTTTTCTCTACTTTCCTATGCAAAAATCCCTAAAAATCACCTTGCAAGTCCCAAAATGAGCCGATTGTCCAATTTCCACAATATTCGTTGCTTTTGACACTTTCAGAGTGACCGCAGTGGCTTCTGAAAGTTGAACATTTGAAAAACTTTGAAAAATCGATAAAAAATTAATAAACTTTTTCCAGTGGCTGATGAATCATCAGCAATTTGTGCGGAGATCACAGCGATCGCTTGGCCGAGCTGAAAAATGTGAGTTTTGAGGCAGAATTTCGTAAAAATCGGAAAAAATCGATAAAATCAATAAACCTTAATCTCCCAATGTTCTTTGATGGCATCTCCGAACATTAACAGTTTGATGGGCGGGGTTTGACAGTCCTGGAAGCAAGAAAATCGATAATTTATTGATTTTTAGTGATTTTTAGAATTTTTTCCGAAATTTAAGGGAAAAAATGTAGAGAAAACGGAAAAAATTTAAAAAATCAAGGTTTCGCGGCATAATTGGGGAAAAGGGGCGTGGCCTAGAGGGTCTCAAAGCGAATGGTACTGTAACTATGATTTTCCTTCTAAAAATTGTAAAAACTAATAAATTTTGACTAAAATTTCCTTAAAAACCTTAAATTAGATCAAAAAATCACTAAAACTGCTCAAAAACTCAAAAATATTTACAAAACTACAGTAATCATGTACTTTCGCTTCGAGACCCATTAGGTCACGCCCATTGCAGATTTTGCGCGGGATTTTTGAAAATTTGCAAGTTTTTTGGGCAAAAATAGTATAAAGATTGTATTTTTCAAGTTTTAATATTAGAAAATGATGTTTTTGAAGACTTTTCAGCTCAAAATTTGGTAAAATCTGACAAAATTCATGTTTTTGATTAAAAACAGTGGAAAAATTGTATTTTTTGAGTTTTAAAGCACACTCTACACTTTTTGGAAAATTTTTGATAATAAATCTATGAAAAACCGCCTAAACTTTGTAAAATTCGCTATAAATCAATAAAAATCCAACTTTCAAATCGTGCAATTTCCAAATCAAAAAGTCGTTTCCATTGGCACTCTTCTTCTTGAACCCCTTCTCCACAATCACACCCATCGTGCACCACGCATCCTTGAAAGAAGACGTCCCTTTGAGATTCGACAGCTTCTCGATTTTCATTCCTGCTGTGAAGGCGCCAAAGCTTGACGCGCTGATTTTTGGGTTTCTCGTGGTGATTTGGAATTTATCAAAGCGAACGATTCCAAGGGTCACCGCTTCAGAATCTGGTTTTGTTAGACCGGTTAGGTGGGATTTCTGGAAGCAAAAACATCAAAAATTCTATTTAGGAGTGAAAAATCAATAAATTATCGACTACTTTAGTAGATTTCCATTGATCTGTGGCCTTTGGCCCACTAGTCGCTGCATTTTTCTTTAGATAGTTCTCGAGCTGTGTTCCTTGCTCCGAGAGCTCTTTTTTCCGAATGTACAACTCCTCGTCATCGCTGTTTTCTTCTTCATATCGAGTAGATGAGCTGGACTCATTTTCCTTTTGTTTTTGCTGGGTTCTGCTGTCATCAAAGATGTCGATGACTTTGAGCTCTTTTTTCGGCTCTTCTTCTTCTTCTACACCTTCCAGTTGGTTGAGAAGGTCGTCCAGGGGGTCCATTGCTGGAAAATTTGATGATTTTTGGGGGGAAATGGAGAAAAATTGGGTAAAAAACTGGAAAAATGAAACCCAAAAAAAAAATGAAAAAATTCCAAAATTTGGGCTCTGGATTACTGTAGTTTTAAAGGTACAGGATGAGCAGTCAAATTTTAAATCACAGATTTCCTACTGCTCGAAACTTTTTCTGCTATAAAGTTTGTCTTAAAAATCAACAACTTCTATATCTTCACGATTTCAACAATTTCCAACATTGACAATTCTCCAAAACCCCAAAACCACTCAAATTCCCAAAGCCCGCGCTGAAACTTCATACGCGCAAGTGTGCACACACCGCCACGCACAACCGCACCATCTGCCTGTTTGTTTCGAAACCGTCGCGGCGGTCACTTCTCCGTCCCTCTCGCCCGATTTTTTTCCTTTCTCTCTCGAATTCTCTCATTTTAATCCGATCTTTTTCTCCAATAAACTGCATATAAATCTAGAATTGTTTCCCCCCTCCCCTATTGTTGAATTGATAAGATAAAATATTGATTTTCCAGGAAGAATGCCAAAAAGAGCCGTTTCTTTTGCCGATGACATTGAAACGAGGGTTTTCAAGCGTGATAAGAAGGATATCGATGAGGATTTTGATATTCCAATGGAGGAGGATGTGGTGAAGGAGCGACCAGAGAACGTTGAGGTTTGTAAATTGAGGAAAATCAATAAAAAAATAGAAAATCAGTAAAAAATCAATAATTTCCAGGGAGAAGAAGAGGAAAAGAAGAAGTTCCACACGCTGGAGTCCGATGAAGAGGAAGAGGAAGATCACAAGCGCCTCGATACCCGAAAAGTCGAGGGACAAGAAGATTGTGGGGTAGATTTCGATGGCTCTATCAAAATCACAGCGTTCAATATGAAAGAGGATGAGGAGGAGGGCCATTTCGATGAGACCGGCAACTTTATCTTCGACAAAAAGAGCAAGGACATTCAGGACGCGTGGCTCGATGGAATCGACTGGAGCCTCGTGAAAAAGCGAGCCGGCGATCAGTGGGAAGGCGAGGGGGAGAAGCCCGAGAAAGAGGAGAAAGAGGAGGAGGAGAAGGAGCCGGTGACGATGAGCGAGGCGAGGAAAAAGGAGCTCTTCGAGCAACTCGTGGAGATTCTCAAGCCCAATCAGTCGATTGCAAAGGCTTTGGCGGAGTTGAAGAAGAAAAAGGGGTTGAGCGCTGCTGAGGAGAGGAAGTTGAGATGGGCGGCGAAGAAGGCTGGCAAGGCTTACGAGCCGGAGGATGGGAAGGAGACTTCCAAGTTGTCAGGGCTCGCCGATGAGCTCATTTCTGCGGGATACGTGAGTTAAAAGCAACTTTTTCAAAATCAATTTGATTTTTCATCTGTTTTCTAACATTTAATTCAAAAATTAACCATTTCTATGAAAGTTTTTACAAAGATCGAGACTTCGAATCAATCTCTAGTACATTATTTTTCATGAAAATCAGTTTTGAGCAAGTGAAGAACTCAAAGTGCTCAAAATGCAGCGTTGATTGCTCAATTTGCCATTGTAGACGTGGAAATTCAGAAATTGGTTCATAAAAGGTACAAAAGGTACAGTTTTCACTGTACTGAAAAGCTTACGTGAGCCAATTTCTGAATTTTTACGTCTACAAGTGAAAATTAACGAATTGAGCAATCAACACTGCATTTTGAGCACTTTGAGCACTTATAACTTGCTTAAGACTGATTTTTATGAAAATGGATGTACTAGAGTTTGATTCGCAGCGTCGATCTATGTAAAAACCTTCATAGCTTTGAAAATTTGAAAGTAGCGGAATTTCAAAAACATAAATTTTCAATGCTCTTTTTGCTCTTTGAGCACTTTAAACCACTTTTATTAAAACTCCCTTTCTTCCAGATGGACGCCTACGAGTGGCACCGCGAAAAGATCAACTTCCAACTGCAGAAGATGATAAAAACCGCCGTCGACGACGTGGACATGTTCTCCGATGAGCCGGCCACGTCATCTGCCGGAGCTCCGATGGAAGAGCCCGAAGAGGAGCAGGCGGTTATGTGGGAGTACAAGAAGAATGAGCAAGCGGAGGTTGAGGTGAGCAATTTTTGAAAAAATCGATAAAAATCATAAAAATGTAAATTTTTTGTAGTTTTTGTAGTAGAAAACTGAAAAATTAGTCAATTTTTTTAAAGTTTTGAAGGTTTTTTGTAAAAATTTAACTATTTTTCAAGGTTTTTTTTCGGTTAAAACAATGCTTTTTCATGAGAAAAACTTCAATTTTCACCATTTTTCAAGTAAATACACTCCTGGCCTAACTTTTCACATTTATAGTCCCCCAGCCATCACCTCAATCTTTGAATCATAAAGAAAATTACAAAAATAAGTTTATTGGGAGCTCAAAAACAAGAAAAGAGCATTTAGGAGGTGTTGACGATGCTCTTGACGCATCGCAAAGTGTCGTCGTCGCGTTGAGACTCGAAGAATTCCTCGCCTTTATGCTTTCGCTTTCTGAGAGTAAAAAATTTTATTTTTTCCTTTTTTTTAATGATTTTCCCCCCAAAAATAGAAAAAATGCTCCAAAACGCACGACTTGGTCTTCTGCTCCGTCTTCTCCTCGGTCTTATCAGCCTTCTCGGCACGTGAGCTCTTGGCCCGGTTGCTCCGCTTCGAGTTGGCTCTCGCCGTGGCGCACTCGGACCTCGACACCTCCGCCCTCTTCTTCTTCCGCTGCGTCACCGTCTTCCGCTTCGAGCTCTTCTCCTTCACCGTCGTCTTCTGCGTGCAGTCGAGATGACGTTCCGCTTCAGAAGGCTGCGTGCTGTCGACGTGCGCTTCTGGAGCGTCTGGAGCATCTGGAGCATCCCGAGCCGCCTTCTTTGACTCTTTCCGCGACTCTTTCCTCAATCCCTTCCTCGACGTCGTCTTGAGCACCTCTTCTTTGGCCGCCGACTTCTTCTCCTTCTTCTCCTTCTTCTCGCGCTCGTGCTGGCTCGCCGGGATCGACGGCACTTTGCGGTGCTTCGAGGTGCACAGGAAGAGGGTGAAAATGAGCAGGGAGGCGAGCGTGGCAACTACTTCGAGGCTCATTTTCTTATTTTTTCTAATCGCTTTGTTTTCTTTTTTGCGTACAAATCTGGAAATATCAGTATTTACTGAATGATGTGCTCTATTGAGAACTGCAAAATGATGCTTTTCTCAATAGAGCACACCCTAGTCTTGAAGGTGGAGAAACTTACTAGGCTCGAATGGCATGGAATGAGCTGGGTAGTGTTGGAAAAGTGTCTTGTTGAACTTTGCTAATCTGGTTTAGTGAAAGGTCACGTGAAATACGTGGATTTTTGTTGTTTTTCGATTGTTTCGTTGATCACTTGTGACTCCGCCCACTTTCGATCTATTGGAATTAGTTCTAGTATTAGCTCACTGATATTAGAGCTACGAATTATCAGTTGAGCACTTTAAAAGATTGACAAGGATTTGCGAAGTTATTCGATCTATCAGCGAGTTATGAGCACTGTAATAAGAGCACATATTAATGAACTAGATAATTCAGTGTCTTTTATCATGTCTAATTGATAAGGATTCTCCAAATACTAGTAGATCCCGTTATAAGTTAAAAAACCAGACTATGATCAATAGATTTAACGTAAAATTGCGGATTTTGTGATACAAAAGTCTGCAATTTTGCGTCAAATGTACTGCTGACTGTCAGATTTCAAAAGTTTTCATCGGATTTCATGAGCATTTTGAGCATTATTGTAGTCTTGACATGACAATGAGCATTTTACTGATATCGTCCACTATTTCATGCGATCTGTTTGAAAGGGACTAGAAAAATGACGAAGTTGAATCCTAGGCCAGCTCTATTTGCGTTTTTTCTTCCAATTTTATGATTTGCGCTGATTTTTTTTGGTCAAAAATGGTCCAGAGCTTCTTTGATATGCTCTTTTTGATCATTTTTGCCTCAAAAATCTCAAAAACCATGAATATTGAACCAAAAACGAAAAAAACCAAGAAAATTCAAACATTTCCAACTCTAACTGGCCTAGAATTCATCCCCTCAAATTTTCTAGTCCCTCTCCATCAGATCGTATGAAATAGCAGAAGCACATTATTAATGAAATGCTCACCAGAACGAAAAAACTACAAGAATGCTGCAAATGCTCCAAATTCTCAATACTCCATACAATATACAAAACCTTACCTTTCCACATCAGAATACCCTGAAATCCACTAAAAATGGCAATTTCAGGGCCCATTCTCGACTACAGTGATGTTCGAGCGTCAGGAGAAGGGAGAGCTGTCGAAAGAAGGCGTCGCGAGAAGACAAGGAACCAACGGACACTTCAACCCCGTCGGCAGAATCGATTTCGAACTTTATTTGTAACAAAATATCAAATTTTTTCGCATTTTCAAGTTGTTCTATTCTAATTTTTTCCAAACGATGAATCAGCGCCCTCCTGATTTCGCATTGCGTCTCCCACTGATCGCTTTCCCCCAACTTTTCTCTCATTTTTTTCGCATTCACAATGAGCTGCAAACAGTTTGAATACCGAAAACTGAAAGAGACAGGTTTGTTTTTGTTTCACTTACCCTTTGCTTTTCACATTTTTTTACCTTTTCTACCTAAATTGGTCTCGTTTTCCGAGTGTTTTTGCATTATGATCTTTGAGCCCTAACATTTTACTGATTTCACTGTTTAATGAACACTTTTTCAATCTGGAATTCAAGTTTCAGTCAGTTTCTTTTGGTTTTTATTGATTTTTGAAAGTTTTGAAGGTTTTTGAAGGATCCTGAATATCTTTATTTATTTTTAACTCAGATTTTATCAAATCATTAATTTGTTTGGATATTGAAGAAACTGATTACTATAAAAATAGCTATGAAAAAAGCTCAACATGGTATCGGAGCGGTAGATTACTGTCTTTTTGTTAAGAGCCGTTTTTGTGTGGATTTACGGGATAAAAATTATTTTTGGAGTTTCGTTTGTCCACGAGAAGTACAAAAGCTAGATTTTCATAAATTCCGGTTTTTTTTTTTGAAAAGTTTTATCGATTTTTAGAGATATTCTTAAATTTTCAGATTTTCTGAACTTTTTATAGAATTTTGGAAACAATTTTTTTCTTGAATTCAAGTACAGATTTTCAGAAAAATAAATTCAAAAATTTCAAAAAATCAATATTTGGAACCAATTTTTAACTAATTTTTCCAGATTTTCACCGAAAATCACCATTTTTATAGTTTTTTCCAGCTTTATTAGCAATTTCAGCCTGAAAATCTGAAAAAATCTATAAAAATCCCTTCAAAACAGTAAATGCGCTCTATTGAGAATTAAAAAATATTAGAAAATCTTACAATAATGACCGTAATCAGAAAATATTGGATTTTTTTTCTAAAACTTCAAATTTCATCTATCTAATACAGAATTATAGATCATATCACTAAAATTCCACCAAAAAGCATTGAAAAATTCCATGAAAACACCAAAAACCACCCAAATCCCACCAAAAACCTCAAAAAATCCACGAAAATGCCATAATTTCCCCTAAAAACCACCAAAAATTCCCTGAAAAACGCTCAAATTGCACCAAAAACCCCAAAATTTCACCAAAAAACCTCTAAATTTCACCAAAAAACCACTAAATTTTACCAAAAACCCCCAAATTTCACCAAATATACCACAAAAACCACCAATAACACCCAAATCCTACCAAAAACACCCAAAAACACCCAAAAACACCACAAAAACCACCAAAACCACCCAAAACCCCTTAATTTTCCACCAATCAACCAATCCTCTCTATCAGAATCTCCGCGAGAATCCGAGTCGGAGGAGTGGAACATGGCGGGCACTCGCGACTACGACCACCTCTTCAAACTGCTCATCATTGGCGACTCGGGCGTCGGAAAGAGCAGTCTGTTGCTCCGTTTCGCTGATAACACCTTCTCTGGTACATCTGGAAACGATTTTCAGAAGGAAGAAAATGAAGATTTTCAGAGAATTACATCACCACAATCGGCGTGGATTTCAAGATTCGCACGATGGACATTGATGGGCAGAGGGTGAAATTGCAGATTTGGGACACGGCCGGACAGGAGAGATTCCGCACCATCACTTCCACGTATGGATTCAGATGAGCATTCAGAAGACGTTGGAATACTTTCAGATATTACCGTGGAACGCATGGAGTTGTGGTGGTGTACGATGTCACTAATGGAGAGTCATTCGGCAATGTGAAACGGTGGTTGCAGGAGATTGAGAACAACTGTGATTCGGTGCAGAAGGTTCTTGGTGAGTTGCTTTTTGGTGGAAAAAAGAGAAAATGGCATTGAGAGTAAAAATAAAAGAAATTAGTGGAAAAGGCGGTAAAAACGTAAAAATCATAAGTTTCAGCACAAAAATCGAGCTAAACCTGAAACATGACAGTTTGTTTAAAAAATCTTCACGAAGATTTCAGTGATAACACTTAATTATTCCTGTAAAAAAGGGTACAGAATCAAAAAGTAGTAGGAAAATTTTGAAAATGTGCTAGAACTGAACCCTATCATTGCATTGCCACTGTATCAGTTCGATGGAGCGAATTTGCATACTCCAAGAAATTTGAAAACGAAAATTAACTAGCTCATCAGAAAAAGTGGATAAAATATCGATAAAAACCTATTTGATTCCATTTATTGAACTCATTATCAGCGTAATCCAATCATAATTCAGCAGAAAAACTCTCAAAATCCCTAAAATTCAACATTCACCTAATGCGCTCTATCTAGCTGAACTTGGCAAATTATCAAAGTCTCATTAAAACAGCGATCTTTGATTTTCTCTATCATCGAGTACCTATGACTCAATTTTGTGTAAAATTGCTCATTCCTGCTATAAATGCTCCAAAACCCTCCTATTTTGCAGTCGGTAACAAATGCGAAGAGGCGGACCGTCGTGTGGTGATCGAGAGTGATGCTCGCAGTTATGCTCAGTCGATGAACATCCACTTCTTCGAGACGAGTGCCAAGGAGGACAAGAATGTCGAGCCGGTAAGGGAAAGAGCTCTATTGATAGTGATAATGAAAGGTGGCGTGGTTTTGGGTGTCTAAAAGTTATATTTTGGCTGGTTTTTGATTATATTGAAGTTTGTTTTATCAATTTCAGAATGGAAAAAGGTTTTGAAGATTAAAATTTGAATGAAAATCAAAGAAAAATCAAATTTTTAATAGAAAAACAACGAAGCCACATCCATTGTTTCTATAGTTTCACTCATATGGAATGATGAAATTTATACTAATCAGTACAAAATTTCATACTGATCTCAGTTTCAGTACTAAAATTATGATGAGAATTAAGTTTGAGTGAATTTTGAGCTCTCAAAGTTAGTTTGAATGCTCATAACTAGTCAAAACCTGATTTTCTTAAAAATTGAATACTCACATCGTGATCAGCATGAAATTCTGCTTCTATTGATATAAAGATCAACAAGCTTTCAAAAAATCTTCCTGAAGACGTGACTGTATTCTGAATCAATCAATAAACTGATCTCATTCTTTCCAGATGTTCACGTGCATCACGCGACTCGTCCTGAACGCGAAACTGGCGAACCCCTCTTCTTCGTCAGCTCAACAGAGCCGTTCTGGAGGCGTCTCTCTGAAGGACACGGGCGCGGACAGACAGAAAAAGAAGTGCAAGTGTGCATAATCCTTATCGCATCCAAATTGGCTCACAAAATGCACAATTCTTTGCATTTTTGTGCTCTTTTTTCGGCCCGTACATATATTTATTCTCTTCTCACCACCAAAAAATTATGATATTTTTGCAATTCCCTCACGCTTTTTGTCGATCGATTGTCCCTTTTTATGATTCGTTTCTGTGCATGAATTCAATGTTTTTGTCGTGCTCCGCGAGCAACACCGTGCTCCGGTCCATTCGAAAACTTTATGTAACAAAATTTGAAATAAAAAAGAGATCAAAATGAAAGGAGCCGGGAGCTGGAATAGAATCATCATACAGTGAGTGTGCAAGTGCGCTCCACTGAGAAGAGACGCAGAGAAGGCAGAGAAAAATAGGCTTTTCGTGGTGAATAGGAGATTAAAAAAGTGAAGAAAAAGGATGAGATGTGTGGCGAGAGCATTGAGGACATTTTGGAAGTGTGGAAAAGAGCACAATGAGCAATGCTCCAAAAAAGTGCTCATGGAGCTCGAAGGAAGTGGGAGTGAGTCTCGCAGCGGAAATTACAGTAATTTGGTGGGGAATTTGAAAAAATTTGGAAAAATGCACAATTTTTGCAAAAAATCCACTAAATTCCGAAGAAAAATTTGAAAAAAATTCAAAAAAATTTTAAAAATTAAAAATTACTGTAATTTTCGCTACAAGACCCACAGAACCATCAGAATTTCAGAATATTACAATAAAAATCAGAGTATTTCAAAAATTTAAAAAAAAAAGTGAAAAAAAATCATCCATGAGTGGTGTCGTCCTCCACAAAATCGTAGGCCTGTTCCCTGGTGACCGAATCGATATGCGACACTTTATTTCTGAATCTAACTCCGAAAAATCGTTCGGCAGTGGCCAGAAGCTCCGGTCGGAAAGTGGTGGTCACGAATTGGGCTTGGTCGGATAGTTGGCGGATCATATCTGAACAAGAAGTCAAGGTTTTGGGAAATGTTTGGAAAATTTGGAAGAATACTGTCAAATACAGTGGAAATAATAAGCTGACTTCTTCAAAATTCTTCAAAAATTCTTCAAAAAAAATAATTCCGTAGAATAACTCGTGTTTTTTGAGAAAAGTTATGAAATTTTGAAATTTCATAAAAAATACAAAACTGAATATTATATTTACAGAATATTCCGTAAATATTTGATAAAAACAGAAGAAATGTTGCTAAATATCGACTGGAAAACCTTGAATTCAAAAAAAGTTGGAGAATATATTATAAAAAGGCTATTTTCGTTTTCAAACAGGGGTTTTTGGGCTTTATCATTTTGATTTTTGAGGAAAAATGGCTCACCAGCGACAGCTTTCCTGTGTTGAGCATCGAGAGCAGCGTCAATCTCATCGAACAGGTAGAACGGGGCCGGGTCGCATTTCTGAATAATTTGTGCTCTTTTTTGGTGAAAAATGCATTGTTATGAATTTCTTATCCTCAGAATCGTTGAAATTCATATCACAAACATTGAAAATTGATTTTGATCAACTTTTGAGCTCTTTTTGTGCTCATTCTAGTTGTATCAATGCTTCAAAGCTCATCAGAATCACCAGAATCCTCCAAAAATTGATCCAAAAATATCAAAAAATGATCTGAATGCTAACCTGAATAGCAAAAATAATGGCGAGAGCCACGAGAGACTTTTGTCCGCCCGACAACTGATTCATTTCCCTCGTCTCCGATTCTCCAGAATTCGACACGAACGACACCATCACAGTGATTCCCTTGTAGAGCTCCACGATGTGAAGACGTTCCTCTCCGGCCTCTCGATCTCGCACGATCATGTCCATTTTGCCACTGCCTGGAAATAAGGGGGAGATGAGCTCGGGGAGCATTGAAATGAGAGTGGAATGGGAATTTTTGAAAGTTTTTGTGTTTCTAGGTATAAAAAGGTATAAAAATATGGGATAAGTAGTCAGAAATGCTTCAAATTCTGTACTTTTCATGGAAACTGGAGAGATGTGCTCACAGAGCATTAAAATAAGTATAAAAGTGTGAATTTTTGAAGGTTTCAGTGTTTTAGATATAAAAAAGTTTGATAAATCGTCAGAAATGCTCCGAATTCTGTGCGTTCTATGGAAATCGGGGAGATGAGCTCACGGAGCATTGGAAATGAGCATAAAAGTATAAATGTTCGATTATTTTAGTTATAAAAAAGTAGGAAATATTTGGTAAATCGTCAGAAATGCTCCAAATTCGGACGTTTTATGAAAATTGGTGAGATGTGCTCACGGAGCATTAAAATGAGCACTAAATTGTGAATTTTAGCATTACTAGGTGTAAAAACATTCGGAAAATCTTTAGAAATGCTCCAAATTCAGTGATTTTATGAAAATTGAGAAGATGTGTTCACGAAGCACTATAAAAAGCTGTAAAAGCTCCTTAAAGCTACAAAAATGCTCCAAATTTTAGGCTCCTCAGAACCAAATCATTATTTTCCTATCAGAATGCTCCAAATCCTGCTCATTTGACTAAAATACCTATTTTTCTCATCTTTTTGTTTCAGAGCTCATTTTTGCTCACTAACCATGCGGCACCAACTGCTTGAAGACGTGCTCAAAGTTGTGTTTGACCTGCTTGAACGTCAACTCGATCGCCTCGTTCTTCCGATTCTCGAGCACTTTGAGCAGCTCCTCGATCGAATCCTCGCTCTTCTTCTGCTCCACCATCCTCGCCGTCAGCTCCTGCTTCTGCGTGGACGCCGTCATGTACTGATCCAACGCCTTCTTGTTCACATTGTCGTACTTCTTCAGATCGTTCACACACTCCAACAGCTTCTTCTCCAGATCCCTCTGCTTCACATTCTGCCACTTGGAGAAGACGTCAGTGGGCAGGGCTCCCAGTTGTCTCATCTTCTTCAACGCATCCTCCCTCCGCTGCTTCACCTCGTCTTCCTTCAACGCGATGACGTCGTGCTGCTTCTGATAGTCCCTCTGCAACGTCTCCTGATCCCTCAACCGCTCCGTCACGCTGTCAATGTTGATCGTCAGCGCCGTCGACTTCGCCTCGAGGTCCGCGATCTCCGCGTTCACCGAATTGAGCTGTGACGTCACCGCCTGGATTCTGGAGAGAAGCGAGCTGTACTGGGCGTTGCACGTCTCCAGCTTGTGACTGCGTTCGTTGTCGGAGATGTCGTCGACGCGCGCCGACAGATTCTCCTTCGTCTTGTACAGCTTCTTCGTCAGAAGATTCTCGATCGCGTTCTTCCGATGCATCAGGTCCATTCGGCGGCGGGAGACGTCGGCGAGTTGCTTTTTCATGTCGTCCACGTGTTTCTGAGAGAAATAGAGTTGTGAAGAGTAGGGTGGAGCAAAGAGCATAGATATAGGAGCAAAGAGCTGGGAGCTCAAAATCAGGTTAAACTAGAAAACTTCACAGTAAAAATCGTTGAATTTCGATGATCTTCAAGTAATAGAGAGCCGGAGAATGAAGCATAATGCTCGGAGCACAGAGCTCTGATCGATTTTTTCCAATTTTCATAAATTTTTAATCAAAAATAATGTTTTTCATTGTTTTTTGATTATTCTGAGCAAAATGTTGCTCATTTTTCTGAAAATTTGAAAAAATCAAATAAATGAGCAAGATTGAGAGCAAAAGCGCTCAAAAACTCTCAAAAACTATGAAAAATTCGAACTTTTGGCTGAAAATCTATGAAAATCGTTAAATTTTGAGCTTTTTCGAGCTCTCCAAACTGGAAATCATCGGCTCAGCCTACTTTTTACCGTAATTTCAAGTATGTTAGAGCCGGAGCATGGAGCACAGAGTTTAGATCTAATTTTGATGATTTTCAGACGAAAATCGTAACTTTTTGATGTTTTTTAGGGTTTCGGAGCAAAAAGAGCACAATTTTTGATAAACTTAAGAAAATTACAAGAAAATTAGCAAAAAAAAAAGCTGTAAAACACTGAAAATCAATGAAAAATTCTTGATTTTTGCCGAAAATCAATACAAATCAATCAAAATCGTCAAATTTTGAACTTTTTTGAGCTCCATGATAAGCTCCGCCCACTTTCTACTGATACCAACTCACCCTGAGATCCTTAACAGTCTGCTCCTCATCCGAAGTCAACTGTGAGCTCATGTTCGAGCCAATCTCCTTTTCCAAATTCTCCTTCTGCGCATTGAGCTCTCTGAGCCGATTCCTGTATTCGATGAGCTGAGCCCTCATCGGCTCCTTCATCTTCGCCGCCATAAAGAACTGCTGGCTCAACGCCTGCTTCTGCTCCGTGAGCCCCCTGTGCTTCCTGTGGTACTCTCCAATCTGATTCTCGTTCTGCGCCATCCGACTCCTCACTTGCTCCGCCGCCTTCGTCATCTCCTTCACCTTGTGCTCGGCCTTCTCGAGCTTCACCACGAGCTCATCTCTCTGATCCTGCAGCTTCTTCTTCTGCATGTGCAGCTCCAGCTTGTTCTTTCGTCTGTCAATGAACCCCCCACTCATCACTCCCTTCCTCGAAATCTGATCTCCGTCCGTCGACACCACATCGAATCCCTCATTGCGAAGAGCTCGTGAGCTCTCGTCGAGAGCTCTCACAATCACCACATTCGCGCACATCGACTTGATCACCTTCTCGAACTTGCAGTCAAAGTCGATGATCTCGAACATGAGCCGACAGTTCGACGAGTTCTGCAGCTTCTTCAACGGCGGCACATTCGTCCTGTTCAGCGGGTAGATGTTCACCTCTCCCGGCAGTTGCATCTCGTTGAACTTCCTCAGGATCTTCGTGGAGATCTGATCGTTGGAGACGACGTGGTAGAAGATGCGGTTGGTGAGGATCACTTCGACGGCGGTGCAGAAGATCGAGTCCACCTCCATCGCTTCGATGACGGTGCCAAAGTAGCCGTTGATGACGTCGTCGTGGCGACCGTCGCGGTTTTCCGCTCGGAAGGCGTCCATCACTTTTTTCACGCCTGTCATTCCGTTGTAGACTCCCTGGAATGTAATTGTAACGTCTTCAGTACTGTGAATGGCTCGGGGGAGCAAATTGTGCTCATTTTTGCTCATTTTGGCTCAAAATTCTTGGAATTTTCTAGTTTTTTTCTGGAAAATTCAAGAAAACTAAGGATGAATGAGCAAAAATTAGCAAAAACGGGCTGGAGCATTATGGAGACCTTTACATTTTATAGAAATAGTGCTAAGAGCTCTGAAATAGTGAAAATGAGCAAAAACGTATTCAGTACATTGCCTGGCTCATTGTATGGCTCATTTTGGCTCAATTTTATCAGGATTTTTTAGTTTTTTTACTGAAAACAGCAAAATATAACGTTTTCAGTTTGATTCATGTTGCGCAGCGTGCTCTTTCTCTGAATTCCAGTGAAATTTGTGATGTTCTCTTCACAAACTCAGATTTCACTGGAATTCAGATATCGATCAGTTCGGGAAGCAAAAAAACGAAAAAATCCCAAGAAAATTGGGTTAAAATGAGCGAAAAAAATGCTCCTCGCATCTCGGAGCACTTTCCGAACCCATTTGGAGCTTTAAAAAGAGCACAAACCCTTGGAATGAGCCTTCTGAGTTGCTCATGAGCCGCTGCAATATCCTGATCAATGTTGGCCATCTCGTCACGGATAGTTTTCTCCTCGCGGTTTGCGCTTCTATAAAAACATACTTTAAAAACTGTAAACATTCAAAAAATAGCATACTGAAGAGCATTATAAGCATCATCAAACTCTTGCTTGAGTCTCGAAGTGTTTCCTCCATGGTTATCCATTTCCAGTCGATTATTCTCGATTTCCAACGATATCTGCTGTATCTCTCCACTGACCCTCTCGTTGTCCGCCTCCAAATTCTCGAGCTCTTTCGCGATGAGCTCCTCCTGCTCTTTGCTGTCCGCAATCATCCCAGTCACTCTGCGGACCTCCTTCCTCAGGAACCCGTCCCTCTCCTCCATGGAGGAGAACTGAGTGCGTTGTCCCTGTTTCGCGAGGATCTCCTTGATCTGTGCCTCGTCGATGCGGATGTCTGTCGTCAGGCGGGACTCCTCTTCCACGAGGTTCGCGTATTCCGGTTTGATCTCTTGGAGGTCCGACTCGTTCTTTGCAATCTCTTCGGTTATGTTTTGCAGGGAGTTTTCCGCGGATTGACGGCCTTGGCGTTCTCTGGAAATATCATTGTTATGATAGGAAGTAAAGGGGGCGTGGCCTAT
This sequence comes from Caenorhabditis imperialis, assembly GCA_963572205.1. Lineage (NCBI taxonomy): Eukaryota > Metazoa > Nematoda > Chromadorea > Rhabditida > Rhabditidae > Caenorhabditis > Caenorhabditis imperialis. Next base: position 7,830,208 of record OY751541.1, read on the forward strand.
TTTAAAAGCAAGTGTTTCGGGGCTTCAGAACCTTGAATTCTAGTCTTTTAACCATTAAAAACGAGGAAAACTGTAAAATTGATCTTTTTAATGTTAAGTTTCAAGCGATCTAACAGAGATAGCTTTAAAAATTATAACAGGAGTAAAAGGGGCGTGGCCTATAACTTTTTGCTCCCAGAAAGAGCACAATGAGCCGGAAAATTAATCATTTTTCATCGTACATCCGCTATTTCTTGTGATCTGGAACAGAGGGACTAGAAAAATGACAAAGTTGATTCCTAGGCCAGCTAAAGTCATGGATTTTCGATTTTTCAAGGTTTTTCTTCAATTTCATGATTTTTGGTGATTTTCTTGTGTTTTTAGCATCAAAATCACTGAAAATCACCAAAAATCATAAAAATTGAATAAAATCTAAAAAAAATCAAAAATCCACAACTCTAGCTGGCCTAGAATTCATGCTCGTCATTTTTCTAGTCCCTCTATTTCAGATCGCATGAAATAGCAGATGTACAATGCAAATTGATCGAATTTTCCGGCTCATTGTGCTCTTTCTGGGAGCAAAAAGTTCTAGGCCACGCCCATTTCACTCCTATTATGATTTTCTAGTTTATCTCAGTCAATTTTGCTAGATTTTTCAAGTTTTTATCGAAAAAAAGCAACATTTTCTCGATTTTTCAAGTTATTAATCGAAAAATCGACAATTTCTCTCGATTTTTCGCATTTTTTAAAGCTCCATTGCTCACTTCGTGGACTCCTCATTCAACGACTCAATCTCGAGCTTCAGTTTGCACTGCTCCTCGTTCATCTTGCTCTTCTCCTCGAGCAACGAATCCCTGTCCTCCTTCAACTGCCTGAACGCCACGTCCATCTTCTTCTTATCCACATCCAGTTTCGCCATCTCACTGGAGATGTCCTGAAGCTGTTGCTTGACGTCGTTATCTTTGGCTCGAAGCTGGATCTTCTGCTCGTCGAGCTTCGACTTCTCCTTTGTCGCTTCTTTGTTCGTGTTGTCGTACATCGTGTACTCGATGCTTCTTTTTGTTTTATCGAGCTTCTGATACTCCTTTAGGTCTTCTTTCTCATTTTCCAGGGTCTGAAGTCGTTCGTCGATGTATTTGAGGAGGCCTTCAATCTTCTCCGTCTTCATTTTCGTCTCCTTCAGAATTTTCAAACTCTCTTCTTTCCTCTCGTCATAAACTCGTGTTCCCGCGACTTCTTTGAGCAGTTTCAACTTGCTCGCATCAGAAGACGTCGCCAGCTCATTAATCTTACCCTGCTTCACAATGTAATAAGGATTGGAGCGGGAAAAACCAGCGGACTCCATCAAATTCACCACTTCAGAACGGGTGACCATTTTCGTGTCGATATAATAATTATCCTTCTTCTTTCCGACCTGTCTCACTATTTTTACTTCTGGATTCTCAAATGCCAGGAGTCGTTTGTCCGAATTATCAAAAATGATTTCAACACGAGCATGAGCAACCTTTGGGCCGGTACTTTCGTGGAGAATTCCGAGACGTTCCTCTTCTTTCAGATGGCTGTACTCTTCGGAGAGCACGAATTGAATCGCGTGGAAGAAGTTCGACTTTCCGGAGCCATTTCTGCCCACGACGACGTTGGAGCGCGGACTGAAGCCCGACACATTGGTGTTGTCTTTGTAGCTTCGGAATCCGTTGATTCGCACCTAAAAATCAATAAAATTTCCATTTAAATTTGTTTTAATTTGGATCCAATTAAAAGTAATAATATAAAAAGCCTCACTTCTTTAATCCGCATTGGTTTCTCTTTATCGAGTTACTCGCATTCAAACTGCTTTTTCTCTGCAAGTCAATATTTTTATCAATGGTTATCAGTGAAAAATGTTATTTTTTAGATGTTAAATTAATTTTTTCCAAAAAAATTCAAGAAAAAATCAAGAAAAAGAAGGGAAAAAACGAAAAACATTTGAATTTTGAGTTTCAAACGAAATTTTTCTGCGCGCCCACGGCCACCGGCCTAGAAAACGCAAACTAGGCCACGACCCCGGGAGGCGTTTTGGAGCCGGCGAGGACCCAGAAACATGGTTTTGAAAGGGAAATGAGCGTTTTTGAGCTCCCAGATTTTTAGGAGCCTATCATAATCACAAAATTCACACAAAAAACTTCAGAAAGAAGCATTTTTCACGTGATCCTGCCTAGAAACGTGTCTATCAGTCGATGAGTTGGAAGCCGTCCCTCAGAATGCTCCTTATTTCGTTTGCCTTTCTCCAACATGGAATACTTTTACGAGTCGGCTCCGCTCGCCATCCAAAAGGAGTTCCAGCGTGGGGATCGAGTGCTCGTTTCGGAAATCAATCCGACATGTGCTCAAAGGAGAAATATGTACAATCAGTTGACGTGGACTAAGAATCATATGGCTGTGGGTGTAGAGCTCTTGGTTTAGGGAGCTCGGAGTTGGTTTCAAAGTTTGAAATGGAGAGCTGGGGGCTGAGATATAGGGGTTTTAAGTTTGGCCAAATTTGGTGTTGAAATCTGAAAATTTTACAAGTCCAGAAATGTAATAGTAATGACACTTTTATTCAGGTTTCTCGTACATAAAAAGTATGTCAAATTATGAAGGATGCTCAAAAACATTATAGTACAAAGTTTCAGAACATTTTATTAACTTTCAGTCAAGATATGGGCAACACAATAAAAATTTCAGTACATCAACATTTAGAGCTCCATATCTCCGCTCCCAGTTGTCGGATCCGAATTCTGAAACCAGATCTGAAATCCTCAGCTCAAGGGCTTTCGAATGATACCAATCACTCCCTACAAAATCAAATTTTCTTCCAGCTCCTCGGCCACATTGGCTATGTCACCGAAATCGACCACACCAAACGAAGCGCCACACTCCGTGTCTTCTACTCGATGTCTTCCGCCCTCGACGTCCATCACATCCTCACCGAGTGGCCGTTCGAGGCTCTGGAGCATCCGCACACCGTGGAGCACGCCAATGGCGACGTGGTGGTGATTTCCAGAGGCGATCCGATGAAGACGGCTCTCGGGGTGGTCGCTGGCAAGGATTTCGTGAATTTTGGCGGTGTGCCCAAGTATTTGGTGTATTTGAAACCGAATCCGTCGCAGTTTAGGGAGATGCAGGTTTGTCCGAGAGGTTGTGGCTGGGGGACGAGGTGGAAAACTAGGCCAGATTAGCTTTGGGGTTTTTTTGTGTTTTTTGTACTGATTTTGTTGGACTTTTGTGATTTTTTCGGGTAAAAAACGTTTTTTAGTTGCATTTTGGGTTATGAACAAGTTTTTCTGTAATTTTTAGTAGAAAAATCGTGGAAAAAGCATAGATTTTGTGAAAAAAAAATGGAAAAATTGAGAACTGTTCAGTTTTTCGTCGATTTTTTCGATTTTTCCAGGTTTTTCATTGGGAAATATCGATTTCCAATGATTTTCAATGCTTTTCAGTTCAAGAAAACCTGAAAATTGTCAAATTTGACAACAAAAACTGAGAAAATCAAGAAAAGTGGTGATTTTCCAGTTTTTCCTCATTTTTTTTTAGTTTTCTGGCTAGAAATTGCTAAAACACAGCAAAAAAGTCAAGTTTCTTCGAAAAAACCATTCCAATCTCCAAAAGTTCAAAAAAATTCGAAGAAAACAAGAAAAATCGGGAAATTTAGCGATGACCTAGAATTTTCCTAGTCCCCGCTCTCCCCCTCTAGAGGGATCTTCCATTGGCCCTCCGTGTACTTCTCTCGGACTAAACCCAAAAAAAAACTCCAGATCACCGTCGACGTGAACCCGGGATGGAGCAACGAGCGTCGCGACCTGTTCCTCTGCCCCGTCTACACCGGCTCCCGTTTCTCAATGATTCTGCGCGATCGAAAGGAAACGAGCATCCACACGTACAAGCACACGATCCACGGCTTCTCCACAGAGCCCCTCATGTCCATCATCTGCAACTGGCGAGAGGGCAGCCAGAGCTATGCAAAACTCGTCGAGTCCATCCGAGCCAACCCCCACCAGGTGAGAGCTCAGTTTGATGGAGAGCTCCCGCTGTTCCGCGCCGTCGCCGACAATCTCTGGAACGTCGTGGTGATTCTGATTTCCCTGGGAGCGGACAAGACGGCTCGCGACCACGAAGAGAAGACGATAATCCACGTGGCAGCGGAACGAGGGCTCGACAAAATGCTCGAGGGGGTGCTCCTCCTGCTCCCCAAGGATATCAACCGACAATCTGTGAACGGGGACACGGCTCTTCATCTTGCGGCTCGCCATGCTCATGCCGCGTGCATTGACCGGCTCCTGGCGTGCACTGCTTGTCTGCCGTGCGTGCCGAATGTGATGGGCGACACGCCGTTGCATGAGGTGTGCAATTTGCCAGAGTCGGGAAGCAAGAAGGCCGCTGTCAGTAGGATTCTGACGATCAGTCGAGCGAATATTCATCAGATCAATCATGCGAATATGACGCCGTTGCAAGTGGCAATTCTTGGAGGGCATGTTAGGTGAGATTTGAATGATGGGAAGAAGAAGCAGATGTAGTTTGTGGTTAATTTTCTGGGGGAAAATTGATTTTCTTTTTTGGAATTTGAATCCAAGAGAACAGTTTTTCCTATAATTCATGAAAAAGTGACGAAAAATTCAAGAAATCGCCAAATTTCCGATAAAAAAAACCAGCAAAAGTGGGCGGAGTTTCATTATCAGTTGATTGAGCTCCGCCTACTTTATGAGCAACTACCTTCACAATTTTCGAGCAAAAACCTTTCCAGCACCGTGGAGCAACTCCTTCAACTCCGCGCTTCCTACCGCAATACGACCTCCAAAAATGGAATGACCTCCCTTCACTTTGCCGCTTCCTGTGGTCATGTCAACGTCGTCAATAAACTCATCGCGGTGAGCTATTTCTCTGATTCCCCTGCCTCCTTTTCACCCCTTCTTCTATTTCTACCTTCAGCTCGGTCTCGAGGTGCACCGTCGTGACAAATTCGGGCGCAGTGTGCTCCACTATGCCATCGACAAGTGGACGGGAGAAGCTGAAAGGGATCGGGGACGGCTCGCCACGATCCAGTCACTCATCAAGGCGGGTGCTCCGCCGAACGTCGTCGACTCGTTTGGACAGACACCCGTGTTTCAGCTCGTTGGGTGGGTTTTCAGTTTTGGAGCTCTTAGAACTCCGCCCACTTTTGCTTTTTTTGGCTCAAATTTCTTGGAGTTGAAGATTGGTATCAGAGCTACAAATTGTTAGTTGACAACTTTTTATGAAAATCAAAAATGAGCACGGAATTGTTGATTTTTTAAAGCTCCACCCCGGAAAATCAATAATTCTGAGCTCAATTTTGATGCTCATGGAAAGTGATCAACTGACAATTTGTAGCTCTGATATCAATCCTTAACTCCACAGAATTTGAGCCAAAAAGAGCAAAAAGGGGTGGAGTTTCGAGCCAAAAACAAGACAATACCCATTTTCCAGTGATATGCTCAAGCTCAATGAGCCCTACCCAATGTCCCTCGTGCCCGTGTGCTCCCAACTCGTGCGCACCAATCTGAACCTCGATGAGATCGCCAGCCGACTCCGCCCCAATTGGCAACTCGCCACTCTCTGCTTCCTCGTTTCCAATGGAGCTGACTTGAACTTGACGTGAGTCTTTAATCTTTTCAGAGAAAAAATCCGCCAAACTCAACACCCACACACCCTCTAACTATACAATTTTCCCAGAGATCGAAAAGGCGTGAGTGTGCTGGACATGACCGAGGAAACTTCACTCCGCCCGATCGTGGTGCACATGGCGCAAACAAAGCAACGCAACGGAATGCCGATGATCGCACTTAGCGACGACAAATTCGACGGAGCCGAGGCGACGATGTGCACTTTCTCGTGCCTCGACTCGATCGCCACTGTCAAATTGGCGCCGTGCGGACATCGGGTGGCGTGTGTCGACTGTGCGGAGAAGACGGCCATCAGAAGGTGTCCTGTGTGCTATCAGTTTATCGCTAATGCGCAGGATGAACGTGAGATTTTAGTTTGATTGATGAGGCAGTGTTGTTTTTGAGAAAGCCTTTGGAGTTTTCAAGAAGTTTTTACCGCATTTGTAGAAATGTATTGAGCTCCTATAACTCCGTCCACTTTTGGTCGTTTTGGCTCAATTTTTCTGGAATTTTAGATCGATGTTAAGCTACAAATTGTCAGTTTAGCACTCTTTTTGAAAATCAAACATGAGCCTGTAATTGGTGTTTTCTGAAGCTCACTTTTTTAGTTGTTCCCTTTAAAGTGAGCTCCAGAAAATCAATTTTTCTAGGCTCATTTTTGATTTTCATGAACAGTGCTTAGCTAACAATTTGAAGCTCTGATATTAATTTATAACACCAGAAAATTTAAGCCAAAAAGAGCACATGTGGGCGGATTTATAAGATCTCAAATTTATACCCTATCTTTCATACTTTTTGAAGTTTTCTCTCAATTTTTTCACTAAAAACTGAAAATTCCAGACGGTCACCCAGTGCAAATCGGCTGTCGTGCCACCGAGGCGACCGAATTCGACCGCCAGAACTCGCAGTTGTCGGCCGAATACTGTAAGAAGATCGCCGAAGATGCTGCTCGCGAAGCCAAAATCGCCGTGGAGATTGAGAAGCAGAAGGAGCTCAATTTGCTCAAGAAGAAGTTGGAGCAGTTGGAGCTGGAGACGAGCTGTGCCATTTGTATGGACTCGAAGATTGCGGTGAGCCTTTCTTTTCCATTAGCTCAAAACTTTTGGCAAACTCCCTAAACGTGATTTTTTGCAGATTGTGTTCAACTGTGGTCACACGGCGTGTGTGGAGTGTGCTGACAAGCTGAACAAGCAGTGCCACATCTGCAGGAAACCCATCGAGTCGACACAATTGATCTACTCGTGAATACCGATTCCCTTGTACATAACTATTGATGGACCATAATGAAAACGATAAACCTTTTTTTCTGTTTTAAAATTAGAAAACAGTCTGGTCTTCTGATTATCAATCACCACAAACAACACCTTATCACTTTGGGCTCTCTCCGGAGCACACACTATTGCTCCGTTTGACGCACATTAAAGAAAGTCATGCGCTCGAGGTTTTTGGTTTTGTTTTTCCCGTTACGTAATCAATGGACTTTAAATAGAGGGCTCAATTGATAAGAGTTTGGTAGTTTTCTTGAAATTATGAAATTTTTACTTCTTCTCGGCGTTTTTGCTCTTGCAGTCAGTTTTGGAGACGCCGTCAAGCCGAAGACGTCGAAATCACAAAAGTGAGTGTTCGTTGGAGCGCGATAGCATCTTAGTTGGGATTTTTGCAGGGTGAAGATCGTGTACGTGGAGAAAGTGGCGCCAAAACCGGTAAGTGGGTGTGCAAGTGCGCTCTAATGCTAAAACTTGATAATTTTCCAATATCTTTCGGGAAAAATAACAGTTTTGCCGAAAAAAATCTCGAAAATTAACAAATTGTTTGCTGGCCTAGCTCTCCTTCCTAGTCCCCAAGCCACGCAGCTCCAAACTAAACGACCAAAAGTCCATCAGAGCAAACTTGCAGCTCTCGCAATACGAGCTGTGCAAACGAGAATGCGAGATCCAGCGCGACACGCAATCCACGAAAGAACGTGTGGAGCAACTGAAGTGGGAGCTGAATGAGGCCGAGGAGTTGCTCGCCGAGCACAACCGCCACGTGGATGCACCGGTGATTCCCGAGGAGCGGAAGCCGGTGGAGACCGTGCAGACGGTGAGGAAGGCGCCGAGCCGCTACGATCATTTGAAGATGGCGGCGAGCAAGATTGTGGAGACTGGAAGCGAGCTGAGACACGCTGTCACTGGAGGAGGATCCGATAATTGAAACTAACTCAGTTTTTTCGAATTATTTAATTTTTGCATAAATTTTTCTTGTACTAATCTGTGAGAGTTCTACACACCAGTCTTCATGACAACAGCTCCCTCGGAGCACAATTTCACCAAGAAAACTGGGAAAACCAATATTTTGCCCCACCGGATGTCCCCGGTAAAGCGGTTCCAAAAGTTATAGTCGTTCGACACTCTCTTTTGAAAGGTCGGAACTCCAGCGTACCTTGAGTAACTGGGTTAAAACCGACGAACACCCCACTCTGTCGAGTCTTATTCATTGCAATGGACGGACAAAAACCAGGCCGGCGATGAGCGCTATGCTACCATAGAGCGTTCTGCGTCTCTTGACTTTCTGATCTTTCCAAGGACGAACAGTCACATTTTCAATTTGCAATTCTTCAGAACACTTATTATAATGAGATGACCTTCCGGAAATTGGCGCAAATTGCCTTATTCCCATTTTCCGATGGACTTTTGTCCGCCGTCCCCCCTCCTTATTCAAACTGCCGCGCAAATTTCCCCCGGGGCCGTGGCCGCGAGGGCAGCGAAACCTCGGCCTCGCGCCCAAAAAAATTCCACGTTTTCCCACATCCCATTCAATGGCTCTTTTGTATCCCTACCAGAACCGAAAGTTTTCCTATCATTGTACGATTTTCAGAATGCTTCGGTACATTATTCCGCGAAAGAAGGGCAGCTTCGTCATCGCCCTCTTCCTCACTTTCGCCTTCTTCGGCATCGTCTTTTATCACCGAAACGATCACGGACGACGCACCAAGTTCCAGTTTCCGGATATTGGTGGGTAGCAACAAAATTTTGGAGTTTTTAAAGAAAATTTCTGGATTTTCTCGAAAATCGAATGAAAAAGATACTGTACCTGATCGAATAATATCGTAGTTGGATCAGAATTGAGTTCGAATTATATCTAACTTCAAATGAAATAGAGTCGGTGAAAAAAGGAAAAGTCGAGGTGCAAAAGATAGGCGAGCTCAACTCGAAAAAGTTACAATTTTCCTCGGCTTCTCAATTTGTCTGCAAATCTGATGATCCGAAAAAATCAACAAATTTGAAGAAAAACGAAGAAACCCCTCGAAAAATGGAAAATTCACGAACTGGCCTAGCTTTTGCACCTTAATTTTCCCTCTTCCACCAAGAAAGCAGCCACCAATATCGCTCAAATCACTAATATTCTAAAATTGCAGAAAAATACGCAGAAGAACTCGTACGTCTTCCGGAATACTGGAACGGAGAGCTCCACCAAATCCCAGATTACACGCAGAAACGCCACGGTCCTGGAGAGGATGGAAAGCCCGTGGTGCTCTCCGGAGAGGAAGCTCTTCTCGGACAAGCCGACATGAAGAAGTGGTTCATGAACGTGCACGCTTCTGACAAGATCTCACTGGATCGCAACGTGCCAGATCCGCGACGTCAAGAGTGCAAGGACATCAAGTACGACTACGACGCTCTTCCGAAGACCTCGGTCATCATCATCTTCACCGATGAAGCATGGACGCCATTGCTCCGTACAGTGCACTCGGTGATAAATAGGAGCCCGCCGAAGCTGCTCCAAGAGGTCATTCTGCTCGACGATAACAGCAAACGGCAAGAGCTCAAGGAGCCTCTCGACGAGCACATCAAGCGGTTCGGAGGGAAGGTTCGACTCATTCGCAAAACTGTGAGGCACGGGCTCATCAGAGCAAAGCTCGCTGGAGCACGAGAAGCAGTCGGAGACATTATAGTGTTCCTGGATTCTCATTGTGAAGCGAATCACGGGTGGCTCGAGCCTATAGTGCAGAGGATCAGCGACGAGAGAAGCGCTATCGTGTGCCCGATGATCGACTCGATTTCGGATAACACGATGGCTTATCACGGAGACTGGGGGCTCTCAGTGGGCGGGTTCTCCTGGGCTCTTCACTTCACTTGGGAAGGCCTTTCTGATGAGGAACAGAAACGGAGGACCAAGATCACCGACTATATCAGGTCGCCGACCATGGCTGGAGGGTTACTGGCTGCCAATCGAGAGTACTTTTTCGAGATTGGAGGCTACGATGAAGAGATGGACATTTGGGGAGGAGAGAACTTGGAGATCTCGTTTAGGGTAAGCGTCTCAATTGATTTCGCGACAATTATAACCCCATTTTCAGACCTGGATGTGCGGCGGCTCAATCGAATTCATCCCGTGCTCCCACGTGGGACACATCTTCAGAGCCGGCCACCCTTACAACATGACCGGTCGAAATAACAACAAAGACGTGCATGGAACGAATTCCAAGCGTCTCGCAGAAGTGTGGATGGACGACTACAAGCGGCTCTACTATATGCATCGGGAGGATCTGAAGACAAAGGATGTGGGAGATCTGTCTTCGAGAATCGAGCTCAGACAGCGTCTGAAGTGTCACTCGTTCAAGTGGTTCCTTGATAATATTGCTAAGGGCAAGTTTATCATGGACGAGGATGTCATCGCTTATGGAGCGGTTAGTTTGCTCATTTGAACTTCGATTATGAGCTCTAAAATTTGCAGCTCCACACGATAGTGGACAACACTCGAATGTGCACGGACACGCTTCAGAGGGACGAGAAGATGTCGCAACTGTTGGGCGTGTTCCATTGTCAGGGCAAAGGAAGCGCCACACAGTTGATGTCGCTGTCTAAAGCGGGTAATCTGCGGAGAGAGAACACGTGCGCGGCAGTGGAGGGAGGAAAAGTGAGGATGAAGACGTGCTCGAGGAAGGCGCAGTTTAATGATCGATGGGCTTACGAGGTGAGTTCAAGAATTCTAGACTTCAATTAGCGTAAAAATGGAAACTATTCAAAATCAGTGGCTCCCTTGAATTTTGTTTGATTTTCTCAAGTTTTTAGAATCGAAAACGGTGAATTTTGACAGTTCCAGTGTACTTTTTCATCAGAAACTTTGCTATTCAGTTATTTTTCAGTATTTTGGGCCCAATATGGTTTCTGAAATATAACCTGTATTTAAAGCTGCAAAATTTCACATTTTTTCATCAAAAAACTGGAGAAAATCCCTGAAAATTGACTGAAAATTTTGCGAATTTAGGCCAAAAAATTGAAAAATTTTCCCAAAAATTGAGTTTTTGTACTTTTCGTGTCGAGACCATCGAGCCTCTTGGCGCATGTCCCTTTAATTTCTGTTTCAATTTCGAATTTTTCGTTCAATTTTTGAGTTTTGTTTTCTAAATTTTCGAAGAATTTTGCCAAATTACGATGAATTTTTGTTTCAGAATCAGCAAATTCGAAATCTAAAAGAAGGAAAATGTCTCTCGACAGCGAATCTGAAGGCCGGCGACGATGTGATCGTCATGGAGTGCGACGACAAGGATCCCAATCAGAAGTGGCATTTTGTCGATCCAGCGAAAGCTTCTTAATTTAATTATCTAACTAATTAATCAACTAATTATCAATTCTCGACTTTACTTGAACGCTTTAATAGTTTTTTAGGCCACAAACCAAAGTATTTTCACTTTTTTATTGCCAACGATGTCCGAAAATTCCAAAAAATTCCTGTAATTCTAGTCGTTTTTCAAAAACATTCACTTGATGCCTTTTGTTCCAGAAAATGCGCCTTTTTGGTTGTGATATACTGATACTCTTGGGTTTTTATGTATAAATATGGGTTTTTTATTGATTTTATTGTAAATTTTGTATTTTGAAGTTTTGAAGCGTCAAGAAACGATCTGAAATACCTGAAAATATTATTTTTAAGACAAAAAATCGATAAATATGGGTTTCAGGACTGAAAAAACTCTGAAAAATGTCGGAAGGAGAAGCCGTTGTCTGTCTTGCTCCAGGACCCACTGAAGGAGTTTCTTATCCACTCAAAGTGCATTATTGTGGACGTAAGACTCCGCCCACTTTCAGATTGCAACCTGCCGCAGAGTTTTAAAGCAACTTCTCCATTTTTCAGAATGCTCAATGCCTCTGGAGTACTGCGACTACTCGGGCCAGACCGATTTGTGCCGCGCGTGGGCCACCCAGAATGCTCCGGAGCTGCTCGAGGGTCTGGAGATTGTCGAGGAGCCGACGGAGGGCGGCGACGAGAAGAAGAAGCAGAAGAGGGGCGGCAAGGGGTCGAAGAGCGGACCGACGGCTTCTGGCGGCAAGAAGAAGGGCGTGCAGAAGGTGACGTTGCAGAGGGAGCCGAGAGGAAAGAAGTCCGTCACTGTTATCAAGGGATTGGCTACATTTGGTGAGGAAATGGAGGGAAAATGTGGACATTGTACTGAAAATTGACTGAAATCATTAGTTTTTGGGGGGGGAAAGTGAAATTTTGATAGAAAATTTGAAAATTCGAAAAAAAAACGTGAAAAAATCTCAAAAAATGACCGATTTGGACGAAAAATCCATTATTTTCGCTCTCACTACAAAAACTACAAAGACTACAGTGATTACAAAGACTACAAACTACATAACTAGAGCAACACGCTATTTTTGCATACTTTTCATCAAATTCAATGATTTTTCCAGATTTTCCCGACCAATCACATCATTTTTAGCCTAAAACCCCCAACAAAATAAACAATTCATGACCTAACTCTCCAACCTCGTCCCCCAGCCACCTCCCAATTATCGATTTTTTCCAGACATTGATCTCAAAGTGGCCTCCAAACTCTTCGCCCAGAAGTTCGCTTGCGGATCGTCGGTGACCGGCGCCGACGAGATCGTGATCCAAGGAGACGTCAAGGACGACCTGCTCGATCTGATCCCCGAGAAGTGGTCGCAGGTGACCGACGAGCTCATCGACGACCTCGGAGACAAGAAGCGATAACTTATATTTCTGTATTGATTGATACAAGAACAATGAATTTATTTACATGGAGTTTCGAGGAATTGCATAAATTATTGATCGATATTTTCAGTTGTTTCTGTTGGGCGCTTCTCTGAATGCGTTGCCGACGTGGATCCACGCCTTTTTCCGCTCCTGCTCGAGATTCTCACGAATCTGTTGCATTCTGTACTCGTGAAGCTCTGAAAATCGATAATTTCTCGTGGAAAATCAATAAAACTCACTTTCTTTCATACTGTGAATAGTTTGATAATCAGTTTGATCCTGGGTGGGCAGAGGTTTACCGGCGGTTATTCGAGTAGGACGGGCTGCAGAAAAAAATTGGGTAAAAATCAATAAATCATCAAAAAATCAATAAAACTTACAAGTGCTAGCTGGCATTTTATTGATTTTGTTAGAATATGATAGAAATGTGGTTAGAATTGATGGGAATCTGAAAAATGAAAAAATTGGAGAAGGGAAAACGGAAGAGAAGAGAAGAGAGAGCGCAGAGAAGCAGAAAAAGGGATTAGATGGAAAAAAAAATGCTTTTTTACACACTTTTTGCTCTTTTAACACTCTTTTTTATGGAAAAAAAATTAAGAAAAATATTTAAAATCAATAAAAAATGAACAAAATTGGAGAAAAAAATTACCGAGAAAATTGGAGAAAATCGCTGATAGGTGCGGACTTTTGGGTTTCTAGGCTTCCAGGCCATCAGTGATAACTTTTGAAAATCTGGAATTTTCGGGGTTTTTTGTCGATTCTTTTACTTTTTCGTGTTAAAATTGATTTTGTTGTAAATTTTCCGTTTAACTGTTCAAAAAATTACAAGAAAAATGAGCCGAAACTCATTAAAATTAAGCTTAAAAGGGCGCGGACGAGGATCCCGATTTAGGGTTCTTCTTCCATTGCCTGGTGCGATTTTTTGTTTTTTTCTTGACTTTTTCGATGAAATTTTCAATTTCTACAGGTTTTCAATGCATTTTGACATGAGCGATCTGTTCAGAAAAATTTAAAAGCTTTAAATTTATCAAAATATTCTAGAAAATCACCATTTTCAACCGAAAAATCGCATGGAATAGAAAACCGAAGCTCCGCCCACTTTTTAAATTTCCCTTTTTTCTTCATTTTTTCTCAGTTTTTTTTTTAAATCTTCCAGATTTTCTTCTCAAAAAATTATTTTAAAACTTTCACAGATCAAAAAAGTGACATTTGTGTTTCTATTTGCTCGTCGATCCGCTATTTGCTGCCGAGGAGAAATCAGGCAGAAACCAGTTCGAACTGTTCGGAGTCATTTTGGGTGCGGCTCTTTATCAGTGCTCTCTTCTGTTTGCTCATTTTACTTTTTTATTAATCATTTAGAACATTTACGAAATAATTTAGGTGTTAAAAAGGGTTGAGCATTGAAAAATGGGGGAATTTGAAAAAATTGAAAAAAAATTCGAGAAAATTGAAATTTAAAGAAAAACCTTGCAAATTATGAAAAGGACAAAAGAGCTCAATAAAAGAGCCCGAGGAGGACAAAAAGAGCAAGATGGGCGGGGTCACGGACATGTTTATTTGTTCTCTCCAGTCGTCATACCGACCTCTCTCTTTCCTTTGCCCCTTCCACCTTTCCACCCCTCAATTCTTCGTATATTTCTCAGTTTTTAACATGTTCAAAACGCGCTCCATTGAGAATAACTAGTTGTCGTGATTTATATTTATATCCCCAGCATTTACATGTTCAAAAAGAAAAAGAAATGGGTTTCGCTGCGGAGACAAGTTATCCGCCAAGTAGTCGTCTATTCCACGGTGTCCCAAGGTGGAAAAATACCGTAAGAAATTTGAATCGAACTGCAAACAACTGCAAAACAAATTCAAATTTCACGCTCTCTTGCGCTCTCCTCTTTTCGCACACTCTCTCGGCGGTTCAGTGGAGCGCGCTTGCATAGCCCGCTTCGTTTTGGCTTGAATTCCAGAGTTTTCGTGTTTTTAGGGTTAAAAAAGAAATTTATTCGAAATCTGTTCTATGGCTCTTGTACTTTATTGTAAAACCTATCTGTTAATTATAAAATTCAGACAGGAGAAAATTTTTTCGAAAAGTTATTAGAGAGATGCGATTAAACCGAAAAATGACTATTTCTACGCTATTTCAGACATTTTTTGTCTGAAAATTGCTGTAATGCGAAGTTTGCACCTTACTTTCTCATATTCTGTTCAAAGTTTTATGAAATTTTCTATCTGAATATTGAAAAAACGGTTTATTCTGAAAATCACTATTCCTCTAATAACTTTTCGGGGATAATTTTTTATACTCATTTTTTGCTATCGATTAGTGCGTTTTTCCCTTGTCTAAAACAACCATAAAACAGAATTCAAGAAATTTAATTTTAAAACGGTTAAAACGGCCATAAACTGATTATGGGGGGCGTGGCCTAACTCTCTCCACGGTGGGCCGGAGAGAGTGCGAGACGACGAGAGAAAACACTTCACGCGCAAACTGCACACTTTTTGAATTTTCGCTGCACACTTTCTTGTTGGCTACGGTACGCATTTCTCGCCGCGGGACACCGTGCAATGGGAGATCGCTCTAGAGGGGGAGGGCGGGGACTAGGAAAATTCTAGGTCATCGTCAAATTTCTTAATTTTTGGGGATTTTTCTTCTATTTTTTTTCGAATTTTTAGAGGTTGGAGTGGTTTTTCGAAAGAAATTGACTAAGTTGTCAAGTTTTTCAGCAATTTCTAGCCGGAAAATCAGAAAAATTAGGAAAAACTGAAAAATCACCAATTCACGGTGTCCCGCGGTGGAAAAACGCTACAGTAACCCGAAATGCACCGAAAACGCGCAAGCAAAACTGCGCCAGTGGTCGCCCTTGGCGCGTATTTTGTAGCTCTGAAATTATAGCTCAAAAAGCAATTTTCCATAGAATAAAACAACTTGAAGTTTGAAAAAATTAAAATTAACATTTGGATCTACTTTATCACAAAAAATTGAACGACGATCGACTGGAAATGGCTTATTTTCAGCAATTTGAGAAAATTGACATGAAAAGACCACAATAATTAGAGTTCGTCTATGTAAAAGTGTTGAACTTCCATAAACCACACCCTCTGGACTTCATTAACATTTTTCAAACGTAATCTTCACACTGACCACCGGTTTTGAAGAAGTTTTGAGCATGTGTATGGCTTGCTCAAAACTACAGTGTTCAGAAGTATTGCGAGGGTGTAGAAAAAGGAAGATAACATTCTAGACAGTCAGAATAAGCATAGGTTCAATCTTTCACTGATATATTCAGAAATGTCCAGGTTTAGTGAAAGATACTGTAGACTTTCATAATATCAGCGCAAATCACGCAAATTCGAGTCGGGTTGGTTGAAAACAAGTGCTTTCACATACATTTTTAATCAAAAACGTAGATTTCAGATTTTTCAATCACTTCCACCGAAAAAAACTGCGAAAAACTGAATAAAACTCGAAATTTCTCGACAAAATGGAAATTCCTTAATTTTAGTGGTCCCCGAAAATTGGAAATAACTTTCCGAAAACTATTTCTTTCATTATGTTTTTGTTATCAAACTGTTTGGCTCAAAATTCTCTAGAAGTTGTTCAAGAGACATCTGATGAATTCGGCCTACGAAAAAAGTTATGGGCGAAAAAGTGCAAATTTTTCTGATTTTCAGTGCTAATTTTCAGATCGAAATTCAAGCTTTGTTTTCCACTTTCTCGGGTTGTGTTTCATATCAAAACGTAGGGAATTTCACTGGCTAAAACCTCCTCAAGACAATTTTCAAAATAAAAATTGTTTGGGGCTTCTACACAGGGATTTTCGAATAAAAACGGCAAAATAATGCAAACGCGCTCCACCGAATCGCGAAAGATCATGCGTTCGCGAGAGACGCGCGACGACGATGGGATTTTTGCAGTTCTGCGCCCGGGTTACTGTTTTTTTCCACCGCGGGACACCGTGTATTCTAAAGAGAGAAACGCACTTTTTGCCGAGTATTCAATTTCATTTTTTTTTGAATAATTTCGTGTCTTTTGTTTCGTTTTGAAGGGGGAAATTATGAATTTGAAGAAAAGTGAGCCAAAAATTCAGGAAATTTCAGTAATTTAATGTGATTTTGTATGAAAATCAGTGTAAAATTATGAATTTTCAAGTTTTTCAGTGATTTTCTTGCAAAATTCGAGAAAAATGATAAAAAATAAGCTAAATTTTTGAATTTTCTAGTTTTCGCGCCAAAAAATCAATGGCCTAGCTTTTTCTAGGCCAGAACAGAAACTGTCTTGTAAGAAAATAGTAAAACTCGATATAAAACTGATTTTCAGTAGAAATATTGATTTTTCCATGAATTTTAGAAAATTTTCATAAGATTCTCGTTTTTTCGACAGTTTTCTATTGAAAAATTTTGGTCGTGGCCGAGGTTGAAAAGCTAGGCCATCAGGAATCTCCGATTTTTGAGGTTTTTATCGATTTTTCCCAAATTTTAATGATTTTATGATGTTTTTTGTGGAAAAATATGTTTTTCGATCATTATTTTTAACAAAAACCATCAGAAAATCATCAAAATAAACAAATTCACGACTAAAATGGCCTAGCTTTTCCATTATCGACCCCCAGCCACCACAAAAACCCTGCGTCTCTCCAACTCGCACACTCTCTCGCTCCCAAAAAGTACAGCTGGGTAAGATTGCACACTGTCAGTACCATCCACCGCTTGTCGAAAACAACATTGTTTTTTCATTTTCATTCTCATGATCGTGTTCAGTTTTTGTAGAAAACAACATATTTTCTTCAAATTTTCCCATTTTCAAGACAATTTTGTAGTTTTTCAAGCTTTTCAAGAGATTTTATACGAAAAATCTCTTGAAAACTTGAAAAACTTTGAAAAACTTGTGATCTCGATCACACTTTTCGCAATATAGTCACGGAATGACGGGGCAAAGAGAGAGAAAAAAGGGTGTGACTTATGGAGGGTGACTCAGCGATGTGCACTGTACTGTTTCAGGCGCGTTTGTGAAAAAGCGTCGTTTTTATGAAGATTCTGTGCTTGCGTATTTTGCATCAGAACACGCTTTTCGCAATTTTTCTGTGAATTTGATTAGAAAAAGCAAAATTTTTACATTTTTTCATAAAATTATCAGTGTTTCTCGAAGTTCTGATAATGGTGGCCTAGAAATCCAATGTTAGGCCATATGGATTGATTCAGCATGGCCTAGAATTGGTTTTCTAGGCCAGGAATGTCAGAATCTAGGAAATAAGTGCTAATCCTTGAAAAACTGATAAAGAAGCGTGTTTTGACGCACTTAATCAGTTTCTTAGAGCCAGTGACCCAGTTTTTCGTTTTCTAGGTCATCAGTTACACCAATCATTTTGAAATGTTAAGAACATACTCAAATTTATCGATATCTAACCAGGTTATAGATACAATTTAGTTTTGTTTGAAAGATTGTGAGCAGGGTTATAAGAATTCCAATAAATGGTGTCTGCTTCTCGGCGTCTACTACCTAAACACAGACTCTAACTCTCTCGTTGTCTGCGTCTCTCCTAGTAGCATGGCCACATCTCTGTGTGCCTCTGTTTCTCTCTGTCTCTCTCTCTCTCTGTCTCTCTGTCTCTCTGTCTCTCTGTCTCTGTCTCTGTCTCTGTCTCTCTGTCTCTCTCTCTCTCTGTCTCTCTCTGTCTCTCTCTCTCTCTGTCTCTCTCTCTCTCTCTCTCTCTCTCTCTCTCTCTCTCTCTCTCTCTCTCTCTCTCTCTCTCTCTCTCTCTCTCTCTCTCTCTCTCTCTCTCTCTCTCTCTCTCTCTCTCTCTCTCTCTCTCTCTCTCTCTCTCTGTCTCTCTCTCTCTCTCTCTCTGTCTCTGTCTCTCTCTCTCTCGTCTCTCTCTCTCTCTCTCTCTCTCTCTCTCTCTCTCTCTCTCTCCTCCCAGTAGATCAAATCCCCCTAATCAAAGTCAATAATGCGACCTCGCTCTACCGCACTCCTCACTGACCACCACTCCCGTTCTCCTTATCATTGCTCCACACTACACTCTACGTATTCTATCGATCGATGCCGCTGGTTCCAGGATCAAGGCGCATCGCCGCGTTCTTCAGAAGACGTCGCCCTCTGCCACGTCCTCGAGATTCTGAAGATCGACGGGTGAAGACGTCTAATAAGGAAGAACAGAATCAGAATCAGAATAAAAGCGAGATGTCGTCGACGTCTTCGGGAAGGTCGGAACGACGACGGGCCGCTTCGTTGGCCTCTATCTCCACCAATTTCGACCATTTGGCGTAGGTTTTTTTTGGGCGGGATGGCCCCGTTTGAGTTGGATGGTGACGTGGCGCTGGTGATGTGGAGCCGATGAGTTGTAAAGGGGAATTTGGATTTTGTTGTTAGGATTTTGAATGGGGTGATGTCTTTTCATCCACTGTACACTGCGAGGTGAGCATGGCTGGGGGACTAGACGATGGAAAAGTTAGGCCAGCTGCCTTTTTTCGCGTTTTTCTCATATTTTTATGACTTTTCGAAATTTTTTCGGCTAGAAATCAATTTTATCAACTTTTTTAGTCTAAAAACTTTAAAAATCTGTAAACTTTGAACAAAATTATGTCAAAAAACATAAAAAATCAATAAAAACAGGCCAAAAAGCAAAAATGGCCTAATTTTCAAAAACCTAGTCCCCAGAGATCAAAAAGGTGTTCGATTGGAGTGTCATAGTACAGAATTTTACAGTTTTTTATTGATTTTTTTTAATGGAATTATTGATTTTTAGCTGATTTTCGCTGTTTTTAGACAATTCGGGTCTCAAGAATCAGTTTTAACATCAATTTTAACCGAAAAACTTGAAAAAATTGGTCAAATTCTGAATATTTCAACAAAAAATCGATAAAGTAGATCAAATTGCGAAAATGGCCGAGTTTACCGAAATCCTGAAATCCTAGTCCCCGGAGATCAAAAAGATGTTCGATTGGAGCGTTGTAGTGCATAATTTCAACAATTTTTAGCGATTTTTCAAAAATTATCGATTTTCACCTTTTTTTTATACAAATTCTATCAGAAATTTGATGAAAATCATGATTTTTTCCTGAATTCTCCAATTTTCATCGATTTTCCCCTTAAGAATCATTAAAATCCCACAAAATCCACAAATTTCAATGAAAACTGCTGAAAAATTATCAATTTTTGCAGATCCGTAGAAAAATCGGGATGGCTAAACAAGTGGACCAACTATCTGAAGGGCTACCGACAACGGTGGTTCGTGCTCGACTCGAATGCAACTCTCAGTTATTATCGGTAAGGAGACACAGCTGAAATGAGTGCTACCGTAACCGGGGTTACTGTAGCAGTGAATGAGCACCCCCTGGTTTCAAAAATTGGAGAAAAAGAAAAAGGCAAGAACTCGTCGTCCTCGAATATTGACAACTGTGACTCAGTGTTTGAGTTCCATAGTTCGTAGTCGGTGTCTGCGTCTCTCGCCTCTCCATACTCTCTCGCTCTCTCGCTCTCCAGAAACGTAGCTTTTCGTATTTTGATCTAGATGACGTGTGCGATAGAGCGCACTTTCGATTTATAGCATTCTACTCCAGAATACACTGAAAACCAGTTGGTTCTCTGTTTACCAATGCTATTTTTATTTGATTTTTTGCACACCCTCTTCCCTCTCTCTCACCTATTCTTCACATGTTTGAATAAGCCGTCGCTGATTTTTTTTTTTGGTGCTATCGATTTTCTGATTGACACTTTTTCCTGTTCTGTAGACTCCTTGTAGCGAATCAGGGTGATTGATAAGGCTAATGATATGATAATAGTCGGCGGCGTCATAAGGTGGCGAGAACTTGACGAACTTTGAAAAAGTGCGGAGTGTGCAAGTTTGCTCTGTTCGACACAGAATTTGGGCACAAAATGGAAAGAGTTAGAGAGAAAGAGTGCGTACAGTGAGAGACGCAGAGAGAATTTTCTGCGTCTCTACACTCTCTTGTAGGTCAGAAACGGTTAAAATTGTTGCTGACCTAGAAAAAGTTAGGCCATCATGAAAATTTTCAGTTTTGTGCTATTTCTTGAAGTTTTACTGCAATTTTTCCTGAAATTTTATCGTTTTTAACAGTTTTTACATATAAAATGCCTAGTTTTCAAGTTTTTTGAGCTAAAGTTATGGAAATTTATCTCAAAAAACTTGAAAATCTGCAGAAAAAGTTAGTCCATCAAGTTTTGTGCGAATTATTCAGTTTTTCCAGCACTTTTCCTGAAATTTTGTAGTTTTCAACCGTTTTTACATGCAAAATTCACAGTTTTCTAATTTTCTGAGCTTCATGTAAATGTAGCTCAAAAAACCTGAAAACTGAATGGCCGTGGATTTTCTCGGTCATCAATGTTTTTTTCTTCAAAAATAGCATCGAAAATCAAGAAAAAACGCTGTTTTTCATTGATGGCCTAGAAAAAACTCTTCCAACTAGCTTACACCTCTACAATTTCTCGAAATCGTGGCTGAAGCTGAAAAATTGAATAAATTGAAAATGTAGGCCAGATCAAACAGTTGGAAGAGGTTTTTTCTAGGCCATCAATCGAAAATGGCTTATTTTTCGCGCTTTTCATGACTTTTCCAAACCCAACTTGGCACCGTGCCAATTCCTCCAGAATAGTATGCTGTTTGGCCATTTGGAACACCCATTTTCCTTTCTACCGTATCGCTCTCGATCTTTGTCCGATTTCCAACTGATATCCATCTGCAACGTCCCTCCTTCTATTTCCCTCCCATTCCGAATTTCTAGTAGAATGCGTCAAGAAGGATGGTGCCAAATCACTGTCAAATGTTAGCCGAAATGCAAGACGCGAATCAGTTGGACGCGGCAAACGAGACGAGGAGGAAAACGATAATTGATAGGCGAGAGAGTGGGCGGAAGCGAGAGGGCGCAGACATTCCAAGGCATGGCGATAACGATCCGCTCGTCGCCTCCTCCTCCTCCTCCTCCTCCACCGCCTCCTCGTCGTTCTTCTCGCCGTGCCGACAAGACGACACTTTGCCCTCGAACTATTCGCCAGCTTTGTCGTCGACCCCCAGAATTCATCATCGAATCATGGGCACGCTTCGCGGACGCCTTCGACAGGCTCGCAAGCAGATCACCTGGTGCGCGTTCCCGGTGGGAAGACGTGCGCGGCGGAAGCGGCAGGTCGACGTGGACTCGGTTTATGAGTCGGCTTGTGGTGATTCTGTGCAGTATGTGTACAGGGAGCAGGATGAGCAGAGGTGAGCTCCACGGCTTCTGGAGAGCTCTGATTGATTGGAGTTGATGTTGTGCTCTTTTTGCAGTGAAATTGTTTGATGTTAAAGAAAAAAGTTAAAACTCATTGAGAACTGTCATAAACTATCATAATCATTAAAAATTAGATCTATTTGGACGAAAAAGTATCATAAAATATGAGAATTTGTGATATAATCCTTGAATATTTTTAAAATTTCAAGGTATTTGGTCAAAAATCATCATAAAATATGAGAATTTGTCACAAATTCGTTCTAACTATAATTAAAAATGGAGCTTTTATGTTCTGTAACACAAAATTATATAAAAAATCATCATAAATTTGTCATTAAATAGATGCTAATACTAAAAGTTACTATTTTCTCTTCCAGAAATCCCAGCGAAGTTGGCCACACGTGTCGCGGAAGTATCAATTTGCAAGAGGCGCGCATTCATTCTGATAAGGTTGAGTTTTCTTTCTCTTTTCTGAAAAATGGTTATCATTTCAATGCCAAAGAACACTCAAGTTGTGAAATATGACATGAGATTTAGGTTTTTGATAATACAAATGTGCTCCATTGAAAACTAGTTGGATTTCTTTGGTTTTTCACGGTTTTCTACAATTTTGAAGGGAAATTTTTTCGTTTTGGGGGAATGGGGTATATATTTGAATGATTCGAACAGTTTTAAAGCGGAATTTTGAAAAATTTGAAAAATTTTGACATTTGGAACCTTTTTTTGAAGAATTTCGTCAGAATTTCAAAAATGTCGAATTTCATGGACTAAAATTGGTTTTTTAGGCCATGGATTTCACAATTTTTGAAATCGTTCATTTGATCAGGCTGGGGGACTAGAAAATTGACAGGATTGAATCCTAGGCCAGGTCTAGGCATGAATTTTCACGATTTTTACAGTTTTTTCTTCAAATTTCGTTATTTTTCGAGATTTTTTCACAAAAAATGATTGAAAACGGCTCAATGAAGTCATTTTTGACGAAAAATCTCCAAAAGTTATGGAATTTGACTAGAAAATTGAGAAAATTCGAAACAAAACCAAAATTCACGATTCAAGCTGGCCTAGGACTCAACCTCGCCATTTTCTAGACCCCATCTACCAAACCGCATGAAATTTCTCACAATTCAAAAATCCCCGACAATGCAACCACGCTCCAACGCAAATTCTCCTTCCAGACCACCTCGAGCATCGTGATCTCCGGTCAATCGCAAACTTTCCACGTGAAACCGCAAAATGAAATGGACAGACAGCAGTGGATCAACTCGCTCGAGTACATGCGACACAAAGCGGTCACTAGGGCGGAGAGTGGTACGTCTTCTAGATCTTCTGAATTCTGAAGGATTCTGAATTTCCAGAAGAAGACGACGATGCTCAGCTGGCAGTGGCCGACTCGAATCGATCGGATGCTCTCGTCCTTTCTCAACGACAAATTTCGGGGAAACTGTGCGATTTGAAAACGGCCGCGAATATGATGAGTGGGTTAATTGGTCTTAATTAGTGCTAATTAGGGCTAATTAGTGTTAATTGACTATTTAACTAATTACAGTAAAACAAGGCGAAGATTTGAAGAAAGCTCTCAATGGAGTGATCGAGACGGATCGAAATTCGCTGGCTGAGAGGGCTGACTCGTTGAGAGTAAGTTTTTTATCGATTTTTCCAAAAAAAAAATCAATAATCAATACTTCTAGCTGACCACCGACGCAGTGCTCCAAGCCGCCGGAGAATTTGTGGAGCTCTCGGAGCAGTCGGCAAAGAGATTGAACAGAATTGTGGCTCAAGAGCAGCGAGAGAAGGCTCTTTTGCAGGTGGGGCTTCACTTTGAGCACTAAATATGTATCTGTGAGCATTTAGGAGCAACTGGAGGCTCTTGCCAAACAGCACTCTTCGTTGGAAAGAGCCGCCACTCTTCATGGAACTCGGGCCACGCCCCTTTCGGTTTACAGTGATCAGGAGGATGAGTTTCATGATGCTGAGGAGGATTTGATGTGGGTTTTTGATGAAATTTAGGGGGAAATATTGATTTTCAGACGGTTTAGAGGGTTTTTAGATGTTTTTAGACGGTTTTTTCAATGAAAATGATGAAAAAAGCTGTTTATTCAGTGAAAATCATGATAAAGTACATTTTTTCCACTGAAAATTAAATAAAATCATGAATTTCACACATTAACATTGAAATTTTGAAAAGAAAAATCAGCATGGCCTAGTTTTACTAATTCTAGGCCACCACTTTCGGGTCTCGCAACGAAAAATCACATTTTCTGATCTATTTTTGGCGCGAAATTGAATTTTTCCTATTCACTAGACCTTTTTTGAACCAAATATCATAATTTCTCATCAAAAATTTATCAAGTCATGTATTTTTTTAATTCTCAAGCCTTCAAAGTCTCCAGAAGTTTGTCTGCGTCTCTCCTTTTCCCCTACTCTCTCACTCTCACCCCGTTCGGTGCCATATTGGAACAGAGAAAAAACAAGTGGATACATTCACTCCTTTCGCCCCTTTCTTTTTTGTTCATTTCGGGGAATTGTTTCCCTTTTCTTTTCCCCTTCTCAGTCTCTATCTTGAGCGCCTGCGAGAATAGATAATGGAACCACGTGGTTTGAGACACCTTCAGACTTTGATTCGTTTTGGAGCGTTTTGTGCGTTGGAACACGCTTCAGAGTTTTGATTTTTTGGAAAAGTGCATTTTTTGGGGATTTTCGATAAGATTTGAACGGTTTGAACCATTGAAAACTAGAAAAAATGATGGAAAACGCGAAAAGTACAGTATTTTTGTAGTTTTTTCGAAATTTTAAGTGAAAACAACATATTTGACGAGAAATTGCGGACTAGTACTAGTCCGCGATTTGTCGTGAGATATACTGTTTTCTATCAGATTACAACAAAAACAATAGAAAATAATGTTTTCGTTGCAAGACCCATAACTACAGTACCCTTCAAATTTTCCCTATTTTTGTTTTTCGGACACACTGAAAAAAAAAGAACGCGAAACATTATGGAACCAGTTTCCCTTTGACCACCTTTCTCTCAATTTCCCTTTTCCTCTCGGTTGCCACACAAATCTCTACTAGTTTCTCTATATCTCCCTCCCTTTCCAATATGTCGACGAACTTTGCCTTTTTCACTTTCTAATCTGATTTCGTTTTGATTTCGATGCCAAGACGCCATTTTCAAACTGTTAGAGAGTTTTTTTTTGGGAAACAAAGAGATTGTAAAGAAGATTCGGAAAGAATTTAGTCTGAACTGACGGTCACACTTTAAGTGGACACAATTGCGGTTTCGCCTTTTACTGCTTTCACTTTTTGTACGGTTTTTGTACTTTTTGTACTAGTTTTTCGCATTAGAGCGCGTTTTCCTACCGATTTTCATAAGAATGAGCAATTAGTGGCCTAGAAAACTATTTTTAGGTCATCTGGAATGGTTTTCTAGGTCACAATTGTCAAAATTACCATAAAAACTTGAAAAAAGCAAGAATTTTGACATGGCCGAGTTTTTAACATAGGTTTTCTAGTCCCTCAACCAATTTTAGGGGATTTTTTGAATTTTCATTCCAAAACTTGAAAATTTTCAAATTTCCTGCCAAAAATTCATTTTCTCTCTCTCTCTCTACTCTCTTCGACTTCCACGCTCTCTCGTTCGAAGTGCGATAGAGCAACTTTGCACACTCTACGACTATTTTTTCCGTATTTTTTTGATTTCTTCACTGAAAAACTAACAATTTTCCATAAAAACTTTCCAAAAACCACAAATTTTTCAATTCCGGAAAAATGTGTATTCTGACCCAGATTCTTTATTCAATTCTCGATAAAAATCTGCGAAAAAAGTGAAAAAACTATGAAAAAGAAGAAAAAGATGGAAAAAGTTCGGACCGGAAGCAGATGACTCACATATCAGATCCTCTCTGTTTTCCATTGTTTTCCATGAATGTTTTCTACTTTTTGTCGTCCACTGCTCCTCCCTTTTCTTCTGATGATGAATCTTGCACTTTTAGGCTACACTGTAGAAGCCATTCATCATCAGAATCGTATAAATTGAAAAGTTTTCCCCAACAGAAATTTATTTGTGCAGCTTTTCCCCCTTTCTCGCTGCCATAGAAAAGTAGAAAACGGCTTTTTTTTTTGCTCGTCGAGCACTTTTCCCATTTCCCAGTTCAATGCTCATTTCCAGAATGCCGTGCAACTCGACGGCTCCGGGAGTCCACTCGACAAAAGCTGACTCCGTGGCTCACAATGGCTCTGGAGACCCTTCCTCATCGTCCACGACGTCTTCTGCTCTCGTCCAACCAAAAGGCCGTCAGAGAAGATCCACAGTGCCCGAGAGACCCGACCTCCCTATCAATCTGTGGTCCATTATGAAGAACTGCATCGGAAAGGAGCTCTCGAAGATCCCGATGCCCGTCAACTTCTCGGAGCCCATCTCGGTGCTCCAACGCGTCACTGAAGACTTGGAGTACGCGGATCTATTGGAGAAGGGCGCTAAATTGACGACACTGGAGCAGATGTGCTATGTAGCGGCGTACGCGGCGAGCAACTACTCGACGACGTGCCATCGAACGAATAAGCCGTTCAATCCGCTGCTCGGAGAGACTTTTGAGTTTGATCGGATGGACGATTTGGGGTGGAAGAGCATCACGGAGCAGGTAGGTGGATTGGAGAGGGTTTTTTGTTTGGGAAAAGAGCATTCTGGGAGTTCTTAAAGATAATGAAGCACCAAGTTATTTGTGGGCGGAGTTAGAGCCTTTTTACTGAAAATCTAAGGGAAATTGCGCAAAATTGAGACAATTTTATCCTAAGCATCTTATAAGCTTGAAAAGAGCATTACAAAATGATCTATATAAAAATTGGTCCGTTTTATTTGAAAAATTTGCTCAAAAATGGGCGGAGCTCACTGCCCTTGCTTACAATTAGAGCAAGACAATAATGCTCCAAGTCAGTGAGCCTGTTTTTGATGAAATCGAGTAAAAATTGCTGAAAAATCATTCTGAGCAACTTATAAGCATAAGGGGCATTGGAACTCTGCTCCATTTGATTCAAATATCTCCATACTTTGATATAATTCTTAAAATGAGCTCACTGATATTTTTAGAGCAAGACACTGATGCTCCAAGTCATAAGTGAGCCTATTCTCAATTAAATCAAGTTAAAATTGCAAGAAATTCATTATGAGCAACGAAAAAACATAAGGAGCATTGAAATTGTGCTCTTTTTATTGCTTAAAATGGGCGGAGCTTATTTCCCTAACAGAGCAACCCCATGATGATCCAAATAATTCATTTCCCATATATTACACTTTCTATACTTATGAGTTGCTCAAAAGCTCCAAACTCCGCCCTCCTCCCTTTTCGACCTCATCAAAATGTTTCCAGGTGTCCCACCACCCGCCAGCGGCCGCCCACCACGCGGAAGGACGCGGCTGGACAATGTACCAGGACTTTACGATGACGTCCCGCTTCCGCGGCAAGTACCTCTCGGTGATTCCCATCGGCTTCACGCACGTCGTCTTCCCGTCGACGAACTCGCACTTCTCCTACCGCAAGATCACCACCACCGTGCACAACATCATCGTCGGCAAACTGTGGATCGACAACCACGGAGAGATGGAGATCACGAACCACACGACGAACGAGAAGTGCCTTCTGAAGTTCATCCCTTACTCGTACTTCTCTCGAGAACAGCCACGCAAGGTGTACGGAATCGTGAGGGATTCTGAAGGCGTGCCGAAGTACGTCGTCCAGGGCACGTGGGACAAGTCGATCGATATGTTGAAGGTGTCGAATTGGAATGGGAATCAGGAAAAGCCAAAGGTCGATGTGGATGAGACGAGTTTGAGGCGCATTTGGACTGCACAGCCGTTGCCGTGAGTTTTTTCAGTGAGAAATACAAAAAAATGGGCGGAGTTTTGATTATAAATCAGTTATCACATAAAATCCTATTCAAGAGCTGTGTAGTTCTCGTGGAAAATGAATTTGAAGCGTTCTCCACGAGAAGTACACAGAATTCATAAAAAAGAACAATAATAAGATGGAAAGATAATAAAACCTCCAAAAATTTCAACTTTTTCCTATTGGCTAGTTGTGTAGTTCTCGAGGAAAACGATTTTGACTTATTTTCCACGAGAAGTACACAGATGTAATGAAAAAAGAACATTTAATGAAGAAAAGATAGTGAAATCCCCCAATTGTTTCACTTTTCTACCTGATTGATGTGTAGTTCTCGTGAAAAATGACCCAATTTCCACGAGAAGTACACAGATTTCCAATCAGATCTTTCCAAAATTGACCTAAACGAATCCCCGCCCCTCTCACTTTCTATTGGCTATTTGTGTAGTTCTCGAGGAAAACTTACTTTTTTTCCACTATAAGTACACTCATCTTCCCAACTTTAAACACAATTTTCAATTTCAGAAAAGGCTCTGAGAAAATGCACAACTTTACAAAGTTCGCCATCGAGCTCAATGAGCCGGAGGATGGAGTGGCTCCGACTGACTCGCGGCTCCGACCTGATCAGAGACTCATGGAGAATGGAAAGTGAGCGGTTTTTCTTTATAATGTTTCAATCGGAATTAGATCTAGCTACGAACTTTTCCGAGCAGAAAAACGAAATTTTTAATCTAATCTAACTCTTAATTGCAGATGGGATGAAGCGAATCGCAAAAAGTTGGAGATTGAAGAGAAGCAGAGGACGGTGAGAAGACGTCGTGAAGCGGAGAAGGAAGCTGCTATGAAGAGAGGTAATTCTAAGCCAGTTTGAATTTTCCAATTCTTGATGATTTTGAATGATTTTTCAACGAAAATTGATCTATTTGGACAGTGAAAAGATAACTGGAAGCAGTTTTTCGCCAAAATTTCTCGAAAAATCAATCGAATTCAATGAAAAATTGCTGAACATCGTTGAAAATCGAGATGGCCTAGCTTTTCAACGACCACCAGCCACCAAATGCACAATTCCTCATGATAATCACTCAAATCCACACATTTTTAGGCGATAAATACGAGGAATACGAGCCGACGTGGTTCGTTCGAGTGCAGGACGAATCGAACGGAGCCCTGATCCATCAGTACAAGGGAGGCTACTGGGAGGCCAAACAGAGAGCCGATTGGAGCTCCGTCCCTGATATTTTCTGATTCTTCCCCCTGTGCTCCATTCTTTCTGCCACCAACTCATGGGTACACTGTATGAACTATTCCTGCTACTTTTGCTCCCTGTTTTCCCCTCTTTTTCTATGTAAAAATGATACCGTTTGAATAAAGATTTTATTAATGGACCTTATACAGAGGTTTTGGGGGATTTTGATATACGAGAGGAAGAAAATTAGAAAATTTAGATTGAAATTTGTGGAAAACATGAAAAAAATTTAAAAATTTGAAAATTTGACGGTAGTTTTCGCTGTGGGACTCAATTTTTCCGATTTTTTTCATGTTTCAACCAGCCTGCTGGGGCGGCTCACGCCGCCTCAGCATGGCTGGGAAGTTATTCAGAAAAATTCACGTGAAAATGTTTGTATGGGTGGTTCATTCGGTAGCACGTTTGTCTATCGTTCAAAAGGTCGCTGGTTCGACTTTTGTCTACTTCACGTTATTTCTTTCGTTACCCTACATGCACAGAGCACGGCGGCCCAACCTTCCAATAGCCAGAAAAAAAGTCCAATGGGGCGCACTTGCACAGCCCCTCTCGGAGGGCGAGCGGCACTCAATTTTTTGCACTGAATTTTCACATTTTCGCGTTTCTTTGCCGAATTAGAAGCTTTTTCTCAAATTCTCCTGCGCACTTTTATAAAACAGTGCATTGGGGATCCAGAAAACTTTGAAGTAAGCGGTTTGAGTCGGCACAAAGAGAGAAAAGTAGGCTGGAAAATCACGAGTTTTTACAACTGAATTTTCAAACTTTGAATTTTTTAAAAATTATGATTCCACTTTTCCGAAATGTTCGTGCGCACTTTTTTAGCCAGTTGTCTTAGCTTCATTTTGCGCTATCAAGTCAATGAAAATAATTCGAAAGAACTGAGATTTCTAATTTTTTAGATTGTCGAGGAGGGGAAGCGAATTACCGAAAATTGCCTTTTTTTCGTATTTAACTCAAATTTTCAGTCAGTAAGCAATCAATAACTGACATAAACCGTTTTTAAAGTGATAATCTTTATCAAGACGTCAAAAGACTTGAAGAAATGAATTTTTTCGTTGAATATTTTGCTTTGGTAAACCATTTCTAGACTGACACCGCGCCTGAACTAATTCGTCAATCGCCCGACGACACTGCTTCAGTTTGACACCTTGGTTGAATAGATTGACAATTCGCCTAATTAGGCTAACAATTGGACTTATTCGACAAGAACAAAAAATGAAGTTCAATAAAAAGTCAATTATTTATTTTTGCGAAAAAAATATACACATAAAAATCAATATTTTGAATACGAAAATTAATTATCGATAAATATCTGTTTATTTTTTACTCATTTTCGTTGTGTGCGCCTGATTGCTGCCTTTTCTCGTGAATTGACCCATCAAACAGCTGTCCGGACTTGGCAAATGAAGAATTTTCGTCATGCACATTGCGCTGCTGAAAAAAATTGTTACCAATCAAATATACATACATATAATCCACAAAATAGGCGATTTGAACAAAAAAACATAACAAAAAATACGATTTTCGTAGTTTTTTTGAGAAAAAATAAATAAAAAACGGCAAAAAATCGAGAAACGCGCCAACACGAGAATTGCGCCAAGCGAAATGTGCGTCAGCATTCGTCCGGCCCTATTGGAAGGTTGGGCCGCCGTGCAGAGTTGACTACTCATACATACATACATACACAAACATCCCCCAACAGGATTTTAAATATAAGAAAGATTCAAATTTTTTTATTTCCAATATTTTTAGCTGAAAAACATGGAAAATGAGAAAATTTCGGCCTAAATTTATGAAAAGCAGTGAAAAAACTGGAAATTTAACAAAATTACTGTAGTTTTCGCTACGAGACTCACAAGGAATGTGTTTTTGGTTAGGCTTTGAGAATTTTCTATAAATTTGGTCACTGATAGTTTCGACGTCGCTGATTTCGAATCTGAAGTCAGAATTTCTGTAATTGATCTCATTTTTGAGAAAAGATGTGTCAAAGGCATTTTCAGTGCTATTTTCTCCACTATTTTCACGTGTTTACGTGTCGACATTTTCGATAGTTACGAAATAGTGGAGAAAATAGCACTGAAAATGCCTTTGACACATCTTTTCTCAAAAATGAGATCAATTACAGAAATTCTGACTTCAGATTCGAAATCAGCGATGTCGAAACTATCAGTGACCAAATTTATAGAAAATTCTCAAAGCCTAACCAAAAACACATTACTTGTCAATATTGTCCGATTTTTCATATTTTCAGCGTAATCTTCAGTTTTTTCAGTTTTTCATTATTTTTTCATTTGAGAACAGCAAAAATTAGAAAATTTTGGTTTAAATTCATGAAAAACAGTTAAAAATTGGAAAATTTTAACAAAATTACTGTAGTTTTCGCTGTGGGACCCAATTTTTTTAAATTTTTGTTCAAAATGCAAGTTTTTCTTATTTTTTCATTGTTTTTGAGTGAAACTGTAGAAAAAATAACAATTTTGATTCAAATATTGTGTAAAAGTGCAAAAAATACAGAAGAAATGCTCCTTTTGTAGTGAATTTTCGATTTTTCATGATTTTCCCTTTTTTTCTTGAAATTTGATGATTTTTCGAGCTTTTTTGCAAAAATAACTGAGAAAATGCTCAAAAATTGAAAAATTCATAAATTCCCGCAGAAAACCCCTCGAAAAATCATCAATTTTGAAGAAAAACAACAAAAATCAATAACTCCTAAAAATTCAAGCTGGCCTAACTTCCCCACCTCGTCCCCCAGCCATCTTGCACAATATAAGGATATTAGAAGTTAATAATAAGAATATCCACACAAAACATAAAATAATCAGACAAATTTGACACAAAATGGAGCTTAAAATGAATCATGCACTCTCGTTCCGGTTTGCACAGTAGTTCGCACTCTCGACCCCCTCCTCCCAGAAATAGTGAGCGATTCGAGGAGACGCAGACGGTGTTTGAATTGCAAAAAGAAAATAAATATTCGAGAGTCAAAAGAGGATTGTATATTATTCCCCCGTTTTTTTCTGTTCAATCAGTTTTTTTCACTCTATCAAATGTGATGGTTTCAATCAAGGTTTATTCACTTTTTATTATAATTATCTTCTGTATAATGGTCGAAAATGGGTCTTGCCAGTTGGTTCCTTATGAGCAATACATGTGTGGATCGAGTGCTCTTTCCACGTCAATCAGCTACACCTCTACTCTTCTTTGCGATCAGATTCAGTGTGAGTGAACTCCGCCCACTTTTGCTCTTTTTGGCTCAAATTTTCTAGAGGTGTAGAGTAATATGGGGGCTATAAATTGTTAGTTGCAAACTTTTTATGAAAATTTAAATTGAGCTCGGAAAATGGAGTTTTTTGAAACAGTCAAAATATGAAAAGTGAGCTCCAGAAAATCAATAATTCCGCGCTAATTTTAGATTTTCATGAAAAGTTGTCAACTGATAATTTGTAGCTCTGATATTAATCTATAACTCCAGAAAAATTGAGCCAAAAAAGCAAAAGTGGGCGGAGTTATGAGGGAGCAAATTTTGAGATATGCAAATTTTATAAATTCCTGAAAATAACGGTTTCATTAGATTTTCCAGCTAAATTTGAAAATTACAGTGTTATATTATGCATTTCTGACGAGAAGCCAGTTGAGTTCAAATCGCTGCGGTGGGTCTCGCAGCGAACCTCAAGCTCCTTTAATCTCTGTTTTTCTCGACTCTCTCGCATCGCCGCGCTGTCTCACTTTTTTGGCGCCGCGAGACCCACCGCAGCGATTTGAACTCAACTGGCATCTCGTCAGAAATGGATAATAAAGCAATAAATTCTCTATATTTTGGTATAAAAATCAAATTCCAAACATTTTTTTGAACAAAGTTATGACCCTTTCAATTAGCGAACATGGGATGGGACTTTTAAAATGAGTATAACTTCAGTTTAAACAATGTTTGAAAATTGATTTTTACACCAAAATGTAGAGAAATTACTGGTTAATAAACCTGTAAAATTTGAGCTTGAACGAAACATTTTGAGTCAACTTTTTGCTCCAAAAAAGAGCACTAACTTCCCCTAAAACTGGTGCACAATGAAGGCGTTAAATTTGACGACGATTTGCAGAAAATTCTTCATTTTTTCAAATATACGATCTTTCCTATCAATTTTCCAAATTCCCAAACCCTAAAAGTCCTACATATCATATTCCCTGACCACCACCTTCATTTCCAGTAAACCAATGCTGCATCCAACACGATCTCTGCTACTCCTCTTGCCAAATGCCCCAGATGGAATGCGACAATCAGTTCTGTGCCTGTGTCACCTCAATCGTCACCAATCCATGGTGTCAGGCTATTGTTCTTCCGGCTCATTGTAATTTTGTTCGGCTCTTCGGCAATCTGTTCATTTGTCCCATGATGGGGTGAACTTGTATAAATGATGTAAATATTTTATTTTCTGGCGTAGTTTTTGATAATGGAGCTCAAGTTGGGCTCAATAAGAGCTCAATTTTGATTTTAATATTAAGGATGATGTGATAATGCAGATTTGGTGGCCTACTTGTGCAAAAGTTAGGCCACTTCGAGTTGTTGAGTTTTTGACGAATTTTGATGATTTTTTGCGTTTTTTTAAGTTTTCTTCTGATTTTTTTTTATAAAAATGATTGAAAAAGACTGAAAAAAGATGATTATAATCTGTTTTGTCGGAAAAATCAGGAAAACCTGCGAAAAACTATCAAAAATTGAGGAAAAACTAAAAATTTCGAGATTTTTCATTAATTTTTATCATTTTTCGAGTTTTTTTTTTTGCAGAAATAGGTCATTTTTTGTCATTTTGTTCCTTTGGAATCAATTTTTGTCTGGAAAATCATGAAAAACGATTGAAAATCATCAAAATTTGAGGAAAAACTCTAATAATCGTGTTTTTTCTTCAATTTTTTTGCAGAAAATTGAAATTTTTCATGTTTTTGTGCTTTTGGAAATCTTTTTTTGTTGAAAAAATTTCGAAAAATTATGAAAAATTATGAAAATTGAAGAAAAAACTGGAAAAATCGAGAAAAATCAAGAAAAAACGAAGAATTCAAAAAAAAATCGAGATGGCCTAGTTTTTTCTAGTCCCTCGCGGCCACGATGGCAATAGCTGATAAACAATAGTAAAAGTAGTCAATTTTGTCGAAAAAATTGACAAAAAACGATGAAATTTGAAGAAAAACAACAAGTTTAGTGCTGGCCCAGCTTTTCCTCTTCCTCTGTCTCAAATCTCTCAACTTCTATAACCTCTCCCTCACTCTTTCTCAGTCTTTATCACTATTCCAAATTCAAATAATCTCCCGCGCTACAGTACCCCTCCCCTCTCCTCCACTCCACTTCTCCCTTTCGATCTCTCAGCCCCAAGGCGACAAAAATCTACATGAATCAAGTGCCGCTAGTCCCGAAAAACGAACGCGGCTGACGTCTCCTCGATCCCAATGGTGTCTCGAGTGCCTTCGGTGCGCATCAAGGACGAATTTCGATGGTTCCTGAGGAGAAGTTGGGCGGGAATGGAGACAAAGAGGAAGAGAGGGGGAGAAGTGGTTAATGGCTTTCAAATGTTGGAATGATTGGCAGATGAGAGTGGACGAGACAAGGTTACATACTATCAGTTGAATTTATGAAGGTTGATGAGAAATAATCAAAAGTTATAGTTTTTTCATTGGATTTTGAAACAAGCTCATTAACTCCGCCTACTTTTGCTCTTTTTGGCTCTAATTTTCTGGAGTTACAGATCAATACCAGAGCTACAAATTATCAGTTGACAACTTTTCATGAAAATAAAAAATGAGCCGGGAAATTTGAATTTTCCTAAGCTCTCTGAAAATTGTCAATTTTCAGGGTGCTCCGGAAAATTCAAAATTCCGAGCTCATTTTTCATTTTCATGAAAAGTGTTCAACAGCTGATTTGTTGCTCTGATATCAATCTATAACTCCAGAAAATTTGAGCCAAAAAGAGCAAAAGTGGGCGGAGTTATGAGAGCTCAAAGTTGCAATTGATACTGAATCTGGAAAAAAACCAAATTGGGATTTAAATAACACCTGAAACCCTCTGAAAACCCTTATTTTTGCAATAAATCATTGTAATTTACATGATAAAACAACAAAAAATCAAATTTTGCTGAAATTGAGCACAAAAATCAACTATCAGTGTGCTTCTGGACTCCAAATTCTAGAGACATAATGTAACATCATCTGACAAAAATAAAACATCCCCATCGGAGTTTGTAGACGTCAGACCTTCAGGAAGAGATCAGAAGGGGTGAAACGATGAAAAATAAATAATTTCAGATTCTTCAGATTCTGATTCTGAATATAAAGTTTTGTATTTATAATCATAATCCGTCTACACGTACGTACTCCCGTCTGAAGTTATATGGGTTTCTGAAAAGAGGAAGTGAAAGAGAGAGAGAGAGAGAGAGAGAGAGAGAGAGAGAGAGAGAGAGAGAGAGAGACAGAGAGAGAGAGAGAAAGAGAGAGAGAGAGAGAGAGAGAGAGAGAGAGAGAGAGAGAGAGAGAGAGAGAGAGAGAGAGAGAGAGAGAGAGAGAGAGAGAGAGAGAGAGAGAGAGAGAGAGAGAGAGAGAGAGAGAGAGAGAGAGAGAGAGAGAGAGAGAGAGAGAGAGAGAGAGAGAGAGAGAGAGAGAGAGAGAGAGAGAGAGAGAGAGAGAGAGAGAGAGAGAGAGAGAGAGAGAGAGAGAGAGAGAGAGAGAGAGAGAGAGAGAGAGAGAGAGAGAGAGAGAGAGAGAGAGAGAGAGAGAGAGAGAGAGAGAGAGAGAGAGAGAGAGAGAGAGAGAGAGAGAGAGAGAGAGAGAGAGAGAGAGAGAGAGAGAGAGAGGAGAGAGAGAGAGAGAGAGAGAGAGAGAGAGAGAGAGAGAGAGAGAGAGAGAGAGAGAGAGAGAGAGAGAAGAGAGAGAGAGAGAGAGAGAGAGAGAGAGAGAGAGAGAGAGAGAGAGAGAGAGAGAGAGAGAGAGAGAGAGAGAGAGAGAGAGAGAGAGAGAGAGAGAGACGAAAAGAAGCTAGAGTGAGAGTGAAAGAGGCACAGTGATAATGTGAGAGACGCAGACAGAGAGGGAGGGCGCCTAGACAGTAGACGCAGAGAAGCAGACACCATTTACTGAATCGATGTAACACTGCTCAGAATCGTTCAAATGACTTGAAATTTTGTGAGTAGACTGATGAGACATCAGTAAAGCTGTGTCCCAAATTTCAAAAAGATTGGATGATGAAAAATGGAGATATGAGCGTTGCAATTTTGCACTTCCACAAAAAAGTTTGACCATGTCCCTTTAAAACATAACAAGTTACTGTAGCTTTGTTGTCTCTGCGTCTCTCTCTCTCTCTGATTGTGAACCCTTCACTGCTTTCCCCAAACTCCGGGTGTTCACCACCCGGCAGTTTTTTCATCTCGGGCAACATCTGTTTCGGGTCACTCTTCTCACTTTTTCCAATTCGTTCCTTTCAATATCGGCTTTATATATATTTTTATACTTTTAATTTCCTATAAACCTTCAAGGTAAGCTCAGTTAGAGGGAGGAGGGATGAAAGGGAAAAGGAAAAAAGGGGCGTGGCTTCTCAACTTTTTAGGGGGATCAGTGTTGGAGAGGAAGCCGCGGTGACATTAAAAGTGTAAATTATGATTTGCGTCAAGAGGCGGGTAATTGCCCCGGAATTATCATGTTTTTCAAAGTTTTTTGCTAGTTTTGAGAGCTGATTTGCTTTGGGGTGTTGAGCTGGAGCATTTTTTAACTTCGGAACATAGGGGTTGAGCCTGATTTTCAGTTCACTAAAGTTTTGAGCTCGTCGAGCTTGATCCAAATTAGCTCTATAAGAAAAATGAGCCCAATAAGGCAAGTTATAAAACTCGAAGTTTGAAGGCTCATATCTCCATTCTCAATAATGCTAGCTTTCTCAAAATTGGTAGGCACATTCATTATTATCTCATAAATATTGTCTCCAAATTTCAAGTCAATTGAACGATCCAGATCAGAGTTACAGCGATTCCAGTAAATGGTGTCTGTTTCTCTGCGTCTACTGTCTAGAGCGCCCCCTTCCCATCTCTCTAGTTGTCTGCGTCTCTCATTCTGTGTTTGGCGGCTCATATCTCTTTTTCTACTCTACCGATTTTTTGAAATTTGGAGAGCAGATTTAACAATATCTCATCAATCCATAGACAAAATTTCAAGTCATTTGAACGATCTAGAGCAGAGTTACAGCAATTCCAGTAAATCGTGTCTGTTTCTCTGCGTCTATTGTCTAGGCGCCCTCTCTGTATCCCTCTCGTTGTCTGCGTCTCTCTCTCCCTCTCTCCCTCTTTTTTCGAGCTCTTCAACTCTCCAAATCACCAAATCCCCTCCAATTTCCGTCCCCCACCCAAAATCCATCACATGGCTCCAGTTAGTCGTCTGCCCTCCCCTCCGCCGGTGATAAATGGCACCGCCCGTTTCCTCAACCCCTCTCTGCGTCTCCCCCTTTCACCACACTCTCTCCATCGTACTGTTGCACACACACAAATTTATGGAAATTGGAATAGAAACAGAAGAGATGGAGGAGGAGACGGGGCGGAAAGTGTTTATGTTCGCGTTGATTATTTTACGAGTGCACATTATGGAAACGAAAGAGAAAGGTCATATTTCAGAGAGCGAATCGGCAACTGGAGCACACGGAGAGAGAGATGGAATCGCCTCCCAATTTCGCCGCACACTTGGCGAGTTTGAGAAGTGAGTTAGGGTCTCGTAAATCTACCCAAGGTATCGTAAATCCACACTAACTCGCCGTAATTTTACCGCAGATACAGTAGACCTCGTAAATTTGCATGAACTTCCGTAAATCGACACTAACACTCGTAAATCTACCCCAAAAAAGATTGGCTTCCCGTAAATCTACCCCAAGGTACAGTTGCCGCTGTAAATCTACACTACCTACAGTAGTTTTCCAGAAATCTACTTCGAGTACCGTAAATCCACATTTAGTACAGTAATCCTCGTAAACCCACATTGTCTCTCCGTAAATTGACATAAGCATTCGTAAATATACACTAGGTACAGTAACCTCCGTAAATCTACACTAGCTACAGTAGTTTTCCAAAAATCTACATCGAGTACCGTAAATCCACATTTAGTACAGTATCCCTCGTAAATCGACGTTAGCATTCGTAAATATACACTATGTACAGTAATCCTCCGTAAAACCGCACTAGATTCCTCGTAAATCCACCCGAAATACAGTAATACCCTGTAAATCCACCCAAAGTACAGTAGTCCCCGTAAATCTTCACCACATTAGACTAGCTCCCCGTAAATCTACCCCACCTACAGTAATCCCCCGTAAATCTACCCCTGCTACAGTAGCCCCCCCCCCCGTAAAACCACCCCAACTCACGTAAATCCACACTAGATCCTTGTAAATCCACCCCAGGTACAATAGTCCCCCGTAAATCTACCCCAAATCAGGTTGGATCCACGTAAATCCACTCCAGCTACAGTAGCCTCCTCGTAAATCTACCCCAAATCAGTCTAGTCCCCGTAAATCTACCCCACCTACAGTAGTCCCCCGTAAATCCACCCCAAATACCATTATTCGACCAATTCCCACACAAATTATTTATGTAGCGAAGACATTGACCTCATTAGCATCCCGCTGAATTTTAATTTATTCCCACTTTTTCCCCAAATGACTCATTTTGACACCTACAGTCAGAAAAGAGCCCGAAGAGCTCAATATTCGTTTTCGTATCCACCTTCAGAAGAAGAATAACATTGTATCCAATTTCCTGATCGGTAACCCGCCTTCATAATCCCCACGTCTTCTCAATTCAAAACCAGTCAGTCAGAAGCGAGTGCTCCAACAACAAAGCCCCCCTGCTCCGATCCATATATCCATTATTTCTACACCATAAAAGAGCGATAAAAGGGGGGTAATTGTGTCGGCCACCAATTATGCCCAGGTACAGTGGGGTGGTGCCCCGTTCGCAGCGAGTCGTCCGCTTTTTGGCGGATGCCAGAGCAAGGCTTGGAATTGGGCCAGCAGGTGGGTTTTGTTTTATGATAGTGATCTTAGGTACAGTAATCCTAGTTTATTGATAAAAAGTTGATTTTATAGTAAAAAGTGGATAGTGAATTTTCGTGCAACTTCGAGCCCTCATAACTCCGCCCATTTTTGCTCTTTTTGGCTCAAATTTTCTGGAAGTTACGCATTGATATCAAAGCAACAAATTAACAGTTGTCAACTTTTCTTCTGATATTAATCTATAACTCCAGAAAATTTGAGCCAAAAAGAGCAAAGTGGGCGGAGTTATCAGGGGTTAAAGTTGTGGGGTTACTGTACCTCAATGTTTTGTTTGATTTTATCATTTTTTGTTAGGTGGGTTTTGTTTTATGATAGTGATCTTAGGTACAGTAATCCTAGTTTATTGATAAAAAGTTGATTTTATAGTAAAAAGTGGATAGTGAATTTTCGTGCAACTTCGAGCCCTCATAACTCCGCCCATTTTTGCTCTTTTTGGCTCAAATTTTCTGGAAGTTACGCATTGATATCAAAGCAACAAATTAACAGTTGTCAACTTTTCTTGAAAATTGAAAATGAGCCAGGAATTTCGATTTTTCGCACACCCCATGAAATAACGAAATTTTCAAGATGCTTCAGAAAACTCCGAATTTCGAGCTCATTTTTAATTTTCATAAAAAGTGCTCAACTAATGAATTGTAGCTCTGATATGAATATATAACTCCAGAAATTTTGAGCCAAAAAGAGCAAAAGTGGGCGGAGTTATGAGAGCTCCAATTTTGATTCAAGCTTTCTTTGAAAAATCAATAATTCCGAGCGCATTTTTAATTTTCATAAAAAGTGTTCAACTGATAAATTGTAGCTCTGATATTAATCTATAACTCCAGAAAATTTGAGCCAAAAAGAGCAAAGTGGGCGGAGTTATCAGGGGTTAAAGTTGTGGGGTTACTGTACCTCAATGTTTTGTTTGATTTTATCATTTTTTGTTGGAAAGTTGTTTTGTAGATGGGGAAAATGAATAGATTACGGTAGAATACTGTAACATACTGTATATTTGAAAAATACAAAAGAAAAATAATCTAGCTACAGTAATCCTTTAAAAAAAATCGAAAAAAAATCTCGTTTTTTCATCATTTTTTCCATTTTTTTTCACTTTTTTCAAAATTTCTCACTTTTTCAACTACCAAAATCGTTTTTAATCTCTTCTAATCAGTAACTCCCCAATTCTGAACTACTCTGGATTACTGTAAAAAGCACAAAACTACAGTAATCCTCTCAGCCTCTTCTGCTTTCTTCCATTTTCTCACTTCTACTTCCTCCCAATACCTCCTCTGACGTCTTCTGACCCTCTGACTAGTAAACTTGTACCTCCAATCCGACTACGGTAGCTCTCTCGTGCGTCAATCGCCACCACTCCAATTTCCTACTGATAACAATGACATTTCCGATGAGGTGTGGCCGATTTTCGGATGTCGTTTTAATTTCCGAGGCATAAAAAACTGAAGTGGTGGCTTTTTTCCAATTTCCGGGGTGTCTAGGGGGCTGAAAATGAGCTGAAAATGCTGAAAATAAGCTAAAAATGGCTAAAAATGAGCTGGAAATGGCTGAAAATCTTTAATAGAGATGTGTGTTTTAATTGAGATGGAAATCTTAAGAGGTATCGAACAATTAGGACAAACAAATC
The DNA here is from genome assembly GCA_963572205.1 of Caenorhabditis imperialis. Taxonomy (NCBI): domain Eukaryota; kingdom Metazoa; phylum Nematoda; class Chromadorea; order Rhabditida; family Rhabditidae; genus Caenorhabditis; species Caenorhabditis imperialis. The sequence continues at coordinate 7,870,827 of OY751541.1, forward strand.
TCCCCCGACAGCCTTTTTTCGCTAGAGGTCATTCTTTTTTTCTTTTCCCTTCAGTTTTTATATACTATAAACTATATATTTATACCAAAGAGCACTTCCTCCTCCTCATCATTATTATTATAATCTTTGTCTTTTGTTAAAGCTCTATTGCTCCACAACTCTATATCCCTGCAACCCCCACATCTCTCCTCCTGATAAGAAAAGGGCAAAGATCGTAATTAATTGGATTGGCGGTCTTGTGTGTGTTCTTTTCCAAGAGACGGAGGGGGAACAAATGAAGATTGAGCGATTTCAATCGCGGATGAGACGTTTCTCGGCCGCACAGGTCGCGAGAGAGGGAACAGCGAACGACTTTTCGTAAATCCACAATAGCTCTCGTAAATCTACCCCTAGTACAAAAGTTTCTCGTAAATCCAACTGAAAAACTACAGTAAGTTTCGTAAATCTACACTAGCATCTCGTAAATCCACATAAACTTCCGTAAATTTACATCAGTTTCCCGTAAATCCAAATAGGGTTCTCGTAAATCTACACCAGAAACTTTAATTGGTCCCGTAAATCCACAGAAACTCTCGTAAATCTACATTTAAGTCACAGTTAGTCCAAGTAAATTGACACTATGTCTCGTAAATCCAGGCTAGCATCTCGTAAATTGACCACAAGTCATAACAACTTTTCTATACTCAGGCGTACTTCCCTTTAGTGCACCGTAAGTCTACACTAGTCTCTGTAAATCCACAACAACTCTCGTAAATCTACAATAGGTATCGTAAATCCACACTGAAACTACAATAAATATACTCTAGTTTGTAGTGGGCCTGCGTAAATCCACACAAACTCCCGTAAATCCACCCCAAAACTGCAGCAGTGTCTCGTAAATCTACACAAGTTTTGCGTAAATCCACACAACCATTTCGTAAATCTACACCGAAACTGTACTAGTTAACCGTAAATCCACATCAGACTTCCTCATTTTTTGCCGACCTACAGTATTTCTTCGTAAATCTACCCCAAATTTGACTTGGACCTCGTAAATCTACACTAGTTCCCCGTAAATCCACCCCAATCTTAACTCACTTCCAGTAAATCCACACTAGCTCTCCGTAAATCTACCCAAATCTTAACTGACATTCAGTAAATCTACACTAACCCCTCGTAAATCTACCCCAAATTTAACTGACTTCCCGTAAATCCACACCAACCTTCGTAAATATACCCCGTGTTACACGGTCCTTCCCGAAAATCCACACCAACCTTCGTAAATCCACCCCAACCTCTACCTACACCTCTCTTCCCCCGTGAATCCACACCTCACTTCCGATAACCATCCGCATCCCAATTCACACTTTTTTCCATGGTTCCTGTCCACCTCCTCCCCATCCTCCTCTTTCCCTATTTCCTCGCACTCAGCAGGCGTCCTTTTATAAACGAACATGTAAAATGGGCGGATTAGAATGGGCGAAACACAGTGCGGCCCCCCGAATGCAATAAAAAGTTTTGGGGAAAGAGAAGAAGAGAGAGAAAAGAGGAGTCGATTTTTATGATTTTGTACTTTTGGATTACTGTAGCTTTTGCCAGCGTGTCGATAAATATTTGTCGAAATCGCCGCGTCGAAAACGCCTTTTTTTTGTGAGGAGCCGAAGAAGATCAACAAAAAAAGGCGCTTGTCGAGTGGTAGATCGAAAAATTATTTGTTTTCTCCTTTTTTTTTTTAGTTTTTCAAAAAATTGTAAGTAAGAAAGTGCGCTCTATGGCTAACCTCTAACTGGAGAGAGTATAAGAAAGTGAGAGAACACAGAGAAACAACGAGAGACCACACTTCCATCAGAGACGCAGACAAACCTCCTCCGGTGGTCGCACACTTTCCAGACTACCGTAATCCACTCGTCCTTTTCAAATATTTGCGCCTCCTGGCTCGGAAACGAGAGAGCGTGGGAAATGGAGAGAGTGCGAGAGAAAGAGGGCAAACGGGAAAGGGGCGCCCGAACTGTGTTCCATATTTTATCAGACTGTGTACTACTTTTTGCATTTTTTGTCGGCTTTATTCGGTTTGAAGAGGTGATTTTTATATTGAATTTATTGGGATAAGGGATAATTAAGATTATTAAAGAGGGGAATAGGGAAAAATTGGAAAAATGGGGAAATAGGGGAAAAACTTTTAAAAAAATTAAGAAAAATGTCTGAAAATCTATGAAAAACTGAGGAAAAGTGCTAAAAATCTGGAAAAAAACCAGCTTTTCCCTCTCACTATCTCTACACTCTCTAACTTTCTCTGCATCTCTATCTCCTCTCCTTTTCTCACTCAAAGTTTAAAGGCGCATATCTCCATTTCAAGTCATTCAAATTTTTTGAAATTTCGACAGCAGATAAATCAATATCTTGTCAGTCTAATCACAAAATTTCGTGTTATTTGAACGATTCTAAACAGAGTTACAGCGATTCCAGTAAATGGTGTCTGCTTCTCCGTCTCCCAGATTGACAACTCATAACTCCATTTCAAATAATCCTGTCTTTCTGAAAATTAGAGAGCAGGTTTAGTAATATCTCATCAATCTATCCACCAAATTTCAAGTTGATTGGACAATTCTGGGCGGAGTTACATCGATTCCAGTAAATGGTGTCTGTTTCTCTCTCTCCCAGATTGACGACTCATAACTCAATTTCAAGTCGACCAATCTTTTTCAAAATTGAAGAGTTGATTTATCAGTATCTTATCAATCTACCCACCAAATTTCAAGTCATTTGAACGATTCTGGGCAGAGTTACAGCGATTCCAGTAAAAGGTGTCTGTTTCTCTGCGTCTACTGTCTAGGCGCCCCCTCTCCACCCCTCTAGCTATCTGCGCCCTCTCTCTCTCTCTCTCTCTCTCTCTCTCTCTCTCTCTCTCTCTCTCTCTCTCTCTCTCTCTTCTCCCTCCCTTCCTCCCTCTAACCATCCCCCAACAAAAAAGCGCTGGGTGGTCGCAGACAGGGAGGGCGCTCCTTTTCAAAAGTGTACTCTGTCTGCGTCTCCTCGTCCGCCACACTCTCTCTCTTCCCCTCGCCCACTTTTGATATGTCGCGGGGCGCGCGCGCCTTTAGGAGGGAGGCTGAGCAAGAGTGCGAGCGCTGTGAGAGAGAGCGACAGACAGACGGCACTCGGAACGCTCTCTCTGCGTTCTTCTTCTTTTTCCTCGCGAACTGGGAGGCGAGGGAACTGTTGTTTTTTGGGGAGGGGTGTAGGTTTTGGGGGGAGTTTTGGAATAGGGATGAAGTGAATGTGATGAAAATGATGTTGAAATTGATATGAAAGTTTGGAAAATTATCAAGAAATTGATAATTTTTCGCAATTTGTTATCAGTTTTCAAAAAATTTGTGAATTTTTCAATTTTCTATGATTTTGCTTCGAGACCCTAAAATCTTTGAAAATCAAGGTTTCTTCACGAATTTTTTTTGATTGTTGCGTTGATTATTATACTTCATCGTATTCTCCATAAAATTCTGCGCATTTCGATACCCATATTGTTGTAGTTTATAGTGAATTTTTGATTTTCGCTTCGAGACCCAAAAACACTGAAAATTCAGGTTTTTTCATGAATTTTTTTTAGTTTTTCTTTGATTTTCATATTTTATCATGTTCTCCACAAAATTCTGAACATTTTGATACCCAAATTGTTGTAGTTTGTAAAGAATTTTTGGTTTTCACGTCAAGACCCAAAATTGTCGCTTCGAGACTCAAAAATCAAGGAAAAACGTGTTTTTTCATGAATTTTTCTAGTTTTTCTATTGACTTTCATATTTCATCGTATTCTCCATAAAATTCTGATTATTTTGATATCCATATTGTTATAGTTTGTAATGAATTTGTGGTTTTCGTGTCAAGACCCAAAATTTTCGCGTCGAGACCCAAAAACCACTAAAATTCATGATTTTCTTGATTTTTCTTTTTAAATCATATTTTTTATCGTGTTCTCCATAAAATTCTGATTATTTTGATACCCATATTGTTGTAGTTTGTAGTGAATTTCTTGGATTTCGCTTCGAGACCCAAAAATCACTGAAAAACATGTTTTTTTCATGTTTTTCTTGATTTTTCTGCATTTTCATATATTTTATCACGTTCTCCATAAAATTCTGCTCATTTTGATACCCATATCTCCATACTTTTATCAATTTCATTTTCCCGCCATTTTTTTTTCCAATTTTCGCTTCGAGACCCAATCTCGCATTGAAATTGAGCAGTTTTGATCTACCCTAATCTTCTTCTTGTTATCAGCAAAATACACCAGAAATGCGATGAAATTAGCGAAAAACAGGTAGTAATTAAAATTCCGGGGGAAGGAGGAGGAGGAGGGAGGCGCCAAATCAAGGCCACCCATCCGACAAATCATTCTGTTTTCTTTTGATCTACACCGAGGGTTACTGTAGTTAGAGGGGTACTGTAGGTGACTACTGTACTTTTAACAAGCTTAAAAGGTACAGTAACCCACAACATTAATCCAAAAAAGGTATTGAAAATTGATGAAAAGCAGGCTAAATGTTTCGAGGGGCAGGACTAGATCAAAACGTCAAGTAGGTCAAAAGTTTTTTGAGCTACAGTAATCAAAACTACCGTATACCAAGTAGAGTACCCCAGAAACTTTGAAGACCTTGCGAATTAAATAAAACGCTAACAAAAGGCAACATTTGATACCCTCCCCCTTCATTCAAACATTTTGAAAGGGAGGCCTGTCGGGTGGCCCATAAATCGTTCCGTCCCTCTTCTCCATCGTCTCCGTCGCCTCCTGTTTCACTTCCAACAACGACGATCTAATTCAGATCTCTCTCAAAAATGACTATAAATCTCGAGGCCCCATTTCTTTAGTGGGCGTTTTGAAAATTAGAAAGGGATTTTGAAAAAGGTCGGTCTCCCACTGTGCAAACAGGACAATACCTCCCTGCTTCTTTTCGCTACTTTTTTCCTTCTAACCTTCTTTCTTTTTTTGTGTTATTTTCTCGTTCCCTGTTTCAGTAGACTAATTTTAATCTTGATTTTTGAGTTCTCCATGAAATTCCGAGCATTTTGATATCCATATTGTTGTAGTTTGTAGTGAATTTATGGTTTTCGCTTCGAGACCCAAAAATCAAGGAAAATACTGTTTTTTCGTGAATTTTTTGATTCTTCTTTGGGATGTTGTAGTTTATCGTATTCTCCATGAAATTCTGATAATTTTGATACCCATATTGTTGTAGTTTGTAGTGAATTTTTGGTTTTCGCTTCGAGACCCAAAATTCAAAGAAAATCGTGTTTTTTCAAGAATTTTTCTGATTTTTCTTTGGGATTTTATAGTTTATCGTATTCTCCATAAAATTCTGAACATTTTGATATTTATATTGTTGTAGTTTGTAGTGAAAGTTTGGTTTTCGCGTCGAGACCCTAAAAATCAAAGAAAATTAAGATTTTTCGTTAATTTTTCCAATTTTTCTTCTGAATGTTATAGTTTATCGTGTTCCTCATGAAATTCTGAGCATTTTGATACCCATATTGCTATAGTTTGGAGCATTTTTCACAATTTGTTCAAAGTTGGCTCGCGGAGCATCTGTAGATCATATTTTTAGTGGTTTTTTCGAAAATTTCTGTTGTTTTCTTGGAAAATGTGTATTTTCATGATTTGGAGTTAGTAAAAGTAACATAAAAATGACGGACTAGAATTTAAAAGTATCAAAAATTCGGTCATTTTTCAAAATTTTTCAAAACTTTCAAAAAAATCCTAATTTTTCTGATTTTGCAACTATTTTTTCCACATTTTTCTCAACTTTATCGATTTTTTCTATCGAAAACTATCTAGAAAAATTGAAATTACCATCAAATTCCCAAAGAAAATCGCTCAAAATCAAGAAAACTAAAGAGTGGAGACGCAGACAGTTAGACTGTCTGCGTCTCTACACACACTCTCTCTCTCTCTGTCCACTAGAGCGCACTTGCATATAGCTATAAAACTGAAGTTCTTCCATTTATAAACTTGTCAATTCCATTCCACTTTTCAGTTTTTTTATCGGCACTTGGAACATTTTATGGTGTAATATCCCTCGGTTTTCATAAAAAATAAAATACATGGAATTTTTAATGGTAATAAAAAGAAAAAGAAATGTATCCTCTAATTAAGCCAATTAGCGATTGCCACCCACTCACCCACTACGACGCTCCGAAATCCCGTGCACACTTCCTTTTTCCGATATCTCATTTGCCCCCTCGGCCGCCGCCGCGCCTCGGCCCCCACGGAGCAGATGTTTCGTGCTCTTTCTCTGCGCTCTCCTCGTTGCACACACTCTCTCGTCGGAGAGAACACTTGGCCTTCTGAAGTCGGCGGCCCTTTTTTCCGCGAGGACCATCTGCGTGTAGTGCATGTCTCCCTAGTTAAAAATGCTCTTGGCGCCCCACTCTTTTCTTTCTCTCTCGTTTTTTTCTTCGCCCGGGAGAGAAGTGTGTTGCGTTTCTTTTCGTTATAGTTTGAGGGGAGTCGAAGAACAATGTTCGGGGTTTGTTGGAGAAAAGAGCAACGTTGGAGCTCATTCTGAAAAGTTTTGATTCGACAGTTTTGTTCAAAATAAGGAAACCTATCACTATGAAAAAAGATCATTTAAAAATATCCACTGAGCGCCGAGAAAAAGCGATGGAAGAGAAAACCAAATTTTGGGTTTCTTTTCCATCCGTTTTTCTGGGTGCAGAGTGAAGTTATCAGGAATTCCTTAGATAGTTTTGTAGCGTTTTTAGTGCTCAATTAGCTTATCAAAACAGTTTTTAGAAAAATTGACCCTGAACCGAGAAAAAACCAACTCAACCAGTGATAGTCAACATTTGCGAAAGTTCGGCCACTGGGTTTCCCCGGCTCTAGGCCATCTTTTTCGAAAATTCTCTTGATAGTTCTGATGCGTTTTTAATGCTCTATCAGTCTATTAAAACAGTTTTTAGAAAAATTGACCCTGAATCTAGAAAAATGACTCAAAATTAGTAGTTGCAAAATCTCGGCCACCTGATTTTCTCGTTTCGGGGTCAATTTATCGAAAATTCCTCTAACACATTTGATGAGTTTTTAGTGCTCTATCAGAATATACTTTTGAAATTTTGATTCTGAACCAGGAAAAACGACTGAAAAATGGCACTTGCAAAAGTTCGGCCACCTATTTTTCTCGGTTCTAGGCCATCTTTTTGGAAAATTCTTTCGACAGTTTTGTAGAGTTTTTAGTGCTCTATCAGCCTATCAAAACAATTTTTCGAAAAACTTTTTCTGAACCTAGAAAAAACCAACTCAACCATTGATTTCCAAGATTTGCAAAAGTTCGGCCACCTGTCTCGGTTTTTCTCAGTTTTTCGCCGTTTTTTCCAACTTTTCCCCAATTTTCAAACATTTTTCTTTCATAATTCCATTCACCACTCAATTCTAATCATTTCAACCAAGACACATTCTTTTTTTCTATCAAGAAACACTCACAAAACTCCAAAAAGCGCCAGGTGCAAACCTCGGGGCCACGCCCCCTTGAAATTCGATCCATTTCCCGACCCCCTTGGCTCTTTTTCTCTCTTGCTCCTTGAAACGTCACCTACAGTAATCCTCCCCATTTTCATCAACTTTTTCATCGCATCAAACACTCTCTCTCTGCTCACATCAAATGAAATCTTTCTTCGTCGCAGCTCCCAACACCTAATTAGGCTAAAACTCGAGAGAGAGGGTGGAGGGTGCAGAGAAAGAGAGGGGAGCCGGCGGCCGGAATCAAAGTTTGGAGAGGGGGGCGTGTCGGATTTCCAATTACGCTGGGGTTACTGTAGGTGTGGATTTACGCCGTCGCTGTACAACTCATTTTTTGAGCTCCGGGCGTACCTGGCTCCCAATTTTTTATGAGTAGCGAGCAGCTGTCATGATAGGAGCCGATGATTCACATTTCGCCTGATGGATCCCACTGATAGCGGCGATTTTGTGGGGGGATTTTGAGTGTAGAAATTGGAGAAAATTGAATTTTTGATTAAAATCTATGAAAAGTACTCTAAAAATCACTTTTTATGAGGAAATTTTATCAGGAAAAGTGGAAAAAATGGGTGAAAAAACGATTAAATACCGTAGTCTTTTTAAAGGCGCATCGCTAAATTCTTCTTTTTTTCATCTAATTTGCTATGCGCCTTTAAAGTTTCTACAGTACTTTTTCGGCTTTTTCGATGATTTTTTCTTTCTTTTTCTTCTTTTTTTCTCCTTTTCTCTCATTTTCCCACATTTTTTCTCATTTTTTGTTGCAAAAACTACAAAAAAAAAACGAAAAACGCAATAAATTAGCATATTCGTTCCTCCACGTCTTCCTCGTTCTTCTTCGCGGCGGGCCGTGTCAGGCGATAGTGCAACTCCATAAAACCGCCGAGCGGCCCGACGCAAAAATAGTGTGAAACTCGCCAGAGACGCGTCGTTTTTTCCTCTCCGTCTCCCCTCCCACCGCACTCCTTCCTTCCAGCAGCAGCAGAAAACGAACCCCCCTTCTTCGTTTTTTTGTCCTCTCCCTCCTTCTCCTCCTCGCTTTCCTCCTCTTGGCTTCTCTTCGCGTCGGGCCGAAAGGGAACCCATAAAATGTGTGCGCCGCCGTCGGTTTATGGGGGGCGGGCTGAATGTTTCGAGGCGATGGGGAATTGGCGCCAGATCGAGAGGCGCGAGAGAGAGCGGAGAGAGAGTGCGCGGGGTGGAGAGAGCGAGACGGTTGGAGAAATTGCAGGACCCTGGGGCTCAGTGTGCTTTGCAGCCAGGCGAGATTAGAGAGGGGCGGCAGAGCATCGCCATGGACGGAACGCGTGCTCTTTTTCTCTTTTTCCATTTTTTGCTCTTTCGGCATCTTATCTTGTTGGCGGGAACTGAAAGAAAGTAGTCCTCATCATTTTTTTCTCCTGAAATGGAAAAATTTGATCGGAAAACAAGAAAAATCCACAAAAAACAAAGAAAAACATCAAAAACCTCCAAGAAAAATTGAAAATCTTACTGTAGTTTTTAAAGGCGCATGCCCCTTTCTGTCTTCGAGTCTCGAAGCGAACACTCAATTTTGAACTTTTCTCTGAATTTTTGGGTTTTTTCGGGTATTTTTCAAGAATTTTAATTTTTTCAGCACAATTTTTCAATTTCTGGAGACAAAAAACAGTTTCTCATTAGAAATTTTAAAATTCTCTCCTATTTCGATACATTTTTGATTTTTTCCTTTCAACAAGACCATAATTTTTTAATTTTCTAAATTTTTATAACCTGAAAAGCTAAAAAATCGATCGAAAAATTACAAAAAAACTATGAAAAAGCTCGAAAATTTCCAAAATCAACCAAAAAATTGTATAAATCTTACTGTAGTTCTTAAAGGCGCATGCCTCACTCTTTTCCCGATTCTCGAAGCGAACTCTCATTTTTCAAACTTTTTCCATCTTTTTTCTTGATTTTTTGACTTTTTTCATCATTTCCTTTCTAATTTTCAAATTCAAATGTGTTTTTTCATATGAAATGCACACTTTCCTTCAATTTTCACTGTCACTTTTGCCTCCAAACTGCTTATCACTGTGAATTTGAAAAAAAAGAAAACCTGTCAGTATTCTGTCAACTCGATGCATTCTCCCTCTCCTCACACACCACTTTCGTACATTTTACTTTTTCCGTGACCCTCCTGCGAAGCCCCCGACGACTACGGTAGGGGATATAGTGATAAGCCGGGATTAGGCCACCGTCATCGCGCTAATATCCGGATTAAAAGATAAAAAATATCTGAAATTCTGAAAGGGGATTTGTGTGAAAAATGCAACAATCCCTTTTCCCCCCGACCGTTTTCTCAATTTATCGAAAAGAAAGCGAAGATTGGTGGATGATAACGAACCATTTTTACACTATTCGTCTACTTTTTTCTCATGGATTTTTTCGGGCAGTCGCGTAAACGGTTTAAAGAATGAACACTGCGAATTCGTTGTCTTTAGAAGCGGACGATGATGGTCGGAAAAAAATTGTTCGTCATGTGTGGGCCAGGCGGGGCGGTTGGACAACAACATCGCGTGTCGCAACAATTCGCTTCGTTCCGAGGGCTTTATCATTATATTATGAGGATGTTCGCGTTTCCGGTCATGTTTCCCGTTAAAAAGGGATCAGACTACGTTTTGATGTCATTTTTTGTTGGCTTTGCAATGTGCGGCAGGGTTTTTTGCTATAATCTGTAGCAGTGTGCCTAGTTATTAGATTGGAGGCGAATTTGAAAAGCTAGTCCATTGAAAATTTAAATTTATCTGCGTTTTCTCAAATTTTCTTCAATTTTGCTGGTTTTTATAGGTTTTTGGCCTGAAAACCTCGAAAAATCGTCAAATTTGAAAAAAAAATGCAATATTCTGTAGCCTTGTGTGTCCGGTCTTGGCTGGGCGACGAGTTTGAAAACTTGAAAACCTAGACCAGCTAGTGAATTTTCCAATTTATCTCGATTTTCAAGGTTTTTCGCAGTTTTTCTTCTGATTTTGTTAATTTTTCAAGTTTTTTCAGCCAAAAAATGCTGTACAATTCATTTTTCGGTGGAAAATCTCAAAAAATCATTAAAGTTCGATGAAAAATGGAAAAAAATCGAGAAAAATTGAAAATTCACTAGCTGGCCTAGCTTTTCAAGTTTTTAACCTCGTCCTCCGGTCATCATTCTACAGATTATTGCATTTTTCTTCAATTTTGATAATTTTTCAAGGTTTTCTAAGAGAAAAGCCTGTCAAAGTCATTGAATTTAAGGAAAAGCGGAGAAAATCTAGAAAAATTGAATCTTTCAGCTGTCCTAGCCTGTAACTATGCACAAAGCTACAGATTATTGCAAAACAACCCTGCCGCACTTTGCAAAACCGGAAAAAGAAAGTGTGCTCTATTGCAAATAGCAAAATGCAAGACAATTGCAATTCGCAATAGAGCGCACTTCTTTCGCTCCTCGTCCCTCCAAGTTCCCAGCAGAAGCCCGATTTCCTATTCTCCCCCGGGTTGTTCCGTCTTCGGTCACTTTCTCTCTCGAGGCTAGAAGTGTCCATCTCGGTCTCTCTGATAAGCATTCCACTCGCCGAGCCCCGCGTGTGATTTGATTAGTTTCCATTTCGCCGCCGCCGCCGCCGCCGCGCCACGGCCCAGCGACGAGAAATGTTGCGTTCTCCATGCGCGCTGATAAGAGAGAGGGAAAAGGGGGGCAAAGAGGAACACGGGCGGTTGGCATGGAGAGGAGAGTCACGAAACTCGGCCTGGGAATCCTTCTGCCTTGTAGGGGTTCACGTCGTCAGTGGAGAATTCTGAAGTCTGGAGCTCGAAAGAGCTCCGTTAGATAGAGCCGAGCAGTTTTTGGGTGCTCCTGATTTGTCAGATTCTTCGAACAGTCTTCTCCGAATGACAAATCGAAAAACTAGAGTCTATTCCTATTTTCCTTTCCTCGGTGAGCCCAATTAGGTCGCCTCTTCTTGCTCAAAAAATCATATGAGCTCCGCCCACCGGACTCTCTGTTTCGGCCGCCCATTTTTGTTTCCAGTCGAGCTCGACGCCTACCAGGAAACTGCGGGCTCTGTGGGAATTCTGGAGACGTTGATGACGTCTTCTGGAATTCAGTTGAGCTCTATTGTACATGCAGAAATATAGAATCTCTATAAACTCATGTTCGATAGAGCGTGATTGCATTTGACGAGAAATTCTGTAAATTTGATTGTAAGCATCATAATTGACGAGAAATTGCGGACTCTTTCTTTATGCCGAAAATCTTGTAGTTTTCGGTGCGTACTGTAAGAGAAAAGGATTCTGAAGTGTGACGTCATCAGGGGCTCCGTGTGCTGACCGAAAGCAACATTTCTGACGAGAAATTGCGTAACTTTGTAGCTCTCTAATCTGACTTTGACGCTTTATAGTCGGCTCCAAATTCTTATTATTCAGAAGCTTGAAAGTGCTGGCCTAGAAATGGATTTCTAGGCCATCAATTTCAAGCTTCTGTACCGAATATTTGAATTTGGAGCCGACTATAAAGCTTCAGAGCTAGATTAGAAAGTGTAAATTCCAAAGAGAAAAGAGGTACGCAATTTCTCGTCAGATTTGTTGTTTTCTGTCATCATTCGGAGCCCCCTGATGACGTCACACCCCAGAATCCCTTTACAGTACACACCGAAAAACGGCAACATTTTCGGCCGTTCCTTATCACTATCATTCATCTTTCTCTCTCGCCTTTCACTCTCTCTCTCTCCCAACTTTTTTCTCCACTTTCTCGAACCCCAAACCACCACTTTCCGCCCCACGGGACAGAAAAAAGGCGAAAAAGTTTTTCGTCGGAGCGGATTACTGTACTGATAAGACCATAGTTTATCAGTCGCCTTCTTCTCGGTTTTAGAGCCCCTTTTTACCTACAGTTGTACTAGTTGACTTCAAGAAAAACTTCATCAAGAGAAGTTTTGCAGAGAATGTGCCATCGCTTCGCCACCCAGCAGCACTTCTGAATCTCGGACCGCACCACGCAGTGAAGAGCACGGAGAACTCGTCCGTTTTTCTGCTAGCCCCGCCCATAAATTATAACGGCGGCATGATGGCCCCCAGTACTGAGGTAACTCGTTATCTTTCACTGAAGGGACACGCCCCTTTGGCACGGCGAGCTCGTGGCTCATTACGTGCTCGTGGCGGTGCGTGGCTTTTTTAATCAGTCGGCAACATTCAGTAGAGCAAAAATGCGAGGTTTGAGCATTGTGCTCCGAGGAATGGCTCCGTGGTGTTTTGAAACTTTTTGTGCAACTTTGCGTGGGTGCAATCTACAGTAAGACAAGGTTTTTGTAGTTCTTTTTGATAATTGTGAAGATTTTCATGTAAAAATTTCCACAATTACCAAAAAGAACTACAACCTTGTCTTACTGTAGGTTGCACCCCACGCAAAATCGCACAAAAAGTTGCAAAACTCCACGGAGCCATTCCTCGGAGCACTTTGAATGCTCAGAGCTCGTATTTTTGATCTACTCAATGTTCCTGACTGATTAAAAAGGTCGCTCACGCACCGCCACACTTTTTTGCTCGTAATGAGCCATGTCACCGTCTGGTGGCTTCTGGCTCTTTTTGTGCTCTTTTTCTGTGCTCTTTTTCACGGGCTCCGAGTGTTTCAGGTGAAGACGATGGATGATCACACCCGGATCGACGGCAACGAGGCGATGGAAATTGGAAAAGGTATTCTGAATCTTCCCCACGCCTTCTAACGTCTTCTATTCAGAATCCAAGTCGATGGAGCAAGGCAGCGCGACGGCGCAATTCACCAGCACCGCCATCCCGCCGCCACATCATCAGGAGCCAGGTGAGCTCGCCGAGCATTTTCCGCCCTAATGCATGCTGAAACCTCGGGGGGCGAAAAGTGGAAAATAAAATAATGAGGGGTGGTGGCTCGCGGAGCTCACGAGGTTTTCGAGCCGGCGGCTTCTGATCTTGTCACGTTTTCTTTTTGGGGAATCGGCTGAAAGTGCACCTACACTTGGAGATCGGACGACTACAATTTTCGCGTTTTAAAGTGCCATTTTTGTCACCTTTTTCTCACTTTTTTTCCTTCATTTTTTCGTGAGCACTTTTCTGAGCTCCTTTGACGTCTTCTGAGATAGAGGCCTTCTAACTGACGTCTTTGGAAGTCTTCTGAATCACTTGAGGTCTTCTGATAAACAAAAATTGTTTATCGTCAACGTCTTCCGACATTTTCTTCTGCACGAGCTTCATCTGGAGGACTTCTAACGTCTTCTGAATTCTCTCAGTCTTTCTCTTCTGAATTTGACGACTTCTGGATCCCGTCTCGTTGATTTTCTGGATTACGACGTCATCTGAATCCCACCTTGTTAACTTCCCGGATGCTGACGTCTTCTGACATTGGATTCCGCACTATTTTCATCTGGAGGTCTTGTCTTCTGATATCGCACGTCTTCTTGATGTCTTCTGCCTTTTGCTGATAATTCGACGTCTTCTGATTCTAGTATTCTGACTTCCAACGTCTTCTAAATCCCATAATGTTGCCTTTCTGGATCCTGACGTCTTCTGACTTTTTATTTTGGCACCATCTTCATCTGGAGGTCTTGTATTCTGACATCGCACGTCTTCTGAATGTTTTTTGTATCTTCCTTATTATTTGACGTCTTCTGATTCTAGTATTCTGACTCCCAACGTCTTCTAAATCCCACATTGTTACCATTTTGGATCCTGACGTCTTCTGACATGTTGTTCTGCTTGATCTTCATCTGGAGGTCTTGTCTTCTGATTTCCAACGTCATCTGAATCCCACCTTGTCAACTTCCTGGCCGACGTCTTCTGGAGGTCTTATTTTCTGACATCGCACTTCGTCTGAATGTTTTTTGTCTTTACCTGATGATTTGACGTCTTCTCAACCAATATTTTGATTTCTCACGTCTTCAATCACTGGAGGCCTTCAGAATCCCTTCGGGGTTTACTTTGACGTCTTCTGAATTCCTTCTTCCGGATACCCACGTCTTCTGGCTCTTCTGCCTTCCTTGTTGCCAGTATGCTCCCCCGGAGGTTTACGAGCCCTTCTGATCACCCCATAGACCCCCTTGAAACATATACACTTCTCTCTCTCTCGAATGTGTTTTATGTGTCTCACACGTCTGTTCGCTCTTCTTTTTTTCGCTCGACCGGAGGGAAAAGAGCCCAGCGAGCGAAGAAAGATGAGCTCCAAATCTATCTCTCTCTCGTGCCCCCCATACATTTTTGCGTGTCCTTGTGCTCGCCATGGGGGCCCCTATCAGTTCGAGAAGATAGGGGGAGCCGGCGGCGAAAAATGAAAAATGTTCGTGGGCTCACGGAGCAGCAGCGAAAGAAGAGCCTTGATTGATTAGCCGTGCTCTTTGGGGGGCTCTTTTACACTCGCACTCTATCATTATGGTAGCGGTTCGCTGATTGGTCGGGACGGTACGGTAGACTCGGGCAAAGATAAGAGAATGGTTTGGGCAGAAAAAAGGGAAATTGAGACAATACGATAAGAACCTTTCTCCTTTTTTGGTTTCTTTTCAGTGTAATGATGGACGTCTTCGAGGAATTTTTTTGGGTGGTTCAGAAGATAATATGGACAGTTTCCGATCTAATTTAACTGGTTTTACCTACAGTAAGATGGTAATCGCACTGGAAACGAAAGTGAAACTGGCGGTCTCTTATCATGGGTGGGCATACTGTAGTTCCTCGTTTTTCATCATCGGCAAACTGTGATGATTACACTGTCCTGACAGAGTGCTGAACCCAACCAAACCACACCGTCTGTAAAATCCATACGATAGAGAACAGGCGAGACGTGGAGTGTGGGCGAGACGGCGAAACACACTCAAAGATTAGGCAGGAACCCCGTCCTCGCCCCCAGAGAGAGAGAAAACGAGGGGAGGAGCACGGCCACCCGGCACGCTTATCAATTTGCGCCCGGGGGCCCCCCGCTCTTCTCACACGTTTTATGGGCAGTCTGAATGACAGTTATGGACGAGGACGGTAGTGGAGCATCGCAACAACCGCTCGACGAGCAGCAATGGGCCCAGTTGCTCTTGGCGTTGTGTGTGGCGCATGGTGAGTGATTGGGGTTACGGTAGTTGGGGTCTTGCTTGTTGAGAACTCATTGATCAGTGAGTTGCTCTTAAAAGTTGTCTAGCTATGGATTACGGTAGCTCCTTACCTTGTTCCGGGTTCCGGGCTACGGTAGTTGGGGTCTTGAAGGGATTTTATTTTTTCTATTCGATAAACATGGCTCAGCTCATCGATAGACGTTGTTCTAGTTACTAGGATTACGGTAGTTGGGGTCTTCTTCTTCTTCTTCTTCTTTTCGATGAGAGATCATTGATCCGTGAAACTTGCTCTTGGAAGTTGTCTAGCTATGGATTACGGTAGTTTGTTCCGGGTTCCGGGTTGCGGTAGCTATGGTCTCGATCTGATAATTTATTGTCAATTTGATGAATCTTGGAAGTTATGGGTTACGGTACCTTCTTGGTTTGTTCCGGGTTCCGGACTACGGTAATTCTTGTGAATGGATTACGGTAGCTGTGTTCTTGATGTAGTAGTATTATGCTTTCACAGAATCCTTATCAGTCGCCCGCAACGAAGCTCCGGTTATTCCGCCCAATTCACGTTGTTTAGTCAGTTGATTTTCGAAGCGAATTTCACAATGTGGTCGAATATTAATTGACTAAACAACGTGTACTGGACGAAATCACCGGAGCATCGTTGCGGGTGACTGATAGGATTTTTTGGACGCTTAATACTACTTCTTTAAGACCACAGCTACCGTAACCCATTCACAAGCATCTACCGTAGTCTGGAACCCGGAACAACGTTCATAAACTGAACTACCGTAACCCATAACTATACAACTTCCAAGATTCATCAAAATGACAATAAATGAACGAAATTTTGTCACACAATGGGTTACGGTAGTTCATGTTCATTGTCCAAGAAATGTTATCAAAATAGTTACCATTGGAAAGCTCTCGTTGCGAACTGCTCGGAACTATAGTCAGATTTTTCCTCCGACATCTTGGAGCCGAGATACAGAGCTCTAAAGTTTATGGATTTGTTCCGGGTTACGGTACCTCTGGTTCTCATGAGCACTATCAAGATAGTTTTTTATTTCTGAAACTGATTTGATTAGAGCTCATTGAAGCGAGGTGTTCGGCGTGTTCATGCGGAGAGAACGTCTTCTAGTAGAATGCGTCGAGTCATTATAAATGATGATAAGTCACCTTCAAGACCTCTTGAATTCAGAAACTCCCTTGAGACTCCTCAAAACCTTCCAGCGAAAAATAACGGAAATTCTGAAATGCTGAAATTCGCTGACACTAACGACTCTCTCTAAATGGCGTCCGGTTTCTCCTCCACCTTGAACACTTTGAACACCTCATGACATTCTCGCATCAGTGCGCACTTTAAGCTCTAATCACACCCCACTTTTTACCTGCTCCTTCGGCTCTTTCAGTGACGTTGAGCAGCTCGGAGCTCTCTTCTTGTTTTCCCACCTTATCAGTACGACCGCCCGTGCTGGAGGAAAGTGTGGATGGAAACGTGGAGAAACTGAAAACGCTTGCTCATCTCTTGGGAATGCTAATTAGAGTGCAAGAACGCGGGTTTCCTCCTATACCGCCGTTTTTCTTCTTCCATTTTTCGCTTCTGAGCACACACACCTCCTGATGAGCCACGTTCAAATGTTGGTGGTGATTCTGAGAATTCTAAGGGTTTTCCGGGTTGGAGCAGCTCGCGGAGCAATGTACTCATTGGAATTGAGCTCGTCTAGAGGATACTGTATTGGGAGTTTTGAATTTTGAGAGAATGTGTGGTTTTTGTAGCTTTTATGGTTTGAAAACTTTAATCAAAATCAAATTTGGAGTTAGAGCAGAAATGGAGCTTTTTAGAAATTCTGACAGTCATCTGGAAATAACACGGCGAAAATCGCAAATCGCGCAGTGAATTTTTCTGTCTTACCGTGCGATTTGCGATTTTAGTCCTGTTTTTTTTCCTTATGACTGTCAGAATTTCTAAAAAACTCTGTTCTTGCTCTAAACTTCAAATTTGACTATGATTAACGTTTTCAAACCATAAAATCTACAAAAACTACACATTCTCTCGAAATTTAAAACTCCCAATACAGTATCTACACGAGCCCCATTCGAATGAGCACATTGCTCCGTGCAGCCGGCTGCTCCTAACCGGATAGACCTCAGAGTTCTCAGAACCATCCATCAGCTCTTTTGGCTCATCCTGCATATTCAAATTGCACTTTTTCCCATTCCATCTTTGATGGAAACGAATCGACCACCCGGTGCAGTCGCACACTGTTTGACGGATCGCCGCCAATCCCTCATCGTCACCCATTTTTCGTATTTTTTCGCCTCGTGAAAAATGAGAGCGCGTCCCGTTGGGGGAGGCCACCCCGGCGAACTTTTTCCCTCCTCCTTTTTTTTGCGGCCGCCCCTCAGGAAACGCCGTCCAAAAAAGGCTCTCGGCTCTCTCGCGGCTCTTTCATAAAGTTTGACGTCTTCCGAGTGCTCTACTCAATGCCTTCTAGCGAGTGTGTTCGTGAATTCAGCTGCTCGAAACTGATAGCGAAAGTGGGCGTGGCTCTGAAATCAGCGGCTATAATTTTGTTGCGCGCCGCCAACACAACTCGGCTCGAACATTTCTTCGAAATTGTGTATCATTTCACTGATTGTCACTTATTAGACGCTTGTTAGATGGAGCACTTGCTCCGAGAGCAAGAGGCCGAGCTCTTCTTCGAGCTCGAGCCAATGCTGAGCACGAAAACTTTGAAACATTCTATTTTTCTCACCCGTGTGGCAAAAAGTGCAAACCTAGGGCACTGAAGCCTTCCTCCTTTTTGCTCGCGGAGCAACACACACGCACTCACGGCGACGGCTTTTTTTCAGAGCCGCGCTGCTCCGGCTCCTAATCATATATTCCGGCGGGCTCTTTCTCTGTGCTCTGTGTGTGTGTCGCACTCTTCGCTCGGCCCGGCGAGCTCTCGCCCTTCCGGCCAGGGGAGCCGGCGCCACACACGTAGTCAACGAGAGAGAAAAAGAGCAGAGAAAGGAGCCGCGACCTACACGTAAACAAAAATGGACTTTGGCTCGGCGAGCCGGGGACCGAAAGAGAGAGCTAGGGGAGCTGATCTCGAAGTGGAGCAAAAAGAGCCCATCGGAAGTGGCTCTGGAAGAAAATCAGACGGCATTCATACCTAATCCGATTCCAATTTCAAGCAGAGAGCTCTCTCTCTCTCTCTCTCTTTTGAAAAATGCACAAGTGGTGTCTAATTGCTCAAAGTGGTGCTCTTTTCCAGCTCACAATGTGTGTGGGCTGAAAAGTGTTGCTCTTGGGCTCCGCCTCCTGCTCATTTTGCTGCTCCTTCTCGGGCTCAGGGCTCAGGGCTCTCCGTGCCACTGAAAAGCATGATATGAGAATTGGCGCGAAGAAAATGATGCTCATCATCATCATCTCCTTCTTCTTCCTCGGCTCATTGGATATCCGTTTCATTTTGATCGTGCTAATGAGATGCGTTTTCTTCGTTTTTCGAAAACGCAGTTCTACTGTAGTTGGGATGGAAGATTCTTCGTTGGATTTGATGATTTTCAATGAAAAATCATCAATCCAAGTGATTGACAGTGCTTCTGAGTGCTCATCATAAACACGAGAACAATGGCCAATAAATCAGTCGCGCGGCTCTCTTTCTCGCACTCTCCCCCTCCACAACTTCTCCTATCTCTCCCCCTCCGTCTTCATCTCACCGCACGTCTCCAAACGACGTTCATTCTAGTCATGGACTTCACCTCTGACGGTCCAAGCAGTGAGGAGATGTCTCCGCCGCTGCCCTTCTCTCACTTGCCAGTCTTCGACCTCCAGCGAGCGATTCGCTCGATGCTGCCCTCGTTGTCGCCGGATTCCGCGTACTCGTCGGCGTCCTCTTCCTTCGGCTCGGGCGCCTCGTCGGCGTTCACGTCGCCAGAGGGCGCTTCTAAGAGGCCCGAGCTGCCGACGCTGGAAATGCTGCTCAGCCATGTCTCGGAGACGTTTTGTAAGGGATTGTGTTCGTGATAGTAGCATGCTGAATTATTGAATTAGATGATATTCTGAATTCTGAATTCTGATTCTTGCTCACCCTAAATCTTTCAGTGGTTGGAAATGCTGTGGCTCCGGAGGTGGAGACAGCGACGTCTTCTGGAGCAGCGGTGCCAGTCGTCAAATTCAACACGCAGACGGCGCCGAATGGAAGCACCGTCGCCACGTCAGTTGGGCAAAATGTTCGTCTTACTGTCAATGTGAGTGGCTCTTTTTGCTCTTTTTTTGGGAGAGGGATGGGATCTAGAGCTCAAAGATTCTGAAAGCGTGAGACTGTGCGCAGGGGGCGTGGCTTGCTCGGTTTTCTAAACGTTTTTCCTTTTTGCACGCCAAGTGCGCTCTATTGAGAATTGGAGAAAGGGAAGGGACGAGAATGGTAGGATTCTAGGCCAGCGAGATTTTTGCCGTTTTTTCTTAAAATTGGATGGTTTTTTGAGATTTTTTCGATAAAATGCGGCTTTTCAGCTCATTTTTATCGAAAAAACTTCGAAAAACCATGAAAATTGAAGAAAAATTGGAAAAATCGACCTGGCCTAGAACCCCAATGGTCGGATTCTAGGCCATCTCGATTTCTGCCGTTTTTCTTCAATTTTCCATGATTTTTTGAAGTTTTTTCGATGAAATTCATCATTTTCTATTTCTTTTTGGCAAAACTGAATAGAAAATGATAAATTTCGGCGAAAAAACCTTGAAAAACCATGAAAATTGAAGAAAAAACTGAGCCGGCCTAGAATCCGACCCTCGTATTCTAGGCCAGCTTGATTTCTGCCGTTTTTCTTTAATTTCCCACGATTTTTGAATATTTTTCGACAAAAATGAGTTGAAAAGGCACATTTTTGTCGAAAAAACTTCGAAAAATGATGAAAATTGAAGAAAAAACAGAAAAAATCGAACTGGCCTAGAATTCGACCTAATGGTCGGATTGGATCCTAGGCCAGCTCGATTTCTGTCTTTTTTCTACAATTTTCATGATTTTTCGAGATTTTTAAAGGTTTTTTCGACAAAAATTAGTTGAAAAGCCCGTTTTTGTCGAAAAAACCTCGAAAAACCATGAAAATTGAAGAAAAACCATAAAAAAATGAGAAATCGATCTGGCCTAGAATCCGACCTAGTCCCTCTCCCCTCTCAATTCTCAATGGAGCGCCCTTGCAATCTACTAGCCACTCCCCTCTTGCACACCCTCCACACTCCTTCTCCTTCTCTGAATGAATGTTGATAACTCCTCCCTGAAACGCACAACCAATTTGCAGGGAAAACGCGTCGGACGACCGCCGGGCACCTTCAAAAGACAACAGTACGGTTGCACGAGCACCACGATTGCGAAATCCAAGCTAAAAACGTTGAAAAGAAAATGCTCGAAAACCGGGTAATTTTTGTGGCCCACCTGAAAAATTTAACTTTCCACACACACACACGCTTCTCTTTCTCTCTTTTCTCTCTCCACTGACCCGGTTTTCTGCACCTTTTCACTGGGATTCTCGCACTTCTTGGCATGCCATTCACCCAATTTCCACTGCATTTGGCACATTTTCAGACCGATTTGCGATCGAGAAGAGAGCACCGATGCGGAGGCGGTCTCCGATCTGATCTGCCGCTGGAAGGAGTGTTTTGTCAAGTTCCCAAATCTCAAGGTGCCACGCCCCCATTTTCCCCACCACCCCACACTAAAAACACTTCTTTCTAGGGGCTCGTGGAGCATGTGCACGAGAAGCACGTGCAGTCGCCGGAGCAAGAGCACCACGCGTGGCGCTGCGAGTGGGAGGGGTGCGATCGGAACGAGACGTTCAAGGCGCTCTACATGCTCATTGTGCACGTGCGCCGACACACTGGCGAGAAGCCGAACAAGTGTGAAGTGAGTTGCGAGCAGAGAGTGAGCAATTAGCCTGGTTGGTTACAGTATCCGGGATGCGGGAAGGAGTACAGTCGGCTGGAGAATCTGAAGACGCATCGACGCACGCATACGGGGGAGAAGCCGTACAAGTGCGAGTTTGAGAATTGCGAGAAGGCGTTCAGCAACGCGTCCGATAGGGCCAAGCATCAGAATCGCACGCATTCCAACTTGGTGAGTTGCGGGCTCTTTTGTAGCTCATGGGAGAGGGTAATTATGGTTTAACTAATCAGATTATAATGATATGGTGTACTTGTATACTTTTTGTGGCTCCGAGAGCACAAAAGGCATCGAAACTGTTTGACTCTGTATTTCAAAGAGTCGATACGCAGCAAAATTGAGCTTGACACGGTGCCAGATCCTTTCAAATTGAGCACATTTAACAGACTGGATGCTTCTAATTGAGCACATCGATAGTTCCAAAAGATCGTATCAAATTGAGCATCTAACAGAGCTCATTGAGCACATTCATCATCCAAACATTACAATAATAGCTTTGGATTACTGTATCTCATTCATTTCCCGTTGTGAGCCAAACTCCGCCCACTTTTGCTCTCTCTCTCTCTCTTTTTGGCTCCTTTTCTTTGAATATCAGAGCTCCAACTAGTCATTAGTGATACTGACAATTTGAAGCCCTGATATCAATCATTAACTCAAAAAAAGAGCCAAAAAGAGAAAGAGCAAAAGTGGGCGGAGTTATGAGGGCTCTGAGCTACAGTAATCTAAAGCTAATCATTTTTGAATGATGTGCTCCATGAGCCTGTTGTCCTCAATTTGATAGGATCTCTTGAAAAGTGGACATGCTCAATTAGAAGCATCCAGTTTGTCAAAATTGCTCAATTTGATAGGATCTGGCACAGTGCCAAGCTCAATTTTGTTGAATTTCATCGAGTCTTTAAAATTTGGAATTTAATAGTTATGATTGTCATGCAGCTCTTGGAGCCACAAACTCAGGGCTCCACAGAATGGAACCGTAACCAGTTTGAGATTCTCTTGGAACTGTGCCAAGTCTAACTAACTCTCAATTTCAAACTAATCTCTTTCCAGAAGCCATACGGCTGCCAGATCCCGGGCTGCTCCAAATCCTACACGGACCCCTCATCTCTCCGCAAACACATCAAAGCTGTGCACGGCGACGAGGAGTACGAGAAGGCGAAGAAGTCGCGTCCGGCCAACTACTCGAACCGCCGCCGTCCCGACCCCCGAATGGCGCCCATCACCACCGCCATGAGCCACCCGTACCTGCAGCCGGCGCACAGTGCTCCATCGCAACCCCATTGCCCCGCTGTTATTGCCAATCAGCAGCACCTTGTAAGTGACGTCTTCTTTTGATGGAGCATGCGTTATTTTCCCTTTAATTCAGTGGAATTCTGTTTTCTTTCTTTTTTTTCCCCGCATTCATTTTGTGTTTTCTTCTAGATGGCCGCCCTGGCTCACGCCCAACACCAACAGCAGCAGCAGCAACGTCAGCACTTTATCAATGTGGTAAACACCCTAACTTTTTTGACTTTTATACCTTTATCCTTTACCCATAACTCTCATCTTTCTGGTATCTTTAAGTTAACATTTCAGAACGCCGGCCAGCTCATCGACCCCACCGGAGCCCCAGTCCAATCAGCCGCTTCAATGCAGGCCCATCACACCATGCTCATGCAGCAGCAGATGCAAATGCAAGCTCAGGCCTTCCAAACCCACCACGCCTTACAGGCCCAAAATCTCCAGGCTCAAGCCCTCCAAGCTCAGCTCGCCATCCAGTCGGGCTTGCTCCGCAGCCCGCAGTACCCGGTGCAGCTCACCCCGCCGAACATGATCGCGTTGCTCCAGCAGAGCTCGCCACTCCAGAGCTCCCCGCTCACCCCCATCACCGCCCCCACGCCGCTCTTCACGATGCCGATTCCGATGCCCACTATTGCTAGCTCGGGACTCGCACTGAATCCATTGGCTCAGTTGGCTCCGGCTCCAGCTCCGGCTCCGGTGGTCGTGCCACTACCACAAGAGCAAGAGGAGGAGGTGATCAATGTCGACGAGGAGGAGGACGAGGAGCCGCAGAACGTGCAGGTCGCTGCTCCGCAGAGCAACGGGAACAATGGCTCGGGAGGGTCGACGACCACGTCGAGATCCTCGTCCAATGGCTCCGTCAACGTGGAGATCAATGGAGCGTCGTTGATCGTCAGCGGACAGCGGAATGCCAGTGGCGAGAGAGTGACTAGAAGTGAGTTTGGCTCCGCCCACTAATACTGTACCCATCTGTCAAGTTTCTTTGGAGTGCTCCCCGAGCACATTCATCAGATTTTGTGGAATGCTTCAGGGAGCACAATGATAAAATGGTGCACTTTTTCACTGAGAAGCATTCAGCAAAATCTGCTCATGACTCCGCCCACTTGTGCTCTTTCTCCTTTAACATTAGCAATCTCTAAAAGAGCACAACTTTCCAGGCTTCCTGATCGCCGACATTCTCCAACTCGCTTGCGAAAAGCAAAACGGCCACTTCCTCCTGGACACGCTCCACCTCGCCATCTACGACACCGCCGACGTCCAACAGATGACCATGATCTTCTACACGTACCAGAAGGCGTTCATGGCCAACGAGCACAAGCTCCGCGGCCACCGCTTCATCACGTGGAACGAGGTGAAGAACCTGCACGCCTACTACCACCACGCCTCCTACGACCGGAAGAATCATCGCAATCGGGAGGAGATTCAGGAGCGTATCAAGCTGATGTGGAGAGTGTGCAACGGCGTCGTGCAGAGCGGCGGAAGGAAGATCATCTGGAGCGGTGACGATGAGGTCAAGGAGCAGGCCGCTCCTGCCGCGGGACCGGAGGTCTTTGAGGAGCCGGATTCAGAAGACGATGGAGACGTTGGAGGAGATGATCCACTGGCCCTTGCCATCCGCTCCACTCAACGCAGAAGACGTCAGGCTCATCTGATCATGGCGAAGCAGGCTTATATGAGTGCCGAGGAGCAGGCGGCGCCGGCCGCCAACGCTGGGCTCGGAGGAGATGAGAATGGGAACGGAGCCAATTATGAGCAGCTGAGCAGCCATGCGATCGAGGAGCAGAAGGCGGCGGAGCAGAGACACGAGCTCCACGAGCTCTTCGGAGCCTCCAGAAACTACGAGGACTGGAAGAAGAAGAACATCACGCAGCAGATGATTGACACTATTCAGATGGAGCACAAGGCTCGTAAGGTATCCCTTCTTATATCTCCTTTCTTTTTAACTATGAGCTTGATTCCAGATGGCTCAACAAACCGGCACCTTCAGTGTGCAGGCGATGCTCCAGGCGGAGCCAGCTGTGAAGAGCACGATGCTCCGCTTCCTGACGATCAGCGTCGACAAGAGCGAGTCGGACGCGAATGTCGCCATGGAGGTGGACCAGTATCCGGACACTTCTCGTTTCGGAGCACTCGAGCAGCAGATGGCCGACAGAGCTGGTAGGTTAGGGGGGAAAGAGAGGGGCGGGGCTGATAGGAGTACTGTAGGGATCGATGGGTTGCTGTAATTAGAGATTACTGTAGATTTGAAAAGGTATAGGGGTACTGTAGATATTAAGGGATTACTGTAGCGAGCAAGGGATACTGTAGTTAAAAGGGGATACTGTAGAAAATATAAAGAGTAAGGTGTGTAGAGATTTTTGTAGATTCGAAAGGGAGTTAGGGCTACTGTAGACATCAGGATCATAGGAATTACTGTAGCACGAAAAAGGGGTACTGTAATTAGAGATTACTGTATATTTGGAAAGGATTTAGGGTTACTGTTGATATCGGGATCATAGGGATTACTGTAGCAATCAAGGGGTACTGTAGTTAAGAGGATACTGTAGAAAACATAGGAATACGGTAATTAGAGATTACTGTAGATTTCAAAGGGACAGAGGGGTACTGTAGATATCAGGATTACTGTAGTTCAGTAGAAAGATTTTGAGATTACTGTAGAATTGAAAGCATGCTCCTTTAATACAGTAACCCCAGCTGCAGATTACTGTAACTTGAGCCCTCATAACTCCGCCCACTTTTGCTCTTTTTGACTCAAATTTCTTGGAGTTACTCATTGATATCAGAGCAACAAATTGACAGTTGAGCACTTTTTATGAAACTCAAAAATGGGCCTGAAATTATTGATTTTCTGGAGCTCACTTAAAAGTTACAAACTGAAAAAGTGAGCTCCAGAAAATCAATATTTCCTTGCTCATTTTTAATTTTCATAAAAAGTTTTCAACTAACAATTTGTAGCTCTGATATCAATCTATAACTCCAAGAAATTTGAGCCAAAAAGAGCAAAAGTGGGCGGAGCCCCCATAAATCCACACCTAACCCTTCATTTTTCAGCCTCCGAAGAGGTCGCCACTGCTTCTCCGGACTCGGTCATTGAAGCAGATGAGGTAATTCTGAATTCTGGAGTTCATCTGAATTCTGAATTTTTTTCAGACTTCCGCCGAAGAGGAGGAGTACCCGGATTACACCACTCAGATGGACATGGACGACTAATTTTTCACCATTTTTTTCCCAATTTTTTCATAATTTTAATTGATTTTGATTGATTTATTGATTTTTCCCATATATTTTGATTGAAAACCCCTAATTTCCTATTATTTTGTCCTTTTGCATCCCTTAATAACTTAGTTTCATAGAAAATTCAAAAAAAAAGCTCCATGACTGTAGCCCCGCCCATTTTTCCTTTTTTTCCCTTTTTTTCCCATTTCCTATCAATTTCACGCCATTTTCCCACCAATTCTCACCAAATGTTCCCGATGATTCGATGACTTTTTAGTGTATCTCTCCACCCACTTGCCCCGCCCACTTTTCACAAAAAACCCCCGAAAAAATACAAAAATTTGCAAATTTTCTCCCGATTCGACGCTGTCCCTTTAAATGACGATTCACAATTCCCCCGATCTCTCTCCTAATTTTTCTCGTTTTTCTCCATTTTCCCATTGTTTTAGGCGAATTTTTCCGTGAAAAATCACGCTTTTCTCTCCCCGTTCTTACTCTTTTTCTATCGCCGAATGGATTACTGTACCTATTATCGTCTTACTGTAGAGTCTAGCGCACTTTTCGTCTTTGTATAGAGCACTTTTCCAGACTGTCCCCCCTTTTTTCCCATTTTTTTCCACATATCTTTTCGCTGTCCTTTTTTTCCGAAACTTTGTAATCTGAAGTATAAACTGTCCACACCCGAGATTACTGTAGAATGGGGATTGAAGGGAAAAAGAAAAAGTAATTATTGTCGAAAAAATCTCGAAAATTTATCGAAATCGATGAAAAATTCAAAAAATTCAAATTTCCCGAGCTGGCCTAGCTTTTCCTCTTCCACTAGGCCAGAACTGCTTCACAATAAAAACGAAACGAATTTATTCATCATAAAAAAGGCCCTCGAACGAGGGCGACTCGATCCAGTGCAAACTGACGATTATCACGACGGTCCACATGACGAACATGGAGATGAACGTCGAGAAGATCAACATGGTCGCGCATCGGATCTGCAAATGAAATTTTTGAAATGTGTTTAATATCATTCAGAAGCTCTTTCTCTCGGCTTTCCAAATCTGTTTTTGAAATTTTTCTACGAGTCCTGGGAGTTGAGATATGAGCCTTGAAACTTCCAAGAAATTTAAGTCACAGTAACCCGTTCGTGGTGAGACCCATCTTCAAACGATTTCTTAATGTGTTTAGTATCATTCGAAAGCTCTTTTTCTCAGCTTTCCAGATCTGTTTTCAAAATTTCTCTGCGATTCCTGGGAGTTGAGATATGAAGCTTCCAACTTTTAGGAGTTTCAAGCTACAGTAACCCAATCGTGGTGGGACCCAGACTGAAAAAATTTCTGGATGTGTGTGATATCATTCGAAAGCTCTTTTTCTCAGCTTTCCAGATCTGTTTTCAAAAATGTTCTACGATTCCTGGGAACCGAGATATAACGCTTTCAATTTCAAGTTGTTCAAGCTACAGTAACCCATTCGTGGCGAGACCCACCCCCAAAATCAACTTGGATCTTGGCACTAAACGTTTAATTTTTCAACTTTTAAAGAATAAAAATCCATTCTATGTGTTGGAAATTATCAGAAAGTACGAATTTGCAATTTTGAAAAAAAAATGGATTTCGATAAAATGGGTCTTGCCACGAAATTTTTAATTTTGGAAGTTTCAATATGTGTTTCATATCATGCGAAAGCCCTTTTTCTCAGCTTTCCAAATCTGTTTTCAAAGTTCTTCTACGATACCGATGAGTCGAGATTTGGAGCTTCAAACTTCCAATTAATTCGAACTACAGTAACCCATTCGTGGTGAGACCCATCTTCAAACGATTTCTTAATGTGTTTAGTATCATTCGAAAGCCCTTTTTCTCAGCTTTTAGAATCTGTTTTAAAATTACTCAATAACCAACCAGAGCCGAGATACAGACCCTCGAACTTCCAAACATTTCAAGCTACAGTAACCCATTCGTGGTAAGACCCAACGCCTAGAGATTTTCTTATGTGTTTAACATCATTTAAAAGCTCTTTTTCTCAGCTTTCCAAATCTGTTCTCGAAATTTCTCCACGACCCTCCAGAGCTGAGATATGAAGCCTCAAACCCTCCAACTTTCAAACTACAGTAACCCGTTCGCGGCGAGACCCACCGCGAACACCATCCACTCGCTGACGTTCTGCCGATCCGACTCGGGCTCTTCGACAGGAGCCGCCGCCATCGAGCTCTCCGCCTCGGTCTCCACCGACTTTTGGGGTGGTGGTGGAGGTGGTGGAGGTGGTGGCTTCTTGGGTGGAGTCTTTGGTGGCGTCTTGGGTGGGGTGCGTGGTGTGTGGGCGGGAGATTGAGCTGGTGAGGACTGCTTTTTCACTGAAAACGGTGGATTACTGTAGGTTACTGTAGGTGGTTACCAGGAGAGAAGGCTTTCGGGTACTCCTGCTGCTTCTGTTTTGGTGTTCGATGGGGTGAACGGCTTGGTGAAGAGGCGCGCGGTGGTGTCAGAATGGCGCGCTGAAATAAACGGCAGTTTTTTGAAACAAAAATCATGAAAATGGGCGTTTGATACAGATTTTTTCAGTCAAATTCTGAAAATGTTGGATGTTGAGTTTTGAGCCCTCATAACTCTGCCCACTTTTGCTCTTGCTCAAATTTCTTGGAGTTATAGATTGACATCAGAGCTTTAAACTGTTAGTTGATCACTTTTTATGAGCATCAAAAATGAGCCCGGAAACATCGATTTTCTGGAGCTCACTCTAAAAATTTTGAATTTCAAGTGTGATTTGGAAAATCAGTGATAACAAGCTCATTTTTGATATTCATAAATAGTGCTCAACAGATGAATTGTAGCAATAATATTGATCTGTAACTCCAGAAATTTTGAGCCAAAAAGAGCGAAAATGGGCGGAGTTATGAGGGCTCGAAGTTGGGAAAAAATAAAAAAGTTGTAATGTGATAAAAGTGAGCAAAACTTCGATAATTTTCGCAACGACTGTTTTGATAATAATGAACTTTTGAACTTAAAAGCAGGAAAATCTAAAAATTTGCTGAAAATCTGATGTAAATCTAAAAAAATTAGCGAAAAATTGAAAAACTAGCGAAAAATGAAAAAAAATTGGAAAAATTTTTTAATTTTCAAATTTTTGTCATTTTTTCAAAGATTTTTCAAATCAAATTCACAAATGCCAGTTCAAAATGCTTCCAACAATCTTTTTATACCCATTGGATTACTGTACTTCCAAAACTCCGCACTCACATCGACCTTCTTCACAGGCGGCGGCGGCACCGGAGGTGGCGGCACGCCCACTTCGTTCAGATTCATATAGGTGTCTCCAACATGTTCCGCTTTTTTCAGCTCGTCAAGGTTTACGTATTCTGCCATCTGAAATCGATAATTTGAAGTTTGCGGTGGTGCGACGCCGCAAAACCAACTTTTCGAAACTCTTTTTCTCCCGAATCGCTAATCGGACAATTTTTATTAGCGGAAAATATGAAAATGATTCTTTTTTTTTCTTTTTTTTCTTACTTTTTTTATTATTTTTTTATTGGTTTTGACGCGAAAAAATCAAAAATCTTTTCGGATTCGTCATATTTCCTCCCAATTAGTTTTATTGGCGTGAACATGAAAAACACGACAATTTAAAAAAAAAATTTTTTTAGAAAAAAAAATTTTTTTTTTCAAATTTTTTTTACTAAAAAACTCCAATTTCTCCGTTCTTTTTTTTCTAAATTGTTGTTTATTTTCCTCTGAAAAACCAAAAATTATTATAAACATTTTCCGAAATTTCCAAAATATTTACGCCCCTCCCCTCTCGTTTTGCTCGCCTATAAAAGCTGAATAACATGGAATAAAAATGTTAAAAATTAGCATCTCATCTCGAATTCAGAATATATCTCCTGCGACGTCTTCTTTCCTCAAGAATTCAAAGGCGATTATTTACATTTACATTTGATTAATAATTCGTGTTTTTTCTATAATATCTAGTTTCCAGTTTCCACCCACTTTTATTAACTTTTTTTTGGATTTTGGTGATTTTTTAGATATTTTTTTTTGAATTTTTTGGAATTTTTTTGATTTTTTAAAAAATTTTGAAAATTTTTGAAGTTCTGGAAAAAATTTCAAAAAAATCTAAAAACCACCTTCCCCCATCCGCTTCCCCCGCACACCGCGCTTATCTACGCCCTCCGATCACCGCTCCCGCTTGCCCCCCTCTGGCGCAGTGGATAGCGCGCTTGCCGCTCGCTCCACTCCCACCGGGTCGCTGGTTCGAAACCTCACAGGTTCTTCGCGTGGTGTCCATGATGGACGCATAGGCGTTCGCGGATGGGTGCTATAGGAACTGGGAATGACGCACCATGTGCACCCATAATGGATCCACCGCGAGCGGCGGCGCATAGTGGACCCATTGTGCGCCCGTCAGCGAACGACTTTGGCCTGTGGTTTCAGCCCATTATGCTCCCATCCGCGAATTATTTACTACTGAAGCGGCCCAATAATCAAAACAAAATATATTTCAAGAAAAATTTTATTGTCAAAAAAGAAAAAAAAAAGACAATTGATGATAATTTTCAGTGCTCATTTTCTGATTAAATGTGATTTTTCTCTTTTATGAAAGAATTCTCGGAATTTTTCATCGAGTTTTATTGTCAAATTAATCACATGTGGTCATGAAAAAATGCGCGAAATCCCAAAATTTAAAAAAATAGGCCACGCCCCTAATTTTGCAATCAGTGCCGTGCCTGACGTTTTTCTTTTTTTTACTCGGTAAATTGACTGATTTTACTTCAGTTTTTCAATAGGAAACATAGAAAAAAATTTTCTCAATCTGAAACTGTACAAAAAATATACGGAAAATCCGTAAAAGTTGTGTTTTTTTCGCGTTCAAAAAAGTGCGGCGCGGTGGGACCGTTCAGGGGGCGGAGCCTATTTGTCGCGCCGGCGTGGCGGTGAACTTTTGAATGATGTCCACATTTAATTAATTTGACAATAAATGAGAAAGCCCATTTAATCAGAAAATCCGACTGAATGATTGAAAGTAGTTATTACAATAAGTGGCCTGGGAGCCTGAAGCTGTATTCCTCCGCGTGCTCCTTGTAGTACTCGAGATGGTTGATAAGCTCCATCTGCCAGCCAAGATGTTGAAGCTCCAACTTGTGAAGTCGGCTGTCTTGCTGCCACGTTTCGTTTATCGGAGTTGAATAGTTGACGAGCACCAGGAACTTCCTGAACAATATTAGTAAATCGTTTCTTTCTTTCCCGAGAGTAAAAAGATTGAGCCCTAGTCGAGAAAAACGTACATCTCAACAAATTTCCATTGCTCCGAGATGTAAATTTTCATAATTTTCTTGGTTCCTCGACGTTCGGAGTTGAGAGACGTCCAAAAATCGGCAGATCTTTGCAGAATTTCGCTTTTTTCGGCAAAGCTCCACGTCCATCTCATAAATCGATCGGCTGCTTGTAGATTTCACAACTTTGCTTTGTTGAAAGTGTCCTCGGAGAGTAGAAGTTGGGGATAGGTGGAATTTCTTCAAATCGTTTGACGATTGTCCAAAATTATCGAACTGTAGAACAAGTCTGAAAATTATTATTTAGTTTCAGTTTTTAGAAATTATGGGAAAAATCAGTAATGTTCGAACTTACGAGTCGATCGTTCCGAAAAGGCAAAAAGCCCGTTTGGCACTTTTCCCGATTGTCTCAATCGGCTTGATGATTGAATGAGCTGTCTTCACTGCTTTCGATTGGCTATTGTCAAATTAATCAAATGTGGCCATGAAAAAATGCGCGAAATCCCAAAATTTAAAAAAAATAGGCCACGCCCCTAATTTTGCAATCAGTGCCGTGCCTGACGTTTTTCTTTTTTTTACTCGGTAAATTGACTGATTTTACTTCAGTTTTTCAATAGGAAACATAGAAAAAAATTTTCTCAATCTGAAACTGTACAAAAAATATACGGAAAATCCGGAAAAGTTGTCTTTTTTTCGCGTTCAAAAAAGTGCGGCGCGGTGGGACCGTTCAGGGGGCGGAGTCTATTTGTCGCGTCGGCGTGGCGGTGAACTTTCGAATGATGTCCACATTTAATTAATTTGACAATAAATTAAATGAAATTTAAAAAAAACAACAAAAAATAGCTAATAGTTCACCAAAAAATATCAGAAAAGTGAGAAAATAGGGAAAAAACTCTGTGAAAAAACGAATTTCGAAAAGTGAGTGTGCCGTTCGCCGATGGATCCATTGTGGTTCCATCGCGCTCGCATCCCTGCGTCGCAACTTTCTGGAACTCGTCTCTCCCATTATGGGCACATCTGCGAAATTTTAAAATTCCGATTTTCGCTGCGAACACATTATGGGTTCATGACGGCTCTCAACCCATTATGGACACCACGCGAAGAACCTGTGAGCTCCCCCCTTGCGAGTGAATAACTCTGTTCGAGCGCTCGCAAAACGTGTCTATCTTGATATCCAAGCGGTCAACGTGTAGAAATAAGTAATATTTTGTCACCTAACAATACCTTCTACCTAATCTCCTTTCCCCCCATATCACCCCACCCCCCCATAATAGAGAAATTGAGATTAAAAATTTAGATTAGACTCGAATCGGCTCGGATTCCAAGAGAATGATCAGGTTTTTGTTTTATTTTTATAACTTTTACAACTTTTGAACAATTTTTGATCCTTTGAGGTAAAGTTCATCGAGAAATCCAAATTTCCAGACGAAAAAAGCGGAAATTTTAAATAATTCAGTGTCGTTTTGAACGACTTTTACCAGAAAAACGAAAGCTGAGGTATTCCACAAAGTATTCCACTTCCTGAAGCCTTTTTTCTCACATTTATGTTAATAATTGTTAAATTTCGTACTTATTTCAGAGAATTGAGCATATTTTAGTATTCTACTTTCATTTTACTTCAATTTTCATGTTCTTTGATATCGGAAGAATATAGAAAAAAAGAAAAGAATTCCTTGGAATTGTGCCAAGTGAACTTTTCGCTTTTTATAACATTTTCTCACTCTTGTCGACCTCATTATATCACCTTTTTGCACTTTTATTTTTCTATTCCCCTTTAAAAATCTATTTTGAGCTTCAATTCAATCTGGCAAATCTTTTGAACACGAGCGGGAATCGAACCCGCGACCGTTCGAGTGAGCGACGAGCGCGCTGCCACTGCGCCACGGGGGGCCGAGTGGTCGCCGTGGTCGGAGGGCGGTGATAAGCGCGGTGTTCCGGGGCGAGGGGAGTGAGGGATGACGAAATTGATTGTTTCGATTTTTCGAATTTTTTCAAAATTTTCGTAGATTTTCAAAAGGGGCGTGGCCAAGTGGGTCTCGCAACGAAAAGTATTAAAATTATTGATTTTTCAACGAAATTCTGGTTTTTGGTATTGTTTTTGATGCGGAAATGGAAAAATACAACTGTTTATGCGAAAAACCACCAAAATTTGACAAAAAATGAAAAAATTTACAAAATCTCTGAAAAATTTGTGACGAAGCCCATTATATCACCTTTCGGTATGTCAGAAGTTAATGATGTGATAGTTCACAAGTCTGAAACTCAAAAATTCACCTGTTTTATGACCAAAAACCTTTTTTTTTCAGAAAAATTTAAAGAATTTCTCTAATCCTCTCATCTCTAGAGAGCCCTCTCTCTTTTCTTTTTCAATAACTCATTAATTAAAAGTGACTCTGAAATTGAACTTTCTCTCTCTTTTTTTCTCATTCCTTTTCTACCCATTTCGATCCATTTTTTTATTACTTTTTGTGTCTGAAAGTTCCCATTTCCCACTTCCCTTGTACCCAAAAACTCGCAATCTCATAAATAATGGAATTTTCGGTTAATTTTATGGCTTTCTTCCACTTGTTCTCCTTTTCCTCATTTGACGTCATCTGTAAAATGTCTTCTGAATTCATTCGACGGCTCCTAATTCCACTTGATTCCCTTCCCCGCCAGCATTCAATTTTCAAATCGCAGTGCCGCGGCCGCAAAAAGAGACACCAAAGATTGGTGAAAAAGGGGTGAAAAAGTAATTAAAATTTAAAATCCAATGCGTTTTTCCGCCTTTTTTCGCTGCTCTTTTAACTTGATTTTTAGGTGTCTATAGGTTCAGTGCTATTCCTATTATAAATTCCTAAATTTCCAAACTGCTGACTAAAAGTTTATGTTTTTCTGTTGATTTGTCACCGCTATCAAATTACCGTCACTTTCCATCACTTTTCACTTTGTTTTCACCCCATTCTCACCCCCGCAAATCGAAATCAGGAAGAGAGGGATCGAACCAGTGACCGTTCCCCCGGCGGACCAGCGCGCTACCACTGAACCACGCAGGTAGAGTGAGCGCCATGGCCCGAGGGCGGTGATAAGCGCGGTGTTCTCAGGAGAGGGGGGGGGGAGGTGGAGGAGCGCTATGGGAACGGGTCTCGCAGCGAATAGGTACAGTAATTTTGTAAATTGAGAGATTTTTTCGATTTTTGGTGGTTTTCAGTGGGTTTTTAGTGGATTTTCAGCGATTTTTCTGTAATAATCTATTGTTAAGCACTTTTTGTTACTTTTTCATCGAAAAACCCTTGAGAAATTGTAATTTTCGCTGAAATTCCAAAAGTTTTCCCAGGAAACGAAAAAGGTTGCAAGAAGCAGCACTCGATCATCATATTCCTTGACGTCTTCTTCTTCTTCCTCAACACCTACACGTCTTCTAAATGATGATGATGATGATGTTGAGAAATTAATCAAAACTCTGCGGGGCTCTTCTCATTTGCATTCCGTCCTAATTAATTCTCCTTTTTTCTCTTCGCTTCTCGACGTCTTCTGCCTCCTCCTCTTCCTCCCATCCACGCCTTCATCTTCTTCTTCATCGTGCCTTCCAGAAGACGTACGACTACAGTAGTCGTGTCGACTCCGCCCCACGAGTACTTGACTTCCCCCATTCATTTTCTGATCACTTCCAGTTCGCTTCATGTCCACGTTTTCGGATTACTCGATGGAGGAGGGCAATTTGACGTCCGATGGGATTGGTGTCGAGTTGGTCACCCAGATCATGTATGATATGGTGAGTCGGTCAGGGGTAGATCAGAAATGAGGGGGGTAGGTCAAAAAAGAGGCGGGAAAAGTGGAATGTAGGTGAAGTTAGATGAGGTAGGTCAAAATATGGTGGGAAGGGGGTGTTTAGATGTTGAAATCGTGGGGGTAGATCAAAAGTAGATCAAAAAAGTCTGGAAAGGGAGGTCAATTGGTTAAAATTGTAGTGGTAGATCAAAAACAGTACTGAAAAGTAGTTCAATTGTTCCATTTCACTGTTTTAGAACCAAAATTAGAGAATGTAGGTGGAAATTATGTCAAAATCTTTTGAAAATTATGTGAAAGTAGGTCAAATTCAATCAAACTCTACGAATAGGTCAAAAAAGGCGGGAAAGCCATTTGCAGGTCTAAAATAGAAAGTATGTTAAATTTGATGGGGTAGATCAAAAGTAGATCAAAAATTAGGTCACAACTGTACTGTATAGTAGGTCAAATAACTAGCTGGATCCCAGAAATAGGCAAAATGATAAGGAAGATCAAAAAACGTTTGAAAAATCAGTAAAAAGTAGGTCAAACTAGGTCAAACTGTAGAAGTAGGTCAAATATGGCGGGAAAAACTATCTGTAGGTCACATGAATAGAGGTAGATCAAAAAACTAGAGAAAATGATGAGGTAGATCAAAAATGTAGGTCAAGACCATCTCCAAAAGTAGATCAAATCACATGTCTGTCCGTCCCCTCTCCCCATCCACTTCCCTCCTCATCCCTCTCTCCACAATCGGATTGACGTAATTCCAATTGCAATTCGACAAAGGCCCCCCTTCACTCTCCTTCCCGCCACCAAAAAATCTCGAGCATAATTGAAAAGGCGGTGTGTTTCGGAAGAAAAAGGACGTAGACACTCAAACAAAGGGGAGACACTTTTTAGGAAAAAGAATCATGTGAGCATTTGGAGCAAAGAGTATGATTGCAGAAAAAGTACAATATAGTGACGGATGTGTTGCCGCCGCCGAATCATGAGGATCTGCATGTGATGATAATGGCTGTGTCGTATTTGCTGCTCTTTTTGCTCGGTGAGTTGGTTGGAAGAGAGAGAGAGAGAGAGAGTGCGCGGAAGAGAGAGACGCAGAGTCTCTGCTTCTCTGCGTCTCTTCCTCCAGGTGTCCCCGCAGAGGGGTTTCTGCGTCTCTCCGCCCCACACACTCTCCAGGTGTCCCCGCAGGGGGAACCCTCTCGCTCTCTCGCCGCGGAGGGCGCCAGAGAAGCAGAGAAACAAGTTTTGGCGCGTTTTTACCTTATCAGTGCTCTGGAAACCAAAACTTTTGACTTTCTGTTTTAAAGGCACATGCGGCAATGTGGCGGTGCTCACCACGATCTACCACGTCATCCGCTCCTCGCGCGCCACCCTCGACAACACGTTGATCTACGTGATAGTCCTCTCCTGTGTGGATTTCGGCGTCTGTCTGTCGCTCCCCATCACTGTTATTGATCAGGTACACCCTAATTATTAATTAGATAGTTTGTTAATTAGTTGATAAGCCTAATTAACTAATTACAGATCCTCGGCTTCTGGATGTTCGGCGTGATCCCGTGCAAACTACACGCGGTTTTCGAGAACTTTGGAAAAATCCTGAGCGCTCTGATTTTGACCGCCATGAGTTTCGATCGATACGCGGGAGTCTGTCATCCGCAAAAGAAATATTTGAGGTCCAGGAATTTTGCGATTATGATATTGCTCGGTGCGCAAAAAAAATTTTTTGTTCTTTTTTTAAAAATTCAAAGTTTCAGGGCTCGCCGTTTATGCTTTTATCTCACTTTGTCCGTTGCTCTGGTCGTTTACAGCGAGAGAAATTATACTGTACGCTAAGGAGACAGGTTTGTGGGATTTTATTGATTTTTTATTGATTTTTTGGAAAAATTTGAATTTTTTTGAAAAAATTTTGAAAAATTTTGAAAATTCGAAAAATTTGAAAAAATTCAAATTCTCTTCAACTCCCCTCGACCAAAGCGCGGCGCCGCGCTCTTGTACGCACTCCCACCGACCGCCAGCCTTGCCCCCCGTGGTCTAGTGGTTAGCGCGTGCGCCCACCGCACACACTGTCGGTGGATCGACTCCCCCTCCCTCTCATTGTCAGTTTCACCGACGAAGTTCCCTCTTTCTCTCTCTGATGATGCTTACAAGGGAAGTACAAACAGGCAGGTGTTGAGAATTTGATGAAACTTTGCACATAGATAGAGTTTGTCATTCTGATAACGAATCTGAAGTCAGTTTTTCCCCGTTTTATCTGCTTCTGGAGATATGACGTCTCCAAGTTTCGTATTTTTGTACCATATGGGGGGCGAGTCGGCGGCGCGCCGGTCGGTGCCGCCTTTATGCCCGCCCCCGGGACCAACGAAATTTCGAGGTGGGGTGGCCGAGTGGTGAAGAGGGATGTCTATGAATCTGTTGATGCAGGTTCGATACCCTTTTGGGTTTTTTATTTTTGCTCGGCTGTTTTTGGCTATAAAATCACTTTTATCTTGCTTCCTGCTTGTTTGGAACATGAGAACACTGTTTTCGATGAAAATTTGACAAAAAAAAATTTTCGAAAATTTTTCACAAATTTCCCATGGGTCACCCCATGGTCATCCTTGACCAAAAAAAAGTTGCAAATTTTTGCTTCCAAACTTCTTCAAAATGTTCAAAACTAATAATTGAACAAGAAAAAACTGTCATTGCGACCTGTATTTCTTGAAATCACTTTTCAAACCAAGAAAAATGATGAATTCTTGATGATCTGACTTGTGAGAATACCGTAAAAATGGCTTTCTGGTATTGTTTTGTGAAAAGTAAGCAGTAAAACGTGTTGAATGGAGTGTACTGTTTATTAGAGGAAGCTTGGAAGCAAAAATTTGCAACTTTTTTTTGGTCAAGGATGACCATGGGGTGACCCATGGGAAATTTGTGAAAAATTTTCGAAATTTTTTTTTGTCAAATTTTCATCGAAAACAGTGTTCTCATGTTCCAAACAAGCAGGAAGCAAGATAAAAGTGATTTTATAGCCAAAAACAGCCGAGCAAAAATAAAAAACCCAAAAGGGTATCGAACCTGCATCAACAGATTCATAGACATCCCTCTTCACCACTCGGCCACCCCACCTCGAAATTTCGTTGGTCCCGGGGGCGGGCATAAAGGCGGCACCGACCGGCGCGCCGCCGACTCGCCCCCCATATGGTACAAAAATACGAAACTTGGAGACGTCATATCTCCAGAAGCAGATAAAACGGGGAAAAACTGACTTCAGATTCGTTATCAGAATGACAAACTCTATCTATGTGCAAAGTTTCATCAAATTCTCAACACCTGCCTGTTTGTACTTCCCTTGTTACTGATATTTGATCTGCTCGTCTAGCTTCAGAATTCCATTAAATTTCCAATTAGCTCTCTCCCCCCTAATACTTTTCCTGGATTAACACACTTCCTTTCTTGAGCACGCAGGTTGCGAACTAAACAAATTCAAATTTCAAGGGACCGTTTTTCCAGCGCCAGCTACACTGACAAGGATGAAGATTGAAAAATGTACAGTTGACATCGAGTCGTCCACATTCACAGCATTCACTATTTATCAGGTGAGCTTTTTTAAGGATTCTGAAGAGGAAAAAAAATTCCAGTTCGTGTTTTGCTACTGCACACCATTATTGCTCATCGCGTTTTTCTACACGAAACTGTTGAGCAAGTTGAGAGAGCACACAAGGACTTTTAAGGTGAGCATAACAAAAATGAAGAAAAATAGTGAAAATCATGAAAAACCATGAAAAACACTGAAAATCCACCTTAAAACCGAAAACTTCAAACCGACCAATAGGAAATGTGGGCGGGGCTTATGAGTTTTCTCTTCCACTTATTTTTCTAGCTTCCCAGGTGATATTTTTGAAATCTGTTCGACAAATTGGTTTTAAATGTATTTTTGAAGATTTTGATCGACCGGATTTTCGTAAAATTTGCTGGGAAACCAGAAAAATGGTACCTGCAAAAGTTAGGTCACCTAAATTTTTTATTGCGATTTTGATGGTTTTTGATGGAATTTTTCGGGTTTTTTTCTTGGATTTTTGTGCAAATTCGATGAATTTCTTGCAAAAAACTAGGAAAAAATCACTAGCCAATAGGCAAAGTGGGCGGAGCTTGTGAGTTTTCTCTTCCACCTATTTTTCTGGCTTCTGAAATGATTTTTTTGAAATCTGTTCGACAAATCGGTTTTAAATGTATTTTCGAAGATTTTGATCGACCGGATTTTTGATAAAGTTGCTGGAAAGTCAGAAAAATGGGATTTGCAAAAGTTAGGCCATCCAAATTTTTTTAGCGATTTTAATGGTTTTTGATGGAATTTTGGGGTTTTTTTCTTGGATTTTTGTATTAATTCGATAAAATTTATACCATATCAAAGATTTTCCAGAAAAATATTTTTAAATTTCATGCAAATCACAACTTTTCATTCAAAAACACTCTCTCACCTTGGAGACGCAGACAACCACCCCTTACAAAAACTCAAACTTTCAGAGCTCCCAAATCCCGTTCCTGCACATTTCTCTGTACACCCTGGCAGTGGCGTGCTTCTATTTCCTCTGCTGGACGCCTTTTTGGATGGCCACTGTCTTTGCAGTTTATCTCGAGAACTCGGCCAACTCTTCATCAGTTCCACCTGTTTTTGTATATATCATGTACTTTATTCATGCGTTGCCGTTTACGAATTCGGCGATTAATTGGATTTTGTATGGTTAGTTCAGTGTTTTGGGTGAGAGAGTGCACCTTTTTGAGAGACGCAGATCAAAAGACTGCGTCTCGTGAGCTCTCTCTCTCTCTCTCTCTCTCTTTAGATAAACGACTTATATCAGAAAAGAGCAACTCTTTATTAATATGTTTAGGAGCTCTAAATGGACAGTTACAACAAAGATATCGAAACAACCGATCGAACTCGACGAAGAAGACAACGACAACGACGATGGGATCGAGCAGTCATAATAAGGCATTGACCAATTTGAAGACTAATAGTAATTATCAGGTAAACTCTCTCAAAGTGTTGAAATTTTGCTTTCTATGATAGTTTTCCGACTTCAAAATGTACTTTTTTAAGGGAATTGCACATTTTGAGTCACTTTTGAGTTTGAGTTTTGGAGCCCTCATAACTCCGCCCACTTTTGCTCTTTTTGGCTCATTTTTCTCTGAGTTATAGAATAACATCAGAGCAACAATCCTTCAGTTAAACACTTTTCATGAAAATCAAAAATAAGCCCGGAAATTTTGATTTTCTGGGGCTCACTTTTCCCATTTCTTACTGTAAAGTGCACATCGGAAAATCGATAATTCTGAGCTCATTTTTGATTTTTATAAAAAGTGTTCAATTGACAATTTGTAGCTCTGAAATCAATCTATCATTCCAAAAAATTTGAGATAAAAAGAACAAAAATGGGCGGAGTCATGGAAAGTGGAAAAGTTGAAAAATAAACGACACAGTTGAAACGAGTGCTACAGTAATCCACACATTTTCTTTATTCTCTAATTCATTCTAACTGTCTGAATTCCTCAGAACGATCGAAATTCGAAAATCAATCAAAAAATCCCCTAAAATTTAAGAAAAGAGAGAAAAAAAGAAAAAAAGCGCGAAAAGTAATCTGATCAACGGGGGAAACTAGCATGACACAGTTGAAACAAGTGCTACAGTAATCTGGAAATCAACATTTTCTCTAATTCTCTCCATTTTCTACACTATTTCGAACAAACAAACTTTCTGATTGTCAATTTTTACTGTTAATTTGTAATTTACCAAAAATTCAACTCGACACAGTTGAAATGAGTGCTACAGTAATCCGAAGATCAATTTTTCTCTGATTCTCTTGATTTCTACACTATTTCAAACAAACTAACTTTCTGATTGTCAATTTTACTTTTAATTTGTCATTTCCCAAAAATTCAAAGCGACACAGTTAAAGCGAGTGCTACAGTAACCAGGAGATCAATTTTTCTCTAATTCTCTCGATTTTCTACTCTATATCGATCCACTGAACCTTTTCTGATTCTCAGCTTCTAAGGGACTCGACACAGTTGAAACGAGTGCTACAGTAATCTCCATGTTTCCAGGTGAACGGCTCGATGACATCAATCGCGGGCGCCGGCGCAGTGTCAACGGCGCCGACCGTGTCGCTGATGAATGGCAACAACAACGAGGTGGCGGTGATGGTGCATTCAGAAGAGGAGCTCGCGATGGACGTCGTCGACGTGCGCCTTCTCTCCAATCACAACCCCACCTTCCTCTGAACTCTCGGGTCCATTCGCTTCTAGACACTCTCTAATCATTTTTCCATAAAATATAGCATTTCATTCATTGTCCTGTAAATGTAAACTGCTTCATAAACGTTGTGAATTAAAGTAGTCGTGTGGATTGAAAAGGAAACACTTTCACTATCTATCACTGTACAGTGTTTGTGAATGCACACACACGCCAAAAACCAATTCTGAATGTGCGAGGAAAATTGGAAAAGCATACAAAAATGGCCACTCCCTCTGGCCATTTCCCTTTCCTCCATCAGTCCCATTCGATTTCTTCTGATGAGGTCGGCGATTCTGCTGGTTTGCCACGTGGCAATGGTGGTTGGGTGTCCACCACAGCCCAATGGGAATTGTTATTATGGTTTGTTTCATAACTCCGCCCACTTTTGCTCTTTTTGGCTCACATTTTCTGGAGTTATAGAATAATATCAGAGCTACAAAATGTTAGTTGTGCACTTTACATGAAAATCAAAAATGAGCCAGGAATTACTGATTTTCCCAAACGCATCTGAATTTGAGAAACCTGAAAAGTGAGCTCCAGAAAATCAATAATTCTAAGCTTATTATTGATGCTCATTAAAAATGTTCAACTGACATTTTGTAGCTCTGATATCAATCTTTAATTCCACACAATTTGAGCCAAAAAGAGCAAAAGTGGGCGGAGTTATGAGGGCTCAAATTTGACTGGGAATTCAGTAGATTTGAATGTTTGTTTTTCACAAATTTTCATTCAAAATTCAGAAAAATTGGTAAATTTCATAAACTTTAAAGGTTCATTGAAAAAATACTGTTCCGGGAGAATGAAAATGTGCTCCATTGAGAAAATGACGATTTTTGAGCTTTCTTGACTATTTTTACTGATTTTCAAAGGTTTCGAGTGAATTTGAATAACTTTCCAAACGTTTTTGACTAAATTTTGAAGGTGCGTAATAGATTTTACAGATTTACAGAGAAATCGATGGATTTAGGCGGGGTTTCATAGCATTTGCAAGTGAAATTTGATGATTTTTGAGCTTCTAGATGATTTTTCAATGGTTTTGAGTGTTATAGAGTGAATTTTTATGACCTCCAACTGATTAGTTTACTTATCAGTTTGAAAATGCTCAATTCGCTCTGAAAATCTGATAAAAACCTTTAAAAAATCAGTGAAAAATCGATGAAATTGACCACGAATTGGAAGAATAGTGAAAAAAACCTTTCCTCATTTTAAAATGCTCGTTATAAAACTAAAGAGTATGGACTCATAATGGCAAGTCCCTGAGCATCTTCATAAACTCGTTTTCCCACTGAATCAATACAAAAATTCAGGTCAATACGTGCTCACAAATCAGCAAGGCGGCTTCCAGAACCAGCAGTGCGGACAGGCGCTCAATAGGGATTGGTGCGCTGTTTCGTAAGTTCTCTGTTTCTCTGCGTCTCTCTGATTAGTGTACTCTCTCGCTGTCTGCGTCTCTTTGATTAGTGTTCTCTCTCTCTCTCCAAACAACATACCTCACGAAAAATTGCGTACCTACTCCTAAAGTCCGCAACTTGTCGTCTAATACAGTATGACCTCCAACTGAAACCAACCTGTTCCCCACTTTTGTATAAAACAAACAATCCAGAAGGCACTTGACGCCTTCCCCTCATTCATTCTCCACATTTACCATTTGTGCTCCATAAATGTTTGCTCCGTCTCCCTACTATTCTGGCTCGTTTTCAAATTTTGGAAGTGGTAACAGCTTCCAGAACATGTTTCCGAGGTTTATTAACTTGTTAATTAGACTAATTAATTAGTCTAATTACCATAATTACACTAATTAAGATAATCACCCTCCAATACTTTTAGGTACCAGCCAGCGACCCAACAAGCAAATTTCGGATGCGCTTCCAATTTTCCTATTGAAGTGAGCAATACCTTATCATAAAGTTAAGTTTTTTAAAAATGAGAATATGATATTCAGGTGGGAGGAGCAGTGTGCGGAGAAGGGGCGGGGTTTGTGAATCAGCAAGGATGCTCCATGGTGAACACCCCAAATGGACCATGCTTCTTTTGTTGTTGTAAGGGAGGCAGTTGCAATCATCCGCAGGTAACCGGTTTTATAGGGAAGATGGAGGGGTTTTGTTGAGAGTTTGAAATTATGAAAAAGATTGGATTTATTGAAGAATTAATAGAAGGAG
The DNA here is from genome assembly GCA_963572205.1 of Caenorhabditis imperialis. Lineage (NCBI taxonomy): Eukaryota > Metazoa > Nematoda > Chromadorea > Rhabditida > Rhabditidae > Caenorhabditis > Caenorhabditis imperialis. Next base: position 7,914,207 of record OY751541.1, read on the forward strand.
GTACGGAAAGTACAGAGGATCTAGAAACATTTTTGTCATTGGGGGATTGTTTCACAGATCCTTTCCTTTCAGCTTCTAGATTTTTACCTCTCAAAATGGGAGTAGTATCATTCGAAAGCTCTTGTTTTGAGGATTTTGGAACTGTAATTCAATTGCTATGAAAATCAGTTTGAGCAGAGATACTGGGCTTTGAAGTTTAACATTATTTTTTGCGCTGACAATTGTTGGATCGCTATTACATTCAAATTCTGCCTATAAATCATTGGAATTTGATATTTTTCCTTTTTCTCATCTATTTTTTTCATACAAAAATATGTGCAAGTGATCGGGGCTAGTGGAAGAGAAATAGAGGTGTGAAAGTTAGGCCAGATAAATTTTGTTTCAGTTTTTAATTCAAATTAGGCTATTTTTTCTAATTTTTACGACAAAAATGATATATCTGGTTTACTTGAGCAGTTTTTGATCAATTCGGTAAAAAAAAAAACAGAAAAAATCATAAAATTCGAAGAAAAATAGGGAAAAAATGAATTGAAGAACTGGCCTAACTTTTGCACCTCAAATCCTCTTCCATTAGACCAGATCAAATTAGATCATTCTCAAAATGGACAAAATTGCGAGCGCGAAAGAGCGCGAAATTCAAAAATTCAAAAATGTGAAAAAAGAGCTCATATCGATTTTGCAAAGTTGCGACACAATTTTCCTTTATTTTCAAGCAATTTCGAGCAATTTTTCTGAATTTTTTGAATTCAGAATTCTAGAAGACGTGTTTATAATAAGGTTCCCAATGTTGAACTACACGAAAAACTAGAAAAAATCCGTAAAACATTCAGTTTTCGCTATATAAAAACATCAATTTTCATAGTGACTCTATTTTCTGTAATTTTCAAATTTCGCGCCTTTTTCTTGTCTCTGCGTCTCTCCATTTCCCACACTCTCTCCTCGATTTCGTACACATGTCCAATAGAGCGCACTTTCCCACCCATTTCTCCAATCTCACAATTTCCAGATCTTCGCCCGGGAATTACTGTAGCATACTGTAGAAATGACAAATATTCAATGAATATAGTCAAGATTACTGAAAGATTACTATCCAAACTCTCTCCTCAATTTCATACCGAAAGTCCAATAGAGCACACTTGCAACCCCATCTAAAATAAGAATAACATTTCCAGATCTTCGCCCGAGAAGCCTCCAAACTGCCCATAAACCAACTGCAATCTTACAACCCTTCTGGCTACAATCCATACGGCTCGGTGAGCCAAAGACAGAGCTACTACCCAATGGGATTCTACACAGGGACCGCTGTCCAACCATCCAATCCCTTCCTTCTTGTCGCCATTATTCTCGTCATTTTTCTAGTGCTCTCTTATTCTGTTTGATCTCTTTGAAACTCTTAAAATACACCAAAAAACCATTCATAAAATTCCAAAATTTCACTAGGAACATGTTAACCAACACGAAAAGAACACAGAATGAGAAAATCCTACGGGGGTGACCGGTTTCGTTCAAAAAAACACAATAAAGTGGGCGGGGCCAATGGGGGAAATCACAACTTTTTGCAAAATTTTCAGAAAAAAACAAGACAAAATGAATAAATTAAACCAACAAAAGTGAGAAAAATATGGAAAAAGGGGCAAGGAAATTCAAAGGAAATTTCATTGAAAATCAAGGGGGAGATCCAAAAGGGGCGGGGCCAGTGAAAGAATGCTAGAAGTGGGAGGGGGCGGAGTCTATTCGAGCTCTCCGTCCTCGAGATCCATGTCAGAACTGTCGGCGCTCGCCATCTTCGGCTGCACCGGCGGCGTCAGAATCGGAGCCACGTCGAAGGCTCGCGCGCTGCAAATTCAGATTCATCGGGTTACTGTAGACGGTTGAAAACATTAGCTGGCTGGAGATTACTGTAAGAGAAGCTTGTTTCGTGGTGAGTTGTAGGGATTACGGTAGATAAAATAGGATTACTGTAGAAAATTTCAAAAGTTAACAGAGAGTAGATTACGGTAAGTATTTCGCTGTGAGACCGAGGGTACAGTAATCACTTGATTTCTGTGGGTTACGGTAGATGTGATGATACTGTGGATACAGTAATCCTTTAGTTGTAGGGATTACGGTAGATAAAATAGGATTACTGTAGAAAATTTTAAAAGTTAGCAGAGATTAGATTACGGTAAGAACGGCGTATTTCTTGGTGAGACCCTAGGTACAGTAATTCTTTCATTTCTGCTATTGTCAGTAGATCAAAAGGATTACTGTAGGCTACAATATATCCGACGAGAAATTGCGTACTCTGTTAAAAATCGTGTGGAAAATAGGAAAATTTGCAATTTTTCAGTACCTTATAGTAAACTACAGTAATCTTGTGAATGTTTACAAGATTACTGTAGCATACTGTAGAAATGATGACGAATATTCAATGAATAGAGTCAAGATTACTGTAAAAAAACTAATTTCGTGGTGAGACCCTCTCTACAGTAATCCTTGTGGATTACAGTACACTAGTCTCTAGTTTTTCGTTGTTAGTCCGCAAATTGTCGTCAAATCGAGTGTTTCATTAAAAACTACAGTAATCTAGAATCGAATTTCGGCCAATTTTCAATACAGATACACCGTGACGAGCAAATGCAGAATCGGTCGTAGTTTTTAATGGATTACTGTAGGTTCAACATAACAGAGAATCTTACGACATATTGCGGACTAGTCACAGTAATACAGCACTCATTTGATCTACCGTAAATGAGTACTGTATTACTGTAGTTTTGACCAGTCCGCAATATAGCGTAAGATTCTCTGTTATGTTTCTACAGTAACTCACCTAGCTCTAAAAGGCGACGTCTCATTCTGACGTCGTCGATTTGACGAAGAAGAAGAAGACGTGGACTGCGCCAAAGTGGGCGGAGCCGGCGGCGGATTCAGATGTTTCCCATTGTTCGACGTCACAAAATTCGAGGAGAGCGGGTCGATTCGCGCCCTTTTTTCGCTACTGAAAGAAAATGCGCTCTATTGAGAAAACTTCTTTAGTACCTGGAAGAGTGATCAATTCGTCCTGCCATTCTATCGTGGTCGCGTTTTCGACGCTCTTCTTCGTGCTGTCGTTCTTTATTCAGTCTGAAAAAAAGAAATTCAAAAAATTGAAAATTATCAATAGAGCAGGGTTACCTCTCCACAATGAGCTCATCTTTTGGCACATAGCCACGTGGCTTGTAGTTAGAAGAGGAGGAGGGCTCTTGAGAAGAGGTGGGCGGGACCATAGGGCTGTTGCTCCCACGGTTCCGATCCTGAAGAGCTCATAGAATGCATAAAGAGCATAAAGTGAAAAGTATGAAGATTTTTACACTGATAATAAGTTTTGAGCAAGTTATAAGGGCTCAAAGTGCTCGAAATGGGCGGGATTGCTCAATTTGTCTATTCTTGATGACGTGGAAATTCTGAATTTCCACGTCATCAAGAATCGAATAGACAAATTGAGCAATCCCGCCCATTTCGAGCACTTTGAGCTCTTTTAACTTGCTCAAAACTGATTTTCAAAGAAAATAATGAATAAAACCCCTCACCGTTCTCCGATTCTCCACCTGCTGATGATGTCGCGAAGTGTCACGGAGGTCTGGAACTTTGGCGAGAGTTTAAAAACGTTCCCTCCACCATAAAATTCCAATTCTTACTGTAGCGAGAGGCGTGGTGGAAGGTGCACGTCGTCCGGTACGTCGTCAGAAACTCCACCTCCATTTCTAGAATTTCAATTTCCAGGGAATGCAAGTGCGCTCCAATGAACTCTACCTCTCAATTTCTCCTCGTTCATCGTTGAATCGAAATGCACGTACCATGGAGACGTCTCCGTGGCCATTGAAGCGAATAGTTTGTCTAACTGAACGTGTTCACTTTGTGTGTGTGTCTGTCCGTCTGTCCACTCACTTTTACATTGGCGTACGCCGCCATCAAATGGAGAATGGCTATCGACATCGAGTGCGCCGAGTATCGCAGCGACCAGTCTGTCACCGCTATGCTGAAAGTTTGGGGATTGGCACAGTTGAAGCAAGTGCTACAGTAAGCTGGATTACTGTAGCACTTGCTTCAACTGTGTCTTTCGAAATTTTGATGTTTTTGCATATAAATTGACATTTTACATTGAATTAGAAGTAAGCGAATGCAAATGCGCTCAATTGAACAAGGCACAGCTGAACCAAGTGCTACAGTAACCCGGATTACTGTAGCACTTGCTTCAGCTGTGTCGTGAAACGATTTTCGATTGTCTTTTCATCGATATAGGTTATTTTGATTTGAATTGGCGACTAGAAAATGGAAATACGCTTTATTGAACAAAACACAGCTGAACCAAGTGCTACAGTAACCCAGAATACTGTAGCAACTGCTTCAACTGTGTAATTGTCGAGAATGTAATGGTTTTCGAATGGAAATTGGTATTTTACAGTTGAATTGGCAATTAAAAAATGCAATGGCGCTCTATTGCACTCGACACAGCTGAATCAAGTGCTACAGTAACCAGGATTACTGTAGCACTTGATTCAACTGTGTCGTTTATCGATTTTAGATTGTTTTTGAGTGGAAATTGATATTTTACATCGAAATTGATAGTTAAGAATGCAAATGCGCTCTATTGCACTTGACACAGTAAGATCAAGTGCTAAAGTAACCTGGATTACTGTAGCACTCGTTTGAGCTATGTCCTACAACTTTTGATCACTTGACACAGCTGAACCAAGTGCTACAGTACTCCAGATTACGGTAACACTTGTTTCAGCTGTGTCCTACAGCTTTTTATGATTTTCGAATGAAAACTGTTCATTTTTCGTTCCTTATTAGCAAAATAGGCATACAAATCCGCTCTATTGAACGAGACACAGTTGAATCAAGTGCTACAGTACTCCAGATTACGGTAACACTTGTTTCAACTGTGTCACTCTCAAATTTCAGCCATTTCTATGATTTCTATGAACTTACACATCAGTAGCAAAATAATATGCACATGCAGCGAGATTTTTCATGGTACTATCTGCAAAAATCACAAATTTCACCGATTTCGGCTAAATTGCTCACCTTTATCAACTCTTTTCATAATATCCACAATAATTGAGTGCGGGAACTCAATGTTTAGGTCAAAGGCTGGAAAATAGAGCATTTTAACGTAAATTTGAAGAAAAAATATACCAATTGTCTGAAGAATCATGCTTTCGAGGAGGACGATTATTTGTGCCGCCTCCGCTCGCGCCTGGAAGGGAAATTTGAAAGGTCGGAAAGTGCGCTCTAATGAGAAAACTATTGAAAATTGTCAATAGAGCGCAGTTTGACGTCCGAGGTTCATTTTTTCAGTTTTTTTGTCGATTTGATATCGTTCTCACCGATTTTCAGTATTTCTTAATGTTGTTAGTGCGCTCTATATGAGAATTTCATTGGAAATTGTCGATAGAGCGCAGTTTCACATTGGATTTTGAAGTTTTCGTTCAAGTTTTCAGGGGAATCCATTTTCAATGGGTTAAGAGGTATGAAAATGCGCTCTATTGATAATTTTCAGTAAAATTATCATTAGAGCGCAGTTTGACGTCGGATTTTGAAGAATTTGAAGTTTTTGGTGTATTTCTGTACTTTTTTAATAATTTTTAACATGATACAAAGAAGAATATAGATGAAAGTGCGCTCTATTGATAATTTTTACGAAAATTGTCAATAGAGCAAAGCTTGACGCCGGACGTTTATTTTTATCAGTTTTTCAGAATTTTCTCATGATCTAATACAATTTTAGCTATTTTCTGAATCTTTTCAGGATGATAGTGCGCTCTATTGAGAAAATCATTGAAGATTATCAATAGAGCACAGTTTGACGTCGGATGTTGATAAAATTACAGTTTTTTGGGTATTTTAGTTGGTTTTTTATAGTTCTTCAACTAATTTATGAAGAATGTCGATGAGAGTGCGCTCTATTGACAAAATTATTGAAAATTAACAATAGAGCGCAGCTTGACGTCGAGAATTACGATTTTGATAAATTTTTGAAGGGTTTTGATGATTTTTCAGTGTTTTTACAATTTTTTGAGGATTTTTCATCGTTTTTGAGACAATTTGATATATTTTTCGGGTTTTTGCCAACTTTTCAAGCTTTTCTGTGATTTCTCCACATTTCCACCTCAATTTCTCCCAAATTACCGTGTCAGTAGTCAACTGCTTCCGCTCCTTCTTATCCCGCCACACTTGAACGACGTGCGACAGTTTCCGAGGAGACTCTTGACTTTTACCCGCTAGAAATACACATGCAGCCCCGACGTCCTGCAATTTTCCATGATTCTCTTCATTTTTCGAGGATTTTTGAGTTTTTTACCCGATAATCAAACTTTTTGAAGCTGTGCCAATAATAAAAACGATGCATATGGAAGTGAGCGGCGCAGAGACACATGTGACCGCTGGAAAATTCAATTTTTATGGTTTTCCGTTCAAAATTTATCAAAATTCTTATGAAAAAAGCCTCATACATTCTCATTTTGGGGTCCTTTACATTATTGAGCCCGTCTATCATTTCTTGGATGAACGCGGCGGCCATTTGACGGAAATTCATCTCTTCTTCTCGACTCATACCCTCTTTTATGCTCGCCGTGTTTCTCATCTGGAATTTATTTATTTTTATCATTATTTATAAATTTTTATCAATCAATTAATGATAAGAACCTCCTCTTTGGTGAAGAGCCACTTGTGCGGCGCGGGCCGTCGAATCGGGGATCCCGCGCCTCGTGACGGCTGCAGCGCCATTTCATCTGCGTTTTACCCTGCAAAACGCATTCCCAGTCGTTAATTTCATAAAAAATCAATACTTTCACACCCATTTTCCGCCTTTTAGAGCTGAAAATCCGTCTTAAAAATCGAAAAAATCAAACAAAAATCGCTCGAAAAAGCGGGTCACCGGTCAGCAAGCGCGCTCTACCGGACGCGTTGCTTGTCGCGACGCGGTTCCCTTCGACTCCGCCCCCCGTCTGACTCATCATTTTTCGGCCCCTTTTCGTCCCTTTTTCAGCCTTTTTCAGCATGTGAGTCACTTTTTTTCGCTGTTTTTCGCTTTCCATTATTTTTATCGTCTTATTTCCCATCGATACATGTCAAATTTACCCCGAATTTATGGAGAAATTCCCGAGATAATCGCGTTTTCCCAACCACCCCGTTGATTTTTTAAAAACCTCCTAAAATTGATATTTTTCCATGGATTTTTTGGTTTTTTGGCTTTAATCGATGTTAAATGAGTGGGAGAGTTGAAAAAACACAATTTCAGCTAAAGTTTCTCGAAAAATTTTGACAAAAATCGCGAAAAACTGAATTTCCAAGGGGGCGTCGGGCATTCCTAATTTTTATAAAAATCTGTTTGATTTTTCCGAGATTTTTTATATTTTCCATCTCGAAATTCTTCAAATTTCACATTTTCCACAAAAAATCCGAAAGTTATCGATGATTTTTCAAGAAAATCCGGCCTAAAAATGGGGTCCGTTGTGAAAAATTATGAAATTTTTGCTCATGTGATTCGTTTTCGAAAAAAGCATGTGATCTATAGAATTCTGGATTTTTCGTTTGGAATTTTTGAATAACTTTCGGATTTCGCGGGAAAAAAGGTGAAATCGAATGGTATTTATCGATTTTTGCGCAACGCACGTCATAATTTTGCCAGCTCGCCAGTCGTCGCCCTTTTTCCCACATCTGCTCATCGTTTCTCTCCTTTTTATTCGTATTTCCTTTTCATTCTTCTGAATTTTCTTTATTTTCCTTTTTTCCAGCATTGATCAGTATGTCGTTTTCGAACACACCGATCAAGGAGATGAATGGTACAAAGTATGGCAGTATGATCCATCCCTGGCTGTTTCAGAAAGCAGATGTAAGTGAAAAAAGGCTCAAAATCAATCGATAATGCCCCATTTTCAGCTGATTCGTGACACACCGAGCCGACGAGACGGCATGAGTTACGAGGAGGAGCTGGCGAAGCTTCAGCAAGGAGGATTGCTCATTTTCGACATTGTCATGCAGCTCAGCTCGGGGAAAGGAGAGCAGTGAGTGGAACATGTAGAGAAACAGATCTAGTTCGAATTTGTGCGGGCGACAAGCTCGGCGAGCCACCGAGCACATGGGGTAGTTTTTGGATGCTCTCGGTTGGCTCGCCGAGCCGAAAAAGCGCGCCGAATTTCGAGCGGCGAGACGTTGGCTCTTTCACCCGATGGTTCCACACTCATCAAGCACTGCGATATGATTACAGCGGACTGAACGGCGTCGCCGCGACGCTCTTCAACAGATTCTTCAAAGTGCACTCGCTGAAGACGTGCGACTTTCGCGACGTGGCCGCCGCCTGCATCTTTCTCGCCGGCAAGAACGAGGATCAGCCGCGGAAGCTGAAGTACGTCGTCAATCAGCTGTGGGCGGCCAAGTTTCCGAGGAATAAGACGTTTCCCACCGAACAGCACTTTACCGATCAGTGCGACGTCGTCACGTTTCTGGAGGAAGTCATTCTGAAGACTATTGGTGAGTCCAGCTGTATAAGTAGGGACCGCAAAGTGTTTTTAAAAACTCGAAATTACGCTACGAGTAATATATCATTCGATAGCCAGACTCGATATTAGACTATCCCCAAATTTTCAGCGAAAAAGGTTCGGTACTTTTCGAGAAAATAGCGTTCAAAATCTGAATCGATTGCACTATTTTTCTCCGGTACGGTGGGGCGTGGCCTATCTGGATCCAGCGGGCGGTGGCGAGCCGCCGACCCTCGATCGGCGGACAGTCGCGTAACCGACTGAGCTATGGGTGCGGGACGCGGCCGAAAATCTTACTGCATACAAGTCTTCGCTCGCCCCGGCGTCTTCAACGCCGTTTTGATCTTTTTTTTAATCTCGTTTTTTTCATCGTGTAGGCGTGCGGGTTCCGGAATTCGGAATTTTTGAAAAGCAAAATGTTCTAAATTTAATTCTCTATTTGATGCAATTAGTCATTTTTTAGATAAGGACCTGTAATAATCTTCAAAATGGAAAAATATAAAATCATCAATTTTTAGTAGAGCACTGTAGGAAAAGTAGAGGCTCAATTGAAGCGATTTTTTGAACTTAGTATCTAGAAAACATTCTCTATGAGAACAACAAATAGAATTTAGGGGTCATCGCTGAAATTATCGAGATAATTTGACATCTTCTTCTAACGGGTCCAGAAGACGTGCGGGTGAAATTTTTTTGATTTTTTTCTAAAAATATATTGGCTCATACTGACATAAACAGCTAAAATTATGTCTGCCGGTAGATAAGGACCTGTGACAACCTGAATTCTTCATTTTACGGTTACCCATATTCTTTCTCCGCTTCTATCAGTTTTAGATGAAGTTTTCATGAGAAAATAACATTACCAGGCGATTCCTCGCTACCGATTACGTATGGAGAAATTCTCAAAACTATTTTTGAACAGCAACGCAGTCTGTACGGACGCCTAGAAAAGATGCTGATATCGAAAAACGGGCCCAGGAGAAAAATCGCGCGGCCACGCCCCCTCCACTTTGCGGTCCCTATGTATAAGCACTAGATTTATGTCCTAGTTTTTGTTGAAAAGCGTCTGCTCCGAGCTCTGCTTTTATTGCTTTTCACATTAACCTTTCCCCAATGGGTTATGAGCTCTTTTTTGTGAGCCCACCTCTAACCACCTGCTCTTTCCAGCGTTCGACCTCAACATTGACCTTCCACATCAGTTCGTGCTCAAACTGATGTCGTTTGTGGAGAAAGGACGCAACAAGTACAAGGAAATGGTGAAGGCCGCCTACTACTTGGTCACAGATGTGTAAGTGCAATTGCTCCAGCTGTCCACCACGATGCTCTTTTTTTCAGTCTGCTGGTCACCGATTGGACCGTCCGCTACTCGTGCTCGGCCATCGCCACGGCGTGCGTCAAAATCGCCGCCGTCTTCCAGAACATTGAGCTCGACCAGATCATTCCGCTCGACGTCGCCGACAAGTGGTACCGTCTGCAGGACGAGACGACGACGCTCGAGCAGATTGACGAGATGACGAAGGAGTTCCTCGACATTTACTCGCAGAATCCACACCTTCATCACATTGGCATTCTCAAGAAGATCAACAGCCAGGGGATAGTGAAGATTATTGCGAGGTCTCCGCCGGAGCACGTCTCGAGCTCCTCGTCTTCCACGTGTCCACCACCACCAAGTCAGCCGAAGAAGATCGACATGGACGCCTACAAGGGACGTTCCAAGACGACGTCAGAAGCTAGTGGTTCGATGAGACAGAGCTTCATGCCCGACGTCAACGATCAGAAGGTGGTGGAGAGGGGATTGGCGGAGAAGAAGCGAGAGATGGAGATGTTGGAGAGGCAGCGACAGATGCGGGTGGAGCAACAGAAGCAGAGCTTCGAGCAGCAGCAGAGGATGGCTCCGAAGCGACCGCATGTTCCTGATGACGTCAATGGGTACGTCTCCATTATTTTTGAGTTAGATTCAAATGGGAACGTGGTCAATTTCAGAACGAAAAAGACGCGAATGGACTACCACATGAACTTTGTGGCGGCCTCTTCCTCCTCGTCGTTCTCATCGAATGCCTACCCGAATCCGCATCAGAATCAGCGACCTCTTCAGCGGCCTCCAATTGTGAAGACGGAAATGTCGGCGTACGCGATATCGGTCAGTCAGATGAACACGACGATCACGCCACAAGAGCCGCCGTCGGCTTATCAGCAGATGTGCATGGATTGGGAGAGCAAACGGTTAGTGAGCACTGCTTTTTTAAAGTGATATTGGGAAATTTGAACGATTTTCACTCATTGCTAGCTCTAAAATTGACCTAATATACTATTTTGTCTAAAAGTCTAACAAGGAAGTATTTGACGTCTAAATTTATACCATAGATAGCCAAAAGCTCATTGAGCCCATTCATGGAATCAGATGCTCCTGAAAACCGAGATATGGGTCACACAATGTCCAAAATACAGTGAAAAATGACTGAGACTGTATTTTTGACCTTGAGCCCATATCTCGGCTCTCAGGAGCATCTGATTCTTTGAATGTGCTCAGAGAGCTCTTGACTACCAATGGCATGAATTTAGTAAAAAGTCAATGTAAAATCCAATCGGAATTAGATCGAGAAGCATTATAAAGAAAAAAAACACCAACAATGTCCCATTCTACTAGTTTCTACTCCCTTTTAACATTTTAGTCATTATAATGCTCAATTTCCAGACGCCCCGCCCCTGTGGACACGTCGCGAATGGCTCCCTCGTCGACGCAGCAGATCTCTCCGCCGGACGACGCCTCGCCTCCGCTCTCCTACCTGCCCCTCCCCCCACCGCCACCCCCTCCGATGCTCCCGCGAGCCGTGCACACTGGACACGATGAGCTCGAGGAGGGAGAGCTCGTCTAACTCACCCTAATTATTATGTTTCCATCCATTGTTTAGACCCCCTAGTCAACGGATCTCTCTTATTAGTTAATAAGAATGATTACAAATGATTCAAAAAAAGTGTAAAATATATAAAAAGTCCAAAAAAATGAATATAGTGAGCTCCCATTTCTGTGATTCCTTTTCCCGGTCCCGCCCCCAATTTTTTGTTCCGAGCTCCGAGTAATGTACAGTAACTCTTTTTTTTTGTTTTTTTCCCTTTCCTTTCCGCATTTCTATCCAATATTTCTCTTTTCCTCTCTCTTTCTTTTCCCCCTCCTCGTTATACACACTATTCTCACTCCTCTCGCCCCGCCCCCTTTTCCTCTTTTGAAACGATCTCGATTCTCCACCGTTTTGTTCCGTTTTATTATCATTTTTCCTCCATCCTTTTCCTCTTTTTCCTTTATTTTTCGGCAAATCAAACACGAGGTAACTCTTTTTTCCATCCCTCCCACAAAATCGTCTCCTTGGACCCCAAAAAAATTCAGATTTTCCATTTCTCTTCCTCTCTTTTTATTTGTAAATTGACATTGTATAATATCTTTTTTCCCTCTTCTCTTCCCCTCTTTTTTTTTCGTCTGGTTTTTTGGTTCGTTTCGTTCTAACTGATATGAATATTTCTTTATTCGGTTTCAATTTCGGATTATGATTAGGAGAAGCGGGAAGCAAATAAATAGAGAAAAAGAGCAAGTGATTACGCATCGCGGCTCATGTACTTTTGGCGGTTCGACTCGATCATTTGCCACTTCCGGTTTTCGAATACTCCACGCCAGGAAGAAGCGTCGAGGGGGACCTGGAAATTGAAAATGGGGGCGGAGTTTCAGTGAAAAGGGGCGGAGTTTAGTTAGCAAAGTGCGGCATGGTCATAATTTCTGATTTTTCAGTAGGAATTTGTTGATTTTTAAAGATTTTTGAATATTTTCAGTCATTTTTGCACTGAAATTTCAGCTGGATTTTTGAAATTTTCACGATTTCACACTTTTTTTGCTGATATTTATCGATTTTCAGACATTTCTTTATGATTTCAGTTGAAATTTCAAGAAAAAATTTCTGAAAATCATTAAAATTGAACAAATTTTCACAATTTTTCATAACTTCACAGGTTGCACTGAACTATGCCGCACTTTGCAAAATCCATTCCTAGTTACTATCCATTTCTGCGGAGCCCTAACATAAAAAAGATCCTTTAATCTCTGTTTCTCTCGACTCTCTCGAACCACCATACTATCTCACTTCCTCATTGTCAGCTCTCGAACTTAACTGGCTTCCAGAAATGGATAAGAAATGATAATTTCCTAGATTTCTGCTCTAAAACCATGCCGCACTTTGCAAATTCACACTTTTGCCTACCTTCCCACTCTCCTGCCCTGCCGACGTGGCAATCTTTCCAGCCTTGAGATTGGAGAGAGTGGCGGATTGACTGCGAGTCTTCTCGAGGTCCTTCCGAATAGCCGATAGGTGGAAAGTGGGGAACGATTGTTTGATGCGCATCGCACATTCGTCCAGTTGGCGGGCATCGGCCAGGCGGGGCGAGGACTGGAAAATGAGGGGATTTGGATGGGGATTTTGAAGGTGTCTTCAGAATCGCAGAGTTGGAAAAGATTCAGATTTATACTGATTTGGAAGGGATTGGGTTATAGAATGTGGAAAATTATGGTTATTTCAGAAGTTTGATAGTTTCTGGAGCTTCTGGAGCGTCTGGAAGATTGCAATCTGGATTTGAATATAATTCTGAAGACATCTTAGAAGACGTCAAGTTTTCAGCATATTTTTCAGCTTTTAGGGCGATTGGAATTCATTTTTTTTCATAATTTTTATCACATTTTTGTTAAAAATTGCTAGAATTCAGAATCTATCATAGATTTAGCTCCATAATTTAAGATATTCATCATAATTCTCTTAAATTATGGAGCTGAATCTACGATCGAATCTGAATTCTAACAATTTTAAGCAAAATCATAGTGAAAACCATGAAAAGGATTAAAAAATGTATTCAAATCCTCAAAAAAACTGAAAAAAAATGCTCAAAAATTAAATTTTTAAGACGTCTTCATAATCCAGTTCCAATTATTAGGCTGGCCGATAAGTAATGTCGCATGACTTGACAACCGTTTTTTTCCGTTCAATAGCGAGTTCTGGTTATGTTTTTATAATCATCGGAAAGAGCATTTCTTTGCGCGTCGAATGATATGCTGCATGTCATATTTTAACTGATTTCCACAAAGTACTGAACCGTAGAAAATGACCGACTTGAAAATAGGTTGCGGGCGGTCATGTTGCACGACTTCCAGAAAGAAAGAAAGGCCGTATATGCCCATGAAATGATTTTTACTCAGTACTCTAGTAGTGTAAGGATAGTTTCAAGATAATTCCGAAAAACTCGTAATCGAAATAAAAATCTAGAAGACGAAAAACACAAGATGTGCCCTCAAATCATAGATTATGACATTCTGATGAGCAGCGTCGCGTGAGCTCTGTGTCAGGCATATCGAAAGTTATCTGAACTGTTAGGGCACATTGATTCCATCATCGTACAATATTCGCAAAAGATGGGAAACTCAAATAGGGGTAGAAAATTGGAACCTCACAAACTTGGCGATTCCGAAAAAATTTCAAATGCGACTTTGACTGGTACTCTTGGCCGCCATTTCAAAACGAGTGGTTTTCACGGCTTCATTTTTATGTCAAATGAAAGATGGATCTTCCATGATATCAGCACCAAGAAACGGAACTGATTTGGTTATGATGAACATTCAAAACCGACTCCGAAACTTGCCATACATGAAAAAATCAGATGCTCTGTTTGTGGTGGAGTAGTGAAGGCTTGGAGCATATGAGGTGCTCAAATCAAGTTGAATAGTATACACAAGACTGTTCCAAACCTAATTCGGCAGTATTTATATAGAGCTTAAGAATCAAAACGTAGATACTACCTTTTTTAAAGTTGCCCACTATAATGCACGTCCACACGTTGAGAAAATCGCTTCATAAAAAACTGCAGGATCGAGCGGGGAATCTCTGCTCCTGCCGCCTAACAGTCCTGATATGGCTTCATACGATTACTACTTGTTTGGGCTAATTCTGCTTCTCTTTGCCAAGAAAAAATGCAAAAACCGCAAAAAATGAGTAGTTTGAGTTATCACCTTGACGCTCTACGCTACCCCAGTTTTTTAAGTCTGACAACCATTTTTTGTGGGGACGTAGGTTAACTATCGTAGATAATAATTGCAAAAGATTTCTGACCAATGATGTGCTTAACTCATTTTATGATGAAAGATGTCAAGTGCAAAATACGACATTACTTATCGGCCAGCCTAATAATTGTCACTAACATCACAAAAACTGGAAATATGGTAGTTTTACCTAAAATTTACCTAAAATTTTGAAAGAAAATCACCACTTTTCAGCTCATTTTCTTCCAAATCTCCTTCCTTTTCTCTCTCCCACTCTTCTAACAATCCCCTTACCTTCTCCCTCACAGTGACCCTCTTCGCCTGCTCCCTATCCGTCCTCAATCGTTTCGCCGCCTCCGCCGCATCAGAAGCTCCGAATCTGGACACGACAATCTTCTGATTGGCGGCAATGGTCTCTGCCACTCTCAGTGTGAATGTCTCCATCGACTCCGTCTCCTTCTTCTCCATAACAGGAAGATATTCAACGGAGATGACGGTGAAGGGGAGGGCGAAGAAGTAGAAGAGGTCCGTCCACCACGTGGCGCCGAGCACCGAGACGGCTACTTTCCAGGGGTACGGGCGCCAGACTCGAACTGAGACTGGCTGCACGATGGAGGCGATTTCGAAGCACCAGGGACTGGAAATTGGGAGTTTCTTTTGAAGTATTTGTTGGGTTTGATATCAGGAAATGGTTCTAGTTTTGGTAGGGTAGTGATTCTGTAATTATACTGAGGGAAATGTCATGATCATCAAGATTCAGAGCTCCTAAAGAGACGGGGCTTGTGCTCATAACTTCATTAAAGAAAGCTTTTGTACTGGAATTCAATAGAACTGGTTTAAATTGACTATATTGATGAGTACACTGATTGAGAACCGTACGTCTTCTTAGTGTTTTCTCATTCTGTCTGCTTTTGGAGACGTCACGTCTTCTAGTTTACATCTGGACGACTTATTGAAGAAGTTCTCTTCATTATCTCTGTAGATCAACTGATTCTGTGATAAAAACAACGCCTTCAGAAAGCCGTCGTTAATTTTGAAGACGTCACGTCTCCAGAAGCCAAAAAGCTCCTTCTGATAGCCCTTTTCCATAAAAACCAAAAAACTTCACCATAGTCCAATTTTCTCTATGAAAAACTCAAAGAAACTAACTTAAACTTGAGCAACGCCTTCTCTCCACTTGTAATGACGCCTTCTGGAAACGCGAGCAGTGGCATGTTCTCCTTGGCGATCAGCTGCTTCGCCTGAATCATTCACTTTTTGACTCAGAATTCTGTTTTGGAGGTGCTCACCCCATTGACCAAGTGCTCTCTTCCTCGGGTGGCTCCCAGGTCGACGTATCCAAAGCACCTGAAACTTGGGAAACTGTTTTTTTCAGTTCAAAAAGGAATGATTGTAAGGGAAAGGTGAAAATTTTTAACAATTGATTAGGAAAGGGCTCAAAAAAGGGGCGTGGCTTAATCTTACAGTGAAAAAATTATAGAAAATGCTGATTTTTGGATCATTTTCTGCTCATTTTCCAGCGTTTTGATATAAAATTAATCTTCTAACGATGAAATTTCTCCAAAACCTCTTCAAAAAACGACGAAATTATCTCAAAAATTGGAAAAATATACAAAATTACTGTACTTTTCGCTGCGAGACCCATGAAGCCACGCCCCTTTGCAATTTCTAGACGCACTACTTCATTTTCTTTGTTAAAAGCCATAAATTTGGCAAAAATGAGCAAAAAACTGCTCAGGCTCCGCCCATTTGAGCAATTTGAATGCAATCACTTGGAAAATCGAAGATCTAGTGATTCTTCATTCATTTTGCTCCAAATTTAATAGTTTATCGATATTTTTCTGTGAAAATGGCAGATTTTGATACTTTTTCAGTTAAAATGACAAATTTGGTCGTTTCCAGTCACTTTTAGCCGAAAAAAATTGGAAAAACGCCAAAAAATCGTTTCTCAGTGACTGCACACTTTCCAACCTACAGTAATCCTACAGTACCCCTCCCTTACCATCGTATAACATTCGGAATATCCCAGACACTCGGCAACAAACACGGCGTCAAAATATCTATCGCCAAATGATCCAAAATGGAGACGTGGTTGGCGCAGAGCACTCGAGCCGTCTCGTCGCTGAAATGCTCTTTTTCTGATTGCTCATTTTGCTCGGAGCCGGCTCACCGCTCGCCAGTCTTCTCGACGACGATGCCGAGCACGGAGCACATGATGCGGAGCACGTGCATCCGGAGAGCCGCCGATTTGCGAAGGAGGCAGGCGACGACGAACGTTTGGAAGCCGAAGAAGACGCGGAGAATCAGGATTATTATGGCTGGAAATGAAGGGGTTTTGGTGTAGTTCTCGTGGAAAATAGGCTGAAAATCGCTAAAAATAGCTGAAAATGGTGGAAAAACATTGAAATTTCCATAAAAATCAATGAAAATAATAGGAAAACATTGAAAACTTTAGAAAAATCGATCAAAATTGTCAAAAATCGTTGAAATTTTCAAAAAAATCGATAAAAATTGCATAAAAATCAATAAAACCCTCAAAAAAAAAAACGATAAAAATCGATAAAAAATTTCAATTTTCTCACCAACTGGCGCATAAATCATCGAAAACGCCTTGGTGATCGTATCACCATATCTCCTTCGATGGAAGAGCTCCTCAATTCGTAATTCTGGAGCTCCTGGAGCATTTTGAGCACTTGGAGCACTCGGAGCACTCGACGATGTCGCCACGTCATCAGAAGTCATCTGAATGGCTCGTTTTTCAAAAAAGAAACATTGGAGCACATAAGAAAGGTACAGGACTTGAAAATTACAAATTATCATCAAAATAATTGGAAGTTTAATAGAAAAAAAAAGAAAAATTTATTGACTTTCAGTCATTGGCACTTTTCTATAACAGCTCAAAAAAGGGGGCGGGGCGAATTAATCTATTTCTAGTGGATTACCAATCAAAAAGAGCACGAAAGAAGAGCATTTGGAGCAATATTATCAGTAGAATTAATGAAGGAAATTAAATTTTCAGTGGGGAAGGAACTTGGTATGGGAGGGGGACAACTAGACGATTCTATGGCATTTCGGAGCAGCACTTTTTCAGAATTTTACAGCAAAAATTTTGATTTTATGAAGGAAAAAGGGGATAACTTTCAAGTGGATTCGTTAAAATCAGACAGAATAAGAAAAAGGGGCGGGGTCAAATTCACATGAAAGATTCGGGGGGAGATTCAGAAGCGTAGAATTCAGAAGACGTCACTCATTGGCTCGGCTCATCGTCCGGGAATTGTTGCTGTTGGAGCTCACGCCATTTCGGATCGTTTTTCGAGACCTGAAAGTGCAATTTTCTTCAATTTTTCAATCAGAATGCTCAAAAACTACTGAAAAAGCTGAAAAACCAGAAAAATCAATGATTTTTCGACAAAAATGATGAAAAATAAGAAGAAAGTGGCATTTAGTGATAAACCCTGTTATCAATTCATCAGTCTCGCCAGTCTCAAAACATGTTTTCGATTTTCAACGGCCACACACCAATTGGCGCGAGATATATCGATTTGGAATTAGAAAAACTTACAACTTGAGCACCATCATGAGAATAATAGATCTGGTACTGATCCTCACTTCCTTCTCCGAATAGGCGAGCTCTGGAATGAAGAAAATGTTGAAAAGTGGTAGAACTCTACTGGTAGAAGATTTTCGACAAAGAGAACTATAAAAACTATCAAAAGAGCCCTAAAAAGAGCCCAAAACTACCAGTATACATCGTTTAAAAGTGGGTCATTTGAAATGCTCAAAAGAGCCCTGAAAGCGCCTAAAAAGAGCACCAATAAACTTCAAGAGGAGCCCAAAAAGAGGCTCAAAAAGAGCCTTAAAAGAGCCCAAAACTACCAGTAAACATAGTTTCAAAGTAGGTCGTTTGAAATGCTCAAAAGAGCATCAAAAAGCCCTAAAAGAGCCCGTTAACAGAGCACCAAGATGAACCATAGAAAGAGCACTAAAAAGAGCCCTAAAAAGAGCACCAAGAAGAACCTAAAAAGGGCACTAAAGCCGCCCTAAAAGCTCGACAAAAAGAGCTCCAAGAATGACCCGAAAAGAGCACAAAAAGGAGCCCTAAACTACCAGTATACATAGTTTTAAAGGTGTTCGTTTGAAATGCTCAAAAAAGCACCAAAGAGCCCTAAAAAGAGCACCTAGAAGAACCTTAGAAGCGCCCTGAAAAGAGCCCTAAAAGCACCCTAGAAATAGCCCCAAAAAAGCCCCAAATTAGCAACAAAAGAGCCCCTCAAAAGCACAAAAAGAGTCCCCAAAAAGAGCCCAAACTTACCTAGCTCTTGCAGCTTCTATCTGTCTCATACAATGTCTCGAGAGCCGCATCTCCTGCCGATTCTTCGTCGCATTCCTCGCTCTGTACGCCTCTTCCATAGTTCTATAATACGCAGCATCTCTCAAAAACTCGTTGGATATCTCCTCGAGCTCCTGGTTGTTGACCTCGGTGTCCTTGAGCTCCAGCGCTTCCGCCAGTGTGAGCATCGGCTTCGCGGGGAGCCCGTCGGAGGTTACAACTTGCTCTTCTTGCACCTCGAGGTCTTTTTCCGAGATGAGAACTTCCTCGTCGACCACCTCGATGGCGGATGGTGGGAAGATGGGCGATCCTTCGTGGTGGCCGATGGGGTGAGAAGACGTCGAGGACGGAGCTCCCTTCTTTCGTGGGGATAGAATCAGGGGACGACGGGCCAGCATTGCCTGGAAGAAACTCATCTTCTTCTGAACGTCTTCTAAAAACTAACCGGTCTCTTAGCAGGCGCCTTCTCCTGAGCAGCAGCGACTCTTGCAAAGAGCCCTCCTGGCTTCGGAGACGTCGACGTCATCGCCGATGTCGTGGTGATACTAGAAGACGTCAGCGAGATCCCGGCAGTCGTGAGAGCATCTATCGGCATCCGATACTTGGCCATGGAGGGACGTGCTCCGAGAGCCAACGAGCGAGCCAACATCGACTTCAGTGGACGCTCTTCGGGCTCCGTCTTTTTCGGAGCTTCTGGCGCGTGGAACTTGACATTTTTGGGTGGCTTTTGCTCAGTTTTCACTGGTTTCGGAGGCGGTACTGGTGTGGATTTTTGTTTTTCAGAGACACGAGCTGATTTTCGAGTTGTGGTGGGCTCCGGGGTGTGCTCGGTCTCTTGCTCTTCGTCTTCCGTGGCTTTATCCGACTCCTCGCCCTCCTTCCCTTTCGCCAACGCGTACACCGCCTTCCTCGGCTTCTGAGGCGACGCCTTCGCCGCCGTCTTATACGATATAAGCCGCTTCACCTGCTGCGACCGCTTCGCCACCATCTTCGCAAACTGCTCATCTCTCAACTTTTGCTCCGCGCTCGGAGCCGGCGATGGCTCATGCGACGACTCGGTGGACGACGACTTCCGCTTCTTCTTCGGCGGCTCCGACGTCATCGGCGAAGACGTGGAGGCGCTCAGAAGACGTTGCGATTTGCGCTTCTCCGAGCCCATTGGGAGCTGTGGGGACGGCTCTTCGTCCTGCTCTTCTTCCTCTTCTTCTGGAGTTTTTTCTTTTTCCAGTGGCTCGAGGCCTTCCTCGAGCGGCTCCTCATCATCATCCGGTCCGGGGTACTTCTTACGGTGCTCCAGGTTGCGACGAACTTGAAGGTACACTGCTCTTTGCATCACATTGTGGTCGTTCACACTGGTACCGCCCTCTTTTCCCACGAATGCGAGAGAACGGACTGCTTTGCGACGACGTTCTTCATCGTGGACTATACGGGTGCGTTCTTCGGGGTTTTGGACCTGGAAATGGGGAGTTTTTGATGATTTTTGAGCATTCAACGTCTTCTGAAGGTGTATTTTTGATCTAGACGTCATCTAGAAAGCATAGAAATCGTCAGAAAAAAGCTAACAAAGGTACCCAAAGTAGAATAGCACTCGCTGAGCAAGATTCTGCAGTAAAATTCTGCGAATTTTTGCTGTGCTCCAAGATATGGCTCATATAAGGTTAATAGTACAGTGAAAATGAGCACTTTTTCACTGTACTTTTAACCTTATATGTGCAATATCTCGGAGCACAAAATCCTCAGAATTTTATTGCAGATTCTTGCTCAGAAAGTGCTATTCTACTTCCAGTACCCTCGTTAGTTTTTCTGACGCCTTCTAGGTTGAAGATGACGTGACTTTTCTAGCATCACTCACATGAACACTCTTCGTTGGCGATGGTGTGAGGACTATCTCATTGGCGGGTGGCTCACACCCATGATACGCCACATACACATTCCGTCGCGTCCAATTGTCCCACTTATCACTGGGATCGAGCTCCGTGGAACGGCAGTTCATCTTGGCGAACTCATAAATCCGACGAAGGTGACAATGGTGGATGGGCGCCGAGTTCAGATGACGTCGATACCCGGAAATCGTTTTGTAGCCGTAGGTGCACTTGCGACAGAACGGACACATGAAGCCGGCTTCTGGGACATCGAGCACACTGTCCTTCTTCTTGAGCATCTCTTCGGTGTGCTCGAGAAGGTGCATCTGGAGCTCGACGACGCTGCACGAGTGGAACTCGCATATGGTACACACCCATGGCACTCTGAAGCTTTTCAAAGGATTGTGGGGGGCTCTTTATGTTTGGAATTAGATCTAGGAGCAAGTTTGGGCTCATTTTGGTATCTGGGAGCTCGGGGAGCTCTGAGAGCTCTAGGAGCTCCGAATGACACGAAATTTGACATTTCCAGCATTCTATCTTTACTGAGAATTCGCTCAAAAAGTTCTCTAGAGTAAATTCCGATGTTGATTTGTCAATTTCCGACTCTTAGAATGCACTTTTACATGGTTTTCGAGATACAAGCACTCAAAATTGCAAAAAATTCCAAAATTTTCCAACTTTCATCGACTTTTTCAACATTTTCGGCACTGGATCATCCCAAAAATGATGAAAAACTCGGTAAAAGTTGAAAAATTTTATTTTTGCAAATTAGAAGTCTCGAAAACGAGGAAAAAGTGAATTCTAGGTATTGGAAATTGAAAATTTCGTTTTTAACATCGAAATATACTCTAGAAAAAGTTTTGAGCAAATTGCCAAAAGATAAGTGAAGATAGGAAATGGTGGAAACGCAAAAAACTGTAAAAATCGGTATAAATAGGTGAAAACTGTCAAATTAGTGTTTATTTGGATTTCATGGTGCTCTTGGAGCTTCAGGAAATCGAAATGAGCACAAAATTAGTTATAAGAGTTTCAGGGCTCATTAAACTAGCTCCAGGCCTCAGATCTAGCTTTTAACTGGGCTCAATGAGCTCGTGCTTCTCATCAATCTTTAGAAAGCACTAGATACTACCTAATTATATGAAAAAGTCTACTTTTTCCTATTTTCCAACCCCCTCTCCCCCAATTTGCTCCATTCCTCTACCTTTTCTTGCTCGGCGTGGTCTTGACATCCGGCGAAATCGCCACAGGCACCCCAAACGCCTCAATGGCACTTTTATTGAAATTATGATTCCTAAAGCACTCCTCGGCAAAATGTTCCGTGCAAATTGGCCCAGCCGCAATCGAGAACGACACCGGGCCCATTTTAGAGCGCAGAATATCCTTATACTTGAATCCCAGCAAGTTCGCCCAAATACGCCGTCTATCCAGGTCAGCGGGGAAGTTCAGATGCATCTCTCCAGACTTCATCTGCCGATTGCACACCGTGCACGGCTTGTGCGTCAGGTTCGAGTACACCGAGAACTTCTTCTGGTGCTCCTTCACGAAGATGCGCAGCCGTCCGTTGGCGTTCTTATGCACATGAAGGTGCTCTCCTTCTGGAGGAGTCCGTGTCATTCGCGACAACGTCTCCGGGATGACCTGGCATGGAAAGCTCGAGTAGACGGTCTCACACGCCGCTAGATCCACGACTTCTTCGACTATCTCGGGCTCACGGTAGCGTTTCCGCGGCGTCTGCTGATCCTCACGAAGGACTTCTCCTGAAGACGTGACCGATGGCATCACGTCTTCTGGAGGCACGCCGGTGACGTCGATTAGGTCTTCCGAGGAGCACTCATCCGTTTCCATCTGAACTTGCTCATGTTAAAATTGATTTTATTGATTATTTTGAAACCACGGTGTCCCGCGGTGGAAAAACGCTACAGTAACCCGAAATGCACCGAAAACGCGCAAGCAAAACTGCGCCAGTGGTCGCCCTTGGCGCGTATTTTGTAGCTCTGAAATTATAGCTCAAAAAGCAATTTTCCATAGAATAAAACAACTTAAAGTTTGAAAAAATTAAAATTAACATTTGGATCTACTTTATCACAAAAAATTGAACGACGATCGACTGAAAATGGCTTATTTTCAGCAATTTAAGAAAATTGACATGAAAAGACTACAATAATTAGAATTCGTCGATGTAAAAGTGTTGAACTTCCATAAACCACACCCTCTGGACTTCATTAACATTTTTCAAACGTAATCTTCACACTGACCACCGATTTTGAAGAAGTTTTGAGCATGTGTATGGCTTGCTCAAAAATACAGTGTTCAGAAGTATTGCGAGGGTGTAGAAAAGGGAAGATAACATTCTAGACAGTCAGAATAAGCATAGGTTCAATCTTTCACTGATATATTCAGAAATGTCCAGGTTTAGTGAAAGATACTGTATGCTTTCATAATATCAGCGCAAATCACGCAAATTCGAGTCGGGCTGGTTGAAAACTGGTGCTTTCACATACATTTTTAATCAAAAACGTAGATTTCAGATTTTTCAGTCACTTCCACCGAAAAAAACTGCGAAAAACTGAATAAAACTCGAAATTTCTCGACAAAATGGAAATTCCTTAATTTTAGTGGTCCCCGAAAATTGGAAATAACTTTCCGAAAACTATTTCTTTCATTATGTTTTTGTTATCAAACTGTTTGGCTCAAAATTCTCTAGAAGTTGTTCAAGAGACATCTGATGAATTCGGCCTACGAAAAAAGTTATCGACGAAAAAGTGCAAATTTTTCTGATTTTCAGTGCTAATTTTCAGATCGAAATTCAAGCTTTGTTTTTCACTTTCTCGGGTTGTGTTTCATATCAAAACGTAGGGAATTTCACTGGCTAAAACCTCCTCAAGACAATTTTCAAAATAAAAATTGTTTGGGGCTTCTACACAGGGATTTTCGAATAAAAACGGCAAAATAATGCAAACGCGCTCCACCGAATCGCGAAAGATCATGCGTTCGCGAGAGACGCGCGACGACGATGGGAATTTTGCAGTTCTGCGGTCGGGTTACTGTTTTTTTCCACCGCGGGACACCGTGGAAACTAACGATTCTCTCTGGAAGGCCCGCTTCCATTCCCATCGGACTACCCGGATCGTCGGACATTTTGTTTGCTGAAAATCTCAATTTTCAGTTTTGTTTTTCAGATTTCAGCTCGAAAAATCAATAAATCGATTGATTTTCAGACTTCTCCCCAGGAAAAACTGGGAAAAACTTCTAAAAACCAAGAAATCTCGAAACCACGTGGAACAGAAGCGGAAAACCGGAAAAATCGATAGAGCCGTCCAATTTTTGGACAATTCTGGCTCCCACTCATCACTCGTACGCAAACACCGCCCCGCGCAACTGCAGACTTTTTCTCTGCGTCTCTCCATTTTCCACACTCTTTTTGCGTCGCCGCTGATCGCCGATTGCGGAGAGATAGACGGGCGAAGGCGCAGATTGTATCAATGTGTGATTTGTATGAAATTGATGACCGATAGTTTTACAATGAGTGGCAAGTGAGGAGATAAAGAATTGATGGGGGGAGGAGAAGAGAAATGGAGAGAAAAAAGTTTTGAAATGGGGTACGGTAGACAAAAGTGCATTTTGCTGAAAATCAACATTATAGTTAACATAGTTACTTATAGTTTGCAAAGAGGTTCAGTATACGATGAGCAAACATTCTGGGAGTGGAAGAGCGAAAAAGAGCACTATTTGCTCAGCTACAGTAACCCGGATTCAAATTGAGCTTCCGGCTAGCTCACATACCAATTTGTTTTGCATCTCGGTGACATATTTATGTGCTCTTCAAGTCCATGTGTCTTTCTGGCTCAGCCTTTTTGGCTCTTTGAGCCATGCTCTGTTTTAAACTCATTTCGTTGGAGCTTCTGATAGAGCTCGTACAGTTTATGAGCTCTGTGAGCTCGGCGAGCTCCACGAGCATCGAAGACATCAAAATAATAATAACTTACGGAAAACCATCGGTTTTCACTTCCAGTGAGGACTACGGTACTTGGGATGAATGTTTGGAAGCTTGTTTGGAAGATCGAAACTGTAAGGTAAAAAGGGGCGGGGCCAAGTTGAGCTCTTCTCATTATTATGATAAGAAAATACTCTAGTTATAAGCTACAATAATATAAACCCCGCCCACATCGAATTCTTACGATTTTGGTTGATTTTTGGGGGGGGGGGGCACTTTTAAGTTTGAGTTCTTTGAGCCCTTGTAACTCCGCCCACTTTTGCTCTTTTTGGCTCAAATTTTTTGGAGTTATAGATTGATATCAGAGCAACAAATTGTCAGTTGACAACTTTTTATGAAAATCAAAAATAAACTTGTTATCATTGATTTTCCAAAGCGCCCTTGAAATCAAAAACATTTAAATGAGCTCCAAAAAATCAATAATAACGAGCTCATTTTTAAATTTCATCAAAAGTGTTCAACTAACAAAATGTAGCTCTAATACTATTCTATCGTTCCAGAAAATTTGAGCCAAAAAGAGCAAAAATGGGTGGAGTTATGAGTGCTCTAAAATTCCTGTTTCTCTGCGTCTCCCTAGCTAGAGAGTATTGTGGAGTTTTCAGCTCGTCTGGCAGGTTAACAACACTCTTTGCAAACTTTACAAGTACCCTGAAATAACTTCCATCGACCGACAATCTGAATCCACACCGGAATGGACAAGAGTTGGATTCAGGGTATGCAACTCTGCTCCATTGCACTTTCTCATTTTACTCTCCATTTTCCAGCTCTCTTTTTCAAGTTGCCCTGTCGAATCTTCAACTCAAAAAGCCCCTTTATTCAACTCCCCACCTCCTTCTGAATTCTACATCGACGGACAATCGGTCAAGTACTGGAAACTGAGCGAATCGGAATCCACGTGGACCTTCAACTACACAACAGTCACCTGTCCATCCACCTCCACACCCTTCATCAGGACACTGGACGCTCTCGTTGACTATGGAGGAGTGTGTTTGGAGTTGAGGATGTTCAGTTCGAGTCCGTATATCATCGATCAATATGATACTGTTGATAGTCTGTGTTCGGAGAATGGTGGGAGCAGTTTGACCGGCGCGTTCGATGAGAATGAGTATAATTGGATATTAGGTGGGTTTTTGTGGTGTTGTGAACGAGGTTGTTTGGGTAAGATGGAGTGGAGTAATATTATTCTCCGTACACGAAGGTTGCCAATGCGCTCCACCGAGCGCGATGCGGTCGAGGCGTGCCGCGAAAAAATTTTTTGAATTTTCAAAAAAATTTTTTGATCTATTGCCGTTTTTTCTTGTTTTTCGGCAATTGTCATCATGAAAATTCAAGAAAATCAGCTAAAGATCAAACAAAAATTTCGAAAATTCAAAAAATTTTTCGCGGTACGCCTCGACCGCATCGCGCTCGGCGGAGCACATTGGCAACCTTCGTGTACGGAGAGTACCTTATTATCCATTTCTAACGAGATGCCAGTTGAGTTCAAATCGCTGCTGTGGGTCTCGCAGAGGAGGTGGAGATCCTTTAATCTCTGTTTCTCTCGACTCTCTCGCACCGCCGTTCTGTCTCACTTCTGGAAAATATCGCTCCTCTGGTGAGAGAGTACACGATCCGGCGAGACGCAGACTGTCTGCCTATCTGCGTCTCTCACCGGAGGAGCGATAGAGCAGTGGGGCGTGACTTATTGTGTCTCAAAGCAAAAAGAATGAAATTTTACTGATTTTGTTAGATTTTTTTCTGTTTCTCTTATTTTTCCTGATATTTTCTGATTTGATTTTACGAAAACTCATGCGATCTGGTCTAGTGGAAGAGAAAAAATGTGCAAAAGTTAGGCCAGCTTGGTTTTTTACCTGATCATGTTGAAAGTTGATACTTTTTTGCAATTTTTAAATGGAAAATGTGTTAGAAGCTGTAATTTTGATTACTTTTTGAGTTTTTAGTTAGTTTTTTACCAAAAAATCTCTCAAAATCCGTTTTAAACTGACAAAAATCAAAAAAAAAAAAATAGGCTGGACTAATTTTTGCATTGGTTTTCCTCTTCCACTAGCTCGTACAATAACTACAAACTACAAACTACAAAATCAATTGAACTTTTATTTTTCGCTGTAAGAACATCTAAGCCACGCCCCTTTCCATTTCAATTCCGCTTTTCTGAGTTTGGGTGTTTGAGCCCTCATAACTCCGCCCACTTTTGCTCTTTTCGGCACAAATTTTCTGGAGTTAAAGATTAACATGAGAGCTACAAATTGTCAGTTGAGCACTTTTCATGAAAATCAAAAATAGAACTGATTTCAACGATTATCCGAGGTGCACTTGAAATCGAGAAAGTTCAAAGTGAGCTTCAAATCTATGTTCTATGTTAATTTTTATAAAAAAAATGCACAACTGATAGGTTGTTGCTCTGATATTGAAGCAGCTATAACATTATATTCCGCTTTCAGCCCAAATAACTCTGAAAATGAGCCAGTTAACCGGAGAAGCCGCCTCCATCTCCACCATCGACAACTCCCTCTTCTGGGTCGACGGAAAGAGCACCGTCAATACTCAATTCGAAATGGACGATCCAACTCACTCGAACCCTTACTACAACTACTCCTACTACTCTGAATTTCGTTCCAACAACAAAATGTGCCTGGCGATGCCATACGATGGCAAGGTTTGGGATCAGGGGTATACTTATTATAATGAAAAGGAGTTAAAAAGAGCTTTCAGATGCGCAGTGAAACGGCCCGTTGTGAAAGAGGTCACGTACTACACTCGCGGCGCAGTCTGTCGAGTGCTTCCTGTTTGATCTCTAATCAAGAAATAGATATTTAGTAATCGATAAAAGAATTCATAACTTATGGAAGTTGTTGCTGGAGTGAAAGTCAAAATTATCGTTTATATTCGAAATACAGTAATCCTCGCAATGCGCGCGAGTTTTGAAATTGTTCGCCGACGACGGTCGCTCCGGATTCCACTTGAACTCGATGCACTTCTCGCCGTCGAATCCCCATCGAGTTAGGTAGCCGTCGTCGGGGTGGTCGAATATTGGATGGGTGCACGTTTTGGCTGGAAGAAACTCACTGGACGTGCAAAATACTCTCTGGCTTTGGAGGAGAAAAAACTTATGATCGATTTTGGAGCCCTCATAACTCCGCCCACTTTTGCTCTTTCTGGCTCAAATTTTCTAGAGTGATAGCTTAATATCAGAGCTATAAATCATCTGTTGATAACTTTTTATGAAAATCAAAAATGATCTCAGAATTTTCAGTTTTCGAGAACAACCTGAAATTAAGCATTTTTCAAGTGCACCTCGGAAAATCAATAATTCTGAGCTCAGATATGATTTTCATGAAAAAGTGTTCAACTATAAATTTGTAGCTCTGATATTAACTTATGACTCCAAGAAATTTGAGACGAAAAGAGCAAAAGTGGGCGGAGTTAAGCGTGCTCAGAGGTCCAAAAACTTTAACCTACTATAACTCCGCCCACTTTTGCTCTTTTTTGCTCAAATTTCTTGGAGCCACAGATTGATCCAAGAGCTACAAATTTATAGTTGAGCACTTTTTATGAACATCAAAAATGAGCTCGCTATTATTGATTTTTTGAAGCTCACTTTTTTGGAGAATTTTAGGCGCACTTCGGAAAATCAATAATTCTGAGCTCAATTTCGGTTTTCATGAAAAGTTTCCAACTGACAATTTGTTGCTCTGATATTGATCTATAACTCCAGGAAAAATGAGCCAAAAAGAGCAAAAGTGGGCGGAGTTACAAGGGCTTCAACTCAACATTAACTCAAAATCGAAAAACGGGTGGTGTAGTTCTCGTGGACAATTCTCCTTTGCTTCTAGGTAAATTTTTTTCAGTTTCTTACATGATTTTCTCTATATTTGAAGTAAATTTTACATAATAAATCTAATTATAATCCTACTATCAACCAAAAAGTTTAAAAAAGTGCTCACCTTGATCCGGACAACAAACTCCATCCAGTGCGCCTAGAATCGAGAGCCCTTGAATGCACTCGTACCCTTCTGGACATGTATCCGGCTTCTTCTTACTGGAGCACTTCAATGGCTCCCCATTTTCACGGTACATCACTTGGTATCCAGCTCCCTCGGGAGTGGGACAGGTCAATGGAGGGCCAGAGTTGCCGGCTGAAAGTAATATGTATTTTGTGTTTGTTTAGTTGTCAGAAGAGCAAATTTGCATCACAATTATCAATAGAGCGAATTTGCATTTTTAGAAAACCATCATGTTGCACTGCGGCTACATGATCAGCTGATTTCAAAATTTTCGGCTCCCTCCCCCACTCCCTTTCAACCCCGCACTTATACGCACTCTCGACCACCGTCCACCGCTGCGTCGGTGTTGTAGTGGATAACGCGTTTGCCTGCGACTCGCCCCCTTTTGGGTTCGATGCCTCCCTCCTCTCCCTCCGCTTCCCATTTCTTCTTGCAAATTGAAAAAAAAAACTCACTTGCATCATTGGTTGCCAAGCAGACAAACTCTCTCGATGGGCTCTTCTTTCGAATTGTGTTCTCCGGACATCGACACCTGGAATGTAAATTTTACAAAACCATGTAAATGCGCTCCATTGAACAGTCTAATTTACCGATTCCTCACACAAATCGCATCTGGCCACCGACGATCGCAATCTTCATTCGATGTGCATTTTTCCATTGATATAAAAGGGAATGATAACATTAACAGAATAAATATTTCTTTCATTTTTTTCCTAAAAAAAAAACACTTTATTATAAGAAAGGGACCGATTGAAAATGTGCTCTACCGCATTAAAAACTAATAGTAAATAAAAATTGTGATAGAGCGCATTTGCATTCCAATAAAAATGAAAAACGCCGATTTCATAAACAAAAAATCGATGAGGAAGAGAAAAGGAGAATGGGCCGACGCCTAGTGGTGTAAAAACTGGATAAGTGTGATGAAAGTGATAAGGAAGGGGAGGAGGAACATCTTTTGGTTCCACCTGCACTTCAAAGTACTTGTGATAGTGTAGTTTTGATAGCAATTTTTTGATTAATTGAAAAATGAGTCATTTACAGTAATTTGTGAATTTAAAGGGACATGAGCATTGAAAATGGGGAAAAAGTTGATTTGATTGATATTAAAGTTTTGAGAAAAAAAAATTTCGGAAAAATTTCGAAAACATTTTTTTTTTCGAAAAAAAAATTGTTCCCCAAAACTTTGAAATTCTTATATCATTAAAAAGCAAATTTTATTCTGATCAAAAAAGTCTCTTAACACTTTTCATGAAAATCACTTTTAACCCTAGAAAATTGACTTTTAACATTTCTACAGTAATCTGTTCCATTTAAAGGCGCATAGGCCCCCAAAAGTTGGATTTTTCGTGGTTTTCGAGTGGAATTTTCAGTAATTGATGAGTTTATTGATGCAATCAAACAAAATCATAAAATTTGACTGAAAATTTGAGAAAAAACTGGAAAAATCTGAAAAAATTGAAAATTCAAAAAATCCAGTAAAACTCCCATTTTTATACCCTTTTCCTCGAATTTTTCCATTTCATTATCATATTTTTGACTTGTTTGCTTTGTTCTCCATATTTTCCACAATTTGCTCAAAAACACAAATCCAAAAAAAACCATAAAAAATCAAAAACTCCATAGAAATGAGTCGGGTTGCCAGGCACATCTCCTTGACATTCCGATGGCTCCGGCTCGCCGAGCACCTTCACTTTCATTCCACGACTACATTTTGTCATCTGGATTCGTGTTGAATTCTGAATTCTTCTGAATTCTGATTGAAATGACGTCATCTTCGGTGATCTTCAAGGGAGGCCTCCCTGCTGATTGCACTTGTCCTTCTTGTGAGCAGGCTCTTCGTGAGCCATTCAAGCTCAATTGCGACCATCATTACTGTCGACAGTGCTTTGAAAAGGAGGGGAGGTTAGTGGAATGCTCTCTCGCATGGGAGACGCAGAGAAAGTAGAAATTTGGAGCCCTTATAACTCCGCCCACTTTTGCTCTTTCTGGCTCAAATTTTCTGGAGATATAGATTGATATCAGAGCTACAAACTGTTAGTTGACCATGTTTTATGAAAATCAAAAATGAGCTCAGAATTATTGATTTTCCAAAGGGTCTTGAAAAGTGAACTGACAAAATGAGCACCAGCTTTGAGCTCTTGTAACTCCGCCCACTTTTGCTGTTTTTGGCTCAAACTTTGAGGAGTTGTAGATTGATATCAGAGCTACAAATTATCAGTTAAGCACTTATCATGAAACATAGAAATAAGCTTAGAAACATCGATTTTTTGGAACTCACTTTTTTGTGCTGAGGGGGCTTTTCAGAAAATCAATGATTCCCGGCTCAATTTTTATTTTCATAAGAAGTATTCAACAGACGAATTGAAGCTCTAATACCAATGAGTAGCTCCAAGAAAATTGAGCCGAAAAGAGCAAAAATGGGCGGAGTTATGAGGGCTCCAACTTCAGATCAGAATCCACTAGAAATTCGTTTTCTCTGCGTCCCCTAGGCGAGAGAGTACTTTTCAATAGCTCTACATCTTATTCCATTTTTCAGAGCTCCAGAATGTGCTCACTGCCAAACGATCATCCAGCCGGAGCTGTGTAAATACGACAGAGCCAAACACAAACAGGTCCTTTTCCTTCCTTTTTCCATCCCATTTCCCTAAACAAACCCTCCAGATCCTCTCCCTGCCTGTCATCTGCCCTTCTGAATCTGTCGGATGTCCATGGAACGGTCAACTGGGAGCCCTCCACGACCACCTCTCCTCGTGCTCCTTCGGCGCCACCTCCAAGTGCGACAAGTGCGGCCGTCAGTTCTCTCCGAAAGACCTCCAGAAGCACAAGGAGAAGTGTGTGGCGAACAGGGCGGTGTGCACCTTTTGCACCAAGACTCTTCGGGACACTGACCTGGAGAGACATCTGAAGACGTGCCCGCAGGTCGTCGTCAGTTGTCCTTTCCAGTGTGGACTGTCTGATCGTCCTCGTTGTGAAATTGAGGCGCATCGACCGACTTGTCCCAATGTGGAGAATGTGTGTCCATTTGTCCCGTATGGGTGCACTTTTGCAGGTACTACTACTACTACAGTAACTTCTTAAAGGCGCATATGTCTTTTTCGAACTTGCTACAGTAACTTGTTGACGCATATCTTTTAAGCCATGTAAAACCGTCAATTTTCAGAATTTCGAACGGAAAACAATATATTCTTAATCAGCAAATTTTTCCCTTTCTAATAATATAAAAAACATAGATTTTTGAAACAAAAAATATTTTCCGTCTTCAACCGACGGGATGGTCACTCGGGAAAACCATGAGAATCAAAAATTCGAATTTCGCGCTCATTCTTATATCATTCGATAGAGAATTTTTCACAGATTCAGAGAATCTAAGTTTCACTAAGAAATAGTGAATTTGAAGATTATTTTTAGCGCAAAAACAAAAACTACAGTAATTTCTTAAAATTCAAACTTATTTGTCTTGCAAATCGGTCTGCTTTCAACATTTTGCAACGAAAACTAGTACATCTTAATCAGAAAATTTTTTTCTTTCTAATGATATAAAAAACTTTAATTTTCGAATCAAAAAATGTTTTCCGTCTCCAACCGATCTGGAGGAATCGAGTTGGCCAGTCGGGAAAATCATGAAAATCAAAAAGTTGAATTTCGCCTTTATTTTTATATTATTCGATAGAAAATTTCTCGCTGATTTAGAATATTCAATTAAAACTAGGAAAAAGTAAGTTTCAAGATTTTTTATGGTGCAAAAACAAAAATTACAGTAATTTCTTAGAATTCAAAATTCTTGGTTTTATAAATCGGTCAATTTTCAATATATTGCGATCAAAACTCTATCATTTTAATCAACGAATTTTTCTCTTTGAAATGATATAAATATCTTGAAAATTTGGAACAAAAAAAATTTTCCGTCTGTTCCCGATCTTGACGAATCGAGTTGGTCGCTGGGAAAACCATGAAAATCAAAATGTTGAACTTCGCACTTATTTTTATATCATTCGATAGAGAATTTTTCACTGTTTCAGAACATCTAAGTTTCACTAAGAAAAAATGAATTTATCGATTTTTTATGCCTCAAATACAAAAACTACAGTAATTTCTTAAAATACAAATTTCTTTCTCTTCTAAATCAGTCTGTTTTCAACATTTTGCAACGAAAACTAGTACATCTTAATCAGCAAATTTTTTTGATTCTAATGATATAAAAATTATGAACATTTGGAAGAAAAAATATTTCCCATCTCCCACCAAAAGAGAATTCGAGTTGGGGGCACGAAAAACCACGAAAGTTCACATTTTGAATTTCGAGCTAATTCTTATATCATTCGAAAGAGAATTTTTCACTGATTCAGAATATCTATTCAACAACTTCAATACATTAATTTAAACAGTCAAAATCCACCAAACAATCAAACCCACTGCTTCCAGGCGGCAAAGCCTCTGTCCAACAGCACCTCTCCGACGAGCCTGTCCGTCATCTGATGTACCTTTGCGACGAGATCTCGGAGCTCAAGACGACCTACGAGCTCATGGAGCGAGACATGACGGCGTTCAACGACAGACAGACAAAGATACTGTCGGAGGCGGACACCTGTACTGAAATGTTCGGCCCGCAGTTGGTGTGGAAGATTGATAATCATCAGCAGAGGACTAATGAGGCAAAGGTAATCTTTACAGTGAAGAAAGCATTGGAAAGAAGGATGAGGATGAGAAGAAGAAAATAAGGGTTTCAGTCTGGCGCCGACACTACAATCTTCTCGGTTCCTTTTATGTCCCACCGTTTTGGGTACAAGATGATGGCATGTGCTTGTTTGTTTGGAGATGGAACTAGTAAGCTTTACTTTTTTGTTATTTTGGAAACTAATTGAGTTTATAAAAATTTTAAGGCGCTGGAAAGTCCATCTCATTGTACGTGCTTCTTCTGAAGGGTGAATTCGATGCCACTTTGGAGTGGCCATTCAATCGAACTGTTAAGATTTCACTGCTGGATCAGGTAACAATTCATAGATTTTGTAATGAGTTACTCAAAACAGTTTTCAGATTCTGAAACGGACATCTGGGAGTCGAGATAAGGGGCTCCAAAGTTTGAGCACTTAAAATGTCATGTGCTGACTGAAATTTAAAGCTCTATATCTCGACTCACAAATATCCGATTCAGAATTTGAAAACAGATCTGAAATCCTCATAACAAGAGCTTTCGAATGATACCAATATCATCACAAGTCTGCCCACTTTTCCCTCTTTTTTCTCCAACTCCCTTTCTTCAGAACCCCCGCCCCGAAGAGCGCGTGAACATCTCCTATATCATCGATCCTCGCAAACTCCGAGCCAACGAGAAGTTCCTGGCTCGTCCACGTGGCGAAAGAAACGCTGCTTTTGGCTCACAGTCCTTCTGCTCACTGGCCATTCTTCAGAATTATGTGAAGGTGAGTTTTTCTCGATTTGGAGCTTTCATAACTCCGCCCACTTTTGCTCTTTTTTGCTCAAATTTTCTGTAGTTGTAGATTGATATCAGAGCTACAAATTGTTAGTTGACACCTTTTTATGAAAATCGAAAATGAGCTCGGAATCTTTGATTTTCTGGAACTCACTTTTTAGTTTTCGACGCACTTTGAAAAATCAATATTTCCGAGCTCATTTTTAATTTTCATAAAAAGTTGTCAACTAATAATTTGTAGCTCTAATATCAAACTACAACTCCAGAAAATTTGAGCCAAAAAGAGCAAAAGTGGGCGGAGTTATGAAGGATCCAAACTATTTTTCTCTGCGTCTCCGAAGCGAGAGAGCATTTTGCAGGACGACACAATCTACATCAAAATCGACGTGGATCGCTGTGAATCCATTCCAGTTCCCCTAAAAACCCGCAATCCCAAGGACAAGATGGAAGCGATGGAGGCGATCCGAGGAGGCTCTCCTCAAGTGCTCCGCGTCCGCCCAGTCACTGCTCTTTCCGCGGAGCATCATGTCTAGAAGGTCACGCCTTCTGATTTGCCCCTGTTAATAAAAAATGCACTCGAAAATCCATTAAAACAGAGCAAAATGGAATGTCTTATTATCACAGTTTCAATTAGTGGTCTTCTTGTGCAGTCTCTGTTTCATGGCCATCGCCTCCTGGAGCTTCCAGATGAACTCTTCCAGTTGTGCTTCGTCGAAATTTACATGGAGGGTGTCGATTTGGGTGGAGCCGGAGGGGAGGATCTTCAGGGTGACGCTGGTTTTGGAGGAGGATTGGTCGGAAGAGAGGGAGGACTGAAACAAGTGATTGAAAGAGAGAGAGAGAGAGAGAGAGAGAGTGAGAGAGAGAGAGTCACCGACAATCAGATCAAAAGACTAGGCATCGAAATTAGTCAGATACGCAGACAATCAGGCGAGGGAAAGAGTACACGATCCAGAGAGGCGCAGACTGTCTACCTGTCTGCGTCTCTCTCTCTCTCTCTCTCTCTCTCTCCCTCTCTATCTCCCCAATTCTCTATGGAGCGCACTATCCTATCAGTTACCTTGTGCGTTTTGGAGACCTTCACATCGAAATCCACTATCTCGTCGTAATTCCAATGGATCGTTTTCATTTGAGCTTCGAGTCTTGCTCGGATTTTCTGGAATCTCATTTTTTCTCAGCTACATCAACATTGGATTGTCCACGAGAACTACAAAACCTAGAAAACGATACTGGAGGTTCTTCCCTTGAAAACTGAACAAAAAACGGTGAAATTGATGAACAATTTTGTGAAATCTAGTCCACCGCCTTCTATTGGTCACAGACTTCATTTTTGTAGTTCTCGAGGACAACTTCCAAACTTTCTTTCTTTTTTTCAGCTCATTTTTCTTCAATTTTCACCTTTTCATCACTTTTTCAACATTTTCAGCCTGAATGCTTACCTCATAAGCATTTTTTATTGCAATTTCCGTCTCCGAGTCTCCCAAATCTTCAGTTAACTTTCCATGCCGTCCGGCTTCTGTCAGAATCACCCAGATGCTCTCGCACGTCTTCATGTCTGTTGGAGGGTCTGAAATACTCCTTTTTTTGATTTTCTCGGTCAAAAATGTTGGTTTGATGAAGTTTTTGTGTGCATTTTATCGATTTTTGAATATTAACTGATTGGATTGATTGGAAATGCGCTCCACTGACAATTTTTCTCTAGAATTGTCGGAAATCAACAATTTCAGTCTAATTTTCCATTTTTCTTTATAAAACTTGCACAAATTGTCAATTTTTGGCAGTTTTAACGTTTTTTAAGACAAAATCAATGAAAAAGTCAAGTTTTTGGGTCTCGCAGCGAAAATATACTGTAGTTTTGCGAATTTGCAATTTTTTTGAGGTTTTCGGTACATTTTTACGAGAAAAACCAAAAAAAGCACATTTTCAAACTGAATTTTACGAATTTCATCATAAAAACTATCGAAAAAGTCAGAAAATCAGCTTTTTTCGCTGAAAATTTTAAGTTTTTCAATATTTTTTTCTATTTTCAAAAAATCAATAAATTTCTATCAAAAATCAATAAACACTTACCATCCATTTTAGTAACCAACATTTCGGCTATCCTCTCCACCATGTCTTCTTCTATTTTTGTACATTTTGCAAAATTTACAGCTTCTTCTAATTTTGTACTCATTCTTCTGAAATTTTAATGAACAATCGATAATCATAAAAAATTCAAAATTAAAAAAAAATCAACTGGTAAGAATACCAACTTTATCGCTTTCAAAGCAAAAAAAGATAGGAAATTGGTGAGAAAGAAAGAGAAATCTTCATTTCGCCGACAAAACCACAAAAAAAATTGATTAATAAAAACAGTGAAGAAAAAACAAGAAAACTAATAAAAAAGCTAGGAAAAACTACTTTAAACAATAAAAAACCGGTGATTTTTCTTTTTCTATATCAAAAAAGAGCCCAAATAGAGCAATTATTTATTCTCCTCCTCTTTCTTGGCTTCTTCTTTCTGCTCAACTCGTCCCAGCTCTTCATCTATCCGTTCCTTGGCTCGGTATACCTGAAAAATTGTGAATTTTTAGTAAAAATCGTTAATTTTGCTCTAAAAACTATCAAAATTGATGAAAAATTGAGAGAAAAATACAAAAATTTGAAGAAAAAATGAGAAAAAAAAGTCGATGGCCTAGAAAAAGCTAGGCCACCAGCTCCCTTATCGGTTAAAGAGACAATTTTTGTAGTTCTCGAGGACAATCTCCACCTTGCTCTGCAGATAAAAAGTGCCTCCTTTGAGCTTATCATTGATAGCGAACAAATGCTCGTAGTGCTTCTCCACCTCTTCTCGATTCAACGGCGTCTTCACATTCAGAATTTGCAACGATTCCTGAAAAAAATCCATGCGCCTTTAAACCCTCTACAGTAGTACCTCGAGAGAAATGCCCAATTTCGCGTTGGCGTTCGCATTTTCCTTCGTCTCGCTGGCCGACTGTCCGGTGGCTGCGGCGTGTCGAGCCGCCGCTTGTTGAGTCTCTAAAAGATTACTGTAGCTTTTGGGTCTCGACGCGAATGTTTCTTACGTCGGATTTCGTCACGGACTGCTCTGGTGAGCGCCTTGGCGACTGCTTCGCCGGCTGCCAGCGCCACTTTCAGTGCGGTTCTCCACGGCATTTTGGGGTGGTTTTTCTAGAAATGTTGAGGGTATTGATTATCGATTTTATTGGATTTTGAGAAATTTATGAAAGGAAAATGATAATTTTCGTCGGGAATGAAAATATTGATAAAAGTTAATTTTTACAAAAACCCGATCTATTGATGCGGTTGCGGCTGGGAGCGAGGATTGACAACTTGAAAAGCTAGGCCATTATATTTAAAATTCCCTATTTTTCTTCAAATTTATTGATTTTTTTAATAGTTTTCCAGTGAAAAACGCTTGAAAAACAGTCAATTTCAATCGTTTTTCGCTGGAAAACACAAAAAATCGTGAAATTTGAAGAAAAATGGAAATTCATGATGACCTAGCTTTTCAAGTTGTTAATCTCGGCCACAATTCTTGTCTCCAAGCCACAATCGTACTTTCTGAACAAAAAAAAGGTAAAAAATGGCTCAAAACCATCAAAAAACACTGAAAAATATCATAAAAACAGCGAAATTGAACGAATTTTTATGAAAAATCGATAAAAATCAATAAAAATCAACAAAAAATCCAATCAAATTTTAAAATTCCGACAAAAAAGGTACAATTCTGCACTATTATCCCGACAAGCGTGCGGTTTCACAGTTTTCACAGTCGA
Organism: Caenorhabditis imperialis; assembly: GCA_963572205.1. NCBI lineage: Eukaryota > Metazoa > Nematoda > Chromadorea > Rhabditida > Rhabditidae > Caenorhabditis > Caenorhabditis imperialis. The sequence continues at coordinate 7,952,178 of OY751541.1, forward strand.
AAATCGATCAGAGAGCTCTTGAACGAATTCCGATCGGTCACTTCCGTCCCAGATCTGGAAATGTATTGATTTTCAGGGGGAATTTTTGATTTTTCGGTGAAAATTCTCTTGAAAAACCTTTTTCAGTAAGATTTTTGAGAAATTTATTGATTTTTCAATGAAAAACTCTGTTTTCAGTGAAAATTTATAATTTTTCTCGAAAATTATTGATTTTTCATCGATTTTCATCAATTTTTTGGATTTTTCATGTAAAAAACCATGTAAAAACCAACTTTACACACAAAAACTCCATTTTTCTTCATCTCAAATGCCCGGTTTTCATCAGAAAACAACTGGAACACCGTCCTGCACAACTCGATCAGTCTCAAGTGATCCGTCGCATTGTCGCCTGGAAAAATATCGATTTTTTATTGATTTTTCGATAAAACCACTATTACCAGTTGGATTCGGTGCCATATCGCTCAAAACCACGTCGATTTTTCGATTTTCCAGCTTTTTCGCAATAATTTTTTGCACTTCGGGGTCAGTGACATCGGAGAGCGAGAGAATGTTGGCTCCGCGGATTGGGAGCACATTCTGAACGTTTTTAATGGAGAATATTGATTTTTTCAAAGAAAATGCAAGGTAAAACCTGTAAATCCACTCCTAGTGCATATCCATGTGGGCATTTTTCAACGACTACTTGGAGCCACGAGCCCGGAGCACATCCGACGTCGAGAACGGTGCATTCTGGAAGAGAAGAGAGTAAGGGAGGTAGAGAGACGCAGACATGGAGACTCTACCCCTACGAGAGAGTGCGCAACTTGAAGAGACGCAGACACTCTCGCTGTCTGCGTGTCTCCCACAAAAACAACGAGAGAGCATGCAATTTGCAGAGACGCAGAGAAAAAAGACCAACCTGGCTTTAAAAACTTGAATTTCTCATCAATCTCGAGCAACTTGAACGCACTTCGAGCTCTGTAATTGTGCTCACGAGCTTTCACTGCGAACTCATCGTTCGCTTGTCGTTGGATGTACCTTTAAATCGATTTTTCGAAGAAAATCAATAAAATTTTTTAGGATTTGACTCACTTGTGAACATTGGCTCTTTTCGTTGCAAATCTTCGAATGATTTGAGAAAATTGTGTCATTTTCTGTGAAATTTTAGGTAAATTTCGAATTTTTTAATTTTTTTCGGAGCAAAAAGTATGAATTTCAGTATTTTTAACAATTTCTTGGTTTCAAACTTTCAAAAAACGAAAAAAAAGCTTTTTTCCAATTTCTACACGATTTTTATTTAGGAATGCCACTGAAAACTGCAATTTTGACAATTTGGAGTCAGAAAAGTTATTCAGGATCTCTGAGACACTCATTGACGGCGTGCATCAGTCCCTGGTTCTCCATCGCCGCGGCTACACGCTCCTGGAAAAGAAATATTGATTTTTGGGGTCTCGCAACGATATTGAAAGTACAGTAATTATTTTAAAGGTGCAGAGGTAGAATTGAGGTGAAAATGCAGCAAAAGAAGTCGAGAATCGACTTACTTTTAATAAAATTTTATGCTTCTGGGTCTCACTACGATACAGAAGGTACAGTAATCTCATTTAAAGGCGCAGAGCTAATGATCAGCCGAAAAAAGGACAGAAAAATCGAGAATCGGTCTATTTTCAAGGATTTTCGAGGTTTTTGGGTTTTGCAACGACTTCGAAGGTACAGTAATCCAATTTAAAGGCGCAGAGGCAAAACTTAAGTGAAAATTACTTGAAAACAGTGTGGAAACATTCAAATTTCTATGATTTTTTCAATTTTTAACTCTTTTGGGTCTCACAACGACTTCGAAGGTACAGTAATCCCATTTAAAGGCGCAGAAGCAACATTTAGATGAAAATTGAATTTAAAAATCGAGAAACTGCTTGTTTTTAATGATTTTCAATGTTTTTGGGTCTCACAGCGACTTTTAAGATACAGTAAACCCGTTTAAAGGCGCAGATCCATCGCACAGGTGAAAATTATACAAAAAAAAGTCGAGAATCGGCCTGTTTTCAATGATTTTTGACGCTTTTGTGTCTCGCAACGACTTTAAAAGTACAGTAACCCTCGTTTAAAGGCGCATTGATAAAATTTACGTGAAAACTACTCGAAAACTGCGCGAAACCATTCAAATTTTCATAATTCTCCCAATTTTCAACGCTTTTGGGTCTCACAACGACTTTCAAAGCACAGTAACCATTGTTTAAAGGCACATACCTTATCACAAAGCTGTCGATTAATCGACTCCTCCGTCGAATGCGAGCCGGGAGTGATCGATACAGTGCACTTGATGCTCGCGTGAAGACTTCGGAGCAATTTCACACGGATCGCCAATCCGATGAGTGTCGCCATACTGCAGTGAGGGATCGTCGGTGTGAAGTTCACCTGGAATTGGGTTTTTGAGTTGAATTTTATTGATTTTTTGCGATTTTCCAGTTTTTTCAGTATTTTCTTTTGTATTTTCTTCAATTTTCGATAGTTTTCCTTAATTTTTTCAATAAATTTGACTTATAAATCGATAATTCTTCATACTTTAACATAAGTCTCCTCATCATCCTTATAAACATGAATCAGCTCCTCCTGCACCACATTCAATTGCTCCAAAGTGTACGGATGCTCCGGATCATTGATATCTCTGATCAGATCGAAGATTTCTAACGCATCGATGGGATCTTCTACGTCCGGATCGCTGAAAACCATTTTTTCTTGATTTTTCGAAGTTTTTCCTTATTTTTTATCATTTTTCTATCAAAAAAATCGATAACCCACCGCTCTGTGCCCGTAATCGGACGCGTTCTTCTCGACTTCGTCTCGTGCAACGTTGGATTCGCATTTTCCAGCCGATCGGTGCCCATTTTGCGAAAAATAGGCGAAAAATGATGAAAAAATGACGAAAAGTAGGTGGCCGTGGCCTAGAATTCCGAAGCGCGGCCATGGGCGGGTGAGGAGCGAAGTTTGATTTTTATGATTTTTGCGGTGCAAAAACTCATTTTTGATGGAGTTTTTTGACGATTCAGTGTCAATTTCATTGAAAAAGTTACAAAAATACAAGATAAATAAGGTTACAAGGTGGAAAAATCCAAAAAATAGAAACAGCAGATAAAAACTTGAAACTAAAATTCGACGAGAGTACGATGATGGCCCATGAGTCCCTTGAAGTAGCGAACCGTCTTCACCTTGAGCTCCAGGGTGGCGTCCTCGTCGGCGATGAACATGGCGCATCTGGGAATTATTGATTTTTCTTTTTTAGTTTTTGGAAAAATTGAAAATTTGGGCAGCGGTTCCCCGGGAAAATGCACATCGAAATTTCCGAATTCCGAGTTTTCACAATTTTCATCGAAATAGCTTTAAAAATCAAGCGTTTTACATTCGGAAAATTGAGAAAACTGGAGAATCGTACAGTTCCAATGGCGACGTGGAAAATAGACTACAAACTACACATTTTAAAGCTGGTTTTTGTGAATTTTGCTACATACGGATGCATTTGCATCGCAGAAACGGTGCACATGTGGGAAATGCCACACTCGATGGCTTGATGGAGAGCCAGCGACTTATGAGAGCCCGTGATCAGAATCATGACCTCCCGGGCGTCCATCACAGTCTGCACACCAACGGTGAGCGCCTGGGTGGGCACCTTGGAGAGGTCTCCTCCGAAGAAGCGAGCATTGGCCTGAAAAATCGATAAAATCAATAAAAAATTTATAAATTCTAATAGTTTCTACCTGAATCGTGTCCTCATTAAGAGTCTTAATTCTAGTCCTGCTCGTCAAAGAGCTCCCGGGCTCATTGAACGCGATATGTCCGTCTGGACCGATGCCCCCGATGAAAAGGTCGATTCCACCGGCCTCTTTGATTTTTCGCTCGTAGTTTGAGCACTCTTGCTCATGATCATCGGTGTTTCCATCGAGGATGTGGATCTGAAGGTTTTTTGAAGGTTTACTTGTTTTAGAATAAAAAAAAAGGAAAAATTTAGTTTACATTAGCAGGATTAATATCAATGTGACGGAAGAAGTTGTCGAACATAAAAGAGTGATAGGATTCCGGGTGATCGCGTGGGAGGCCTGGAAAGTATTGATTTATTGATTTTTCAAGTTTTTTGCGCATTTTTCAATAATTCTGTGAGCCTCACCAACGTACTCATCCATATTGAACGTCTTCACAAATTCAAACGAAACCAGTCCGGCTTTATGAAACTCAATGAGCTTTTTATACATTCCGAGTGGAGTGGAGCCTGTCGGAAGGCCCATCACAAAATATCTGCCCGGAGTTTTGCTGAACTCGAGGATTTTTTTCACGACATATCGGGCGGCGAAATCTGCCACTTTTTCAGTGTTTTCCTCGATGATTAGTTTCATTTTGGGGTTAGTAAGGGGCTGAAAATGTTTGAAATTATGGAAAATCAAAAAAAAATATTGAAAAATAGTGAAAAATAAGCAAAAATGAGCAAAAAACAAGACCCCCCGAAAACGAAAACTTAAAAAATGATGACAAAAAATTGACCTAGACACGGTAGACATTAAAGGCGCATGACTGAACCCTTCCTCGGGTCTTGGAACGAAGACTTTTTTTTTACCGATCACATGCACAATGTGCAGTTTTCTGTCAATTTAACGTCCATAAGTATTGCAATCTTATCATAAAACTGACCATCTTATCAGAGGAAAATGTTTATATTATGGTGAAATCGACATTGTTTATTGTGAAGCTCTGAAACCTGAAACTTCCACACATCAGATAAAAACCTTTAATTAACCTTGTAGTATTTCTATTCCCTTATCGTCTCGAGTAAATCTGTGTAGGCTAGAATTCGTGTCGACCGTATAAAAAGTGTCAAGTTCACCAAAAGTTTCAAAGTTGTAGCAGTGCAGTCTAAAGTAATAAATCACGCGCCTTATGCAAATCTTTCGCCCTCTAAACACGTCTTGCTTTCACTGTGTGTGAATTCGCAAGTTGCAGCGCAAAGATAAATATCTCACTTTCTCACACTTGGTTTTTTGTCTTGCGTTATTGTTTTTCAGTGAGTTAGGAGGTTCTGGAACCAGGGGACTAGTTTTTGTGAAAGTTAGGCCAGGGATTAGGTGTAATGTTAGGTCATTTTTGTAAATCGAGGTGTTCGGTGAAAGCTAGGCCATCTGTAATGGGTAGTTATGGCCTAGTTTTTGTAAATTCTGCTGAACTTGAGTGGCCGAGCTTTTACATGAGAAAGTTAGGAACTCAGTGGCCTAGGATTTCTGAACTCCGTAGCCTAGGATTTTGTATGAAAACCTAGGCCAGCTGTCCTTGAAAAGCTAGGCCATTTATACCTAACATTTGATAGTCTAGTCGAGCTTTTCCTCGTAGTTTCTAATGGTAAATCGGAGGCAGGATACAATTAATGTTAGGTGGCCTAACTTTTCACTTCGTGGCCTAACTTTCGGATGAGAAAGTTAGGCCATCAGCTCAAATTCTCTGGCCTAGAATTTTCTTTGAAAACCTAGGCCATGAATCTCCAAAAACTGGAGAGTCTAGTTGAGCTTTTTGGAACCGTCTTTCTTGTGATTCTCCTTCAACTTACTATCAATTTTAGGTGGCCTAGCTTTTCGATTATGTGGCCTAACTTCAAGATGATAAAGTTACGTCATTCAGTATCACTCTGCGGCCTAAAATTTTATTTGAAAATCTAGGCCACCAACTTCCAATACTTGATAATTTAATTTAACCGAGCTTTCCTATCCATTTCTTCTTGTGACTCCTAGACCACATACTACAAATCTTAGATGGCCTAGCTTTTCAACCTAGACCATCTAACTTCTCCCCCTCAACTCCATAACTCTCTCTCCCACTTCTCCTTTCACCTTGCTAATCTGGCATATCCAATTTCCTTGTCCTCTTGGTATTCAAACTGGTTCTTCCACCCCCATTTCTCAGTTTTTCGCCATTGTCAATAGGTGGTGTGGTTCTTGTTGTGTATCACACTTTCACTCTCTTCTCCCATAATACCCGTCTCACTGTCTGCGTCTCTGGTGGCGAGAGAGTGAGGAGAATCGTTATTACAGTGCCGATGACCTCTTATCTTTCAACCGGATACGGTAGGCTTTTGAAGGTTTTCTCGAATTTTGAATTTATCGGAAGATCTCGAACCTTGAACATTGAAGTTTTATTAATTTAGTGAACCAGTCTCTACCGTAAGATTGTAAAAATGTATAGAAACTTGATACTTTGAGGAAATATTATATTTAATTCTAGTAGGTGCTCAGTTTCGGGAGCTCTTTCTCATTGAAATTCGATGAAGAAGAGGTAATCTGCGTCTCTTGTTTTATGTTGTTTCTAGTTTGCAGTTTCTCTGCGTCTCTGAAGAACTAGCTTGTTCTAGTTGTGTGGTTGTCTGCGTCTATACTCTATTTCCACTCTCTAGAAGTTCATTTCTCTGCGACTCTGATAAATTCGGTTGTCTGGTCGTCTGGTTGTCTGCGTCTCTGACTAATGTCTGTGTCTCGGAATCTGGATGTCTGGCTGTCTGCATCTCCAACTAGCAGTGGTCTCTATCCGTCTAACTGTCTGCGTTTCTGACTAACTTCGGTGTCTAATCGTCTGGTTGTCTGCGCCTATTCTCAATTTGCACTCTCTAGAAGTTTATTTCTCTGCGTCTCTGATAAATTCGATCGTCTGGTCGTCTTGTTCTCTGCGTCTCTGATTAACTCCGATGTCTAATCGTTTGGTCGTCTGCGTCTGTGAAGGACTTGTTTCCTCTAGTGGTCTAACTGTCTGCGCCTATTCTCTATGTCTACTCTCTAGACGTTTGATTGTCTGCGTCTCTGATTAATTTGGTTGTCTCATCGCCTGACTCTCTGCGTCTCTGACTAAAATTGCGCCTAGTCGTCTGCCTGGATGTCTGGCTGTCTGTGTCTATTCTTTCTTACCACTCTCTAGATGTTTGTTTGTCTGCGTCTCTCTCTCTCTCTCTCTCTCTCTCTCTCTCTCTCTCTCTCTCTCTCTCTCTCTCTCTCTCTCTCTCTCTCTCTCTCTCTCTCTCTCTTCCTTGTTCACCGAACCGTCACTGATACACCCTTATCACCTGACCTCTGACCTCCTCAACAAGTTCTATTATCACAAGAAACTAGAACCTCTCGTTGTGTTCCTCCTCCCCCTTCTCACTTCTCACATTCCACAAAATGCCACCTACCAGTCACTACTGTTCCCCATCCCCCCTATCCGCCAAAGTTTGTTTAACTCAAGAGCTTTCTCTCACAAAAATGCCTCATCTTGAACCTGTGTCAACATTTTTCGCCGAGTGGTGGATCTCACTCAACTCGTGGAGGTTAGTGTTCATCATGATCGCGTGGCGCTTTACGAGTACTTTTTGGCAATGGCTTTCATGGTGATTTCTTGGAGTTTTTGGTTGAATTTGAAGCCCTCATAACTCCGCCCACTTTTGCTCTTTTTGGCTCATTTTTTCTGGGGTTATAGTTTGACCTGAGAGCTACAATTTGTTAGTTGAACACTTTTCATGAGCATCAAAAATGAGCCGGGAATTATTGATTTTCCAAAGGGACTTTGTCAGGGGGTGAAAAACTAAAAAAAAGTGAGCTCCGGAAAATCAATAATTCCTTGCTCATTTTAAAGTTTCAGGTAAAGCTGTCAACTAAAAATTTGTAGCTCTGATATTCATCTACAATTCCAGAAAATTTGAGACAAAAAGAGTAAAAGTGGGCGGAGTTATGAGGGCTCCAACTCACAAATGACTTAAAATCAACTATGAAAGTTCAGTAATTTGGAATTTCAGAGCTCAATTTCGATTTTCAGTATAAGTGATCAACTACAAAGTTGTAGAGCTGATAATTTTGCACATTTGGATTATAATTTGATAAAGGAAAACTTTTGGAAAAATTGTGAAAAATCGATTTTTCTGCATTTTTCAGATGACTATGAATTTTTTTTAGATTTTGGAAAATTTGCAAAATTTGAAAAAAATGAGTCATTGTTCAAAGTTGAAATTTCGATGTCTATAACTAACTGTAAAACCAAAAAACGATTTCATATATTCCTCATGACTTTTATTATATGATTCATGAATTGAAAATTGAATTTCCTACAAAAAATTTTGGTATAAAGTCCAGTAACTTTCTCGTTTTCCTTCCTATTTTTGTTGTTCTTTTTTCACTTTGAAAGCTTTTTTTTGGGAAAGCAAATCGAATTTCCAGTAGATTTTCAATTTGTTTTTTCTCTTTCTCTACTAGGCTTCTTCTTGTAGTCTTTTTTATGGGTTTTGACTAAAAAAAAATATGAAAATTTCGCTTGAAATGCAATTGTGCTCTATTGCAAATCAACAATACAGCAAAAAAGAAAAGAGAAGAGCGGAAGAGACGCAGACAACATGACTGTCTGCGTCTCTTCAAAAAGTCAGTTAGCTCTTCTTCTCTGTCTCTAACTGCTTTCCCTGCGTCTCTTACCAAAAGCGGATCTCTAACCTTCTCTGACATTCTGCTTCTCTACCCAAGGGAACTGTCTCTGCGTCTCTAACCTATTTTTAGACATATTTCTCTGCGTCTCTTATCACAACCTTCTAGAGACAGACCACCAGAGCACTTCCTCTGCGTCCCTGACCTTTTTCAAACTTCCTGACCCCCCCCCCCCCTTTCCCCCTTTTCCTCCCCTTTTTAATATTTAATTGACCAATAAAACAGCGCCAATTAAAAGCATTAAAAACAACAGTAACCCTAAAAGAAAAAAAAATAACAAAACGCCATTAAGTTGCTTTCTCTTTCAAGGTCTCTTGACCGCAAACAAACTTACTGCTGAAAAAGACCGAAAAAGTGTAACAAAAGTGTAAATTTTTTCGATTTCCTGCGGTTTTCTTCGTTTCCCCCCTTTGAATTGTCCACTCTCGATGCAGATTTCCATATGTTTTTGGCGGGAAAGGCGGATTTTTACGTTTTCTGGGAGAAAAATTGAAGGGAAGTAGGTTTTTTCCACGAGAACTACAAAATTTGTGATTTTTCTAATTTGAATGGTGTTTTTGAAAAGTTTTTTTGACAGTTCTGTAAAAAATTAAACGATTGACAAACTAGCAAAAAAGATTTTTGAAAAAGCTACAGGGAGCCGAGAAAAACGCGTGGAAGAGAAACCCAAAATTTGGTTTTCTCTTCCACCTGTTTTTCATAGCTCCCTGTTGACTTTTCGTGATTATTCTTTGACCAGTTTTTCTGAAATTAATGATTTCTGCAACTGGTCGAAGGAATTTTTGAAAAAACTGCCAAAAGCTCTGAAAAATGCGTGGAAGAGAAATCCAAAATTTGGTTTTCTCTTCCACCTGTTTTTCTCTGCTCCCTGTTGACTTTTTGTGATTTTTCTTTGACAGATCTCTTTCAATTTATTAATTTTCAAAACTGGTCAAAGGAATTTCTGAAAACACCACTGCAAGCCTAGAAAAACGCGTGGAAGAGAAATCCAAAATTTGGGTTTCTCTTCCACGCGTTTTCCATAGCTCCCTGTTGATTTTTCGTAGTTATGTTTTAACCACTCTTTTTGAAATTAATGATTCTGAAAACTGGTCAAGGGAATTTTTGAAAAAGCCACAGGGAGCTGAGAAAAACGCGTGGAAGAGAAATCCAAAATTTGGTTTTCTCTTCCACCTGTTTTTCTCAGCTTAAAATCAATATTTTTGAATCAGATTTTTTGCATTTGATAGAGCTTTAAATTTTGAACAAAATCATCGAAAAAAACTACGAAAAAACCCTGAAATTTTAGGGAAAAACACTATGAGATGCAAAACTTCAGCCACCCCCTAATTGGCCGGCTGTGTACTTCTCGTGGAAAAGTGAAAACTAGAATTCTCGCTAATCCAACTATTCCATCTTTTTGTTTTTCCGCTTTTTTATCCCCTTCTGATGAAAAAAAACAGAGAAAAAAGAAAACAGCAGCAAAAAATAGCTGTTCATTTTTCATTCACGCTCATTTTTTCTCCCGCTTTTTCTCGTTTCCCTCTCTTTTTTTCTCTTGTGCTCCGGCTCCATGCGAAAAACAAGATTTATTATGTCAGAAAGTGGAGAAAATTGACAAGAATTTTTGATGAACTCTTTTGAAAAAAATTGAAAAAAAAATTTTTTTTTCAATTTTTTTCGCTTTTTTGGAGACAAAGTTTGGAGTGAAATTTGATACTTTTCTCGTTGTTTTTTCGCTTTTTTTCTATTCTTTTCTTTTGAAAAAAAAATTTCAAAAAAAAAAGTTAAAAATTTCAGAACCAAATTATGCCAAAATGAGGGCGGAGCCAGATTTGCTCACTCTTCCCAATGAGATTATTCTTCAGGTAATTAACTAATTAATTAATTAGTTCATAATTACCCCTAATTATCTCCAGGTATTCCGCCAATTACCCCGCCATGATATCTTCTTTGGAGTCGCCCATGTCAACCATCGATTCAGAAACCTCATTCAGAATAACCTGAAGACGTTGAAATTGTGAGTTTTTTTTTAAGTTTTTGGTTTGACGTGATAGAGAATTTTACGCTGATTCAGAATATATAAAAATCATCTGGAATAGATGATTGGAAAGGTTTTTATAGAGAAAAATAGTGAGCTACAGTAACTTTGTGAATTTAAAGGGACATACATAGTGTAAATAACTGATTTTAGCTTTTTGGATTTGAAATTTATATATTCTGAATCAGAAAGTTATTTTCTTTTGATTGATGAGAAAATTGGATAACTTTTTTTGAATTGAACAATTTTTTGCTCGGGATATTTCGAAAATTGGAAAAATCTAATAAAAATCAAGAGTCATTATCAATTTCACAGAAATTTTGATATCATTCAATAGAGAATTTCATGCTGATTCAGAATATATAAACAATACCCTGAAAATCTACGGAAAAACTTGAAAAAATATCAAAAATAGAAGCAGCCATGTAAGCTACAGTAACCTTGTCAATTTAAAGGAACATGCACCCTTTAAAACCGTAGTTTTTGGTGATTTAAGATGGAATTTACAGTATATTTCCAGATTCGACGCTCATTGCCATGTAAATATCGTCGACAATCGTCCATTGACAAGTTATCGAGATGATGGAACAGACCCGATTATCACGTACTCCTTCACTCTCTATGATAGAAGGGGACCAGGTACAGTAGCTTTGAAAGTGTTCTACAGTAACCTAATTGTAAGAAAATACGCTGAATTTGACGAGAAATCACAGAAAAAATTAACGAGATTGAGAAATTCGCTGAATTTCACTAGGTAAATGGGAGCAATTGATCTCTATCATTCTAACTTCTAATTGTTCCAATTGACTTGAAAAGGAAACAATCTTGTTCAGTAGAGCGCATTTACTGAAATGTAATACTCATAATTAGTAGAGTCAGCTTCCGAATAACCTAGTTTCTCATCTAATAAACACAGTTAACTGGTCCTTATAGGTTAACATAGAGATAGTTTACATAGAGATAAAGCCAGACCTAAAAAATTTATGTTTTCATCTGCCCTATCACAAAGTTCACTTCAATTCCAATCCCAACTACCCCTTCTCCAGAATTCACCCAAAAACGTCGCCTCTGCCTCCGTGGAAACGACATCAAGTATCGAGAGCTCCACGTCTCCCATATCAACGATGCCACTATGCAAGCTCAATTTGAGAGGGCTGGAAATCATGATGTTTCCATCTCGGGGAAGACTGTGAGAACTGTAAGGGATAATGCTCTCATTCTTAGAGCTAAGAACTCAGAGCTCACAGATCTTATTCCAGCTGCTCTCTTATATGAATGTGCAGGCCATGCGATTCCAAGTTCGGAAACAGTGCAAACCAGAATCTCGACGCATCGAGGACGACTTCTTCCTCGATTGCCTTCAGTTTTGCGAACGGATGTGTTGTAAAGTTGACTTGAAGTGAGCCCCTCTCTCCCTTTCCATTTAACGCCTTCATATTTCCAGATCCCTTCTCCTCTGCTCCAAAAGCATCCTGTTCCCCTGGCAGCTCGGCCAGAAGTCTCTTCTGAAGCTGTCCAAGCTTCAGAACCTTCAGAATCTAATTCTGGAGAATATGACGACGTTCGACCCCTTCTCAAAGTTCTTGAAATTACCCGTGAAAAACCTGTGCAGTTTGCAATTCCGCTTGGATCAACGCCATCGAATGGACATTGATCAGTTGACTTTGCAGCAGATTAATGGTAACGTAACTCCGCCCACTTTTGCTCTTTTTGGCTCAAATTTTCTGGGGTAGTAGATTGATATCAGAGCTACAAATTGTTAGTTAGAAATGTTTTATGAAAATTGAAAATGAGCCTGGAAATGTTGATTTTCTGGAGCTCCATTGAAAGTGAAAAACCAAAAAGTGAGCCCCAGAAAATCGATAATAGCGGGCTCATTTTAAGTGCTCATCCAAAGTGTTCAACTAACAATTTGTAGCTCTCATGTTGTTCTGTAACTCCAGAAAAAATGAACCAAAAAGAGCAAAAGTGGGCGGAGTTATGAGGGCTCCAAGATCAAGTTCAAAAATGACTTTTTCTCTGCGTCTCTCAAGCAAGACATGAGGACCGAACTTTAGACTACAAACTACAATTTATAAAAAATCTCAGGCTCCCTGCTCAAACTCCTCTGCTCTGCGGCGGTCTACCGTTTAGACTTTTCGGCCTACACGGAGGTCTCCAAAATGGTCAGCTCAATTGATGCAGTCGATATGTGCGAGTTTATTGAGGTATTGTAACTTTTATATCTATCATTAGTTCCAATATAAATGCAAAGGAATGATTTCAGTCTTGGCACTTTGCCTCAAAACCTTGGCTCATCAAGGGTATCTCCTTTAACTCATCGGTTACAATTGACGAGTTTCGAATGGCAGCTTATAAGTATTTACCGTGGGTTTCACTATCGGAAAATGCAAAGTGCGCTCTATTGGAATAGAGAGTTAGACAGTCTGCGTCTCTTCCAATCGTGTGCTCTCTCACTCTCTATCCCACTTCACTTTTTCTTATCTCACTTTATAATAAATCTTCTACCAACAAAAAAGTAAAAAAGAAACTCCATTTCCAGATCCAACTTCGCCGTGCCGATCCCCTACTGCCACTTCCAAACAATCCATAAAAAGTCTAAATCGATAGTTTTGATTCTAACCTGCTATGCCAATGGCAACTCGACCCAGTGGAGTTTTAGAACCAGCTATATTGACAATTAACTTTGCTCAGATCTTGCTCCCTTTTTGAAGTTTGAATGAACGGGTTTTTCTCTTGTTTTTCTTTACTTTTGACGGAAACACAAAAACGCACAAAATCAAGTAGTTAAGAGCTACGCATGAAGCCATCCATTGAGCACTGAGGAGATCTTCTGACGAGCTTCTGTCATGTAAATGCTATCACGAGACGAAGCGCCGTACATGTTTGCGCAGTGGGCGGTTCCTACAATCATTTATTAGGCTTAATTACCCCTAATTACCCAGCCACTTACCATTAATCACCACTGGCACAATATCCGTACTATTGCTCGTCAACTTCCCCAAAGCATGCCATGGATCGCAGTCTCCATTCGGCAACAGAATCCTTCCCGTCGTCAAATTGTCCCTCCCACCGTACTCTGCATTCGTGTAACTGACTCCTATGTTCAGCTCCTGAGCATTGTACGCTGCTCCATAGATAGCGGTGCATTCGTCGATGTAGTATTGAACTGGAAGGTTTTGAATCCCGCCGAAGAAGGGCCCCGCGATAGGAGATGAGGTGGATTGGTAGTAGCCGAACTCGGTGCACGTCTGCCAGAGCCACGCGCGCTCCGATTGATTCTCTCCGTAACTCTCGTCTTGCATTTCTTTGATGAAGCCGTCGTAGCTGATGTCGTTGCACCCGAAGTGCACCAGGATTTGGTTGAAGTAGTCGTTCACCTGCTTCATCTTTTGGATCAGGGTGCTTCCCTTGTTTGTATGGTAGCGGCAGATGGCGTGGGAGGTGGTGAGCTGGGTGGCGAAGACGCCTGAGTTGTCGCCAGAGTACTGGACGATTTCCATGTAGGGAGTGTATACCGTTTCCCAGAAGTATTTGAGCGAGTGGTCGTCGGTTTGGATGTCTTGGCATGTGCTGGAACATAATGGAGAGGAAGCCATAATATTTTAGAAGATAATACTTACTGAAAGGCAGTCTTCAACTGCTTCCTTCCATCAGCAGTCTTTAACATTGAAGCGACCAAGTTAAAACCAGCGTTCACACTGTCAGCACAATCTGTCGACTCCCGAGAAATCGAATTCTTGACAACTTCCAGATACTCGATAAAGTCCACCTCCGCCTGAACAGGTCCACTCGATCCAACAGCAGCGAACACCAGCTCAGGATGCTTGGCACGAGTCCAAGCGGCCAGGGCGCCAGAGTAAGAGCCTCCGAAGGTGACCCACTTGGCGTTGGCGAGCTGAGGATGCTCCTTGGTCATCTCCTTGATGAAAACGGCGGCGTCTTCAATGGCTTGCTCCGAGAAGAGATACTTGAGGTTCGCTACAGACATGTCGGCGGTTGGACGGGTTTCTCCGTAAAAGCGATGCTCGATGTCGAACACCCATGCATTTTGTTCTTTGGCGAGGTTGGTGATCTCGAGACCGGCTGGAAATGTGAGGATTGTGATGATGAAGAAGAATATCATAAAAATTATGATAGTTTTTATGTGGAAAATTGAAATTGTGTCAGGTTTTTTATGTAGGAAAATGTAAATTTGAAAAAAGGAACTGTGCCGGCGTTTCGTTGCAAGACCCACTTGACAAACTGAACAATGTTCCTTTAAACTGCGATTTGAATTTTGAAATTTGAAAACTTTTCTTTATCTTTTCTCTCTCTAAATTTTGATTTTAACAACGCGAAAAAAAAGCCGATAACATTTTCTAGATGAACTCACGATACGAAACCCAATAGCTGGACTCTGGCCCCTCTCCACCCAACATCAAAAACACAGGGCCTCCATCCTTGTACCACTCCTTATTGTGCCAGTATCTCTGCTGGAAAGTGGCCTTGTTGGAATCATCAAAGTGATCCAAGGTCTGACTGAAGGTTGAAGCAACCAGAGAGTCAAAGTTGATGAGGTGCGAGACGGTGGACATTGGAGGCGTCCGCTTCATTCCACCTTTTGGTCGACCTCGAATCATATTCCGTCGGACCCGAGGCTCGGGAGCCGGAAGAGCTTGGATCAAGCATGCTGCTAGAAGTGTTAGGAGAAGGAGTTGGAGTTGCATTCAGAAAATATAACGTGTGAAAAGGGAAAAATGCTGATAATCTACTTATGGTGCTTATCAGAAAAAGTCAGAGAATCAGAAATCAGTCGACAAACACGTTTCAAGAAAGCATTTATTATCAGTCCATAAATTAGTCCCTAAGCCTTCAACCATCCATTGAGCACCGAAGCGATCCTCTGGCGAGCAGCGGTCAGGTAGGTGCTATCAAGAGAAGAGGCTCCGTACATATCGGCGCAGTGGGCGGTTCCTATAAACAGATAATTAGTCTTTATTGCCCCTAATTACCCCGTCACTTACCATTAATCACCACAGGCACAATATCAGTGTTATTGCTGTTCAGCTTTCCCAACGCGTGCCATGGATCGATGTCTCCATTTGGCAACAAGATTCTTGGGGTGTTCAAGAAGTCTCTTCCTCCGTATTGTTGGTTGGTGAAGCTCACTGCCGCGTTCACCTCCTGAGCATTGTAGTCGTTGCCGTAGATGGCGGTGCACTCGTCGATGTAGTACTGCGCTGGAAGGTTCTGGACGCCTCCGAACCATGGCCCAGCGGTGGGCGACGAGGTGGATTGGTAGTAGCCGAACTCGGTGCAGGTCTGCCACACCCAGGCGCGGTCCGATTGAGCCTCGCCGAACGTCTCGTCCTTCATGAAGGAGATGAAGCCGTTGTAGTCGATGTCGTTGCACCCGAAGTACTCGTTGACGAGGTTGAAGTAGTCGTTGACCTGCTTCATCTTTTGGATGGTGGTGGTGGCGGTGTTGAGGTGGTAGCGGCAGATGGCGTGGGAGATGGTGAGCTGCGTGGCGAAGGAGCCGGCGGCGTCTCCGGAGTACTGGACGACCTCCATGTATGGGGAGTAGACGGTCTCCCAGAAGTACTTGAGCGACTTGTCGTCCATTTTGATGTCTTGGCAGAGACTGGAAAGGTTTAGAGGGGTTAGTGGTTTACAGTAGAAGCAAGAAAGATAAAAAGATAGGGAACTCACTGGAAAGCACTCTTCAACTGCTTCCT
This sequence comes from Caenorhabditis imperialis, assembly GCA_963572205.1. NCBI lineage: Eukaryota > Metazoa > Nematoda > Chromadorea > Rhabditida > Rhabditidae > Caenorhabditis > Caenorhabditis imperialis. Next base: position 7,968,365 of record OY751541.1, read on the forward strand.
TCCATCAGCAGTCTTCAACAACGAAGCCACCAGGTTAAATCCAGCGGTCACACTATCAGCACACTGGGTCGAGTTCCGGGAAATGGAGTTCTTGACAACCTCGAGATACTCGATAAAGTCCACCTCCGCCTGAACAGGTCCACTCGATCCAACAGCAGCGTACACCAGCTCAGGATGCTTGGCACGAGTCCACGCGGCCAGGGCGCCAGAGTAGGAGCCTCCGAAGGTGACCCACTTGGCGTTGGCGAGCTGTGGGTACTGAGCAGTCATCGCCTTGATGAAGGCGGCGGCGTCCTCGATGGCTTGCTCCGAGGAGAGATACTTGAGGTTCTTGACAGACATGTCGGCGGTTGGACGGGTTTCTCCGTAGAAGCGATGCTCGATGTCGAACACCCATGCGCCTTGCTGTTGGGCGAGGTTGGTGATCTCGAGGCCGGCTGGAAATGTACTAATTCTGAATCGTAGCAGAATTACGTGTTGATCACGACTTCAGAAAAATTTCACAAAAAATCGATTTTAAGCAAGCTGTGAGATTTTCAAGCGACGAAAATGGGATTTTCGTTCTCACTGTCGTTTCGCTGCGAGACCCACTGAACAATCTGTGCCATGTTCCTTTAAATTGCGATTTGAATTTTGAAACATTTTCTCTGTTTTTTTTTTTTTGAGTTTTTCTCTTTTTTTCATAGGTTTTAGCTTCAAATTCTCGACTTTTTAGCAACTCACGATACGAAACCCAATAGCTGGACTCTGGCCCCTCTCCACCCAGCATCAAAAACGCCGGTCCTCCATCCTTATACCACTGATTATTATGATAGTATCTCTGCTGGAAAGTGGCCTTGTTGGAAGAGTCAAAGTGATCCAAGGTCTGGGTGAATCTGGAGGAGACCACAGTGTCATGGTTGATCATGTGGGAGACGGTGGACATCTTAAAATATTGATTGACTTGAAAGTTCAGGTTTCAGGGCTCACCGGCGGCGTCTTCTTCATGCCGCCACGTGGCCGTCCGCGAATCATGTTGCGACGAACGCGTTGCTCGGTGGATGGAGCAGAAAGAGCCTGCTGGAGCACACATGCTGAAACATTCACCTATTTCAAAGAAGGGCCTATCCAACTAACCCGCCAGAATTACGAGCAAAACCTTGCTCGCCACCATATTGGAAGTGAATAAAGTGACGAGAATCAAAGACTGATAAGCTACTTATACAACTCTACACTTTCTTATCGCATTTTCTGTTAATTTTCGCCAATTTGTGTGCTTCTTATCACTTTTAATTCCGTTTCGATTTGATTTGATGATTTTATGTTGGAGTAGCCAGAAAGTAAGTCATCAGTGGATTGACGCACTTGAACTATGAAATGATAAGACGGAGAAGGAAAGGGATTGGTAAGAGACGCAGAGATACCGACGACGAGACGCTGATGTTAGGTGGAGACGCAGACAGGTCGACAGACGAATGAAGTGTGATGAAGTTTTGAAGGAGAACTAATAGTTTAATCCGATTTTTCTTAGAAAGAACGGAACTCATTGTCAGTGAGACATTTTGTACTTTTCCCAGTTTTTCTTTTTTTTCCCCCATTTTTTAAAAAGATTTAGTTATTGATTTTTGATAAATGTGATTTTCTTTAATTTTTCATGATTTTTCTCAGAATCTGAACTGACAGATCGATTCAAAATTGAAAACTGATTCGATATGTGTAAAAAACTTTAAAAATAGTCCATCCTTACCAGAGAAAAAGCGATGGAAGAGAAAACCAAATTTTGGGTTTCTCTTCCACCTCTTTTTCTGGGTTCAGATCAATGTTAAAGACGGGTTCTTTTGTAGTTTCACTTGTTCATTAATGATAATGAAATTGTTCAAGACAAAATGTCAAAAAATTGATGAGTAGTGAGAAACAGGTCACAAAACTTTACAGCTGTAAAACTTCGGCCACTCGCTTTATAGCTCTCATGAGAGCTTTTTCAAAAATCTGTTTTGACAGTTTTATAGAAAATTAAAAACTAACTTCAAATATGTTTTGAAAAATTGAAAAAAGTTACTATGGACCAGAGAAAAACAGGTGGAAGAGAAAACCAAAATTTGGGTTTCTCGTCCACCTGTTTTTCTAGGTGTAGATCAACTCTAACTATAAATTTTTGGTGAAGTTTGTAAACATATATTGATTTTTATCAAATTGTTCAAGCCAGATTTTTGAAAAATTTTATTTACAGTGAGAAAAGTAAGAAAAACGTCACAAAACATTAGACCTGCAAAACTTCGGCCATTCTCCCATTGGCTGGAGATCTCATTCGTGTAGTTCTCGAGGAAATTACCACAACTCCAAGTTCCAACCCTCCCAGAATCATCTCAAAGTTTTGGTGTCGAACAGGGTGAGAATTGAAGTGTCGTCTCATGAGCCACTCAATAACTCACCTACTTGACACTTCTTCATTCTTTCCTTATTTTATGTCGGTGTACAAACACTCGCCGACTCACGCCTCCTGCTGTATTTTCGGAAACAGCTCGTGTTCTGGTGTAGTTCTCGAGGACAATTTCTCAGTTTTCTGAAGATCTAATGATTTTGTGATTCTGGTGATGATGATACAGTAATCCTTGGATTGGTAGAGATTACTGTATTCATCGGCTGTGTAGTTCTCGTGGACAACAGTATATTTTAGCCTACAGTAACCCATTTTATATAGATTACTGTACTTTTTACCCCCCCCCCCTTTTTCATAATGGCCCTGAGAAATTAGCATTTCGAATGCTTTCCCTTCCTTGCGCAACTTTAAGGTCGTTCTCGACCAGGTGGCCCCTTCGTGTCTCGCATATTTTCACTTTCAATTAGGACGTTGCGTAAGAGTTCATGAGATCCTCTCCCCCTCACTACAATTCACTCTTTTTTCTAGAGTATACTGTATCTTTTCCATCTCGCTTTTTTTTCAATTTTTCGTTGTTTTCAAAACCCTTCTGAAATTATGATATGGACTTTGAAAAGTATCAAGATTTTTATACCAATCGACGCAGAATTTAATACTGAACAAGATTGTAGTACTTCATTTTTCATGAAAATGAAGTTTGAGCGAGTTATAGGCTCTCAAAGTTAAGTTTCGTGCATCTGCTTTATAACTCGTTCAAAATTGATTTTCATTAGAATTGAGGTAGTTTATTGTAATCAGCGTGAAATTCTGCGTTAATTGATATACATAACGACATACTTTTGGAAAATTGTCCGTGTGAACTACAACACAGAACCAGTTAGAGAAGTGGGCGGGGTTTATAGTTCCAGATAATTCTCGATTTCTAGCTTTTACAAAAAGTTCTAGGCTGAAAATCTTGAACAGTTTTGTTCAGGAACATTTTTTGTTAGGATTACAAAATTAGAAATTCAAAATGTGCTGTTAAGCACCTGAAAACCAAGAAAAAAGCAATGGGGACTAGAAATCCCACTGTGGTTTTCTCTTCCACGCTTTTTCCTGGCTAACGGTGCAAAATTAAAGAATTTCCTTCGACAAAACTGTTTTTATGGCATTTTTGAAGAAAACTGAGTAAGAAAATTCCGGAAATAGTAATGCGTGGCCTAGAAAATCGAAATTTGCAAAAGTTAGGCCACCATAGAATTTTTTGAGATATGTATATCAATCGACGCAGAATTTTTCACTGATTACGATGAATTACTTCGTTTTGAATGAAAATGAGTTTTGAAGAAGTTATGGGCTCTCAAAGATCGATCTAGATAACCATCATAAAATTCCACGTGGATACACACCAAGATCCTAACTCAAAATCACAACTCCCAACAACTTCACCATAATTCACCCTGAATTGCGAAGTGAACGTACAATTCGGTGACGAAATGAGATGAAGACGTCATTAATTGTCACACACCGGTCGTCACGCAACAGTTGGTGCAGACCGTCTCCATTATATATCGTTTTTGTTCAGCTAACTGACCAAATAGAGCGCGGAGAGAGGGAGAATCGTAATAATTCGTTTCAATTATGCAACTTTTTGGTATACAGTTCTCCCCCCTTTCCTAGTACTTCTTCAATGTCTACTTTCTCATATTCCTTACATTTAGTTCTCTAGATCCCTGTAGTACTGTACCCTGTAACTAGTACACCTAATAGAATTAGAAGTAGAGAAAGTTCCCAAGCTCATAAAAAGGTTCGTTCTCGAGTAGGCGCTCTTTCATATAAAGAACATTAAACGAGGTATTGTAGAGGTTGGTTAATGAGCTTGTGAGAGGTTGGGAATTGGTTATTGAAATTGAAAATTGAGCACTGGGAAGTGGGAACTATGTGATCAGTATTGAAATTGGCAACGAGAGTATGTTTCCTTCTTTTTTTAGCTCCTGTTAAATTTCAGATCTCTAGGCTTCCATTAGGCTTACCTGAAGCTCATTTAATTTCCTTTATTCTTGACAGTTTTTCACTAAATTTTGAATATATCAATGAGTTTATAAGGTTTTTCAGTAGTTATTAGATTTACTTTTCTTATTAAAGATCCTTCCTACCTAGAAGTTGAGTACCCATAAAACCCAACAGCTCTTGATCTACTGTGCTCTCAAAACCGTGGTTTTTCTGTAATTCTGACCTTCTTGATCTTAATTTTCACAACATTAATCGATTTATCTTTTCATTTTGATTCTAATGATTTAAATAACTTTTCACAGCTCCAAAGGTGAGCGGAGTTATGCTCTATCAAAGATTGTCATGGCAGCCAAACTTTAGGGTCTTATAACTTTGCCCACTTTTGCTCTTTTTGGCTCAAATTTTTAGGAATTATAGCTTGATATCAGAGCTACAAATTGTTAGTTGAACACTTTTTATGAGCACCAAAAATGAGCTCAGAATTATTGGTTTTCCAAAAAAGCACCTAAAACTAAAAAAGCGAGCTTCAGATAAGCAATAATTCCGGGCTCATTTTTGATTTTCATAAAAAGTGATCAACTATTAATTTGTACCTATGGTATTAATCTATAACTCCAGAAAATTTGAGCCAAAAAGAGCAAAAGTGGGCGGAGTTATGAGGGCTCAAACTTAGCAGTTAGTTAGCGAGTGATTTTGGAAGGTACTGTAAGTTGGTACCCCTTTTTTGATAGAAATTCGATACTTTTGAAAAGAAATCAGGATTTTAAAAGTACTGTACTTTTGAAATGGTGCATACACAAGATTATCATACCCCTGTATTAGAAAGATTACTGTAGCTCTAATCAAAATCACTGACTATTTTATTACAGTAATCCCGACCCCTATTAGTAAGCCCCCCTTCTTTCCTATTCCTCCCTATTCTCCATACATCTCACTTCCCAACCTGATCAATGGAGCATAAGTACCCTTCTTTCCTTCAAAAAAAAGTTCAAAAGGTACCGGAAGCTAACTGTGGACAATGGAAGTGTCCCTTTTGACATGCTAATTATCGGGATTAGCATGGTCCCCCTTCTCTTCTCCTCCTTTTTTCTTCTTGTTTCCGTATTGTCTGTTCGTGTAATTATCGGGTAAGATACAGATAGCCGAGAGGTGGTAAAGAAGCGGTCAATCGGAAAAGAGCGCTTTGTTTGGAGAAGGAGGATTTGAAAAAAAAAATTTTGAATTTTTTTTTTTTGAATTTTTTTTTTTTTTTTTGGATTTTTTTTGAATGAGAAAGTGGTGTAAATGGGCGAAAAGTGGGAGAAGAAGAGGTGGAGAACTGGAGAAGAGGATCTTGAAGAAATTGTAAATAAAAATATAATTAAGAAGTGTCAATTTCACACATTTTTTGAAGAAAAATTGAGCATTCTTATCCTGGAATTTGTTTTTCTTGTCTTTTCTCTTGTCCAGGAGAAGTACACGACTTCTAAATTCTAAAAATTAGGTAAAAAACAAAAAAACCTACAAAAAACCACCAGAATCAAGCAATTCTGTTTTGCAAAAGTTAGGCCATGGCCTAGAAACTGGGTTTTCTTGGTTTAGGGACAGTTTTTTGAAAATTTTCTTTTTAAGTAAAATAGGTGAAAAATCTCATTTTCTATGGAATTAGCAAAGAAAAAATTAGAAAAATCAACGATTAATCATTAAAAACACTGAAAAACACCGAAACTTGCAAAAGTTAGGCCATGACCTAGTTTTCTCTGTTTTTTTCGGCCCTTTGTCAATATTTTGAAAATTCCTTTTACACGTTGATTCAAAATTACTTTTTCTATGGAATTATCGGAAAAAACTTTAGAAAAATTCACGATAAATCATTAAAAACACTGAAAAACACCGAAACTTGCAAAAGTTAGGCCATGACCTAGTTTTCCTCATTTTTCTTGGTTAAAATATATCATTTTGAAAATTCCTTTTACAATTTGATTGAAAATAACCCTTTTTCAAAGTTGTTAAAAGAAAAACCTTCAAAAAGCATTTCAAAACCCCAGAAAATTCATCACAATTCGTCATTTGCAAAAGTTAGGCCATGACCTAAAAACCCCATTTTTCTCGAACCACTATGAACATTTCTGAATGGTTTTTGCACAGTTTTATTCCAATTTTTAATCAGAATTAGTCTATCAGAATAGATTTTCAAATTTCAGCATGAAATTTCAGAAAAATCGACTCAAAGATAGTCGCTGATTCTCCTCCCTTGTTTTTCCCAGTGAAACTGTGTACTTCTCGTGGACAACTGTCCCCTCACATTCCCCTTGAGCACCAAAATCAGGGGGCGAATCCAAACAATATGCTCATCCATTTTCTCGATATTTGTCTAATTGTGTGCGGCCCTTGGTTAGCACATCTGTCTCTTAGTCAATAGACACGAAATTCTTGCCAATCGAGACTACTGTAGGTGTGGATTTACGAGAGAAGATGAAAGGGATAAGATAATTGGGCGAAGATGATGATGGATCGGACGAGTCATGAATAAGTAAAGATGAGCAGCAGCCGGAGGAGCCGCTACAGTAGTCCGCCTTGTTTTCCACATGAACACCTTGTTTTTGGCGGCACCCTCTTCTCCAGGTGCTCGAGCATTCTTCTAGAAGTAATGCACATTTGGTGGGATGTGTGTTCCCGCATGTGTTATTGTTTTTGAACAGGGGAAACATGTACAGTAGTTCTTTTCGGGAGCAAAAGTTAGGCCACGGGTTGTGTAGTTCTTTTGGACTTGTAGACTACTAGATTTTGAATTTTTCATCGGTAGTTTTGTTTAGGGAGACGACTATAGTTAAATTGTCATAGAAATTTTCCTGAAAATTCGATAAAAACTCTAAAAAAGGTCAAAATTTCCAACAGCAAAAGTTAGGCCATGTGTTCTGAAGTCCTTGTGGACTTGCAGACTACCATATTTTGAAATTTTCTTTGACAGTATTGTTAATTGTTTAATTTATGATTCGCAAATTACAAAAAGTTACCTGAAAAGCGGTTCTGAACCTGTAAAAATAAGAAAAACTGCAAGTGCACTGCAAAAGTTAGGCCATGCGTTATTTCTCCATTGTAGGTGGGAATTTGGAAATTTCCTTCGACAGTTTTATTCATTATTAGCTTTAAAACATGTTTATCACTGCAATTTTCTTAAAAATTGCTCAAAAGCCAGTAAAAATGAGCCAAAATGCAAGTGCACTGAAAAAGTTAGGCCATGAGCTGTATCTTCCTTGTGGTCCGTGATTTTGAGATTTCCTTTGACAGTTTTGTTTATCTTTTAGTTTAAAGCATACTCATCACAAAAATTTTCCTGAAACTGCTCGAAAACCTGTAGAATTGCTCAAAACTGCATGTGCACGGCAAAAGTTAGGCCATGTACTGTATCATCCCTGCGACGGACAATTTCGAGATTTCCCTTGACAGTTTTGTTCATTATTAGCTTTAAAACACGTTTAATACAGCAAATTTAATAAAAATCGCTTCGAGACATGAAAAAATGTCAAAAAGTTAGAATGATGCGAAAGTTACTATTAGGCCACAGCTTATATCCTCCTTGAGAAATCCAATTTTGAAATTTCCTTCGACAGTTCTCTCCAATTTCATATTCTGAATTCAATCATAACAACATTCCCCTTCAAAATCGCTAACAATCTCTGTAAAATTATTCAAAACCGCAAAAACATGCAAAAGTTAGGCCACCCATCTCTTTTACCGTTTTTCAAGTTCCCACTGGACTTTTTTACAGTTTTCTTTTACCATTTTGTTCAGTTTCCAATTCCAGAACAAACTGTCCAAACAGAATCCCTTCCTAGCCTCCAAAACTCTTCCAAACGCATGTTTCTCTTTCTCTCAGACTTTTGCGAATTCCTCAAGCCATAAGCAATGAAGCGATTCAATCTACTAAAGTAACTCTTCCTCTTCCCCCACCACCCGAAAACCGCCTTTTAATCAATTATTCAAACCGCTTGTCTCTTCTTCTTCTCCTTCCCCGATGCATCATTCCCCATCCTTATTTTACCTTATTCCGAATCCCGGGAGCGTTCAAGGTTGAAACGGTTGCAATCCAAACAAAGCTAGCGGATAATTAGAGGGGAACGGCTAACGGGGGGAGGTGGCAGCCAAAACATGCCGATAATTGAGTACTGTAGGCTTTATGCGGGATTCGGTGCCCACAATTATACACGTGTTGATTTTGGATTGATGATTGGGGGGCCTCAAGGTGAAATTGGAAGACAATAGGCACTCGGTGTCAATAGGCACTGTGTTGTTTTTGTGCTAGCCTCGAAATAGAATCGTGGCCGAAGTTTTTTTGATGGGGATTTTCTGAAGCTGATTGTCTAGATATCAAAATTCTGTTTCGACAGTTTTTTCCAGCATCAAAAACTGTATATATCTGTAAAAGGAATTTTAAAAATACCGCCTGGGAGCCCGGAAAAAGGGGTGGAAGAGAAATCCAAATTTTTGGGTTTCTCTTCCACGCTGTTTTTTCCTTGATTTTATGAGGAAATGAGTGATTTTTTAGTGTTTTCTATGAAAATAAACATTTTTGAAGAGAATGATCAAAGAAAATTAGCAGAAAACCAACTGGAAAATGCTGAAAAACCATAGAAAACATTGAACACTAGATGACTGCAAAACTTCGGCCACGAGTCGTCAAGTTTCTTTGCATATTGTTGGGTTGATATAAAAATAGCGAAAAAGCGCTCTAAAAGTAGGGAAAATTCAAGAAAATCTGATAAATGTTGAAAAAAAAGAAGGAAAACCTAGGCCATGTCCCTATTGGTCGGTGGTCTTTTTCGTGTACTTCTCGAGGACAAGTTGCTCTTTTTTCTGATTTTTTTCTGTTAAATCAGTGGAATTTCATGTTTCCGGTGTGATTTCCAAAGAAAAAATAGTTGAAAATCTTCAAAAAATGGCCTAAAAATGTCATGAATGTTGGTAGAATTCTAGGCCATTCTTCTATTGGTTGGAGATGCTTTTTCGTGTACTTCTCGAGGACAAAATCTTTATTTTTCCTTTTTATTGCTATTTTTCCTACCTTTCTATTGGCCAGTTACCCCCTTTCGTGTACTCCTCGAGGACAAAACTACCGTAACTCCTTCCCAACCCTCCACAACAATATAATCCGTGTCCACTCGACAGGTATATTAATTTCCACTAATCCCCATGTCCCCTTTCCCCTTTAACAATTTACAATGAGCAATATGCACCCTTGAACTTCACCATCATTATATTAGTAAAAGTTTCAACGGATATCCAATTTCCCTTTTTTGAATAAGAATTAGTCACTTAGAAATGCGCACCTCTCGAGTACAGGAAATTAGCTCGATTTCCTGACCAAGTTTACTTTTACCTTTTTCAATTTTTTCCCAAGCTTTTCCATATTTCCATATCAGTATCTTATCAGTAGTGCAGGAAATTGGAAAAAGTGTGGACCCGGAAATGGGGGGATCATGTGAGAGGTTAAGAGCAGCTCTTAGATGTCTCTTTTGTTTTTGCTGGTTATTTATCAGTATGAAGTTTTTTGTCTAGTTTGATGAGCACATTGTGCTCATTTGCTCAAATGTTTTTGAGATAGGGTAGGAGTGAGATGCTTCAGAGTTTCAGATGGAAAAAATGAATGTTCCAGGTGCTATGCTCCTTTGAATTACCATAGAATTACCAGATTACTGTAGCAATCAGATCAGTAACTTTGAGCCGTTATAACTCCGCCCACTTTTGCGGTTTTTGGCTCAAATTTTCTGGAGTTATAGAATGACCTGAGAGCTACAAATTGTTAGTTGATTACTTTTCATGAGCATCAAAAATAAGCTCAGAATTATTGATTTTCTGGAGCCAACTTTTAAAGTTTGAAGGTGCTCTTCAGAAAATCAATATTTCCGGGCTCAATTTTGATGCTCATTAAAAGTGATCAACTAACTATTTATAGCTCTCCGTTCAATCTATAACTCCAAGAAATTTGAGCCAAAAAGAGCACAATTGGGCGGAGTTACATGGGCTCATTTTGACAGTTCTTTTCTTTTGGGATTCTTTGGAAAATCAATTGTTCTGAGCTATTTTTTGATTTTCATAAAAAATGATCAACTGATAATTAGTAGCTCTCAAGTCAATCTATAACTCTGAGAAGTTTGAGCCAAAAAGAGCAAAAATGGGCGGAGTTACAAGGGCTCAAACTTTCAAAATCAAAATTGGCTCAACTCTGTACTACAGGATTCTGGGTTTGGCCTCTCCTGACCATTATTTGATAATGCTCCAAGATTCTTTTTGCTCCAACCTCTTCTCCATCAAGTCCCCATCTCCCTCTATCTCATCCCCCTTCCCATCATGAAAACTTCGCACCGAAAACCAGAGAGAGAATCGAATCGGAGGTAATCGCCTTTGTTTCCGCTCCTCAATCGCTTCCCATATCTCATATAAAGGTAACTGTACAGAGAAACAGGGATAAGTACCAGATTTCGCCTCGCTCTTTTTGACGGCCGATAATAAGTTTTGGGTGGAGAGGGAGAGCGACACAGCATTATAATAATCGTGTGTCTCCACCGTTACGGTAATCACCCCCACCTTTTCGTCAGGCAAGGAAAGTGAAATCGCTCTCTTTTTCCGGTGCGAGGGTAATAAATCTACAGTAATCCTGATGAGGTGCTTAGATTGACTGGTACATATTTGAAGCTCAAAACATATCAAATTGAATAGAAATTTTGATCTGTATTGTTTTTCAATGTTCAGGTTGATAAATTTTTCAAAAAGTACACTTTTTGTGAATTGAAGCCAATTTCAATTTTTCAACTTTGAGCCCTCGTAACTCCGCCCACTTTTGCTCTTTTTGGCTCAAATTTTCTGGAGTTACAGATTAACATCATGGCTACAAATTATTAGTTGGCAACTTTTTATGAGCACCTAAAATGAGCCCAGAAATTTTGATTTTCTAGAGCTCACTTTTCAGTCTAAAAGTGCTCTTCGGAAAATCAATAATTCTGAGCTCATTTTAGATGCTTATAAAAAGTGATCAACTAACCATTCGTAGCTCTCAGGTCAATCTACAACTCACAAAAAAAATGAGCCAAAAAGAGCAAAAGTGGGCGGAGTTATGAGGGCTCAAAGTTGACTGGAACTATCTGATAGCTACTCCGAGCTCCGTCTCAAAATAGCTCCCCTCCCAGTTTAAATATCAAGTCGAGCCGCCCATTTCTGAGACAATTATTATTGTTATTACTTGAAGCCGTCTTTCTTGCCGATGAGCCTCTCTCATAATAATTCCGCACCTCCCCTGGGGTAATTATTTCTTTATCTCCTCCTCCTCCTCCTCCTTCTTCCCCATCTTCTTCTCTTTTTCTTCATTTAGTTTTGTTAGAATTAGAATAAGTTGGCTGGCGAAACAAGTACTGTAGATAATGTTCCCCACTCGGATACGGTCCAATTCGCCCAATTCGAAAGTAATTTCGAGTGAGTGACAAGATGGGCCAATTTTACGACCCCTCCACACACAAGGGTCCTCCATTTCTTGAAGTTTAAATTGGATTCGTTATAGAATATAAAGTTACCTTCAGAAGCGCATCCGATTTCAGATTGTCCCTTTTTCTTTTGTTTATAACGCTTCTCAGGTGACCCCCTTTTGCTAAGGGAGCCAGGAAGAAGCTCCTCTAGTTATAAACAATTCGTGGACAGTAATTGAATATCTAATCAATCTTATTTGTTGTGTTTATTGGGATCCGATGAGCAAGGAGGAGGAGTAATTTGATAACACACCTGTTCATATAGAATTCAAACAAATCGGTTTGGGGAGGTCCGAAAGGCTTTGGAGAGAGAAAGAGGAGCAAATAAATTTATGGAGCATGGGAAGTGTAAGTGCTCCGAGAGTTAAGGAAGGGGAAATGGATAATGATTATAGTAGATCAGAGAGTAGGTCAAAAAGTTATCGATTTCAAATCAAAGGTAGATCAAAAAAACCTTGAAATCGGGTTTGAATTCAATCGCTCTTTTTGATCTACTTGAAATTGAAAAGACTGATATGTTCTAATCGTTAAAAAAGTTGATTTGATTGAAAATAGATCCCACTTTGATCTACCCGAATTTTTTGATCTACCTGGACATTTTGATCTACTGGAAAGGATATTTGATCTACCAGAAGAGCATTTTAGACCTACTCATTTACTTTTGACTACTTTTCTAGATTTTGTAGCTCTATTAGAAGCTCTTTGAGCATTATTTTGTTGCTCTTTTAGATCATAATCTACAGAATTCCATACTGACAAGTTTTTTTGATCTACCACAAGCCCTTGAAAAGTTGACCTAATTAAAATGACTTTAATTTTGATCTACCTGGACATTTATGAAAACGAGCTCCAAACTATCAATGTCTAGTACTGTATTAACATGAAATTTGGGCTCTTGGAGCATTATTTTACTGTCAGAGACATCAAAAAGACCCAAAATTTAAATTGTTTGAACTACAGAGTTTCGGAGCATAATTCTAGTACCGAATTTGACATTCATGAAAAGATGCTTTGAAATGTTGCTCTCAATTACGATTCTATTAGGATTTCAAGCTCTTGGAGCACTATTTTACTATCAGAGACTATTCAAAAGGACCCAAAATTTGAATTTTTGATCTACCGGAGTTGCGGAGCATTGTTGCTCAATTCTCAGTGCTTTTGGAGCATTATCTTACTATTAGAGACTATAAAATGATACAAATTCAAATTTTGATCTACCAGAATATCAGAGCATCGCTACTCAAGCCATTCAAAATTCTAAAAAAGTTGAAATTTTCCAATTTGAAGCTCACAGAGCATAATCTCCTTTTCAAAACCCCTTAAAACTACCACGATTTTGATCTACCGAGATCCCAGAGCATCATTAACTTATCACCAGTCCATCACCATGTCCTGCACCTCATTCAAAGCTTCAAAAGCAACTGATCTACAACCTTTTCATGCTCCCCGAACTGTCAATGACCGACTTCCGACCAGTGCTCCTCCTCCTCCTCCTCCTCACAAGGTCACACGCTTTGTTTAGCTGCTCACACACAAGAAGAAATTGCTTTTCGGGGGATGGGGGTGGGTGGCTAATCTCTCCATTGTACCGTACCTGTCGGACCTGTTGTGACAGACGGGCGGCACTAATTCATGCGCCCGCTTTGTCACTAATTGCTCTCCGAGGTGCTCTTTTATTTAGCGGGTTTTTTGGGGGAGAGGGGGAGATATTAAGGTCTTAAGATTAGCTTCTGAGATTCGAAAAAGAGCATCTGAGAAGAGCAGGTGAATGGTTAGTTAAGTCCTGCTCCAGATCTTAGAGCTCTTAGAGCTCTATCAACTACTCATCTTTTTTCTAACTAGATCTAATTCCCCCTCCAAAAAACTGAAAAAGAGCAAAAAAAACCCGAATCCGGAAAAAAGTGGAAACACGTCGAAATTCCGTCAGTAAACGTCAACCAATCGTCGCAAGCCCCGCCCCCTTTCCCCCCTCTCTCTCTCCACAACCTCATGAGGATTGCGAGGCCACGCCCACTTCTGAAGAAGAAGGAGGAGGAGATTATTATGAGTAGTTGCCTATCCTCTACAGGTGAGTGGCCTCCTTTGGACATTTTCTAAGAGTTTTTTGATCTACCTTTTGGTATTGCTCATTTTAAAAGTTTAGGTAGGTGTATGAGTCATGAATCACATGGATTTCAAAACAATAAAGATTCTGGAGACTTCAGAAAAGTCTAAGAAAATTTAAAATTCTTCATTTCGTTGTCTTCTCCGATTTTTCGACACATTGAAATTGAAAAATGCAAATTTTCTTCTAATGAAAAATTTATTTCTTCCTTCGCCTTCTTCCTCACCTTTAGTGACTCTTTTTCTTCTCACTATTTCATTTTTTCAATTTTTTATAATTTTTTTGAGATTTCCAAACTTTGAAGTAGCTCTGAAGTCGTATAAAGTCGTAAAAGAAACGCGAAACCATAGCGATCATCTAGCAATTCGCACCTCTCAGACTTGAGCGCTTCCCTGCCCGTTTTTTCGCTGTTTTGAGGTGCGATGCGCCTTTAAAGTTAAGCGGTTACGGTAGCTATCACTTAATTGGCGATTTTCGGGGGATAGATGGCGTTTTTAAGGGGGATCGTAAGAGAGTTTTTTGTTCTGTGAAAAATTTGCCGTTTAATGGTGTAGGATTTATAGGGAAATGAGAAATTTTGAAATTTTTGAATTTTTGAAAATTTTTTTGAAAATTTTTTTTTTTTGGAATTTTAGTTTTCAACTTTCAATTTCAACAAAAAAACCGTTAAAATTTTAGGAAAAGTATAGAAATTTCCTCTATCCCTTTAAAATGTTCCGTTTTCAATTACTCTTCCCCCCTCCAAGAACAAAATATTTCGATTAGATTCGGGACCATATGTGTCGTGGAGCAAGAAACAATTTAGGTAATGGGTCTCAGAGGGCGGACGGAAAAAGAAGACGTGGAAGGAAAGGAGAGAAGATAGGATTACGGTAGCATCTCTCTTCTCCTTCTTCGCTGACGCATTCGTTTTCCTGCAAATTTTGAAAAATTTCGAAAAAACAACCCCGCGCTCATTACGGCACTCCAAAGGTCCCGCCGACCTGAACCCCGTGGCCTTGTGGATAACAGGTGCGACCGCCGCTCTGAAGGTCGATGGATCGAACCCGACTGTATACTAATCCCTTTTGCGAGCCTCCCCCATTGTTCATAACATGTTTTCAATGGTTTCAGTGATAGTCTCAAGATACTAGAAGAGAAGAACACAGATTATGCTAATTTCGCCTGTAAGTGGCGAGTCACTTGTCTCCTTCCGCTTTTTGCATAATCCGTTATGTTTCGTCATCTAAGGTGGATTACTGTAGTTGTTCAACACACACCCACTTGATCATAGCGGGATATCTATCTCATATGTTTGGACATGTATATATTGCATTTCCAACTGTGTGCTCTTTTCTTCTCTTTTGTCGCCTTATTCTTTGTCAAAATTCGAAATCTTTGCAGCTCTTTCCGGGACTACTGTAGAGCGTGGATTCTGGTAGAGAGGTGAGCCGAATGTCATCTGGAATTCCACCGATTCTGGCGGCCGCACAACCAGCTGCCAACGGATTCAAGTGAGTTGAAACGGTTTTTTGAGGATGTCTGAAAATTGAAATGCTCATAACTTTGCTCAAAATGCTCCAAATTTGATGAAATTTTTTGTAATAGAAAGATAATTATCAGAGCTACAATTTATTAGTTAACAACTTTTTAGTAAAACTTGAAATGGAGCGGCGAATTTGCTTTTTCTGATGGGATGACTCATAGGTAGAAGGGAGGGGCAGTCAAAGAGCGAGTTTTAGCGATTTATATTATGAAATTTATATCAATCGATGTAGAATTTTATGCTAAACACAAGTAAATACCTTGTACCAAACAAAAATTCAATCTAGAAAAGTTTCGGGCTCTCAAAGTTGCTTCGACTTGACCTCCTGCAACCTGTAGTTAGATCCATCACATTCAAGAGCCCGTAACTCTCTCAAAATTGATTTTCATAAAAAGTAAAGTACTACAATCTTGTTCAGCATAAAATTCTGCATCGATTGATATACATATCATCTTATCATGATCAATAATAGCCATTTTATTATTAGATTTCTACCTGAAGCTACTATTTCCAGCCTTTAGGATACCTTTATTGACCACTTTCTGCTTTTTTGTCATGAAACTTATATCAATTGATGCAGAATCAAATGTTGATTACAATTAAATATCTCATATTATACAAAAATAAGGTTTAGAAATGCTTTGGGCTCTTAAAGTTGCGTCGACTTGTCTCTGTAATCTGAAATGTGATTCATCGCATTCAAAAGCTCATATCTCGCTTCAAATTGATTTTCATGAGAAACAAAGTACTAGAGTTTTGTTCAAAATAAAATTCTGCGTCGATTGATATATAGTTCACCCCACAAAAATCAATAATACTCCTCTAATCGAGCATTTTCCATCTAAAGCTCTCTTATACCTGTCCCACTTCACCATCACCATTTTCCAGCTTCCCGCACCCATTCACCGCCCCGTTCAACTACCTGTTCCCGGGCATCGGTCAAGTCCCCAACGGAGGTCAAATTTTGAACGGCGCGCCGAACGCGGCGAAGCAGCACTACAAGGTCAAACGCCATCGGCAAAGGGTCGACGCCGGAGAGCCCAGGAACACTTATCAGGTACCGGGGGGCTTCTTTTTTCAATTTAGTCTCTTCTCGTGGAATTGATAAAAGATAAGAGAAGTGAAGAGAAGAGATAGGAAGGATAGAAGACATGAATATGCAATTAGCAATCAGTGTTGCCACGCCACTCCATAATTATCACTCCATTCCCCCCGTTTACAGGGCACTTCCGCCACGTTCAAGCCGTTCAAGGAGATGAAGACGGAAGCCGTCGACCAGGTATTCACCGCGTCGCCTTCAATGCGATTAGCCTACTTTAAGGAGAACGATCAGTTGCTGCCGCCGACGTCGCCCGAGACGCCGGAAGGAGAGGACGAGGATGATGTGGAGGAGTTGGTCAAGGAGACATCAGAAGAAAGAGAAGAGCAAGAGCGAGAGAGCCCTGGGAGCAATAGCTCGGCGGCGTCACGAAAACGCAAAAGTTTCTTGCCGCAGAAGATTGGTGAGGAGTTGGGAATTGAGATTGCGGAGGAGCCGGAGCAGATCAATGTGGGCGGAGCTGTGGAGGAAGAGCCGGAGGAGCTGGAGGATGTGGAGGAGGTCGAGGAGCCCAAGGAGATGTCGGCGCTTCAGTCACAGCTTCAGAATGGCAATGTGGCAGATGCGCAGAAGAAGTTTTATGCGGCGTTTTTGGAGCAGCAGAGGAAGCAGGTTGCCGCAGCGCAGGTAGGTCAAATTTCTAATGAGTCCTATATCACTCGAAAGCTCTTGTTTTGGTGAGTTCAGAACTATATTTTATTTTTTCCAGTGTGCTCTGTGAGCCGAGATATAGAGCTCTGAATTTGAGCACTGAAAAGTGTGAGATCAAACTTCAGAGCTTCATATCTCGGGCCACAGAGCTTACTGGGAAAAACTAAATATATTGTTGGACTCGTCAAATCAAGAGCTTTTGAATGATTTAGGTTTCATTAGAAAACTTTGAGAACTCATAAGATCACTGCCTAGTGAAAGCCCGTGGCCGCAATTTCGCAATCATTATACTCATAATCACTGATTTTTTGCCGCGAAACTCACGATTTTCAAATGTAACACTTCCTCTTCATATTTTTCTATCAATAAACCAAATTTGCATACTACAAACATAAAACCCCCATCTTCCAGCTCGTGAACGCCAGCAAAATCAACTGCGACCAGCTCATCACAATGCTCCGTAACGAAGTCTTCTCCAGCTTCATGAAGAACATGGAGAAGGTCGTCAAGGACTGGATCACTGAAGAAATCGCGAAACAAGAAGCTCAAATTCAGGCTCCAAGTGCTCCATTCCACCCGATTTTCCCCGCCAACCCACTGTTCCATCTGCCGAATCCACATCGTAAGTTTTGGAGAGAAACAGAGAGAGCGCGCGCTTGTCTCCCCCCTCGGGATGAGTGTCTCCCGCCGGCCGAATGGTCTAGTGGTATGATTCTCGCTTTGGGTGCGAGAGGTCCCGGGTTCAATCCCCGGTTCGGCCCATCTCTTTTGTGACGAAAACACTTTACAGAAACCGCGTCTGGCATCTTCCCACCAAACGCGTTTCAAGCCTTCAACGCGTTCTCGGTGCTTCGCAACAAACTGCAGGACGACCCGCCGAAGAAGCGCGCGAAACTGGATGTCAAAAAAGAGGACTCGATGTCTCGAGCATCGCCACTGAGCGGCTCCGCGAGCCCGCCACTCGCCAGATTCTTCCCGCCACCGACGATGGTTCCCTATGGCCCAATGAGCTTCGGGAATGGAGCAGATAGGGAGGATTCGCCGTCGAATTCGGATGAGCTCTCGGATTGTGGGTACGAGGGAGGCGGCTCCAACTCGATGCTCACTCCGATGCACTTGAGGAAGGCGAAACTGATGTTTTTCTATACGAGATACCCGAACTCGAACTTGCTGAAGTCGTATTTTCCGGATATTCGATTCAATAAGAATAACACGGCACAGTTGGTGAAGTGGTTCAGCAATTTTAGGTGAGAAATTGGAAATTTCTGGTTTAAAATTGAAAAAATTCAAGAAAATTTGGAAAAAATTAATTTTTTCTGAAAATTTGAAAAATTTTGAAAATTTCAAAAAAATTCAAAATTTTTCCAAAATTCAAAAAAATTCAAAAATTTCAAATCCCCCTCACTGCAAGCCGACGCGCCCAGCTTATCTCTGCCCTCCCCACCGCTGCTCTCACCGACACCCGTGGCCAAGTGGCTAACGCTTTTGTCCGCGCCTCCCCCCCCCCCTCTCGAGGTCGCGAGTTCGACCCCCACTCGACCTCATCTTCCTCACCCTTCCTCACAGTTCCCAGAGAAACGAAACGAAACGCTTCATATGATTTTATTATGATATAAAACTACTCGTTTCCAAACAATGTGCGCCTTCTTAGAGACGACACGCGTCGTTGACGACGTTTCCGATCCGAAAGACGAAAGACGTCTTCTCTATTCAGAATATGATGAAGTGGAGGAGGAATTATTTAAATATGAAAAGGGAGAATTCGTCCAAATATATTGAGAATTTTGCAGAGAGTTCTACTACATTCAAATGGAGAAGTTCGGAAGGCAGCTGCTGGCGGAAGGCGTTCGCGACAGATCCGAAATCTTTGTGACCAAGGACTCGGAGCTCTTCAAAGTGCTCAATACGCATTATAATAGGAATAATCATATTAAGGTGAGCATTTAGAGCTTGATTATAAAAAATTTTTGAAAAAACTACAGTAATTTCTTAAAAATTGAAAAAAATTGGAAAATTTTGAAAAATTCAAATTTTGAATGTCCTCACACTCTCCCCCTCCCCCCTCCCTCGGGCACCGCGCTTATGACCGCCCTCGGGACCTCGCTCCCACTCCGACCCCCGTGGCCAAGTGGTTATCGCGCGCGCCTCCCGCTCGAGGCGCCGCTGGATCAACTCCCCCCTCCTTCCTTCCCAATTTGCCATCTTTGCAGCCGCCGGATCGCCTCGTGATCGTCGTCCAGGAGACACTGCGCGAGTTCTACGACGCCATCCGACTCGGCAAGGACTCGGAGCCGTCGTGGAAGAAGACGATCTACAAGGTCATCAATCGGCTCGACGACCAGATCCCCGACTTTTTCAAAGAGCCCAACTTTTTGGAGCTCCTCGAGTCATAATCCTTTTCTTCTCCTTCTCATCCTCCTATGACATTTTCCACTTTTTTCATCACTTTTTTGTTCTAAGTCACAAAAACGTTTTGTGCAATGCCACGTGGCATAATCGGAAAACAAACAGTATTTTGATCTACTATCCCCCAACTTTTTTTGCATATTGTGCCTCTTTTTTCTTGGTAACTTTCTTTGGATTTTATGAAATGAAATGGTTCTTTTTTCAAGTTCGAGGTCAATTTGATGATTTGATTAGGTGATAATTGAATTGGTCTGACAATTTTGCACTTTTCGAATTAGATTCGGGACTTATAATGGTAGGATTGGGGGAGATGTTCTGTAGATTTCGCTTTCCATGACTATCAAAACAAAGTGATAGCATTTGACCCCGATTTTGGGCGGGGAGATTGGAAGTTGAGAGATCAAAAACGTAAACACTCTGCGTCTCTGATTGTTTTTGTATGATTTTGTAGGGTTGTCTGCGTCTCTATCATTAGCTACGTCTCTAGTTGTCTCTGATTGTCTGCGTCTCTACTCATAGCTACGTCTCTAGTTGTCTCTGACTGCCTGCGTCTCTGACTTGCTTTTGTATGTTTTTTGTAGGTTTGTCTCTTTTGTTAGCGACGTCTCTAATGGTGTCTGATTGTCTGCGTCTCTACCTAGGCATGTGTCTCTAGCCATCTCAAAGTGTCTGCGTCTCTAGCTAACTCTAGCTGTCTGCTTCTATATCTTTACTTGCTTCTCTAGCCATCGCTAAGCGTCTGCATCTCTGCTGAAGGTTGTATGTCTGTATCTCTAACTGCCTGCGTCTCTACCCCTATCTGTATCTCTAACCATCTCTAGCTGTCTGCGTCTCTAGCCATCTCTAAGTGTCTGCGTCTCTGCCGTTAGCTGCGTCTCTAGTCGTCTTCTCTCTCTCACTCTCTCCTCTCTATTTCTCTGCCTCTACTCTCTAACAAGGGAAGTCATTTTAGACGAGGGTTGAGAATTTTATGAAACTTTGCTCAATGATAGTCCTACACTTCCTGATTCCAAAACTGTTTTCAAATTTTGCCCGATCCTCCCCTCCGCCGAGTTATGACGTCGTCAAAATGGAAGCGAAACGGACCGCTGACTTTAAAAGCGCTCGCCCGCCCTGCTGTCGGCAGCGGTGAGATGGCCGGGAGCGTGTGGGCGCGCTCTCTAGGATAGCCTACGGAGTTCATGCCCACCCTCTGCTCGATTTTGTTTTTTCCTTTTTGCGTTAGTGAGGATGGGTCAGCAACTTGTTTTTATGATTATTTATGGTCTTTTTATGGGTATTCGAGCGGTTTTGAGTAAAATCGAACACTTTTTGATTAAAAAATTATATCAGTAAATGTCTCATTAGGGGAGCGTTTTCACATAATTTATGCGATCTTGATGAAACTTGGTGGATTTATTGTACATTTCATCCTGATTCCAAAACTGTTTTCAATTTTGGCCCATCTTTATTTTCAGCCGAGTTATGAGCTCTCAAATTTAATATAATGATGATTTTTGCATCTTTGGAGCAGTTTTTAGGTCACTTTGAGGCGTCTATATTGCTTCAAAGTTATGTGAATCATCTTATAAAAACTTGGTCTACCCAATAAAACTGTTTTTTGAAGTTTTTAAAAAGTTCAATTTTTTCGAAAAATTTTCCATACAGTAGACAGCTCATCAATTTTTTTTCGAAAATCAAAAAATTTTTTTTGTTAAAAAAGATATTGGATTAGGTAGAACAAGTTTTTATAAGATGTGCAACATAACTTTGGAGCAATATAGACGCTTCAAAGTGACCTAAAAACTGCTCCAAAGATGCAAAAATCATCATTATGTTAACTTTGAGAGCTCATAACTCGGCGGAGGGGAGGATCGGGCAAAAATTGAAAACAGTTTTGGAATCAGAAAGAGTAGGACTATCATTGAGCAAAGTTTCATAAAATTCTCAACCCTCGTCTAAAATGACTTCCCTTGTAAACACTATCTCTAAACCCACTCGACGAGAGACCCACCCTACACAATAGACGCAGACATCCAAGCCCTTCACGCACTCACCTATACAACGACAGTTCCGGTCACTTTTTTCGCCAGTGGCTAACCTATCGAAATGAAGTGCACACGCGAGTGTTGACTTTCGAAAATGCGCACGCGCCGCCGCACTTAATACGGTAGTCAGGAGCCGAGAATTCTGAACAAATATTGACCCCGGCTACTAATATGAGCAAAAAACAAGTGTACTTCTTTGCGAAAGGGCATGCGCGGTGACGCGCGGTGTCGCGCGGCGTCGCGCGGTCGCGGGGTGTCGCAGCGCGACGCCGCGCGACATCGCACCGCCGCAGACAATTTAAATGACCTTAAATCAGCGGTCAGATGTTGGAAACACAACTGTGAGGTATTTGAACTGTGAAAGACGACTTGCAAAACAGAAAAGTGATCTCATTCTCACTTTTTATCACCTTCCCTTATCAGTATATCGCCGATCAAATTGGAATGAAATCAAACGATGAGAACCCAAAGGGTACTGTAGAGAAAAAGGAAGTTTCCTGAGCAAAACTCACCATTTTTACTTCCTTTGGCAAAAAAGAACACCTGATCGGTTATGGTTAAACCAATACCTTTTATTATCTTGTATACTGGTAATATTTGCTCATTTTGGCTCTTTATAATGGTCACTATATATAATTGTGCTCATTTTTGAGCCAAATCGGAAAAATGCGGATTTTTTTGAAAAATTTGAAAAATTTTCAAAATTTTCAACTTTCCCACAAAATTTCAACGACGCCCCCCACCACCGCGCTTATCACCGCCCTCGGACCTCGGCGCCTACTTGCCCCCTTTGGCCTAGTGGTCTACGCGCGCGCACCTCGATCCGAAGGTCGCTGGTTCGATCCCTCGTGATGATTAATTGATTTGCCAAAGGGAGAGGAGTGATTTATGAAAGTTGCCTGACGCCAAAAATAAACAAATAGGTGTGGAATTCCGAAAATAAATTCGAAAATTCCATTCCACACCCACTCGTCACAATTCTTGACAGCTCTATTCAGGATTCCAAATTCCAAAAAAGAATCCCAAAAAAGGTAACCGAGTACAAACACCTCCTCCCCTTCATCCCTTCTGTTTATTGTGCGTGCTCGTCGCCTCTTGCTCCGCGAGCCCTCCCCTCTTGCTCGGTAGGGTCACTTCATTTCCGGTCACTTCGCTCGGTGAACGCGAGAATGATAAAAGTTGACCTATCACTGATATTCGTTCTATCTTCACTTCTCACTTCGCCCACGTCTTCTTCTTCTTCTCGTCAGATGGCAGTCATTAACAGGACTCCGCCCACTTTTACTGATATAGAAGTGAAAGACTCCCACACAGTTTATTTTTGAATCGGTGGTTTTCTGGGGGGTGTGTGTGCCTTTAAGATCGTATTTTAGAGTTTTGATCTACAGTATCTTTTGTAGTTTGTAGTTAGACGTTTTGATCTGTTAATAGTGTGATGTTCCTTTAATTTTGATCTACCGTATTTTGTAGTTTGTGCATTTTGATCTACTCTGAAGTTTCAAAAATTTGATATACTAAAGTAATACTTTGTTTTTGATCTACCGTATCAATTTTCTTGAGTTTTTGACCAATTTGATCTATCATTGTTTGAAGTTTTTGACCTACTCGTTTGAATTTCGCGCCCATCGAAAAAAATAAATTTGATCTACTACAGTATCCATTTGTGATCTACTCATTTTCATCCTCACTACCGTAATCTCATAGTTACAGTAATCCAATAAGTTTTGATCTATTTTTTGCGGAAGTCACATGTCAATGTTCCTTTAATTTTGATCTCCACAATGATATCGTATGATTTGAATTTGATCTACTACAGTAATCTTTTTTGATCAACTTTTCCTTACCATGTCTTTCATCATCACTACAGTAATCTCATAGCTACAGTAATCCAATAGATTTTGATCTACTTTTTTGAAAATTGAACGTCAATGTTCCTTTAATTTTGATCTACTACAGTATCCTTTTTGATCTACACTCTCAATTTCTCAAGATCTTTCATTCTTACTACAGTAATCTCTTCCCAACAGTAATCCAATACCTTTTGATCTACCTCTTTGAAATTTTGAAAATGTTCCTTTAATTTTGATCTCCGGAATGATTTAATCAAATAAAAAATATTTGATCTACTACAGTAATCCATTTTGATCTACCCTTTTCACCGATGTCAATGTTCCTTTAATTTTGACCTACCCCTTCCAAACTCCGCCCCATTTCCAGCTCGAATGCTCCCATTCCTCCTGATCTCCACCCTCTTCCTGGTGACCCAGTCAGTGGAGATCATCCCGCGCGAGATCCTCTTCCAGGACGCCAAATACTCTTCTGTATCGCTGAGCCCCGACGCGAAACAAGTTGGATACGTGGCTCCGGATGAGCACGGAGTGAAGAACGTCTTCGTGAGATGCTCCTCGTGCTCCAACTCGCGACAAGTCACTTTTGAGACGGAGCATCCCATTTTGGGTGAGAAGGAAGAGAAATGAGTAGTTTAAAAGGGGCGTGGTTTAGATTTCGTGTGGACTTCGGTGCCGGATGTCATCATTTTCATTCAGGACAATCATGGAGATGAGAATACCAAGTTTTACAAGAAGAATATCTCGTCGGTGAGTGGGGAAAAAGGAGGACAAAAAATGAAAAAAATTATTGGATTTCAGTATATTTTTTCATTTTGGAGCTAGTATAGCTGTAGTTTAGCACTTTTAAAAGATGAAAATTAGCTTAATCATAAATAATTTTCATAATTGCACTAATAATTATAGTTACCACAGTCAAAAACTTTAAATATACCGAGATCCTTGCTTTTGAGCCACTTCAAATTTGAGCCCTTGTAACTCCGCCCATTTTTGCTCTTTTTGGCTCAATTTTTCTGGACTTATAGATCAACATCAGATCTACAAATTATCAGTTGTCAACTTTTTATGAAAATTAAAAATGAGCTCGGAAAACTCAATTTTCTGAAGTACACTTTTTACAAACTCAAAAATTGAATGATCTTAAAAACTTCAAATTTCTAGCTCAAATTTAATTTTCATAAAAAGTTTTTAACTGACAATTTGTAGCTCTGATATATCTCTATAACTCCAGAAAATTTGAGCCAAAAAGAGCAAAAATGGGCGGAGTTAGGGCTCAAACTCAAAAACTTTAAAAAAACTGAGTCTGAAGTGTCCCTCAAAAAACTCCGAATTCCCGGAAAATTTTTGATTTTCATAAAAAGTTGTCAATTGACAGTTTGTAGCTCTGATATTAATTTATAACTCCAGAAAAAATGATCCAAAAAGAGCAAAAATCGGCGGAGTTATGAGGGCTCCAAACTCACACGATCAAACCCCATTTCCAGACAGCCCTCACCCTCGACAAATCCGCCCGCGTCGTCATCAGCGACAAGCCGAACGTGAAAGCAGTGATGATGGCGAACCACCTGCAATCGGAGACCATCCTCATCGGACTCAACGACGAGAACCCCGCCCTCCACAACGTCTACTCGTTCAACTGCAGGACTGACAAAATGGAGTTGGTCCTCAGGAACCGCAGATTCCCAATGTTCTTCTTCGACAACGACCTGAATGTTCGGTTGGCGAGTGAGGAGGGACCGGATGGGGAGATGGTTTACTATCGGCCACGTGGCAATGGAGTGGTGAAGACGACGGAGCCGGCGGATTGGGAGGAGTACTTCAGGGTGCAGCATGATGACAAGCCGATCACTATGTGAGTGAGGGAGTTCTAGATTCCAGGAGAAGTGCGTGTAACTGCTAGTGGGGTTTGGAAAAGGAGCTGATTGTCTGCGTCTCTGATAGAAGTGAATCTCTGCGTCTCTAATTGTCTGCGTCTCTATCTTTTTCGGTGTCTCTAGCTCTCTAACTCTCTGGATATGTCTGCGTCTATTTTCTAGAAGCGCTCTTTGGGATGTTCTCTGTCTCTCTTTCTCTGGGTCTACACTTTAGGCATCTACTGTTCTCTGTTTCCATCGTTGTCTGCGTCTCCACCTATATCTGTGTCTCTATGCCTCGTTTTCTCTGCGTCTATTCTCTAAAAGCGCTCTCTGAAATGTTCTGTCTGTCTCTCTTTCTCTGCGTCTACTGTTTGCGCATCTAATCTCCTTTTTTCTGTCGATGTCTGCGTTTCTTCTTCTGTCAGTGTCTCTAACCATAGCTGATCGTCTGCGTCTCCATCTACAGATGTGTTTCTCTGCCTCTCTTTCTCTGCGTCTATTCTCTAGACACGCTCTCTAACATTATCTCTCTGTATAGCTGTCAACGTCTACACACTAAGCATCCAACATCACTCACTGCATAGTTGACTGCGTCTCTTATCTCCATGTTCTCTCTCTTTCTCTCTCTCTCTCTCTCTCTCTCTCTCTCTCTCTCTCTCTCTCTCTCTCTCTTTCTCTCTCTCTCTCTCTCTCTCTCTCTCTCTCTCTCTCTATCTCTAACATACATACATTCTCTCTTTCTCTGCGTCTTCAAATTACTAGGGACCGTCGCTAGAGAGTAGACGCAGAGAAAATCCTCTCCATTTCCAGCCCCCTCACGTTCGACAAGACCAACAACTTCATGTACTGGATAATGGGCGAAGGCAGTGACCTCGGCAACCTCGTCGTGTTCCCCTTCGACGATCCCTCCCAGAAAGAGATCCTCTACACTGCTCAAAAGGCACAGATCGGAAATGTGCTCATCCATCCCATCGACAAGACCCTTTTGGCTGTTACGGAGGTCTATCACAAGCCGGAGCTCTTCGTGGCAAATGACACTTTCATGGAGGATCTGCAGTATTTGGTGAACTTGAAACCCACTGGAAGCTTGAAGATTATTAGTATGAGCATTGGTGGGTTGATTTTTCGTTTTGATGTTCAGAAATGAGCCCGGAAATATTGATTTTCTAGAGCTCACTTTTTTTTTAGTTTGAAGGTGCTCTTTGGAAAATCAATAATTCCGAGCTCATTTTTGATTTTTATGAAAAGTTGTCAACTGATAGTTTGTAGCTCTGATATTAATCTATATCTTCAGAAATTTTGAGCCAGAAAGAGCAAAAGTGGGCGGAGCTACAAGAGCTCAACCTTTTTGACCTTGGAGCCCACATAACTCCGCCCACTTTAGCTCTTTTTGGCTCAAATTTTGTGAACATCTAGATTGATATCAGAGCTAC
The DNA here is from genome assembly GCA_963572205.1 of Caenorhabditis imperialis. Taxonomy (NCBI): domain Eukaryota; kingdom Metazoa; phylum Nematoda; class Chromadorea; order Rhabditida; family Rhabditidae; genus Caenorhabditis; species Caenorhabditis imperialis. Next base: position 7,995,163 of record OY751541.1, read on the forward strand.
AAATTAGCAATTGATCACTTTTCATGAAAATTAAAATTGAGCTCAGAATCATTAGTTTTCTGAAGTGCTCCTGAAGTGAGCTCCCGAAAATCAAGAATTCTGAGCTCATTTTTGATTTTCATTAAAAGTTGTTAACTAACATTTCAAAGCTCTAGTATCACTCTATAACTCCAAGAAATTTGAGCCAAAAAGAGCAAAAGTAGGCGGAGTTACAAGGGCTCAAAGTTTTTCGACCTTGGAGCCCTCGTAACTCCGCCCATTATTGCTCTTTTTGGCTCAAAATTTCTACACTTACTCATCAGCACTAGAGCTACAAATTATACCAAAAACTTCACATAAAAATCACAACTCGCTCTGAAACTGCTCCTTCCAGACATGTCCACGTGGCTGGTTACCTACGCCTCCGCCGACGAGCCCAACGACATCTACATCTACCGCCGATGGAACAAAAAAGCGGAGCTCTTCATGAGCACCCGCCCGGAGCTCAAAAAGTACACTTTGAACAAGCAAGTCGGGTTCGATTTCCGAGCCCGCGACGAGCTCACCATCCAAGCCTACCTCTCCCTTCCCCCACAAGCACCTCTTCTGAAGGCGTCGCAAGTTCCAGATGGGGACAAGGCGTATGCCAACTTGGGAATGATCCCCGCGGTGCCACAGAAAATGATAGTGCTGGTGCATGGAGGGCCGAAAGCGAGGGATCACTATGGATTCTCACCGATGAATGCGTGGCTCACGAACAGGGGATATGCTGTGTTGCAGGTGAGGATAATTAGTTAATTAGCAGTCTAATTAGAAGGCTAATTAGTCGAATTGGTCATGTGTTGGTTTTTTGTTTGCTTTTTGCTTTTCTAAATTGAGATAGTCAGAGCTCCTATGAAATCAGTGACTTATGTGTTAATTATCTAAAAGTTTTGTCTTAAATTACCGTATAATTACTCTAATTAGTACCACATATAGACTAATTAGTTTCTAATTAATCTGGCTACTTTAGTTACCCTTAATTGTCACAATTCTTTGAAAAAGCGTTCAAATTCGAACCTGCATACTCAGTTAGCTAATTGCCTAATTATAGAACTATCTAATTACCTAATTAGCTGATTACTACAATTAATCACTTTGAACTCTTAATTACTTAATTACCTGGCCTAATTATCTCTAATTACCCAGGTTTAGTTTGATAATTAAGATAATTATGTTTAGTTTGATAATTATTATGTTTAGTTTGATTTTTTTGATAATTATGTTTAGTTTGATAATTAAGTATGGTTAGCTTCATTACCACTAATTAACAAAGTTGACTTAATTTAGTTAATTAGTCTAATTATCTCTAATTAGTTTAATTAGCCTAATTACTTTGTATTTCACTAATTAGACCTAATTATCTTAATTGCCTAATTATCTATAGAATCCGAATTTGAAAGTTGTTTTTCAGTGGACTTGAGTAGCATTTTCAACACATTTTGACTAAATTTTGAGCTCCAATTAGCTTCAATTAAGATGTTTTAATTACCTTAATTACCCTCTAATTACCAGGATCATTTATTATCATATTTTCTATCTAAATTACCCCTTAATTAGTCTAAATAACTCAATTTCGCCTAATTACCTCCCAACTAGTTTTAGCTACCTTAATTACCCTCCAATTACCGGGACTATTCTTAATTACCCCTCTTAATTACAGGTGAACTTCCGTGGCTCCACTGGCTTCGGAAAACGTCTCACCAACGCCGGAAACGGAGAATGGGGCCGAAAAATGCACTTTGACATCCTGGACGCCGTCGAATTCGCCGTCTCCAAAGGCATTGCGAACCGGTCGGAAGTGGCGGTGATGGGTGGCAGCTATGGTGGATACGAGACACTCGTCGCCCTCACCTTCACACCACAGACCTTCGCCTGTGGTGTCGACATCGTCGGCCCTTCTAATTTGATCAGTTTGGTGCAGGCCATTCCGCCATATTGGTTGGGATTTTACAAGGATCTTATCAAGATGGTGGGAGCTGATATTGTGACGGAGGAGGGAAGAGAGTCCCTTCAGTCGAGATCACCCTTGTTCTTTGCTGATCGGGTGGTGAAGCCGATTATGATAATTCAAGGAGCCAATGATCCACGTGTCAAACAGGCAGAGTCGGATCAGTTTGTGAATGCGTTGGAGAGGAAGAAGATACCGGTGACCTATTTATTGTACCCGGATGAGGGACATGGGGTGAGGAAACAGGCGAACAGTATGGAGCAACACGGACATATCGAGACGTTCCTCCAGCAGTGCCTCGGCGGACTCGCACAGCCCTTCCAGCCAGGACAGTACAACTCGACCGCTATTGTGAGTTTGGAGCATTCTCTTTGTGATCACTGTAATAGTGAGCATAACGAATAGTTGAAAAAGTATAACAATGTCTAAATCCACCTCGAAAATTGTCAGAAAACACTGAAAATTGTCCTCGAAACGAGTTTTTTTTCAGTAGACTTTGAGCCCTCATAACTCCGCCCACTTTTGCTCTTTTTGCCTCATTTTTTCTGGAGTTATAGATCAACATCCTAGCTACAAATTACTAGTTGACAACTTTATATTACACTCAAAAATGAGCTCAGAATTATTGATTTTTCACATTTTCCCAAAAAATGAGCTCCGGAAAATCAATAATTCCCAGCTCATTTTCAATTTCCATGCCAAGTGCTCAACTGATAATTTGTAGCTCTGATATCAATCTATAACTCCACAAAATTTGAGCCAAAAAGAGCAAAAGTGGGCGGAGTTATGAGGGCTCAAACATAAAATGACCCAAAATCTACATAAATATGCAGTGACAAGATTACTGTAACTTCGAAATGGTGCATACACAAAATGTACACTTTTCTAAGCTACAGTAATCCGAAAATGTAAAAATTTGACATTTTGGGATTACTGTACTTTCAATTCAGTGCAAACACTATCATTTTTCAAATTTTCAAAAAAAATTTTCGGATTCCCAGATTACTGTAACTTCAAAATTACGCAAACACTCCAGGATTATTGTACTTTCAATTTAGTGCAAACTTCCCGGTTACTGTAGTTTCAAAACTGTGCATGCACACTTTTCCCATCTACAGTACCCCCAACCCCCTCCAACCCATCAAAAATGCTCATTTTTCAGCTCAAAAACGTGGGAATCGAGAGCAACGTCATCCCCTCTGGCTCCGTGAGCTCGTTCCACCAAATGCCACGTGGCCCCGTGGCCCCGCCCATTTTCTACCGGCCACCAATGAGAGCTCAGCGAGTTATGCTCGCCCCGAATCAAAATGTGATGGCTCGGATATTCCCGGTTCAGGGGTAGATCAAAAATTTATTGTTTTTTGTATTTCTTCCAGTTGTTTATACATACGTGTCAATTATTGATTTTTTCTAATTTATTGATTTTTCAGACTGAAATTACTTCAATTTCATGTATATTATGTGTCAGATTAGCTTTAATTGTATTGAGAAAAAACAAAAAAAAGAGAAATTGCAATAAATTTTTGAATTTATTTTTTGATCTACAACAAGAAAAAACTGAAAAATATGGAAAAATCAATAAAATTAACATTTTTTGGGCGGTAATAAATTCCAATTCTTCTGATTCTCAATCTCCTCCAGAATCCGCTCATCTCCAGCCCAAATCGCTTCCAGATCGTATTTTTCTCGACAGTCTTCGCTCATTACGTGGATCTTAAGAAAAATCGATAGAAATTGATAATTGTGGGGAAAAATGACAGTTTTTAAAATTTCTGAAAATTCGAAATTAAAATTAAAAATTTTTTCAGAAAAAAAAATTTCGAAAAAGTGGAAAAAAATAATAAAAATTTTTTTTGAAAATTTATAAAATTTAGAGAAACTGTTTTTAAAAAATTTCAGAAATTTTACAAAAACTTCGAAAAAATCGAAAAAAAAATCAATACATTTTGGGTAAAAATCAAAAATTTTTGAAAAAAATTGAAAAATTTTGAATTTTCTGAAAAATTCAGAAAAACAAAATTTAAGAAAAGTTTAGAAAATTTTCAAAAACCATGCGAAAAAATTCAATAAAACTTTTCAAAAAATCCGAAAATTTTTCAAAAAATTCAGAAACATTCTAAAAAAAATATCCAAAAAATTCGAAAAAATTACCAAAAAATCGAAAAAAAATTTTTTTCACAAATTTTCAAAAAATTCCAAAAATTCAAAAAAATTTTCCAAAAAAAAAACTCAAAAAATCCATAAATTCCAGCAAATTTTCACAAATTTGAGCGAAATTTCCAAAAATCAATAAATCAATAAATCAATACCTGCATGGAGTCAATCTCGGAGACGAACCACCCATTGCTCCGTTTGGTGGTCCTTCTGACGTGTGACGTCACACTTCCCGCCACGTCGATCCCTTCGATCTTCAGAAGTGATCGAAGGTTTTCAGAGATTGCAGATGCTTGACGGGCATTGAATGCGGAGCAGATTATCTGGAAGAGAAAAGAGTGGCTGGGGGACGAGAATTGGAAAGCTAGGCCATATGGATTTGAATTACAATTTTGTTAGTTTTTATTGTGATGGATGGCTTTTTGAGATTTTTTTTCGGTTTTTGGTATGATTTTTGAACATTTTTATGGAAAAAAGATCGAATTTTCACAAAAAATTATTTGAAATTTGCACTAAAATGAGATAAAATCAAGAAAAATCAAGAAAAATTAAATAGAAATTGTCCACGAGAAGTACAAAACCAAGAATTAGTTTTGTACTTCTCGTGGACAAAATTCTTACTTTTGAATCAAGTTTTGTTGGAAAAAACATGCAATTGCACTGAAAATGATTAAAGGAGGTGCCAACTATTTTTTTCACTCGACGGAATTTGGTACTTTCGAGTACCGCATCCACGAATCTGAAAGTGAAATTCTCCAAAAATTGCTCGTTTTCGAGTTATTTGCGTTTCAAAAAAGCTAAGGAGCAAATATCGGGGGGACTAACTTTCGCATGGCCGAGTTTTTTCGTCACTGTGGTTGCTGATTTTTATTGATTTTTCGAATTTTTCAGCCTTTTTTAATTTTTTACTGCAATTCTTTGTAATTTCAAAAACAAAATACAGACAGAAACATACAAAAAGAAAAAAAATGCGCTGAAAAATTCGAAAAATCAATAAAAATCAGCAACCACAGTGACGAAAAAACTCGGCCATGCGAAAGTTAGTCCCCCCGATATTTGCTCCTTAGCTTTTTTGAAACGCAAATATCTCGAAAACGAGCAATTTTTGGAGAATTTCGCTTTCAGATTCGTGGATGCGGTACTCGAAATGACCAAAATCCGCCGAGTGAAAAAAATAGTTGGCACCTCCTTTAAGAAATTGAAGAAAAACGGGAAAAAACTCGATAAAATTCGTCAAAAATACTGAAAAAATCGTCCAAAAAAAAACTACAAAAAATGGAAAATTGTTTATAAAATTCTGGGATAAAAAAAAATCAATAAAACAGTATATTTTTGGGAAATTTTCAGATAAAAAATCAATAAAATTGTTTTTTTTTGGAAAATCTTCAATTTTTTTTGAAGAATTTCTTGTAATTTTCGTTGCAAAAATTTATTTTTTTTCTAAATTTTTTTTTAATTTTTGAAAAATTTCACATTTTTTCAAAAAATTGAAAATTTTTAAAAATTCAAATTTCAGAAAAATTTTTTTTTCCTTATTTTATTATCAATTTATCAATTTCTCATCTGAATCCATCTAATCTCCCATTCCATTCTCCTCAAATATTGCTCACTTTATGCGAATAGGGAGCCATATCCATCTCATCCACCTTCATCACAAACAAATTCTTGGCTCTCACTGCTTCAAGAGCCTCGAGCACATTCTCCAGAAGCACTCCCGAGTACTTTGGAACGTCTTCTGGTTTCTGAACCCGTGGAGGCTCTTCTGTGAACTCTTCATAGTATTCTTCTTCGAAATGTGCATTGGAGAGAAGGCGTTTGGTGGGGAGGAAGGAGATTCGTCGGAGGATCGTGGAGAGCATCTGATTCAGAAGATGTGAAGATTCTAGAAGACGTGGGGGAGGAGAATAAATAAATTGACTTGGTTTTTACACTTTTAAGGTTGAAAATATGTGGAAAATCTTCAAGAACAACAAATTTTCATAATGGAAACAATTTCAAGTGGATAAAGAATAACAATGATAACAAAAAAAAAGCAAAAAAGAGCCCAAAAAGAGCACAACAAAATCAAGCAGAAGATCCAGTGTACTTTGGCTTCTGCACCTTCTTTTTCCTGACGCGTCTCTTCTCGATCTGAGCCGTGATCTGAGCAGCCGCCTCGGAGCTTCCGTTCTCCTGGATGTCGAACTCCTTGCCGACGAGGTCCTCCGTCTTCTCCTTCAGAATCTCCGTCACCTTCGCCTGCTTCACATTCGACGCCTTCACCGCCAACTGCTTCTCGATGTAGCCGTGCTGCTTTTTGCGTGCCTCACGGCGGATGACGTTGGGGGAGACGTAGTTCGGATTGTCGTAGAGCACGGCTCCTTCGAATGAGCCCGCGAACAGGCGAACCATTTCCAGCACGAAGCGAGGGCCTGGAAGAGGTGGTTTTGAGGGGGTTTGGGTGGGAAATAGTGAGATTTTGGTAGGTTTTTGATAGAAATTTGTCAGAAATAAGGAGAAACTAATCAAAAAGTGGAAAATAAAGGCGGATTTTGTGGTTTTTGAGAGGTTTTTGACGGAAAAATGAGATTTCTAGTGAATTTAGTGAATTTTTGATAGAAATCAGTCAGAAACTAGTAGAAATCGATCAAAAAGTTGAAAAAATTACTGAACATTGAGTTTTTGATAGAGAATGAGTTATAAACTAATGGAAATCGATAAAAACGATGAAAAAACCTGTCAAAACTGTGGTTTTTCAGAAGATTTAGTGAAAAATCATCGATTTTAGATTCCTTTTATGAAAACTAGTTTAGAACACGAAGAAACAGAAATTTTCGATCAAATTTAAAGCTTTTTGGATGATTTTTGAACCTTTTTTTTGGACAAAAAAGTCTAAAAATTACTATTTTCAAGCTCAAAACCTTCCAAACTCCGCATTTCGAGCTTTTTCTACTAATTTTCTGAATTGAGCTCACAACTTGCAAGCCAAAAGAGCACTGACCAACTTCCTGAAGCTGAAGACTCTCATCGACGATCTGAAAGTTGCGGAACCAGATTTTGTCGCCCTCTCCTACAGAGAAGTTGAAGACGTGGTCGACGAATGGCTGACTGCGTGGGTGATGGTGGGGAGTTCCGAGGGTCTGGAAGAGGAAAATATTATATTTTGTTTAGAATGAGCAAAATGGGGGAGGGCTTGAAGTTCAGAAGAGTCTAATAAGTTCAAAATTTGAGATTTTTCTTTGGAAATCATGAAAATGTTGAAAAAATGTGATAAAAACTGAAAATTCTGGGAAAAACACATCTTTTTCACTGTAAGATAGTTATAAAAAGAGCCCCTACCTGAATGAGCATGGTCTTGATGAGCTTCAAATGCGGCTTCTTATCAAACGCATCATCAAACGAGAGCACCGGCCGGGACGCCTTCAGACAATTGCCCGACATCTTCAACTCCTTCATGGTATGCACATTGTGCACCAAGAACTTGATCGACGGCCCCTTCTCCACATTCGACATCCAGAGGTACGTGTCCTTGCGCTTCCTGCTCTCAAAGTACATCACCTTCGTGCAATTCTTCATCTCCGCAATCTCGTTGATGACGTTCAACGACTTCTGCTGATCCAGCTTTGAGTCTCCCTTGGCATGGGGGAGGAGATCCTTGAGATCCTTCATCAGGTAGCGAGTACGAACGTCGGCTCCCCGGGAGCACATCACGAGCACTCTCTCTCGATTCGTCCACAGCTCGGCTCTCTTGCGGGTCTCTTCAGTCTGCACTGCCGGCAGGTCGTCGTTGTCCGAGTCTTCAGATGAGTCGTCGGAGCTCGAGTCCTTGGCTCCAGCCGCTTCCCACTCCATTCGCTCTTTCGCCGTCTCTGTTTCCTCCTGCTGCACCTTCTTGATCTTTGAGAACTTGCCCATGGTTGAAATAACTTCTGGAAATGATTGGGTTAAAGGGGGCGGGGCTTAAGAATGAGCAAAGAGGTAGAAATGGCTGGGAAACCAAATAAAACAAAAAGAATAAGGCATAAAAGAGCAAGGTGCTCCCGGAGATTGAAAATTTATATTATGAAATTCTAAAAAGAAGAAAATCGAATAAATAAAAAATAAATTAGCTCTTTTTGGTACACGACACGAAAAAGTGATAAAACCGTTAATTCAGAATCCAGAATTCACGAATTCAGAAGTTCTTATCGTCGGGTTTTCGAGTATTCAGTGGGGAACGGGACGACGAGCTGATCGGCGGATTGGGCGAGTCGAAGGTATCCAGAATTCGGCACCACGTTGTATCTACAATTTAGATGACGTCAAGATGATTCTGAAGACGTCAGGGAGGTACCTGAGCACAAAAGTCACATTTTTGTGGTTGATGAGACCGTTGCCGTCGTCGAGGAAGTAGTACTTGGTCTTCAGGTCCTTCTCATTCATCACCACACGCTCAGCACGCTCCACAATTCGATCCCAGAGCACCACTTGGTTCACGGCCTGGAATAGTGCGTCGTGTGCGTGTTGTGCGTCGAAACACGCTTCTCAATGCAATTTTGGCTCGTTTTCAATGGTTTCCCAAAAATTACATCTAAAATATACCTTTTGAACATGATTTTATCGAGTTTTTTCCAAATTAATGCACATTTTTCATCTCCGATACTTTTTATGTTGAAAAAATCATGAATTCCATTGAAATCCAGACATTTATCATGTAAAATGTGTGGATTTCAATGAAACGGATGATTTGGTCAAAATAAAAGGTATCCGAGGTAGAAAATGTGCAAAAAATTGGAAAAATCGCTAAAATCATGTTGAAAACGTAAATTTTTGCTGTAATTTATGAAAAAACGAAAACTTTGAGAAAATCTCGAGAAAATCGAGCCAAAAACGGCAGAAAAAATGGAAAAAATGCGATTTTTGGTGTAATTTGGGTGAAAACTCCAAAATTTCAGTAAAAATCTAAAAAAAAAAAGAAAATGCTGCATACATTAACAGCAGTCTTGTACTCTGCCACCAAAAACACAAAAATCTGCTTGACATTCCAGTTGAACACTTTGGTGAAATCGGCCTCCATATCGAACGAAAGTGTCGCCAAATCCACCTTCTTGTCATCCGTCGCATAGTCCACCACCGGTCTCCTAGAATTTATGCCTCAAACAAGAATTCTGAAAGTTTCTTACACTTTGACGTCGTTCACCGTGAGCTTGACGCTCGTCTGATAGTCGAGGAAGACGGTGGAGAAGAAGCAGGCGGCGGTGACGGCGGCCATCACCCAAAGGGTGAAGGCGAGCAGCGAGTTGCCTCGCGAGAGCAGATTGTGCATTTCTGACATCCTGAAACCATTCGATAAAGGTGAAATATGATGAACAGAGAAAATTTAATGAGGAAAGGTATCAAAGTGATGAAAAATTGATGAAAATAGATATAAAAGTGATCAAAACATTTGAAAACTCAAAAAACCACCCTAAAATCAATAGAAAAACCGAAAATCTTCATTTACACATCTAAAACTCCGAGAAAAAAGTGTCGACTTGTCTACTATTGCTCAGTGAGCCGTCTCCACCGAGGAGAGCAGGTACGGAGCCGGGTATTCTTCGGGTTTTCGCCAGTTCTGCGCGATTGGGTCGTCGGAGCGCACGACGTCGTAGTAGCCGCGGTAGAACGGCTTGTCGCTGTCGGTCAGGTACTTTTTGAACTGGAAAAATGCAATTTTTATTGATTTTTGATAAAAATAATCAATAACCTTGTATCCACCAACGATGAGAGTGGCGACGCCGAAAGTGGCGTAGAAGATCGTCTGCTCCGGGTACTTTTTGAGCATTCTGTGCGGCAAAGTGCTCCAGTAGGCCCAGAGGCGGGCGCTTCGCGACACGTGGTACTTGATCATCACCCTGAATAAAAGAAGACGTTTTTTAATGGAAAAATGTCAAAAATGCTACAAAAATCGATATAAAACCGGACAAAAACCGATTCCAAACAACAAAATATCAAAAAATATCAAAAATCGGGTGAAATTGAAAGAAAAATTGAATTTTATTCCGAGATACAGTCACTGTTTGTGAAAAATAAACTGGCATAATCCTATCCGTACCTAAAATATGTGAAATAGTGAGATTTTTCAGTGTAATTTGTAAATTTTCGAATCCTCGTGTTTCGTCGGCGTTTTCGACCACCAGCTCTCGAAAATCGCCGTTTTCGAGAACAATTTCAGCCAGGGAGTGAACGATTGGGGTTCTGAAATTGTGAAAATTGATTTTTCTCTTCAAAAAATGGGGAAAAATTATGAAAAATAGGGAAAAATAACGAAAAATAGGTGAAAAAATAGAAAAATCGGTAACGGACGTCATTGTCCACGTGGAGTACAAAGCGCGGGGGACTAGAAAAATTCTAGGCCATCGGCGTTTTGTACTCCGAGTGGAGGAAAAATACGAAAAAAATTTTATTTTTTTTTCGTTTTTTCTCATTTCAATTTTTCAGATTTCTCCTTCAACAAACCTCTCTGAATCCACTCCTGGAGCTCGGCGAGCCCAACCTCTCTCGTCTCCGACACCTCATTCTCATTAATCTCGCACTTTTCGGCTCCAACGCCTCGCAAAATGAGCGCATAGTCGAGCTCGTGCTCTCCCCACGGAGCATCTGTCATTTCCGCTCTGTAAATGTATCGACCAGCCATTTGAAGTTGCTCGGAGCTGATGCCAGTGATACCGAGCTCATGCTCGAGTTTTCGGATTGCTGCGCTGGAAAATATTGATTTTTTAAGGGAAATATTGATTTTTTAGGGAAAAATGAGAAAATTACCGTTTGGCGCCAATTACACCATTCATCTCCGACTGGGTGTGTAGAGGGTGGCTACAGCAAGTGTTCGTCCACAAATTTGGAAAAGTTATCTGGAAAAATATCGATTTTTTTTATATTTTTTTCAGATTTTTTCAAAATTTTTCACCTTCTCCGCACTCCTCTTCTGCATCAACAACTTATTCGCCTTGGTGAACGAGAAAACCGAAAAAGCTCGATGAAGAACCACTGGAAATATCGATTTTCACATGGATTATATTGATTTTTTTAAATTTTTACATTGATGAGCCGAATGAGCCTCTCTCTTGCTCACTGCTCCCACAATCTCATCGTTTTCATTGACACTGATGCACTTTTCGCTCATATATTCCACTTGTTGGGGGTCGTAATTGTCGAGAGCCGGCCGGCGAGCCATTCGGACTTGTGAGAGCAATTTCAGCGATTTTTTCATTGGGGAGATGCTAAAAAATGTCTGCGTCTCTTCAATTTTCATGTTATTTCTCGAAATATTGATTCGTACTATACGAATTCAGTGGAAAAATCCAAAGTTTTGATAAAAATGAATAAAAATTAACATTTTAATAAACATCACATTAGAAAAAAGTAACCGAAAAATATGTCAAAACCAGAAAAGACTAGGCGAAAGTGAGAGACCCAGAGAAAAACGGCAAAACATTGAAAATGAGCATGAAATGAGCACAAAACAGTAACAAAATGCCTAGAAAAGTTAGAAAAATCAAGAAGGATGAGCTTTCCGATGCTCCGACACACAGCTCGGCGAGCAAAAGTTGAAATGAGAGTACTGGAAGGGCGTCGAGTTGAGGATGGTGCCGCACTGAAAAAAAAAAGAAGACGTTGGGAGAATTCAGAAGATCTCAAAGGGAAAAGTACAGTAATTTTGTTGATTTTAGTGAATTTTTCATCAAACTTCGCTGATTTTCCGATGAAAATCAGGTAGAAAAAAGCTGTTTTTCAGTGAAAATTAACAAAAATCAAAAATTTTGGAGAAGACTAAGCCACGCCCCTTTTATTCGGATTGAGAATTCAAAAAATCAGAATCTGGATGTAAAAATGACGAATTCTGATGAAAATCACCACTTTTTAAGCTTCGAACTTCAGAATTTCGACGGAAAATAGGCCACGCCCCTTTTCTTGAATTCAAAAATTCAGAGTTATGATGTAAAAATGATGATTTCTAGTGGGAATCTTCAATTTTGAAGCCTTGTAATTCAGAATTCTGAAGACAAATAGGCCACGCCCTTTTTCTTCAGATTCTGAATTCCAAAATTCAGAATTTGGATGTAAACGTGATGAATTCTGATGAAAATTGACACTTTTTGAGCCTAGAAATTCAGAATTCTGAAGATAAATAGGCCACGCCCCTTTTCTTCAGATTCAGAATTAAAAAAATTAGAATCTGAACGTAAAATTGATGGATTCAGATGAGAATCTTCAATTTCCAAGCAAATTTTCCACTTTTTCATAGCTGACAACATTCTAATTCTGAAGAAAAACATAAAAAAAAATCCAGAAGACGTCAAAAATGCAGAATACCTGATGACACCTGGAGACTGGCGGAAGTCCAGCGAGCCGTCTCTCCAACGCCATCGCCCTCTTCTCCCTCTCCGACATCTCCAGGTACTTCTTCCGATCCGCCGCCTCTTCTGCTTCCTCTCTCGCCGTCTGCTTCTTCTGCTTCTCTTTTTCCTATCAAATGGAATTATTTAGAAGGTGTCACGTCTTCTGATATGGCTTCTGGGCATTTTGTAGTGGTTTTGGTGGTGTTTGGATAGGTTTTCGTGGGGGTTTCAGTGTTTTTCATGGTTTTTTCATATAATAAACTTTATTGATTTCTAAAAATTTGGATTTCTCAAGTTTTCAAGGTTTTACCCTAATTACATCAAAAACCGTGATTTTTTCCGTTTTTCTCGTAAAATTCATCAAAATCAAGGTTTGGAGCCATTTTTGCTCATTTTCTCATGATTTTCGATGGTTTTTTCAAAAATTACAGCAAAAAAGCGTTTTGAACATGATTTTATCGACTGTTTTCCAATTCAATGCACATTTTTCATCTCGGATACCTTTTAGGTTGAAAAAATCATGATGTTCATTGAAATTCAAGCATTTATTATGTAAAATGTGTGGATTTCAATGAAACACATGATTTTTTCAAAATAAAAGGTATCCGATATGAAATATGTGCAAAAAATTGGGAAAAGTCGATAAAATCATGTTCAAAACGTAAATTTTTGCTGTAATTAATAAAAAAATCATGGAAAAGTTTGAGAAAATGGGCAAAAAAAGGCTCCAAACTATGATTTTGATGAATTTTAGGAGAAAAAACGGGAAAAATCACGATTTTTGATGTAATTTGGGCGAAAACTTGAAAACTCCAAATTTTCAGAAATCTTTGCTGTAATTTATGAAAAAAAAACAATAAAAATCATGAAAAAATGGGCGAAAAACGGCTTTAAATCATGATTTTGATAAATTTTACAAGAAAAAACGGGAAAAATACGATTTTTGATGTAATTTGGTTGAAATTCCAAATTTTTTTAAATAAAAAACCCTGGAAAATTGAGCCAAAAAGAGCCAAAAAACTTCAAAAAAGCAAAATGCTCTTACCTTCTGCCTGGCCTTCTTCTCCTTCCTCTTCTCCTCCTTCTCCCTCTCCTGCTCCTCACTCAGCTCCACCTTCTTCTTGGGCTCCGGAATATGCGTCCGTCCCCAGTTCCCCCCTCCATTCTCCTCGTTTTTCACACGAAACTCGATGAAAATGCTCTTCACTTCTGAATTCGTTGATGAGGAATACGGTGGGAGCCCTCCTCCATCCTTGGCTCCGACGTCGAGTTCGAGCTCTTCTAGAAAGTACCGAAGGCAATTTCTCGCGTCATTCGCCGCTGAGACATGAAGAAAAGTGGATCTGTTGGGTGGCATTTTCGCATTCTTCATGTAGGCGTGAGCCTCCCCAATCACGTCTTCATTGAGTGCTTTGAGATTCTCGCGGAGCCCTTGGACATCGTCCTGTCTCACCAGATTGTACGCCTTCTGCCGCCACTCCTCGCTGAGCCGTGGCCACTCATCAGGAGCCTTGCTCACTGGCCGCACTTTTATATGATGAGTTCTCTTCGGCTTCCCCTCCTTCACGTCTTCTTCTTCCTCATCACTCCACTCGCATATCAGTTGCATCCCATCTGTTTTTCTCTTCTTTCCAGCCACTTTTCTCGCGAGCCGCTTTCGTTTCTCCCGAACTTGCTCCATTTCTGCTCTGAATTGAGCATCTGTGCCGTGCTCCTGGATAGTTTGGAGGCGGTTCCAGCACTCTGTGATGACGTCAATGTTCGGACGTTGGGTTTCGAAGGGGATCGTTCTGAATGAGAATGAGATGATTTTGGGATGGGTTTGGTGATTTGGAGATGATTTTTGGTGTTTTTTGTGAATTTTGATGATTTTTGCTCATTTTTGAATGGTTTTGGTGATTTTGGGATGATTTTTAGTGGGTTTATCGTGAATTTATATGATTTTTTGGTGATTTTCGACAGTTTTTGGTGAACTGATAGTGAATTGTGGTGATTTTTGATGAATTATGATGAATTATTGATAAATTTCTAGTGATTCTTGCTCATTTAAAGATCATTTTAGTCGATTTTAGAGCGATTTTTGCCCATTTTCGATGATTTTTGCTCATTTTCAGACAATTTTTGGTGATTTTTTGATAGTTTTTGGTGATTTTCAGTTAATTTTGCACATGAATGAATGATTTTTAGGTAATTTTTTCTAAATTTTAGATGAATTTTGCTCATTTTTAAGTGATTTCAGATGATTCTCGGTCATTTTCAGATGCATTTTGAACATTTTTGGATGATTTTTGGTCATTTTCAGATGTATTTTAGTGATTTTCAGTTAATTTCGCACATTAATGAATGATTTTTGCAAAATTTTAGATTCATTTTGGTGAAATTTTGTGATTATTGCTCAATATCAGTTGATTTTTCTTATTTTTCTAATGATTTTTCATGATTTTCAACTGATTTTCACTAATTTTCACTTGATTTTCTTTCATTTTTCGATAATTTCGCCCATTTTCAGTTCCATTTCCTCTAAAAACCCCCTGAAAACCCTTACCGAATCCTCGAATCCCTCTGCTCAATGCCCACATTCGCCTCAAAAAACACACTCCTATGATAGGCGGCACACCGAATGAACAAAAGGGGCGTGGCCTGAAGACGTTGCTTCCAGCTCGCCATCGTCGACTCGATCTCCTCCTTCATCTTCTGCTCGTTGTACCGACGGAGTTTGGCTCCCGCCGATTTGGCGGCTCCTTTTCCGCCGGCGTCGTGCTGCGACTGAACGCCTCCTTGTTTCGCGCGAGCCACGTATCGATGGAACGACTTCTGGACAGTCATTTTGTCACTGAACATTCAGAATTTTAGTGTGAGGATGAGAATCTTCAGGGCTTATAGAATTCTCTAGAAATTTGGTCACTGATAGTTTCGACGTCGCTGATTCTGAATCTGAAGTCAGAATTTCTGTAATTGATCTCATTTTTAGAAAAGATGTGTCAATGCCGTTTTCAACACTTCTCCTTCTACGATTTCGTAACAGTGAAATCATGAGGGTGAAATAGTGTTGAAAAACGGTTTTTACACATCTTTTCTCAAAAATGAGATCAATTACAGAAATTCTGACTTCAGATTCAGAATCAGCGACGTCGAAACTATCACTGACCAAAATTCAACAGAATTCTCAAAGCCTAACTGTTACTTGTGAGCAGTGCTCACTTCTCAAACACAGCTGCCGCAAAATGACCACCATTCCACAGGAAAATGGCGCAGTTAAATGGACGGAGGAAGGTGGTCGTGGAGACGTCGTGCTCATCAGAATGCAGAATATTTCGGGGAATTGAGAAGACGTGGCCGTCTTTGGTGAAGAAGGAGCGGTTGGCGGGGAGGAGAAGGGCGTCGAATTCTTCGTCGTCTGATTCGAGGCCGATTTGGTCCGTGGAGAGGTCTGGAAATATGATTAAGTTGTGAATTTTGACTGGAATTTGTATTTTTAGAAGTTTTAGAAGACAAACGTCATCTGAATCTCTAATTTTTTGATGATTCTGAATTCTAATCCTTTAAAAAACGTTGAAAAAGTGCTTAATTTTCACATTTTTGCTGTTTCGCGGCAAGACCCATTTAGCCACGCCCCTTTTTTGAAATTGAAAGTTTTATTTGCAATTCTGAGCATCAAAAATGCTCCATGAATCATCAAAATTAGAAGTTTATTCTAAATTAGAATCTCTTTGATGCAAATTCGCTCCATTGCAATCATATACTACAATCCACTCTTGAAACTTGACCAAAAACAATATATCTGACGACAAATTGCGGACTTTCTGTTGAATCCGCAATTTGTCGTGGGATATGTTGTTTTCAATTAAATTCCAAGAGCAGATTGCAGTTTATGATTGCACTGGAGCGAATTTGCATCAAAGAGTTTTTAATTTAGAATAAACTTCTAATTTTGATGATCAATGGAGCATTTTTGCTGCTCAGAATTGCAAAAAAAGCATTCAATATCGAAAAATGGGCGTGGCTAAATGGGTCTCGCCGCGAAAACGACAAAAATACGGTAAAAAAACGTTGAAACTTTAAAAAATTTCAAAAATCACCATTTTCCGTATTATCAATCCCCTCAAAATCCTCCTCTGAATAAACTGGCAGATTTCTCGATTTCCTCAAGGTATTCGTGCTGAAAATGCTCATTTTCAGAGTGAAGAGCTCAGAGCTCATACCGATGAAACTGCGACTGATAGTGCTCAATGAGCACCGAGCGATCTAGAAAATCAACGGAGCAGTTGCACGTGGTGCACATGTCAGAATCTTCCGATAGGCGCATTTTCCATTCTGAATGAGCAAAATTAACAAAAAATATATAAAATGAGCAAGAAAAGAGCCCACAAACCGAGCATCAGTGACATTCCCGCGTCAGTCTCCGCTGAAATGGCTTCTGATTCTCCAAATGCTCCAGATTCTCCAAATTCAGGATTCTTGACGTCTTCTGAATTCTCAATTCTAAACGGCTCGACGCCTTCTAGAAACTCCACGCTTTTGAGCGTCAGCACCATTCTAAAGATTCTGAAGGTTATATAAATGATAAAATGAGTTTTAAATATAAAAAAGCTATAAACTTGAAGGATTAATATGAGCAATATCGTGTAAAATCCAAAGATACTTATTATAAAATCGAAAAAAACATGGAAAAAAGTGAAAAAATTGAAGAGAAATCAATTAGTGTTGGTACTGAAAGCGATTATTAATTTTCAGAATAATTATTATGCATAGTTGTTCTCTTTCTCTCGACCAGTAATAAATGTGCTCCGCTCAATGCGTGCTCTTCGGACGCGTCATCGTCTGCTGCGGAGGGCTCGTGACCCGCGAGATGGCGTTGATCCACGAGCGCATGTCCTCGTCGTTCACCGCACAGATGCGGTAGATCGAGTGACGGCCCTCCACGAGCCGCCCGTCTTGCTCCGTTTTGCACGCTTTGATCTGTCCGTCCGACAGGGAGAAGATCTGGAAAACGAGCTCTAATGAGAAATTCGGAAAATTGGAAAGTCACATTTTCTCAATTGACTCGTGGACACAGATGGGCATTCATTTGAAATGTCAGATCGCAAAAAAAGTGGGTTTAAAAGAAGTAGGAAGCAAAAAAGGAAAGTAAAAAACCTTTTTTCCGTTTTTTTTTCAGATTTGTACCCCATCTATGCTCATGGAGCTCACTATCCTGATAGCCTTGGCTCTTCTATATTGCTATTTGAAAATGAAAGAGAAAATACCCCATTTTCAAGGCTTATTTTCAATAGATCACACTTCCTGATTAGAGAGAGGAGATCGATAGAGCAGGATTGCATTCTAGTGCTTTTTAGCGTTTTTCTCCGTCAATTTTTATTATTTCTGGATAAATATAACCTACATAACCTCCATGATCAGGAGAAACTGAAAAATTCGTTTTTATCACCTAAAAATCCCTCAAAAATTCTAAATTTTTTAGTATTTTCTGAAAAAAGTTCTGTTTAATGACATTCATCATGACTTTCCAATGGTTTTTTCGATTTAGATATCGAAAATTGCACAAAAACGATTAGTAAGTCATGGCGAATAACATTAAACAGAACTTTTTCTCAAAAAATACTGAAAAATATAGAATTTTAGAGGGATTTCAGGTGATTAAATTGAATTTTGCAGTTTCTTCTGATCATGGAGGTTATTTAGGTTATGTTAATGTAATTTTATCCAGAAATAATGAAAATTTACGGAGAAATGCGCTAAAAGAGCACTAGAATACAATCATGCTCTATCGCACTATTCTCTCCAATCAGTAAGTGTGCTCTATTGAGAAGATGCCTTGAAAATTGTATATTTCTTCTATTTTCAAATAGCAATATAAAAGAGCAATGGCTATCAGGATAGTGGGCTCCATTAGAATGTAATCATGCTCCACTCTACCTCAAACATGAACGGTCTCGTCGGATTATCAATCTTCCTGATGCCCACATTGGCCAACGTGATAATACCCCTTGGCTCCTTATCATTCATCTGCTCAAAATAGTACAGGCAGCTCTCCGAGAGCACAAACCAGCGCTTCTTCCACGAAAGAGCCCCCGAGAAGACCGGGTTGCTTGACTGTTTGAACAACCACCCTTCTCTCTCCGCGTGGGCCAGAATGTCATTAATAGAGCCCTTTCCAGTGGCCGCCACCTCCTCGGGAATCTTAAATTGGGTGAGAGCCACCGATTCGTACACCTCTGTGAGCTGGTTTATGGTGATGGAGCCATTCTTGAGCAGGTCGCTGTTCATCTCAATGTACTTTTCCAGTGATGGTTTGTCTCTGACGTTCGGATTATGGAGCAGAGTGTTCACCATTATACACGAGTACGCCACAGTGTGAGCCTGATCCGCTGAGCCGTAATCCGGGTTTTGCTCAGCGTAAATTTCGCCGAATTTAATGAGAATACGGTCGATTTTTTGGGATTCTCCCGGGAGACGGAACGAGAAGAGGTACTGGCGAAGAGCCGGCACAATTGGGACGTTTTGAAGGCGGTGCTCACGGGTGAAAAGGTCGAGCGTCTGGAAGGGGATTACTGTAGCAGTGGGTTCAGCTGTGTAAATGAGATTTTTGAAGTAAAAGTAGGGAAAATGGAAGAAAAATGGTGAAAATCGCCGTTTTTGATAAGGAAACTGAATTTTGTAGAGAATTTTAGATGATTTCGCTTCAAAATATTGAGAAAAAGGTGGTTTTGAGGTTATTTAATTTGAATTTGAGGTAAAATTGTGAAAAATACGACAATTTCACTGACTTTTTCAAAAATTGCACTAATTTTTTAGTTTTTTCTGAGAAAAATGCCAATTTTTTGCTTTTTCTTGATATTTTTGTGCTTTTCCAACGATTTTCCACTGCTTTTTTATATAAACCATGAAAAATCGTCAAAAATATCAAAAATTTACCGATTTTTCAACGTTTTTACTCCCAAAATCATATATTATCTTCAATTTTCGGTTTTAAATTAAAAATCACAAACCTCTAGTGCAAATGGGCGATTATCACCCAATATCTCTCCAATGGCGCTTTTGGATAGTCCTTCTCCCTGGAAATCACGAAATTTTCACATTTTTTTAACTAATCACTTTCTAATTAGTCTAATAACCTTCTAATTAGCTTAATTACTCCCTAATTATCAATATATGAAAAACTCACAGCTTTCATCCACACTGCCAATGCCTGTGGAGTCTTCTGCACAATATTACGCTGAGCAAGCCAGTCGAGCGCTTTCCATGGGTCCTGGTTGAACTTTTTACGTCCGTTCACGACGATTTTGTGATATTCTTTCGATTTCGGATGGGTGTAGTAGACGTGGTCGAGTTCTTCCTCCACTTCGCGCACCTTTAAATGATTGGGTGGAATTTCGCAATTTTTTACAATTTTTTGTAAGATTTTTCAACTTTTTTGAACGTTTTTTGGATTTTTCCGGGTTTTTAATTCAGATTGAAGAGGAAATATGCTTTTAACCTTCTCAACTCAAATTTTTAAGCAAAAAACTCAATTTTTTTGAAAAATTTTTGAAAAAAAAATCCACCTCATTTTTCAGCGCTTCAATTTCGTCGACGAGCTGTGCCTTCCTCTTCCGCACCTTTGGCAGTGTCATTTTCTCACTCTCCGTCAGCCCATTGCGTTCTGAAACTCAAAAAACCAAATTTTCAATTTTCAACAATTTTCCCGCCAAACCTGAATAACGCGACGTCGTCTCACCCTCCATAGTTGTTGTGAGTCAGTGTCCGACACTGAAAACGACGAATTCGCTTCGTAGCCGATGAGTAACGCCTTCAAAACCGGTAGGCGCGAGATGCGGAAAATCAATTACAGTTTGCGCGTGAGCGCCGTGTTTGCGGACTCGGCGTCGGAAAAGGGTGCGCACCGTACCACCGATTAGCCGCGAAATGTCAAGTTTGGATTTGGGGGAGAGTGAGTGGGAAAATCGATAAATAGAGGGAATTCAATGAAATTCGGTGGTTTTTCAGCAGGCACCACTTGCTCCGGAATGGACTTTCGACAGTTCTTCGAGCAGACTGACGGAAAAGTTGGATTTTATTGGAGAAAATGGAGAAAATGAGGGGATTCTGAAAAAAATTTGAAAATTTCAGGAAATCGCACTGCCAGACTCTCCGCCAGCACTCGGCTACACTGCAAGTTGGGTCAGAGACACCAGCTTTGAAATTATACCGTGAGCAATCACAAAAAGATCCTGAAAATCAATGAAAATCAATAAAAACCAATAAAAACCAAAAAAATCCGTTCAGCGACACCAACAACACTCCACCTCCATCTGAATCCGACACTTCTGACCTGCCGAGCATCGCCGGCAGCTGTGAGCCACCGAAGAAGCGCTCGAGAATCAGTAGAAATTTGAATTCCCGCCCGATCTCCCATTTTCCTTTTTTCAGAGCCGCCCGGATTCGCCGCGAGCATGGAGTTTTTCAAAGTCCTCGAACGCGCCAAGCGCGAAGTGAAACAGATTCGAAGCGGTATTGCGAGCACGGCGAAGTGGAGAATTCTGATGGGGATTTGTGTGGAGGAAGACGACACTGTCACTAGTGGTCGGTGACCTCAGTTTTTATGAAATCGATTGATTTTATGATGATTTTCAGATAGCAAACCGCAATACGATGAGCTGATGGCGTTGTTCAAGACGAATGTCAACTACAATAGCATTAGTTTTGAAAAGTTGGTGAAACTCCGCCCCTTTTTGGATAATTTCATGATAATTGAATATTTAGAAAGCTGATGTGCCTTGAAATAGTATGAATTACTGTAAAAGTGTTATTTCTCGGGATGGTGTGTCTTTTAAAGTGAAAAATATTAGATCAGAGCGATTTTTCAGATATTTTCCACAAAAAGGATAAAAAACACTATTTTAAAGGTTCCCGTACCTTTAAACTTGACAAGTTACTGTAGTAGAGTGATTTTTTTTATTTTTCCTCGAAAATCAACGGAATCACGCATTTTCAACATCATGCGCCTTTAATAACAACAAATTACTGTAGTTGATCTTTTTTTCGCAATTCTCCCATAAAAACTACGAAATACCACATTTTGATCCCCATGTTCCTTTAATAACAACAAATTACTGTAGTAGAGCGATGTTTTCGATTTTTCCTCGAAAATCAACAGATTCATACAATTTTTAACATCATGTCCCTTAAATAACCACAAATTACGGTAGCTCCTCCCATTTTTTCCACATTTTTCCCATAAAACCTACAAAACCACCCTTCTCTACCCCCATGCGCCTTTAAAAACACTAAATTACTGTAACCCCACTCATTTTCCAGCAGCTACCGTTTCGACTGGAACCAGTACAATCAGAATCGAATGCAATACGTGATTTTCACCAAAATCTGCACCGCCCACCCGCCAGAGATGCACGTGGAAATGACCAAGGAGGAGACGGTAGGGTTTTTAAGGGGTTTCTGATAGAAAAAGTGATTAAAAAAAGTGTTTAGCATGAATTTTAGTCGCAAAATAGTGAAAAATCATGAAAATTAAGTTAAAATCAAGAAAAAATGAATGCTGGCCTAACTTTTGCAGCTTTTTCTCTTCCACTAGTCGAAATCGCGCCAAATTTTCAAAAACTGATAAAAAACAACATATTTGACATAAAATTACGGACCCAGAGTGAAAATAACCTTAAAGTCCGCAATTTGTCGTCAGATTTAGTGCTTTCGAACAAATTCTAATGAATTCTACAGTAATCCTCACAGAAAAAAGAAAAATTTTATCTTTGAGTCCGCAATCTGTCGTCAGATAAAGTGCTTTCAAAAATATTCAAAAGTTTTTTGGCGGGAATTCAAATTTTCAAATGTTTTCGGCGGGAATTCAACTTTTCCAGATTTCAAACACAATTCTTGTTCTCTTCTACAGTAATCCTCGCAGAAATGCCTCGAAAAAATGAAAAATGTTACCATTAAGTCCGCAATTTGTCGTCAGATAAAGTGCTTTCAAAAAGATTCAAAGAATTTTGGCGGGAATTCAAAATTTCAAATTCTTGTTCTCTTCTACAGTAACCCATTCAGAAATGCCTGGAATGCTCCGGAACAGAGCTCTCCCTGGCTGTCCGCCTCACCATCCCCCTCGACCTAAACGAAATCGCCATTCCACTCAATGAAGACGTCGCCATCCACGTGGCATTCCTCCCGAAACAACTCCCCAACTTCTCCGTCGACTCCAACGACTTCCACCCGGAAACGATTCAGAAGATGTACGACCACTATCAGAATGTGCTCCGCGGAAGAGTGAGCAAGGAGTACGAGCAGTGGATAGAGAGAGCCAAGCTCTTTGTGAAAGTGGGCGTGGTCTAATTATAAAAAGGGAATATTGATTTCAGAACTCGATGGGCTGGAAATCGATGCGACTTTTTCACGGGCGAGTGGCTCGCAGAAAGTTGGAGAATCGTGGGATTCTGAAGAAACGTCGCTGCTTCATCTTCGCCGACGTCTTCGAAATCGAATAATTTTCTCATCCTTCTAGAAACTCGCTAGAATCAAAACTGAATACGTGCAACTAAAACCACTGTGTCATTTTTCGAAATAAAACCATTGTTCGACTCGAGATCAGCACAATATAAAAACAAAATATGAAGCATTTAAACACATCTATAGTTGCCATTGATGCAGGTGAGCAATCCGAGAGCCACTTTCCGCTGGAGGAACTGCGAGACGTGGTCCAGTGAGGGTCCGGCTGATGTTGGAGAGCCGAACATTCGGTACACACGGTGCATTCGCTCAGCTTTTACTTCTCCATTGGGGGCGTGGTTGGCCTGGAATTATAGGGTTATTGGGAGTGAGATGGGAGGGGAAAAGAGGACATGGCTAGATGCTTTTTGAAGTGAGCATTTATAGGGAAAAGGGGCGGGGTCAGGTGCTCGAGGAAGTGAGCATTGTAGGGATAAAGGGGCGGAGCAAATGCTCCAAATAGTGATAAAGGGGCGGAGCTAACTGCTTAATACAGGATTGAATGGGCGTGGCCTGGTGCTCTATGAATAGGTCTTTTATAGTGATTAAGAGGCGGAGTCAAGCTCTCAAACTATGGAAAAGGGGGAGTGGTCGTAATAGTTGAAACTTTTAAGGATAAAGGGGCGTGGCTTGATGCTCCATGAAGTGAGCATTTATAAGGATAAATGGGCGGAGCCAGGTGCTCCAAATAGAGAAAAAGGGGCGTAACCTAATGCTCCATCAATTACAATTTACAGGGACAAAGAGGCGGATTCTGGAGCTCTAAAAAGCAATAAAATAACCCGAAAAAGTAGTAACTACTAGGGATAAAGGGGCGTGGTCTAATGCTCCTTAAAGTGCACATTCTCATGGGCTCCAAACTCCGCCCCTTTTCCTCTCCCTTCTCTTCCTCTCTTTTCCCACCCTCTCTCTCTCTCCCACTCTTCCCTCTCAAACTCACAATATAATTCCTGGTATAATTCCAATACTGCTCCAACATCTCGACCATATCGCTGCTCTCCTCCTGCTCGATATCCTCATCCTCTCCAATATCCGGCGAGCCCGGTCGATTGGGCAGAATCGCCGCCGGGTTCTTCGTCAGCTGCCACGAGTCGCTGTTCGCCACCGGGTTCACCGTGATGAATCCCTGCTTTGAGAGCCACTCGAGACGTCGTTTCGCAGTCACGAACGAGAGGTCGAGCTTCGCGGTGATTTCAGACGTCGTCCACGTCTCCTTCTCCAGGAAGAGGAAGAGCACGACGGCGTGCACGTTTTGGAGGGTGCG
Organism: Caenorhabditis imperialis; assembly: GCA_963572205.1. Lineage (NCBI taxonomy): Eukaryota > Metazoa > Nematoda > Chromadorea > Rhabditida > Rhabditidae > Caenorhabditis > Caenorhabditis imperialis. The sequence goes on from OY751541.1 coordinate 8,019,362, forward strand.
TTCGACGAGCACACCGTCCAGTTCGATGGAGAGCTCCATGCAGCTGGAAATTTGGGGTTGGAGCACATTGATTTTGATTGATTTTGAGTCACGGAGCTATCGTGATTGGGCTCCGCCCATTTGTGCTCTTTTTGGCTCAAATTCCGTGGAGTTATAGATGGATATCATAGCTATGAATTGTCAGTTGACAACTTTTCATGAAAATCGAAAATGAGCTCGGAAATATTGATTTTCTGGAGTATATAAGTGCACTTCAGAAAATCAATAATTCTGAGCTCATCTTTGATTTTCATGAAAAGTTGTCAACTGACAATTTGTAGCTCTGATATCAATCTATAATTCCAGGAAATTTGAGCCAAAAAAGAGCATGCTCCAACCTACCCGACGCTCTTCTTCCACTCCAACTTCCTGTCCCTCTTCGCATCCAGGAACATCTTCTGATAGTTGTCCATGGCCGCCTCCAGCTCCTCGGGCATTTCCTTAATCTTCAACCCATCATTCCCCTCTCCTCCTCCAATTTCCCCACTCACCACACCCTTCTCCGTGTCCAATTTCGGCCAATAATGGCTCGAAATAATGCACGCCGACATGGGCACGAGCTCCGGCTCCTTTTGCGAGTCGATCATGGCGTCCACCTCTTGCGAGTGCATCACATCGCGGAGCATCACCTCGCAGTGCTGCAGCTCGCTGTACTGGAAGCGTAGTTTGAGAAGGTCCAGGTAGCGCTTTTCGAAGTAGGGCTGGAAATGGGAAAATGAGCATAAGATGAGCAAAAGTTGATGAAAATGGGGGAAAATTGGGGGAAATTGATGAAATCGGGGGAAAATTGAAAAAAAAGGTGGAAAATGTGATAAAATTGGTGAAAAATTGAACAATTTGGTGAAAAAATGGTGAAATTGCGGAAAAATTAAGTAAATCGGTGAAAAATGTTGCAAATTCACTAAAATACAGCTTCCAGAGGGTCTCGCAACGAGAAATACCGTAATTTATCGATTTTGAATGATTTTTAGCGCCTTTTTTCAGGGGGTTTCATGGGTTTTCGCTACAAGACTCATTAGGCCACGCCCATGATGAAAAACTCATGAAAAATCATAAATGTAGCCAATTTCGAATGGAAATTTCCATGTTTTTCATCAAAATTTCAATATTCTAGCGACAAAAAGTAGAAAAAATACAAATTTTCATGTTTTTCTTGTATTTTAACCTGAAATTCACAAATTTTTGCTATTTCCGCTCAACATTATGATAAATTTTTATGAATTTGATCAAAATTACAACTTTCTCACTTTAAAAACACTATTTCTCATGAGAGAGTGCAGAGAAATTCAAAATTCCCAGTCAAATTCCAAATTTGAAAAATAAATCCGGTAAAAAGTCAGAAAATCACTGAAAATCAGCTTCCAGAGGGTCTCGCAACGAAAATTACCTACTTTTTTCTAATTTTGAACAGTTTTACAGTAGTTTTTCGCTGCGAGACCCTTTAGGACACGCCCATAATGAAAACTCTTAAAAATCATAAATTTAGCAATTTTAGGATCAAATTTGTGAATATTTTCATGCTTTTCATAAAAATTACTATTTTCTCGCGACAAAAAGTAGAAAACTACAGTTTTTCATGTTTTTCTTGTAATTTTTGCTCAAAATACCCATCAATTTCCAAGAATTTGATCAAAAAACACTATTTCTCATGAGAGAGTGCAGAGAAATTCACAATCACAACTCACATCCTTATTCTCCGATCCACTGAGTCTCTCGGCCAACAGATTCCTGTACTCCTTGACGAACAGCTCCTTGGAGCCGTACACCGACACCAACATGTTGAAGACGTCGACGCCCTGTCTTCCGGGCGCTCCGTCGCCGACCGTCGTGTCGATCGGATTCGGCGTCCACGTCTCCCAGCCCATCGTCTCCATGTTCTCCGGCAGGAAGTCGTCGTTGACGCCCTTCAGCTCCTCCTCGTCCATCATCGCCGATCGAACTGTTTTTGACTGGAAAATTGGGGTTTTTTGAGTTTTAAAGGGACATTGGGGCTGGAAAAGGGGAAAAAGGGGCGTGGCCAAATGGGTCTCGACGCGAAATTGGAGGAAAGTTGAAAATAAAGCGATTTTTTCAAATTATCTGAAGGTTTTTCAGAAGTTTTCAACTGAAAAAGTATTCTGTTATTTCTAAAACTACGATTTTACATAGATCAATGCAGATCATGGCTGAGAATCGAAATCTATATTAATTTTCATAAAAATCAGTTTGGAGCAAGAAAAAGAGCTCTAAATGTGCAAACCCCACCCATTTTGCACATTTTGAGCTCTTTTATCTTGCTCAAAACTGATTTTTATTAAAAATAATGTAGATTTCGATTCTCAGCCATGATCCGCATCGATCTATGTGAAAATTCATTTTTTTAGAAATAACAGTAACCCTTTTCAGTTGAAAACTCCAAAAAACCTTCAGAAACTTTGAAAAAACATGAAACCCATTAAGCCACGCCCCTTTTTATGATTACCATATCCTTCTCGAGCTCATCCTTTTTGTTCGATGTAATATATGTGATAATCTGTTGCACCGTGTCCGGACGCTTCCTAAAGTGAGCAATTTTAAAAATTTTCGAGTTTTGGCTCATTGCTCACTTTAAATACTCCCTGATAACTCCGCAAACTTTGTGCATGACGACGCAGCTCGAGTCCATCTCCCGAAGAGCTTCCACACAGGAAGCATAGGCTTTCAGGATGGATTTGGTGTCCACGGCTGAAAGTGGAGGGTCGTGGCTGGGGGACGAGGTGGGGAAAGTTAGGCCATGGTTTGATTTTGATGATTTTGCGGGGTTTTTTGATGAAAATTGATTGAAAATCAGCATTTCATTCTGATAAGCTGTTAAAAACTATTGATTTGATCGAGAGGGACTAGAAAAATGGCGAGATGGAATTCTAGGCCAGCTAGAGTCGCAATTTATGATTTTTGCGATTTTTCCAGGTTTTTTATTCTAATTTTCATGATTTTTATGACTTGTTTTATCATTTTCAGTGAGAAACTTCAAAAAATTATGAATATTGAAAAAAAAAACCAGGAAAAATCGCAAAAATCATAAATTACGACTGTAGCTGGCCTAGAATTCCATCTTGTCATTTTTCTAGTCCCTCTCGATCAAATCAATAGTTTTCTACAGTTTTTCAGGGTAAAATCCTCATTTTCAATCAATTTTCACCAAAAAAACCCTCAAAATCATCAAAATCAAACAATGGCCTAACTTTTCCACTTAGTCCCCCAGCAACTATCAAAACTTACAAGCAACGAGCAAATTCCTATCGATTGTAGCAATGAGAGCAGTCGTCAGTGCTTCTCTTCCCCAATTATTCGTTTTCATCAAACAGTACTTCATTGTGATAATGCTCCGGAACTTTTCAGGGAAATCCACGGCTACCATTCTATATGCCTGGAATATTGATAGTGATAACTAGACTTTTTAAGTTATCAAAGTGGGCGGGGCATAGTATGTATAGGATGAAAGAGCATCGTTTGAAACCTATGAAACCGTTTTAAAAACTGATTTTGAGATCTGGAAAGTGTTGAGATTTCTAATTGCAGAAATGAGGTCAAAAATGAAAAATTGACGATTCTCTCGATTTAGAGCACATTTTGAGCACATTCGATACCGGATGCTCCAAAAGAATGCTCCGTAACTGAACATATACTAATCTACACATTTCACTAGTTTTTCGAACAAAATAATTCGTTTTCTGTTTGAAAAACTATTGGAATGTAGATTAAGTATATTTTCAGTTACAGAGCATTATTTTGGAGCATCTTTTATCATTTAATAGTGCTCAAAAATGCTCCAAATCGAGAAAATTTTCAATTTTTCATTTTTGACCCAATTTTTGAAATTAGAAATCTCAACGCTTTCCAGATCTTAAAATCAGTTTTTAAAAACGATTTTATAGGTTTCAAACTATGCTCCTTCAACCTATATATACTCTGCCCCGCCCACTCGAATCATCTCTACCCACTTTGGTGCTCAAATTCTGAAACACATCCTTATAAATAGTCTCTGAAACAAGATGAAACGCCTCCTGCATGGTGATAAGATCCGCCCAGTGTCTCATCGACTCCATGCACTCCTGGAGCCACGAGCAACGGAGCTCTCCCCCGTAGGCTTTCATCTCGTGGGTCACTTGGCTCGCTGCCAGCTCGCGGATGTATTGGGAAAGAGCCGCGTTCATGTGACGGTTCGCGTGCATTATTCCGTTCTTTCTGGAAGGGAAATGAGCGATTGTGGGAGTGGTGGCTGGGGGACGAGGTGGGAGAGTTAGGCCAGCAGTATAATGTTATAATTTCAGCGATTTTCTTTGATTTTTCTGGAATTTGGATGATTTTTCGATTCTTTCATTGAAAAAGTTCGAAAACCCATCAAAATTATAGAAAAACTAAAGAAAATCGATGAAATTATAACATTATTATGCTGGCCTAGCTTTCCACCTCGTCCCACAGCCACCACTCCCACAATTGCTCATTTTAGCACTTTTTAACAGTGGTGGCTCGGGGACGAGACGAGAAAACTAGGCCAGCACTATAATGTTATAATTTCAGTGATGTTTCTCTTTTTTTTTTGAAATTCAATGATTTTCAGGATCTTTTTGGTAATTTTACTTGAAAATTATTAAAAAACTTCGAAAAATTATCAAAATTACTGTGCGTCCAGAAACAACGTGCCCTTATGCTCCATTGACAAATCGGTAGGCGCTTTGGCTGTAGGTCAAAATTTTTGATTTTCGAATTAATTTTTTTCCGAATTTCATTGTTTTTCATGATTTTTGAGGTTTTTTCTAATTTTTCATAACAAATAATGATTTCTCGACACGATAAACGGCATTGTTTCTACTATTTTCACCTATTTTCACTGGAATTCCCATTTTTTCAGTGAACAACGGTTTTTTTTCGCAGAAAATTCCGAAATCTGAGATTATTCTCGTGTTTCTTATTTCTTTTCTCTATTTTTCGATTTCTACTATATGTGCTGAGAAGGCAATTGCAAACGAAAAACCTCAAAAATCATGAAAAAACAAAGAAATTCAGAAAAAAATAAATTCGAAACTCGAAAATTTTGACCTACAGCCAAAGCGGTTGCCGATTTATCAATGGAGCATAAGGGCACGTTCTTTGTGGACGAACAGTATAGAAAAACAACAGAAAATTACTAAAATTATCACATTATTGTGCTGGCCTAGTTTTCCGACCTCGTCCCCCAGTCACCACTTCTATAACTTCTAATTTGAGCACTTTTTAACAGTGGTAGCTGGGGGACGTGGTGGGAAAACTAGGCCAGCACTATAATGTTATAATATTATCGATTTTTATCAATTTTTCTAGGAATTCTATGGTTTTTCGAAGTTTTTTACTGGAAAATTATCAAAAAACTTCGAAAAAAGTATCAAAATTATAGAAAAACTAAAGAAAATCGATAAAATTATAACATTATCATGCTGGCCTAGCTTTCCAAACTCGTCCTCCAGCCACCACTTTCATAATTGCTCATTTTAGCACTTTTTAACAGTGGTGGCTGGGGGACGAGGTGGGAAAGCTAGGCCAGCACTATAGTGTAATGATTTTTGCGATTTTCTTCGATTTTTCTTATAATTTGCTGGTTTTTCGAAGTTTTTTGATAATTTTTACTTGATAATTATCAAAAAACTTCTAAAAACGATCGAATTTCTAGAAAAACTAAAGAAAATCGATAAAATTATCACATTATAGTGCAGGCCTAGCTTTTCCACCTCGTCCCCCAGCCACCACTTTCATAATTGCTCATTGTTCACTATTTTGAGCCCATTTTTCCATAAAATCCATACAATTCATATACAAGAGCCTTGAAATCCTGCAGATAACGATGATATTCTTGTTTTTTCACTTCACAGTATAGAAACTCATTGAGATCGATGCCATGATCCAATTTTCGCGTCGGATTATATGTTATTCCTGAAATTTTTCATATTTTTTACGAAAAAATCGATTACAAGAGCAAATTTACGTCGATATGTCGCCCAATGAGACAGAAAATAGGACCGGAGCACTTTGATGAACGCCGGTTGCATGGAGGCCGGGAAAATGAGCTCGGCGCAATCATAAACGTCCGGAATGCCGACTTTATTGTTCAACGCGAACACCATGCACTCCTGCTGCACCCTCTGGAGCACCGTCGTCACGTCGTACACCTTCTCGATGTGCTTCGCGTACTTGGCGTTGTCTATCAGCTCCTTCCACACTTCATCCTTTCTCGACGTGCAGTACTTTCTGAACACTTTTTTTTGCTCTTTTTTCTGTTCCAATTGCTTGTCTGTCACCTGAACTGCATTTTCGCTTCTTTCGACTCGGTAGTTCGCTCGAAAATCGACATTATGTCGGGTGGGGCTGGCGGCGGAGGCCGTTGGAATCGGAACTTTCGGATATCGGGGTATGCGGTATACGGTCTAAAGGGAGAGGGCGAAAAATGGTGCATTGGGTCTTACCACGAAGGCTGAATAAGTTGAATTTTTTGTATTTTTTCAAATTTTTTAACGGTTTTTATGAAGGGATTTTTTAAGAAAAAGGGTTCAAAAATTACTTTTTTTTTGTGCTTTTTAATGTGAGCAACGTAAAAATCGTTAGAATTGCTTATACCCCGGCCGGGCCCGGTTTTCTGTTCACAAAACCTTTTAAAAGTGCTGTCCAGTAGAGCGCACTTGCATCACGCCCCCCGCGAACTAGGCCATTCATGTTTGTCCAGCATTTTTTTGTTTATTTTTTTTTCCAAATAAAATTCCTAAATTTTCAGCGAAAAGCAAACTAGGGAAGAATGGTCCGGTGTCGTCCGGATCTCCAATGCTTCCTTCCCAGGGACTATCAGGTACAAAAAAATTGAACTTCGAAAAAAACTCCAATTTCCTCCAGATCGAGCTCCTGGACAAGGCGTCCAAGAAAAACACAATTGTGCAATTGGGCACTGGAGCTGGGAAAACATTCATTGCAGTGCTCCTGCTCAAAGAGTATGGTGTGCAGCTCTACGCGCCATTGGAGAGTGGCGGGAAGCGAGCGTTCTTTGTGGTTGATAAAGGTGGTTTTAAGATGAGCAATGCGTGTGTTATTGATCTTTTTAGTGAATCTCGTGGAGCAGCAAGCTAAACATATTGAAATCCACACGAGCTTCAAAGTGGGTCAAGTTCACGGACAAAGAAATGATGAGCAATGGAGAACTACCAAGGACTTTGAGAAGTTTCTGAAAGAGCATCATGTGGTGGTGATCACTGCTCAGTGCTTGCTCCACTTTATAGATCACGCCTTCTTGAGACTTCAGAATCTCTGTGTTATGATTTTCGACGAGTGCCATCATTCTTTGGGGCTCAAGCATCCTTATCGACTGATTATGGCTGCTTATAAAAAACTGAAGAAAGAGAATGAGCCAGTGCCAAGGATTCTGGGGCTCACTGCAAGTCTTATTAAGGAGAAGGTGGCTCCAACGAAGCTCGAGGAGCAGTTGAATAGGCTTGAGAATGTGATGGATAGTGTTATCGAAACTGCAAGTGACCTCGTATCGCTTTCAAAGTATGGAGCAAAGCCCTATGAAGCTGTGGCGATCTGCCGGAACTTTGAAATCACCCCGAGCTCCATGCCCAACTACCAGTACGTCATGGACTTGCTCAATAACACGGAGCAATTCGTCACCACCTCCACAGTATTCCATCCCGATCTCGACCTGGACCCACGCCGTGTTATTCGGGACTCACTGAAGACCACACGGGCGGTGCTCTTTCAGCTCGGGCCATGGGCGGCGTGGAAGACTTCTATGATGTGGGAGAAGGAGCTCGGAAAGATCACACGATCCCAGGTGCTCCCGGAGAAGGCGATGATGTTCCTGAACCTTGCGAGAACCTCGATTCTGACTATCAAACGGCTCTTGGAGCCGGAGATGAGGAAAGTGAAGAGTTTGGAAGCGCTCCGACCTTTTATTCCGCATCGTGTTGATAGGCTCTTTGAGATTTTTGAGCTGTTCAGAGCAGAGTTCCAGACGGAACGGATGAATATGAAGAAGCCGGAGCCATTGTCGGCTATCATTTTTGTGGATCAACGTTATATTGCGTATGCGCTTCATGTAGGTGGCTACTTGAAGACGTTGAATCTTTTTGATACCCCAGATAAAATAGCACTCGCATAGCAAGACTCTGCAATGAAGCTCTACTGATTTTTTCTGTGCTCCGAGATGTGGGAAAGGATATCAAAAATACAGTGGAAAAAGTTCAAAATTGGCCATTTTCCACTGTATTTTTGATATTCTGACCCACATCTCGGAGCACAAAACAAATCTGCAGGACTTTATTGCAGATTCTGAATCAGGGAGTGCTATTCTATCTAGAGCATCAGTTTGGTAAGATGTTAAAATCGCATCTTTGAGAATGGTCCATCGAGTTTCTATATGTTACTGATATCATTTTAAAGCCAATTTTATGAGGATTACGAATCTGTTATCAATTTTTCTTGAATGGCTCTGGGAGCCGAGATATAGTCGTCCAAAAATTGGGGTTTTAGTGAAACTTTGAACGTTCGTAACTTTCTTGGGAATCAATTTTGCGGAAATTCAAGTATTGATTTGGATGCGTCGTGAAATTTTGCATCTATTCATTAATCAACGCAGAATTTCACGACGAATCTGAATATAAACTTGAATTTCCACAAAATCGATTCCTGAGAAAGTTATGAACTCTCAAAGTTTCACAAAAACCTTGACTATATCTCGGCTCCCAGAGCCATTCAGAAAAAATTGATCCCAGCTTCGTAATCCCCATTTGATTAGCTTTCAAATGATATCTGTGACATATAGAAAAAACTCTGACCATTCCCTTATCAGACGCTCATCCGAACCGTTCGCCAATGGGAGTCGAAATTCCGATTCCTGAGCTCCGACTACGTCGTCGGAGCCAGCGGACAGAACCTGGCCAACTCGGACAATCAGGGACTGCACAAGCGACAGACGGAAGTGCTCCGACGGTTCCACAAATCGGAGGTGAACGTGCTCATCGCCACGTCGGTGCTCGAAGAAGGCGTGGATGTGAAGCAGTGCAATGTGGTCGTCAAGTTCGATAGGCCGTTGGATATGCGGTCGTATGTGCAATCGAAGGGAAGAGCTCGAAAAGTGGGCTCGCGGTACATTATCATGGTGGATGAGAAGGATCAGAAGGCGTGTGAGAATGATCTCAAGGATTTTGAGCATATTGATAGGGTGAGCAATTTGAAAGCTACTGTTATGAGGATGACGAATCTGTCATCAATTTTTCCTGAATAGCTCTGGGAGCCGAGATACAGTCCGAAGCTTAAAAATGTGGTTTTTTGAAACTTTGAGCGTTCACAACTCAGTTCGGAATGAGTTTTGTGAAAATTCAAATATAAAATTAGATTTTTACAGAACTGATTCCATTATAAACGCTCAAATTTCCGCTTAAAAAGCTTAAAAATGGGATTTTTTGTGGAAATTTGATGGAATCAGTTCTGTAAGAAACTAATTCTATATTTGGGATTTTCACAAAACTCATTCCGAACTGTGTCATGAACGCTCAAAGTTTCAAAAAACCACATTTTAAGCTTCTGACTGTATCTCGGCTCCCAAGCCCATTCAGGAAAAGTTGATTACAGATTCGTAATCCTCATAGCTTTCAAATTTTATCCCGGAGAACTGCTCTATGAGCCACATTGCAGCTCCTCCTGAGCCGCTTCCGCACCGTGAACAACCCAGTCGACGACGACATGCCGACGAAGGACCTCGACGACGTCGACATGCTCATGGGCCCCTACATCGTCGAATCCACCGGCGCCACGCTGAAAATGTCGAACGCCATCGCCCTCGTCAATCGATACTGTGGAAAACTGCCTTCTGACATCTTCACCCGCCTCGTGCCCCACAATCGCATCATCCCCGACAACGATGAGAACGGAGTGGTGAGAGGATACCGTGCGGAGCTGCTCCTCCCCATCAACTCGCCCATCAAACACGCCATCGAGCTCAAGACCCCCATGCCGAACAAAAAGACGGCACAGATGGCGGTGGCTTGGGAGGCCTGCCGTCAGTTGCACGAGAAGGGAGAGCTCGATGACAATCTCCTGCCGAAGGGAAGAGAGACACTCGCAAAGTTCCTGGAGCAGATTGATGAGGAGCCGGATGAGTACGCGCCTGGAATGTCGGTCAAAGTGGGCTCGGCGAAACGGAAACAGTTGTATGATAAGAAGATCGCCAGGGCTCTCAATGAGTCGATGGTGACGCCCGAAAAAGAATGCTTCATCTATGTGCTCGACCTGGAAAGAGTCCGAGAGGCGGAGAGCATCACGAACCCGAAGAACAGAAAGTTCCAGGATCCAGTAGAGTACGAGTACTGTTTTGGATTCTTGAGTGCTCGCGATATTCCCAAAGTACCACCGTTCCCGATATATTTGAGACAAGGAGATATGAGAGTCAGAGTTGTCATGGCGCCACAAAAAGTGGTGGTCAGTGAGGAGCAACTGCAACAGATTGCTCGCTTCCACGACTACCTCTTCACCCACGTGCTCCAGATGTGCAAGGCGGACAATTTGGTGTTCGAGGTGTCGCAGAGAACGCCGTTGAACACGTTGATTGTGCCGTTGAATAGATGTGGGTTTTAGTAGTCGAGAGCTCTTTGAGCTTTGAGAATTTTCTATAAATTCGGTCACTGATAGTTTCGACACCGCTGGTTTCGAATCTGAAGTCAGAATTTCTGTAATTGATCTCATTTTTGAGAAAAAATGTGTCAAAGCCATTTTCAGTGCTATTTTCTCTATGATTTCATGGCTTTGACACATTTTTCTCAAAAATGAGATCAATTACAGAAATTCTGACTTCAAATTCGAAATCAGCGGTATCGAAACTATCACTGACCAAATTTATAGAAAATTCTCAAAGTCTAACCAAAAAACATTTATTTGTGAGCACATTGAGCCCATAACTCGGCTCTAATGTGCTCAGTGAGCTCTGGTTAAAAATTTCAACGCTTCTAGTCATCAAAACCTCTTCAATTTCAGCCAAAGAAAACGAGTACTCGATCAATATGAACTATGTGACTCAAGTGGTCATGAACATGGAAAAAATGCCACGTGTCCCCGACGACGCCACCCGTCGAAAGTACAAATTCCGCGCCGAAGACTACAAGGACGCGATCGTGATGCCGTGGTATCGAAATCTGGAGCAGCCTGTCTTTTGCTATGTCGCCGAGGTGCTGACAGACAAACGACCCACTTCGCAGTTCCCCGACACCAATTTCAAGTGCTTCAACGAGTACTTTATCAAAAAGTACAACCTGGAGATTTACGATCAGGACCAGTCGCTGCTCGACGTGGACTACACGTCGAACCGTCTGAATCTGCTCCTCCCACGTCTTCCGCCGCACCAACTCCGTCGCCATCGATCGCTGAGCAACTCGTCGAACGCGTCGGTGCCACCGTCGCCTTCTGAATCGAAGGAATCGCACGGGCACTCGTCGCAGCGCCAGATTCTTGTGCCGGAGCTCATGGACATTCATCCGATATCGGCGACTCTGTGGAGTGTCATCGCCGCGTTGCCCAGTGTCTTCTACCGACTGAATCAGCTGCTGCTCAGTGATGAGCTCCGCGAGACGATCCTCCTGAAGGCGTTCGGAATGAGCCCGGAAGAAGTGCAACTCGAGAAGAATATCGAGTGGTCGCCATTGACATACGCGTCGATCTATGAGGAGAGACAGTCGACGATTGTGAAGAAGATTCAGCAGTTGAGAGAGATGAATCAGAAGACGGATGAGAAGCAGGAGAAGGAGGAGGGCGAGTTTGTGATAGGCGTCTGGGATCCGGAAGAGGCGATTCGCAGTGGGGTGGATATTTCGAGATCGGTGGAGAATAGAGAGGGAGAGGATGCGGACACGGTGGGACTTAATAGAGGTAAAGTGGGCTCTGTGAGCAAATGATCATCGTTATTAGTATGGGAACTCATCATAAGTAGACGAGAGCTATTTGAGCACATAAATGCTCCAAAGAGTTTCAAAATAACAGTAAAAAAGCAACCTTTCGATCATTTTTCACCGTTATTTTAGACTTTTGTGATCCATATCTCGGCTCTTTGAAGCATTTAGCTAACTCTATAAAAGTGCTCACTATAAGAGCTCTCTGATTTTGAGCACATTCACATATTGTGCGGAATGCTCCTGTGAGCCAATATATGGGTGACATAGGTCCAAAATAACAGTGAAAAAGTACCTTTCGATCAGTTTTTCACTGTTATTTTTGATTGTGATCCATATCTTGGCTCTTTGGAGCATTTAGATAACTGTATGAATGTGCTCACGGAGCTCTTCACTATTTATCCACTATCTATAGTAGAAATTTGGTAAAAAGTTCAATTCCAAAACTCCGCCCACTTTTGAAACTCCGCCCACTTTTGAAACTCCGCCCCCTTTTAGACACCTGCTCATTCCAGGCCTCCACGATGGAAACATCTCCGACGAAGACGACGACGACCTTCCATTCGTCATGCACGACTACACTGCCCGTCTCACCTCTGCTCGCCCCGGAACCGGTGAAATCGGCGAGTGGGCCATCAGCGAGAACATTGAGCCCACTGGATGGGGAGACCCTGATCCGGACTCGTCCACAGAGATGCCTTTCGTAAGCCACGCCCCTTTAACCCCCCCCCCCTTTCCTCATTCTTATTGTCATGCTTCCAGCAAATCCTCGGAGGCCCATCTGGTGCTCTCAACATGCAGGCGCTCATGGCAGATGTTGGACGTGTCTTTGATCCTTCTGGATCGGCGACCTTCACCCCTCCAGTGATCCCCGAGACGTCGCCAGAGCCGAAAGTGAAGGTGAAGAAGCTGACGAAGGAGCAGGAGCGGCTCAAGAAGATTCGAGAGTTTGAGCTCCAGAAGGCTCGGGAGAAGTTGGAAATGATGGAAGTTCCTGATGAACGCGAGAGAACCAAGAAGCAAGAAGACACGGTGGACCTCGACGCCTTCGAGGATGGCGAGGAGGACGAGGAGGAGATGAGACGGCCACGCACCATGGATGAAGAGCTCGAGGAGCTCTCGATCGGCGCCACTCAGAAGCAGGAGATGGACGATGACACGGTGAAGACGGACAACTCGGAGAGAGAACGCTGTCTGGTGTTGCCTGCGGCGGCTGAGGATCGACAGCCGAGACCGTTTTCGTTTGAAAGGGAGAGCCGTACGATGCACGGACTCATGAGGCAACTGAAAGAGGGCGAGGAGCACGTGAGCCATTTGGATGTGGCGGTGGGAATGGGTGTCTCGCCATGTCTCCTGCTCACCGCGCTCACCACGTCGAATGCTGCAGATGGAATGTCGTTGGAGAGGTTTGAGACGATTGGAGACTCGTTCCTGAAGTACGCGGTCACTGACTATCTCTACCATAACCTCATCGATCAGCACGAGGGAAAGTTATCGTTTGCCAGAAGTAAGGAGGTGTCGAATTGCAATCTTTATCGGCTTGGTAAAAAGTTGGGCATTCCGCAGCTGATTGTGGCGAACAAGTTTGATGCTCATGATTCGTGGTTGCCGCCATGGTGAGTGAAAGTGGGCGTGGTATGAGCACAGAGCTTGGCTCTGTTACCCCTACTAACAAGATTTACTAATAGTTAGTGACATCGAAGAAGATTTTTCCGGTTGAAAAAGAATTTCAACCAAAACTGGATGTAAATTCGATTTCAACAAAGTCCCTTTCAATCACACAGAGCCCAACTTTCCAGCTACATCCCAACGAGCAACTTCAAAGCACCAAACACCCATGACGCTGAAGAGCAGGACATCAAGATGGAAGCGATCCTCAACGGACAACAAGTCGAGGAGAAGCAGGAGCAGAAGACGGGATGGGATGAGGGTGGCGAGGTGGCGAAGAGCACTGCCGACGGCATCGAGACGATCACGTTCCCGAAACAGAGCCGCAATGTCAACGAGGAGCTCTCGCCGCTTCCCTACAATCTGCTCACCCAGCAGAACATCTCGGACAAGTCGATTGCGGACGCTATGGAGGCGCTTATCGGCGTGCACTTGCTCACGTTGGGACCGAATCCAACGTTGAAGGTGATGAACTGGATGGGATTGAAAGTGCTCGAGAAGGGAGCCAAGACGGTGTCTCCGCCTCCGCTGCTCCGATTCATTGATACTCCGATGAACCCGGAGGCTTCTGTTAAAGCGCTCAATAATCTGTGGCAGCAGTTCCAGTTCGCGCAGCTCGAGGAGAAGATTGGGTAGGTTTGGTGGCTGGGGGACGAGGATGTTGAGAATCTAGGCTATATTGATCATTCGCAGTTTTACTGGAAGAAATGACTGAAACTGTCCTTTCCGTTTGAAAACTCACCGAGTTGGAGATGGCCTAGCTTTTCAACCACGGCCCCCAGCCACTTTCTCATCCAATCGTTAACTTTCCAGATACCGCTTCAAAGACCGAGCCTACCTTGTCCAGGCCTTCACTCACGCCTCCTACATGAACAACCGCGTCACGGGGTGCTACCAGCGACTCGAGTTCCTCGGAGACGCCGTCCTCGACTACATGATCACCCGCTACCTCTTTGAAGACGTGCGACAGTACTCGCCCGGTGTGCTCACCGACCTCCGCTCCGCCCTCGTCAACAACACGATCTTCGCGTCGTTGGCGGTGAAGTTCGAGTTCCAGAAGCACTTTATCATGATGTGTCCGGGACTTCATCACATGATTGAGAAGTTTGTCAAGTTGTGCGGCGAGAACAAGTTTGATACGAATTTTAATACGGAGGTAGTGGAGTTTATATGGTTTTGGATTGCTATAAAGGGGCGGGTTTGAACCATAGAAAGCCGAGAGCTCTTTGAGCACATTCATAGATTTCGTGGAATGCTCCAGAGAGCCGAGATATGGGTCACATAAAAATAACAGTGAAAATGATCAATAGATGCACTTTTTCACTACCTCATCTCGGCTCTCAAGAGCATTCCACCAAATCTACCTCGATGAATGTGCTCAAAGAGCCCTCGACTTTCTACGGTATAAATTTGGTAAAAGTTCAAGCACTTCCCCTTTTAATAAGACAGAGTTTTGAGCTCACAATTGCAGATGTACATGGCGACGACAGAAGAGGAGATCGACGAAGGACAAGAAGAGGACATCGAGGTGCCGAAAGCACTTGGTGACATCTTCGAATCAGTGGCCGGAGCCATCTACATGGACTCGGGACGCGACCTCGACACCACGTGGCAAGTGATCTTCCACATGATGCGCTCCACGATCGAATCGTGCTGTGCGAACCCGCCACGCTCGCCAATCCGAGAGCTCATGGAGCTGGAAGCGAGCAAGGCGCGCTTCAGCAAAATGGAACGCATTCTGGAGAGCGGCAAAGTGAGGGTGACAGTGGACGTGGGCAACAATATGCGATTCACCGGGATGGGCAGGAACTATCGGATCGCGAAGACGACGGCGGCGAAGAGGGCGTTGAAGTACTTGCATCAGATCGAGGAGCAACGACGGCTTGCTGCGATTTGATTGTTTTATGTTTAATTCTGAAGTTTCTGATAAGAGAGCCTTCTTGTGTGCTTCTGTGAATGCCTTTATTTATTTTTTACTTGTGATGGATATGCGTAAAGGATTGATAAATGTGAAGAGCTTTGAAGAAAACGAACTAGGTCCACACCTCAAATACCAAAAAGCACTGAATTTTTACAGAAAAATTCAAATTTCAGGTTTTCCCACCGGCCAGGCGCCTCCCTTTGAACTCTATTTTCTAATTTTCGAAATCGCCGGAAATCAATACCATTGGATTCTCAAGGAGTCGATACGCAGCGAAATTGAGCTTTGCACAATGTCAAATCCTTTCCAATTGAACAAGCACTGAATAAAAAACGGATTTATCCAAACCTTTACAAACTGAAAGTGAAATTGTTTGAGTAGATGGCGCCATTTGCAACTAGACGAGTTGACAATCGAGTATAATTGAATTTGGGATACAGTGAGAAAGTGGTTTAGGCGGACTCCATGTCGCTGTCCGGGTCCTCGACGAACACTCGCGGAAGTGGTTGTTTGCTGATGGCACGACGGTGGTCCAGAATGCGAAGTGCTTCTGATTCCAGCGTGGCACTCTGTAGAAAATTTTAGTTTAAGCTATAGTAACAGAAAAATATGAAGAAGAAAAAGAAGTAGTGTACCTGTTGGCTCAAATTTCTCAGGTTATTCACAGTGGCGTACTGCATGTTGCACAAATCGGAAATGTAGGCCTCGTGATTCAAATTCTTCTTCTGCAAATCGCGGCGCAGCATTGAGACCTCCTCGGCGCGCACCTTGTTGATATGAGCCTCGGCCGTCAACTGACCACTCGCCTCCGCCATTTGCTCCGTGAGCACGTCGAACTCGCCGCGCAGCTCGTTGAACTGACGTTCCGCCTTCATCCGCAGCTTTCGCTCCTCGAGCAGGTCCTCCTCGAGCTCTTCGATGCGGGCGATGCACTTGCGGAGCATTGTTTGGAGCTTGGTGATGAGGTTCGCGTCGCCTTGAGCCTTGAGTTTGAGCTCGCCGATTTCTACTTCGCGTCTGGAAACGTGCAGTTGAGATTACGGTAGATAGTTACAGTAATCTTGCCACTAGATTTTTTCAAGTTTTTGGAAGTTTTGAGTTTGAACCCTCATAACTCCGCCCACTTTTGCTCCTTTGGCTCAAATTTGGTGGAGTGAAAGATTGTGATAAGAGCTACATATTATCAGTTGAGTTCTTTTCATGAGCATCAAAAATAAGCCCAACATTCTCGATTTTCTGGAGCTCACTCTTTTTGAGGCTATTTTCCACTTCAAAGTGCGCTTCGGAAAATGCAAAATTCCGAACTCATTTTTGGTTTTCATGAAAAGTATTCAACTGATAAGTTGTTGCTCTGATATCAATCTATAACTCCAGAAAGTTTTCGCCAAAAAGAGCAAAAATGAGCAAAGTTATGAAGGCTCCAAAATTGACAAGAAAACAGAGTTTGAGGTGTTTTTAGAAAAATTAATATATCATTGTTAATTTTGAATTTCATAAAAAGCGTTCAACTAACAACTTGTAGCTCTGATATTAATCTACAACTCCAGAAAGTTAGAGCCAAAAAGAGCACAAATGGGCGGAGTTACAAGGGCTCAGAGTTTAAGAGGGCGGAGCTCTCACCTCTTACAATCCTTATCAAAATCGTGCTTCTCTTGCAACGCCAACTGCAACTGAGTCTGCGTGGCCTTCAACTGTCCCTCCAATTTCTTATTCTGCTTCACATGCTCATTATTCGCCCGCTTCTCCGCCGCCAACTTGTCATCCATCGCATCCAAATCCTCGATGAGCTTCTTCTTCTGCTCCTCGGCCCTCTCCGCCTTATTCTTGAGCCCAGCCACCTCGTCGATGAGCTCCGCGTTCATCTGCTCCTGCGCTTTCCGCTGCGCCGCCAACTTGTCATGATCGCCCTGCAACTGGGTCATCTGCTCGCGGAGCTTCTCCGTCAGCGTCTTGTGCTGATTCGCCTCGTTCTCCGCCTCCATCTGCATCCGCCGCTCCTTCTCCTCCCACTCCTTGCGCTCCTTCTCCCGCAACTTCTCCAACTCGGCCGCCTTCTTCGCGTTCTCGTAGTTGGCCTCCGACTCGGACTTGAGGTTTCTGTTCAGCTCCTCGATCTCCTTGTTCCGCTTGTCGAGAAGCATTCGGTCTCGCTCCAGAGCCGCCTTCGTCTCCTCGTACTGCTCGACTTTTTGACGCAGCTCATCGGCGTACTTCTTTCGAGCCTCTTCCTCCCGCTTGTGGTTCTCCTCGAGCTCCTTGCATTTTCTCTCGAGGGCTTCGATCTCTGCGTTCGACTTCATTCCCTTGAGCATCGGCTTCAGACGCGAAAATAGTCGGTACCAGGGCCAAGAGCTGCAAGAAATTGGGATTTTTATTATCACTAATTGTAAAGTCAGAAGCCTTAGGAATGAGCCCAATTATCGAAAACTAGAAGTTGATAGTTTTTTTTCGAAAAAATATTAAAATTGAAGAAAAAACCACAAATTCAAAACTCATGGCCTAGAATCCGACGCAATTTTCTAGTCCCTCACCGAATCGCAGATTGCCAATACAACTTTTGTGATACCGTAACCTACCGTAACTTGATCCACGCTCTCACGTTGTCCTGGATGATCGGATAGGCGTCCTCGCGGTCGAGTCGACGCTTGTATTCGAGCTGAACGATGTTGTTTGTCTTATCAGTAAAGTTATTATGAAACTAATCGATAATCGACAAAAACGGGCGGTTTCGGGATTTGAGCTCAACGTTGCAAAATCGTCGCGGGGGGAAACCGCGGCGCGAAGGATTTTTTGTGATTGGCAAACAAAAGAGGCACCCACTCATTCGGGAGATGGGGGAGGGAAGGTGATAAAAAGTGATATTCTTGTTTTTGGGATCGAGTTTATTCTTTGGTTTATCGTCGATTGTAACAGTTTTCTGGCATTTTTTCGGATTATCTGTGACTACTTTGAAGAAAATGTTTCTAGTGGTATAACTGTCTGCGTCTATTTTGGGGATGTTGTCTCTAGTTCTCTAACTATCTGCGTCTGTTGTATAGATAATGTCTCTAGTTTTCTGAATGTCTGCGTCTATTGAGTAGATCGAGTCTCTAGCACTCTAGATGTCTGCGTCTACTTAGGTGATGTTGTCTCTTGTTCTCTAACTGTCTGCGTCTAGTTATAAGTTACTGTCACTAATAATCTAACTACCTGCGTCTACTCTGGAAATACCATCTCTAGTTCTCTAGCTCCCTGCGTCTACATCAGCGATGTCATCTCTCTTTCAACCTCCTCACTGTCGTGGTCTCCCACGTAGATACAGTCTCTAGACAGCCGTCTAACTACCTGCGTCTAATCTGAAGACACAATCTCTAGCCAACTAACTATCTGCGTCTATCAAAATGTAATGTCTCTATTCTTTTCGCTGTCTGCGTCTACTTTGGAAATACCAGCTCTACCCTTCTTATAGTCTGCGGCTCTCAAGCAGATACAGTCTCTAGTCAACCTTCTAACTATACTCGCCGCACGCATCAGTAAGTGCGCTCCACTGCAAAATGACCGAAATGGAAGAGAAACTTGGAGTATTCTAGGCCGCGACCATCGATTTTTTACCGCGAAATTTTCTGAACGGTGGCGCGAATTTCGAGATGGTGGCCGTGGCCGAGAAAACTCCAGTTGTGCAGTGGAACGCACTTACTGTCGCGTGCGGCGAGTATACCTGCGTCCATCGATTAGATACTATCTCTAGTTCTATAACTCTCTGCGTCTACTCTAAAGACACTATCTCTAGCCAACTAGCTCGCTCCGTCTATTAATTAGACTTTATCTCTAGTTCTCTAACTCTCTACCCAGTTGCGTTACCATCTCCAGCAAACGTCCCTCCCTACTCCCACCATCTCTCCCCCTACCAACCTGAGCCAAATAGTGTCTGGCGGAGCACTGGAACTTCAAAATGACGGCGGAAAGCGCCTCGTCACGGAGTTCTTCAAGACGAGCCAGCATGCCGGCTCTGAAGAACACTTTGGTGGTTCCAACTTTGAAAGTGTCCACATTCAACTGGTTGCTCTTGCTCAGCTTCCGGAGCATCGCCTTCGACGCCTTCGCCGGGTCCTTCTCGGCGGCCTCCTCCGCCGCGAGAATCGCGTATCGGTAACGGAAGTCGGCGAACATCATTCGGTTCGGGAAACCCTTCCGGCAGATGCGAATTCCCTCCAGCACACCGTTACAGGTGAGCTGGTTGAGCACGAGTGGGGCGTCGATGAGCCCGGATGTCTTCTTTTCGTTGGGGATGATGCATCTGAATAGGGAGTTAGAGATGGAAGCTTTTAACTCCGCCCATTTTTGCTCTTTTTGGATGATTTTTGTTGGAAGTGATAGATGAAAACTAGGGCTACAAATTATTAGTTGAGCACTTCACATGAAATTTTGAAATGAGCTCGGAAATATTGATTTTCTGGAGCTCACTTTTAGGTGGAAAATCGCTTTAAGAAAGTGAGCTCCAGAAAATCAAGAATTTTGAGCTCATTTTTGATGCTCATAAAAAGTGGTCAACTGATGATTTGTAGCTCTGATATCAATCTACAACTCCAGAAAATTTCAGTCAAAAAGAGCAAAAGTGGGCGGAGTTAGAGTAGGTCAAAGTTTTTTGAACTTTGAGCTTTCATAACTCCGCCCTTTTTTGCTCATTTTAGCTTAAATTTTTTGGAGTTATAGATTAATATTAGAGCAACAATTTGTCAGTTGAACACTTTTCATGAGAATCAAAAATGAGCTCGGAATTTTGAATTTTCTGGATCTCACTTTTTTGAAAGTTGTTATTCACTTTCAGGTGCTTTTCCAAAAATCGAGCATTTCGAGCTCATTTTTGATTTTCATAAAAAGTGTTCAGATAACAATTTGTAGCTCTGATGTCAATCTATAACTCCAGAAAGTTTGAGCCAAAAAGAGCAAAAGTGGGCGGAGTTATGAGGGCTCCGAGATCGGCTCCAAAAAAAGCCCACCTGATAAAGTGCGGATGAGTGGTGTGAAGCATGGTCATCAGGGAAGTCAACGACTCTCTGTACATCGTCGACACCGTCAAAAACGACGCCGACTTTCCCTTCTTCTTAGCCGCAGTCTTTCCACGCTTCTCGCTCTCCTCCCGATCCACATCGGTCTGATAGTCCTCCCACAACTGATAAAGCACTCCCTCCTTATCCGACGTCTTCAACACCGCCACCGCCGAGTCGTTCAACGGATCCTTATTCTTATCCAGCCACTGCTCCGCATTATATCTCACGGTGCCGGCGTAGTGCACAATGGCAAAGTGCGCCTCGGCCTGCTTGCCTTTTGGCGGTTTCGCCTTTTGGAAGTTGGGGTGTTTGCCCATGTGCTGGGTGAGCAGCTTGTCCACGTACGTCATGTCGGTGGCCTTGGGCACGATGCACTCCTCGTCGAGCATTGAGACGATGCCCAGCGGCTTCTCGATGAGCTCGATGCAGGATTGGAGGTCGAGGCCGAAGTCGATGAACGTCCACTCGATGCCTTCGCGTTGGTATTCTTCTTGTTCTAGGACGAACATGTGGTGGTTGAAGAATTGTTGGAGCTTCTCGTTTACAAAGTTGATCCAGAGTTGCTCGAAGGAGTTGCGCTGAATTGAGTGTAGTTTAGGAAGGGTTTCTAGCTTCTCTGCGTCTCCATGGAGAAATAGAGGTTGAGTTTCTCTGTGTCTCTGTGTCTCTCAACAGCGTTATACTCTCTATGTCTCTAGCTTCCCTGCGTCTCTTCAAAAACATAGTTCTCTAGTTTCTCTGCGTCTCTTATACGAGCGCTCTCTCTCTCCCCTTTCCCTCCCTTCCCCTCCCTCCTCCTCTCCCAACTTACATCAAAGATCTCAAATCCGGCGATATCCAACACTCCGATATAGTAAACCATATCCTCCACACTCGCCTGAAGTGTCTTATTGACACGCTTGATGAGCCAATTGAACATTCTCGCGTAAATCGCCTTGGAGAGCGCTCCCACTGCCCAATCCACCTGAAAACCATATTGGAGATAACTCCGCCCGTTTTTGCTCTTTTTGGCTCATTTTTTCTGGAGATGTAGATGCATATTAGAGATAGAAATTGTTAGTTGAGCATTTTTTATGAGAATTTAAGATAAAGGAGTTATATTGATTTTTAGTTGCTCACTTTAAAGTGATCTTTTGAAAATTGAGTTTTCTGAGCTCATTTTTGATTTTCATAAAAAGTTGTCAACTAACAATTTATAGCCCTGATATCAATCTATCACTTCCCATAAAATCATTGCAAAAGAGCACAAATGGGCGGAGCTAGAGCCACCTACCTGTTGCACATTCTGTCCCTTGTTGACCCACTCCATGCCGACCTTGATTCTCGGCCTTGTCAACGCATTCAAGAACTGATCGGTGTCAATTCCGAACAGTTTGCACGCCGCCGTGGGGCTCTTCATGTCGTCCACCTCCGCTTGCTCATCCCTCGGCTTCTGTTTGAACGTCGAGTTACCGATGTGCATGATCGCTGAGCACAGCTTATAGAGGTCCTCCTTCTCGCGCGCCGAGAAGCCCATCACGTTGAAGGCGGTCTGGAGATTGGGTTGCTCATAAGGAAATGGTGAAAGAGCTTTAAATTCTCTTTCGATTGATATAAGAATCTCTATATTCGGTTCATTATGAGCACAATGCTACTTGAATCTTAGAGCCCTCATAACTCCGCCCACTTTTGCTCTTTTTGGCTCAAATTTTCTGGACAGATAGATTGATATCAGAGCTACAAATTGTTAGTTGAACACTTTTCATGAAAATCAAAATTAAGCTTGAAATTATTGATTTTCTGAAACTTGTCAAAACGAGCTCCAGAAAATCAACTTTTCCTTGCTCATTTTCAATTTTCATGCAAAGTTGTCAACTAACAATTTATAGCTCTAGTATCATTCTACAACTCCATGAAATTTCAGACAAAAAGAGCCAAAATGGACGGAGCTACACGGGCTCCAAATGCTCACATCAGTAATGCCCCACTCCTCGGTGTCATTCATGCCGGGCACAGTGATCTCGGCCTGCGACACGAATTTGTAGTCGCGAATGTTGTCGCTGAGCCCGAATTTTTCTGAAAATAGAAGCTCTAAAGAGCAAAAAGAGCAAAAATAGCACCTCTCAACGACTTTTGCGTCATGATCTGATAGAAAATGTGATAGGAACGCTCCCCCGGAGCCTGCTTGATCACACGCGATTTTTCGAGCAGGTCTGAAAGGGCTCTTTGGAGCAAGAAGCTCAGTTAGATGAAGTGACTTACAGTGCTCAATGTCTCCGCCCACCAGCTTTCCCTTTCTGTCGAAATGAATGCGGATGAATTTTCCGTAGCGGGAGGAGTTGTAGTTTCTGGAAATCGTATTATAAAGAGCCCAACTTCTCATTTTTGAGTTATATTGAATTGATTTTCAGTTAAACTTATAGATTAGAATCAGAGCTACAAGTTTCCAGTTGAAAGTTTCTTGGGAAAATTTAAAATGAGCAAGAAAAACTAACTTTTCTGATGGGCACTTTTTGCTCTGAACCCATATCTAACTTGTAAGGGTCTCTTTTCCCTTTCATTTTTGAGTTTCATAAAAAGTGATCTACTACAAAATTATAGCTCTTATCCCCCTCTACCTCCCCACAAAATTTCAACCCTCTATATCAACGGGCTCAAAAGTTATGGGCTCAAACCTTGTAGTGGCTCCATTACCGAACGCCTCGATGGCCGGATTCGCCTGAACCACCTGGTTTTCGAGGGAGGATTCCTGAAATTATAGACTTTCTTGCTTTTTTTAACACTCTCCCAATAACAAGGAAAATTGAAAAAATGAGAGAAAGAGCCCACCGATTTCTGATCCTTGCTCCCGGAGCCAATCATCGCAAAATAGGCGATCACCTTCTTCGTATTCTCCGTTTTTCCGGCTCCCGACTCGCCGGTGATGAGCATCGACTGATTCTCCTTGTCTGAAAATCGAAAGAATGTGCAACTGAATGCTCTTGGAGCATTTACCGGACATCATATTACGGAACGCCTCATCGGAGACCGCGAACAAGTGAGGTGGCATTTCGGCGCGTCGCTTGTTGACGTACATGTTCGCCACCGAGTCAGTGTAGATTGGGAGCATCTTGTAAGGGTTGATGAAGACGCAGAAGAGACCCGAGTAGGTCTGTAATTCGAAAAAATTTGAAAAAAACAGAGTTTTTTATGTTATTTGTGGGTGAAGATACAACCTTTTTAAGATTGTATTGCGTTTGAATGAAGGGTGATTTGGAGCCCTCGTAGCTCCGCCCACTTTTGCTCTTTTTGGTTTATTTTTTCTGGGGTGATAGTTTGATATCAGAGCTACAAATTGTCAGTTGATCACTTTTCATGAGCATCTAAAATTAGCTCGCAATTTTCAATTTTCCAAAACTTATCAGAAAATGAGATATCAAAAAGTGAGCCCCAGAAAATCGATATTTCCGAGCTCATTTTTGATTTTCATGAGAAGTAATCAACTACTAACTTGTAGCCCTGATAACAATGAGTGTCTCCAAAAAATTTGAGCCAAAAAGAGCAAAAATGGGCTAAGTTAGAGCCACTTAAAAAATTAACCCTGGTTTTTTACAGTTTTGAGATACTTTTCAACTGAAACCCTTATAACTCCGCCCACTTTTTCTCATTTTCTTTTATTCCGTGTGGAGTTATAGAATGATAATAGAGCTACAAATTGTTAGTTGTACACCTATTATGTGCACCTGAAATGAGCTCGAAATTATTGATTTTCTCAAGCGTACTTAAAGTCGAGAAATTAAAAGTGAGAAAGTGAAGCCCAGAAAATCAATAATTCCGAGCTCATTTTTGATTCTCATAAAAATTTTCAACTAGCAATTTATAGCTCTGATATTAATCTAAAACTCCACAAAATGTTAGCCAAAAAGAGCACAAATGGGCGGAGTTACAGCCACTTCAAAAAAAATTGACCCTTTTTTTAAGGTTTTGAGCCATTTTTGAGCTGAAACCCTTATAACTCCGCCCACTTTTTCTCATTTTCTTTTATTCCGTGTGGAGTTATAGAATGATATTAGAGCTACAAATTGTTAGTTGAACACTTTTCATGAAAATCAAAAATGAGCTCGAAATTATTGATTTTCCAAACCATATCAATAGTCAAAAAATTGAAAGTGAGAAACTGAAGCCCAGAAAATCAATGATTCTGAGCTTATTTTAGGTGCTCATTAAAAAAGTTCAACTAACACTTTGTAGCTCTGATATTAATCTATAACTTCACAAAATTTGAGCTCAAAAGAGCACAAATGGGCGGAGTTACAGACTCTTAAAATTGTGATGAAAATTTGTAGATTTTGAGGTACTTTCGACTTTGTGACCATGTAACTCCGCCCACTTTTGCTCTTTTTGTCTGATTTTTTGTAGAGTTAAAGATTGATATTAGAGCAACAAATCAATAGTTGGACACTTTTTATGAAAATCAAAAATGAGGTTGAAATTATTTATTTTTTGAAACTTTTCAAAATCGAAAAATTGAAAGTGAGAAAGTGATGCCAAGAAAATCAATGTTTTTGAGCTCATTTCAGGTGCTCGTTAAAAGTGTTCACTTAACGATTTGTAGCTCTGATACTAATCTGTAACTCCAGAAAATTTGAACCACAAAGAGCAAAAGTGGGCGGAGTTATGAGAGCTCCAAAATGAGTCAAAATCTACTAAATTTTTAAAAAATTTCGTTGTTTTACTGTACTGAAAAGCTACTTTTTAACTCAAGAAAACCCTCTTCCTCACATAAATCATCATCGAGTAGTAACGCTGTCTCAAATTATGAAGCACCGACGCCTCGTTCAAGAACGTCAAGTTGCTCATGTCCTCGGTCTTCTCGAACTTGGCCGGATTGATCTCCTGCACCTCGGCCCTCGTCAACTTCTTCTGCGTGCCATCGGAAGGCATCGTCAGCGTCAGATTGTCGCCTTCTTGGACGGCGATGGCGGCCGCCACGAATCCCTCGGCCGGGTCGGGCACCCACGCGTGCGTCTTGTTGTCGAAACGACGCGCCGCTTGCTCCTGAAAGAGGATGTGTTTCGTGTAGTTCTCGTGGAAATTGGATGTTTTTGGTGGCCTAGGATTTGCAGGGAATTCTAGGCCAGGTATGGAAATACTGGGAAAAAGAAGCTGCCCTAAGATTTTCTAGGCCATCTATGTGTGATTGTATCGATTACTGTAATTTGGAATAATGGCCTAGAAAACCATTTCTAGGCCATGTGGAACGTTCAATACATGGCCTAGGATTGGTTTTCTAGGCCAGCTATCAAGTTTTTATAATGTTAAATGGCCTAGAAAATCATTTCTAGGCCAGATTCTCAAAAATAGATACATGACCTAGAAAACCATTCTTAGGCCATCTATCGGATCTTTAGTAATACTTAAATGGCCTAGAAAACCATACCATTTTTAGGCCATGTAAAATGTATTCTTACAATTTCAAATTCCATAGATGGCCTAGAATTGGTTTTCTAGGCCAGGTTATCAAAAACAGTTATATGGCCTAGAAAACCATTCTTAGGTCATGTGGGATGTTTTCCTTGAATTTAAAGTTTCATACGTGGCCTAGTATTGGTTTTCTATGCCAGCTATCAGATTTTTTGTAATGCTGAAGTGGCCTAGGAAACTATTTCTAGGCCAGCTATCAAGTTTTTGTAGTGTCAAGTGGCCTAGAAAACCATTTCTAGGCCATCCTCATTTTATCTTATTTGTTAAATTCTTCGTGGCCTAGGATTGGTTTTCTAGGCCAGTTATCATGTTTTTTTACTAATGAAGCTTAAATGGCCTAGAAAACCAATCCTAGGCCATCTTTCTGCCCTTCGACTTTCTAGGCCACCTACACCAACCTTTCAAATTCAAATTTCCCATAACTACAAGAGAGCCCACAATATCAAGAGACTCCAGAGAACTCTCTACTTCTCTGCACCCTCTCACTCCATCATGCTCTCTCGCTGGTCTCCGATCCTTTCGAGCCCAGAGCTCCGAGAGGGAGCAAGATATAACTACTGTTTTCCGCGCATTTCGCAAATATTTGCACTGCCGGAATACTGGGAACCGTGCCAACTTTTTCGTGTTTTCGGATTTATTGATTTTTTAGGATTTTTTGGGAAGTTTTGAGTTTTTTCACTACTGGTTTTTTTAGTACTAGTTTTTTCACTACTAGTTTTTTTGATAGATGGCCAAAAAGTAAAGTGTTGGACTAATTAATTATAATTAGTAACTAATTAAGTGACTAATAATGCTAATTAGGTGACTAATTAACATGACTAATTAACTAATTAACTAATTACCTTCAACGCCTCATCCTGCGCCTGCCGAAGAAATTTCCACCCCGGATCCATCATCATGTCGAGATTTGCCATTTTCGGCGGGCAAAATTTCAAATTTTCAGATCAAATAAAAAGCAAAAACTTTTATCAAACAATCAAAAAAAGTGAAAGACACGAGGCCAGAAAAAAGTTTTATCAATGGGTGGGCTCTCTCGGAGCTGGAGAAACGTTGGCGGCGCGTCGAGCCAAGAGGATCTGGCGGGACAAAGTGGATACACAATGTCGGCATTTGTTTTCCCCCGGAGTACTTCAGGTTAAAAGCCACGGATTTAGAGGGGCGAAGAATGGTGGAGGTTTTTTGGAGAGAGTGTAGGCGTCGCTTCTTCGGAACGGTTTTGGGGATCCTCGGAGTCGGTGGGGCTTCAAATTTTGTATCAATCTATAGAAAATATGTTTGCCAAGAAGCCCACAAAATTTCAAACGATTTGCATTGAAACTGACTGAAAAATGACGATCTTAAAACTGGTTTCTCTGCGTCTCTCGTTTTGCACACTCTCTCGTTCATAGATTTTGAAAGTGATTTTTCAGCAATTGAAAGTGGTTTTTGAGCATTGTGACAAGAGGGTTTTTGTTTAGAATTTGATTTGCTATCGATTGGTACAAAAAAATTTGAGAAAAATTGAACTTTTTTGAAAAAAAATTTTTTGGGAATTTTGAAAAAAAAATTTCCGGGAATTTTTGAAATTCTCAGCATAAAACTTTTTACTAGTCAATAGCAAACGTTTTCTTTAAGAACTTCACAAAATTTCAATTGATTTGCTTTAAAACTGACTGAATAATGACGATTTCAAAAGTGGTATCTCTGCGTCTCTTGTTTTGCACACTCTCTAGTCGCTCGGTTTTGAAAGCGGTTTTTCAGTATTTTTGAGTGGTTTTTGGGCATTGTGACAAAAAAGTTTTTTGTTCAGAATTGGATTTGCTATCGAATGATTTAAAAAAAATTTGAAAAAAATTGAAATTTTTTTGAAATTTTTTTTCCAAATTTTGAAGGTTATCCGCAAGTTTTTGAATCTTTAAGGACCAAACTTTTTACTTATCCATAGCAAATCTATTTCCAGATGATCCCACAAAATTTCAACTGATTTCCATTGAAACTGACGGAGAAATGACGATTTTAAAAGTGGTATCTCTGCGTCTCTTATTTCACACACTCTCTCGGCGCTCGGTTTTGAAAGCTATTTTTCAGCATTTAAAAGTGGTTTTTGAGCATTGTGTCAAGAAAGTTTTTTTTTCAAAATTGAATTATCTATCGACTGGTGTAAAAATTGAAAAGTTTTGAAAAATTTTTCAAAATTTTCAAAAAATCCAAAATGTTCAAAAAATTTCAAAAAAAATTTCAAAAAATCTCCAATTTTTATATCAATCGATAGAGTATTCAATTCTGAACAAGAAACTCTCTTGACACAATGCTCAAAAACCACTTTTAATTGCTGAAAAATCACTTTCAAAATCGATTGATAAGAGAGTGTGCAAAACAAGAGACGCAGAGATACCATTTTTAAAATCGTCATTTTTCAGTCAGTTTTGATGGAAATCAATTGAAATTTTGTGAACTTACTCACAAACACATTATCTATAGATTTCTGAAAAACATATGCCCCGCCCTCATTCTGCAATTTGCGGCAGGGTTAATTTGCAAGATCACAACTTATTTATTCAATATCAATATCAGTATGTACAAACAATGGAGCACCGGGGTGAATACAATTACCAGTATAGCAACAACACAATTCAGAGCACAAATGCTCAGAAAATGGAGCATTTGTATGCTCGATTCACCCGTCGCAAATCGGAAGTGGAGAAGTCGCTGGCCTTGCCCATTATCGGTGTGAAATGAGCATTCTGAAACAGTTTTTTGCTCATTTTTAGATTTAAAATCAATATTTACCTTAGCCTCAATGGTATTCTTTCCGTTGCGAGAGCCCTCGTTGGCCTCGTAGTGCATGATGGACATGTAGTCGTAGTGCTCGCCGTAGTAGGAGAGCCCCAGGTTGGAGAGCTTGTCGAAATCCGTGTTTGCTCCTGGAAATCGGGATTTTTTAGGCTTGAGAGGATTGGGAATGATAGAAAATGATATAATAAATAGCTTCAAAAAATTTGAGCCAGAAAGAGCAAAAGTGGGCGGAGTCACAGGTCAAAACGTTGCCTTGAAGGTTCAGGCCTCATAACTCCGCCCATTTTTGCTCTTTTGGCGTACTTTTTGTTGAAGATCATAGATTGATATCAGAGCAACAACTTATCAGTTAAGTAACTGTTATGGAAATTGAAAATGAGCTCGAAAAATGTAGAGTTTGAAAGAGCATTTTCAAAAATTTTTGAAATTTTGAAAAATGAGCTCCAGAAAATCAATAATTACGAGCTCATTTTTGAGTTTAATGAAAAGTGTTCAACAAACAATTTGTAGCCAAGGTACCAATTTATAACTTCAAGAAATTTGAGCCAAAAAGAGCAAAAGTGGGCGGAGTTACAGGACAAAAAGCTGCCTTGAAGGTTCAAGCCTCATAACTCCGCCCATTTTTGCTCTTTTGGCTCAATTTTTATTGGAGAAGCTAGAGTAATATCAGGACAAAAACT
Source organism: Caenorhabditis imperialis (assembly GCA_963572205.1). NCBI lineage: Eukaryota > Metazoa > Nematoda > Chromadorea > Rhabditida > Rhabditidae > Caenorhabditis > Caenorhabditis imperialis. Next base: position 8,048,835 of record OY751541.1, read on the forward strand.
TTTTAGTTAAGCACTTGTTAGGAAAATCGAAAATGAGCTCGGAAAATTCAGTTTTTGAAAGTGCATTTTTGAAAATTTTTGAGATTTTGAAAAGTGAGCTCCAGAAAATCAATATTTTCGAGCTCATTTTTGAGTTTCATAAAAAGTCTTCAACTGATAATTTATAGCTCTGATATCAATGAGTAACTCCAAGAAAAATTAGCTAAAAAGAGCAAAAAGGGGCGGAGTTATGAGGGCTCAAAGATTACTTCAAAGTGGCCTCAAAACGTCGGTATTTTGAACTATTTGTGAAGTTTTTATATATAATTTTAACTGGATTTTTCAAATTGTATGTTTTTCCCTAAAAACTCACCAGGAATCACATTGCTATACAAAATGGACACATAGCTATCGCGATCCTCTCTCTGATGCTCGTGAATGAATCCTGAAACAATCATCTTCTTGATTTCCTTTCTCTATGCTCTTCTATCACTGATAAACTTCTCATTTATACTATTTGTCCTGATACTTATCAGTAAAAAACACCCACCAATCACATGCATCAACTCGTGAATGATAGTGGCGTAATCAATGCACTCATCCGCCAGCGAGACCTGTTGGCGTCCGCCCACTCGAGAGAAGTCTGCGTAGCAACTGGAATATACTTATCAATTATCATGAAATGATAAGAATGAGGTTAAGTACCCATCAAGCTTCTGAATCACAATGTAATCCTTATCAGTAGCGGTCTTCGGGACGAAACGGATGCACGTCTTCTTGGCGTACGCGTCGAAGGCTCGAGCGAGAACTGCTCGTTGGGCGGAGGCTGAAACACTCCGATTTAAAACTTGAGAAAGATAATTATAATAATATAGTGTTATCAGTATAAAATGCTCACTGTAAGCCGCTGAAAGAATATAAGGAACTCTGCCGTTCGGCCACTTGTCCTTTTCAGCCGCCACCGCGACTCCGCCTCCTCTTTTGAATCTCTAAAACATTATCATTATCATAAACTACCTTATCAGTTTGATTACTTGAAACGGAATTCGCATATCATGATACAAACTTCTCACTCGTCGCATATGAGTCGTTGGCAAGAGAAGAGCATTTCTATAATCGACCTCTGTCAAATATCCGAATTGCTCCATATTGGGCATCCAGAATGGGGCTTGGCAAAGTGCCAAGGGCACGGAGAGAAGGATTAGGAGCAGCATTTTGGATTCTGGAAGATTTTGGGTTTGGGTGAATTGGTAGGTGAGGGAGGGGAGGGGGGAGAGAGAGGGGTTACTGTAGTTTTTCCTTTGTGTTTTAGAAGCTACAGTAATCTTGAAATCATAAAGATATTTGTATCAATCGACGCAGAATTTCATGTTGAACAAGATTGTAGTACATAGTTACACATGAAAATTAATTTGCGGCGAGTTATGAGCTCTCAAAGTTGATTTAGGCCTTCACAATAGAGGTGACCCAACTTTGAGAGCCTGAAACTTGCTCAAACTTGATTTTTGTGAAAAGCTAAGTATTGTGATCTTGCTTAGCATGATATTTCACATAACCTGGTATAACTAACCTAGTTATTTCAGGTTCATGTGCCAGTTTATTGAGCAAACTCGCAAAGACCTAAAATTGAGCATTTTGTTGCCATAAGTGGTTATTTTCGAGCTCATAACTCTTTCAGACTTTATTCAAGAAGAAAACTATTGTTATGACCGTAAAGAGCACATAAATCTGCATTGATTGATATAAATATCTCCATACTTTCAGTGTTTTTGTGTACATTTCTTGAGCCAAGTTACAAATTTCCGAAATTGAACTGGTGCCTGGGAGTTAGGAGCTCATAACTCTTTCAGACTTTGTTCAAGGACAAAATGATTATTATGATTGTAAAGAACACAAAATTTTGCATCTATTGATATAAAAATCTCTATATCGTGGTATTAGCAAACTCTCCCTTTGAGCCATTTTCAAAATTGGGTTCTCAATTGCGATTCAGGCAGGTTGTTGGGCTCATAACTTGTCTAAACGACGTTTCTGACAAAAATGAAGGTTACTATCGGAAAGAGCAAAAAATTCTGCGTCGATTGATATAACAAACTTTATGTTTTTGAATTTACTTTTTGAAAATTTTTGAAAATTTGCAATTACAAGGACATTTTCCAAGTTCTCTGAACTAGAATAGAGTTAGACAAAAAATAGAAGAAAACTACAGTAACCTAGACATTAAAGGTACAGTACCACTTTTAAAAGTACAGTACCCACAACTAAAAGTACAGTAACCCGAAAACGAAAAACTCACAAAGCTCGCGACTCTCCGGCACTCGCTGATGAACTGAATGAGTGGGGGTAACTTTCTGCAAAGGTCGTCCCCTCGTTTCCGTACCTGTGAGCCATCTAGTATTTCACACAAACCGGCTCTTTCCGCGCGCGCGTACTATATGTCAAAAACTGCTGCTCCAGTGGCTGCTGCCGGGTGATGCTCACTGTGTGCAAATGTTCCCAATGTTTGACTTTATCTCAATGGCAAGCTGAGGTTGAGAGAGAGAACAGTTTTATTATAATAGTATGGCTCGAAGAGCTAGAAAGAGAATGAAAAGAGCATGAAAAGAGCAAGAAATCAATCATCCAGATAACGATCCAGGTAGATGTTCCCGAGCCGCACGATTGATGGAAGAAACATTGGGATTACATCGATCTGAATAAGTTATCAATAGAGCGCATTTCCATTTTCATCACCTGAATAGGATCCGTTGCATTCGACACCCAATGAGGACAGTTGTGCTCGATGTAAATGTATGGATCAGGAGTATTGATTGGACCAAAATCACTTGCACAACCAGTAACTTGGAACTTTCCTGATTTGTCACTCCATGTTCGCCCCATTAGGTCGTCGGATTCCAGTGGGAGGGCTGTAATTTTGATATTATTGAATAGAGAATTTTACGGTGATTCTGATGATATAAAAAACTCTCCAAAATTTTCGAAATTGACCGATTTTCATGTTATATTACAGTACTGAAAATTAAAGGAACATGCGCTTATTGAAATCGTTAATTTGCACTTTTACCTACTAAAGAATATATGATTCGAATCAGAAAAATTTTCTGATTCGAACGATATAAGAATATCTCCACTTTTTTGAAAAAAATATTTCAGAGTTTGCATCGCTCCGAACTCGAGATGAATGTCGCTCGGGAAAATCGTCAAATTGAAAATTTTGAATTCCGCGCCGAAACTTATATCATTCGATAGAGAATTTCACGCTGATTCTGATGATATAAAAAACTCTCCAAAATTTTCGAAATTGACCGATTTTCATGTTATATTACAGTACTGAAAATTAAAGGGACATGCGCTTATTGAAATCGTTAATTCGCACTTTCTCCTACTACAAACTATACCATCTGAATCAGAAAAATTTTCTGATTCCAATGATATAATAATATCTCCACTTTTCCAGAAAAAATATTTCAGAGTTTGCATCGCTCCGAACTCGAGATGAATGTCGTCAAATTGAAAATTTTGAATTTCGCGCCGAAACTTATATCATTCGAAAGAGAATTTTTCACTGATTTTGAATATATAAACAACTTCCTGATCGGTATACGCTAAACCCAAAATCCAATTTTATTACAGTATTCAGAACTAAAGGGACATGCTCTTATGAAATCCGTCAGTTTTCAATATTTTGAGCTAAAAAGTATATGGTTGTGATCAGAAAAATCTGCTGATTCGAATGATATAAAAATATCGTAACTTTTAAAGAAAAGTATTTTAGCTCAGAAACCGCTCGCCACTCGAGAATGAAGTCGCTCGGGAAACTCGTCAAATTGAAATTTTCGAATTTCAATTTAAAACTTATATCATTCAATAGGGAATTTCATGCTGATTCTGATGATATAACTAACTCTCCTAAATATATGAATATGACTGATTTTAAAAATTAATTACAGTACTAAAAATTAAAGGGACATGCGCTAACTGAATTCGTTAAAGACCACTCTTACACGCTGAAAATTATATGATTCGTATCAGAAAAATTGTCTGATTCCAATGATATGAAAATATCTCAACATTTTTGAAAAAAAATTTCAGAGTTTGCATCGCTCCGAACTCGAGAAGGACGTCGCTCGGAAAATCGTCAAATTGAAATTTTTGAATATCGCGCCGAAACTTATATCATTCGATAGGGAATTTCACACTGATCTCAGTGATATAAATATCTCTGCAAAATAAATGAAACTGATAGATTTACAAAATAATTACAGTACTCAAAATTAAAGGGACATGCACCAGCTGAATTCGTCAAGGGTTTGAATTTCGCGCCAATTTTTATATCATTCGATAGAGAATTTTACGCTGATTAACATGTACACAATCAATTTTACTGTTTTCGACAAAAAACTACAAAAAACAACAAAAATATAAACTCACAGTCCTCATCCCACAAATCAATGTGCACATTGCCAACCGCTTCCGGGCGAGTTGGACATTTCAAAGTTCCAGTAGCCATCACACATTTCGTAATGGAAACGGAAGAATGGAACAGTTGGAAAAGGCAAAAAACGGTGATAACTCTCATTGGGGGTCTAAATAAGGAAACAAGAAACGGAGTGGGGGAAGAATGTGCCCATGGGAATCTTATCTTATCGCTTCACTTTGTTTACCCACCCAAATGGTGTGACCATTGGTGTGAAAACACCAACAATCGTTGTGTTTCATTTTACCACACTCCACTTTAAACTGCCCCTCTTCCCCGCTTATCCCTTCAGTAGTGCACCTTTCCCCTCGAATGACCCTTTCTCTGCGTCTCTCCGTTGTCCACACTCTCTTCGTTTTGAGTCTGGTGCCACGTGGCAATTGTCAGTGCGATGATAATGGAGTTTCGTATGCAAATGGTGACAAGTGGATTCGGAATAATCACTTTTTGGTGACCTGTCGGAATGGCAATATTCAGGTGAGAAATTTTTTGGAAAAATTGGTTTTTTAAATACTTTTTCGGTGGAAAATACATTTTTGCAATGTGCGGCACTGATTTCCTGCAATTTTTTGCTTGTTGCACGAAGTTTTCCGAAAATTTGTCATTTTTCACTGAAAGTCCATCGATTTATACGATTTTCTTACTATTTTTCATGTTTTCTTTGATAAACTATTCAAAAAACACCCAAAAACTGATGAAAAAAGAAAAAAAATCAATAAAATCGATTAATTTTCAGTGAAAAATGACAAAAACAAGGAAAAACTAGAAAAAATCATGCGGCAACGTTGCAGCGAAACCCTGCCGCACTTTGCAAAAACGAAATGGGCGTGGCCTAGTAGGTCTCACCGCGAAAAGCACAGTGATTTTAGGGATTTGTGCTTTTTTTCGTGATTTGGAAAATTTTTGCTGAAATTTAGGCCTAAAATTTCTTTTTTTCTATTTTTTCAATGGAAAATCCAACAATTCTGCTCAATTTTCAAGTTTTGAACATTTTCAACACTTTTCGTGGCGAGACCCTTCTCCAGCTCCAGGATTTCAAAAAAAAAACGTTTTATCGATTTTTATTGATTTTCATTGATTTTTTCTCAGACCCTGAAATGCGTGACAGACAGCGGACATCTTCTGGACGTCGGCTCGAAAATCCACGTGGAACAAGGCTACGAATACACTTGTCAGCACGACGTCTCCACGGAGCAACTCAACACCAACTCGTGCCCCAAATTCGCCGACTTCTCCGACGACATCTTCAAGGATCGATTTGCGATTTGCTGCATTTCCAGAAGATTTAAGGGATGCGTGGATGTGAATGGGGATATTGTGAAGCAGGGGTATTTTGTTATTGGGAATAGAAGTTTGAAGTATTGTCGGATTAATAAGGATCAGATGGGAGCCAGGATTGAGCCGAAAGGTCCTCTTTTTTTTTACTGAAAAAAGGATTTCATTTTATTTTAAAAGTTTCAGGCTGTTTCAATGGCACCGCCCATGACGACGTCAACGATGAGACACTCCACATTGCGAAATATGCCACGTGGAGAGATGGCGACGTTCTGTATCGATGTGGAGACGATGGCGTGCAAATTCAGAAGTGCTATCCGGAAGCACTCGGTGGGAAGGAGGTGTGGGTCGGCAGTGCGTGGATTCAGAAGGATGGATTTGTGAAGACGTGCGGCAAAATTTATTGATTCTTCTTCTTTTTCCTGGTTTTTCGAATAAAATTTCTATTAAAAATTACGGTTCTATTAAAGGCACAGGAGAGAATTCGGAATTTGAACGCTGAAAAAGTTGCAAGCGCGCCCCACTGATAAAAAATCGCGGGCGCCAAGTTTGAATTGAGGAATTTTTTCTTGAAACAATTTTTTTTCGAGCAATTTTTCGTCGAATTTCATCAAATTTCCTTTGATTTTCTTAGTTTTTACTCACTTTTCTTGCTTTTCACACAAATGGGAATCTCAGGCCTGTTGCCTTTCATCAAAAATGCCTGCCGAAAAGTGAGTTTTGCCACCCAAATCAACAATCTTCAAGAAAAATGTTTCCAGGGAAACATCCTCGAACTCCGCGGAAAATCAGTGGCCGTCGATGTGAGCTGTCTTCTGCATCGTGGGCTCACTGGATGCATGGACAAGATTCATATGGGAGAGGACACGAAAAGCTATATTAGCTATGTGGAGAGATACATCAAAGAGTTGCTAGCAATAGGATGCCACGTGGTTTTGGTGTTTGATGGAAGACCGCTTCCCGCCAAGAAGGTACTTTAGAAGTTGCTCCAAATGCTCCAGAATCATTTTTCTCTTCAGAATACGAACGATGAACGTCGCGAGATGCGTGAGAAGCGAAAAGAGCACGCGGAGCTGCTCATGGCGAAAGGAATGGAGAGAGAAGCAAGAGATGCGTTGAGAATGGCCACAACCATCTCCGCAGACATCGTCGAAAACACTATCAGACACTTTAGAACGCAAAAATTGGTGGATGTGGTGGTGGCACCATATGAGGCGGATGCACAGTTGGCGTACTTGATGGTGAAGAAGTTGGTGGATGCGGTGATCACTGAGGACTCGGATTTGATCGTTTTTGGGTGTGAAAAGGTGTGGAATTGGGAAATTGGATGAGAAAAGAGGGGTTTGATGCGAAAAAGTTAAAATTTAGGCGAAAATTATTGATTTTTCTGTTTTTTTCATCGAGTTTCATGATTTTCGACGAATTTTCGACAAAAATTAGTTGAAAATGCACCAAACAATACAGAATGATGCATTTTACAAAATTACTGTACCTTTTCGCTGCGAGACCCATTAGGCTCCGCCCACTGCAATTTTTGCGCCTATTTTTCAAAAAAATTTCAAATTTTTTCTATTTCTCCTTCAATTTTCATGATTTTCCGCATATTTTTACAAAAATTATTGAAAATTCACACCAAAAAACCAAAATCTTCCGAAAATCATACAATTTGACATAAAAATCTAAAAAATCATAAAATTTACAATATTACTGTACCTTTTCGCTGCGAGACTCATTTTGCTCCGCCCATTGCAATTTCAGCGCGCATTTTTACAAGAGTTTTCAAATTTTTTAATTTTTTCTTTAAGTTTCATGATTTTTCATAACTTTTCCGCATATTTTCACCGAAGCGACTCAAAATTCACACCAAAAACAAACAAAAAATCAATAAATTTACAAAATTACCGTACTTTTCGCTGTGAGATCCACATTTTCCACATTTCTTTCAGATCTACTTCAAATGGCAAGCTGCCAATGGAGAATGTGACGTTTACGAAAAATCCAACCTGAAAAAGTGCTTCTCTGGAGAACTCGGAGGAGAGAAATTCGATTTTTCGAAATTCCGCAGGATTTGTATTCTGGCTGGATGCGATTATCTGCCAAATGGACTGCCGGGAGTTGGATTGAACACTGCTGTGAAGTTTTTCGCGAAAACTTCTATTAAGGACCTGAGAACGGTAGGCGGTGGCTAGGGGACGAGGAAAAGTGGGAAGTTATGTCATGGTTTTGAAATCGGGTGATTTTTTTGTGATTTTTTAGTAAAAAAAACTCTTGAAAAAGACCGGAAAGTCGGAAAATTGAAAAAAATTGAAAAATTACGACCATATCATGTTTTTTACTCGATTTTCTCAGTTTTTTCGTAAATTTTCGTAAATTTTCATAGTTTTTCTGTCAAAAACTATATTTTTCTTTCTTTTTCAGTAATTTTCAGCGGGAAAATCAAGAAAAAGTGATAAAAAATCACAAAAATTCAAAAAATCACTTGAAAAGGCAAAAAAATTACGACTTGATCATGTTTTTACTCGAGTTTTCAGTTTTTTTGTCAATTTTCATGATTTTTCATAACTTTTCAAGGTTTTTCTGTCAAAAACTAAACTTTTTTACTCTTTTCGATAATTTTTAGCGAAAAAATCACGAAAAACGATCAAAATTAACGAAAAACGCCAAAAAACCAGCAAATTTTGAATAAATCGTGCATGGCCTAGTTTTCCCCACGACCCCCAGCCACCACACACGATTTTCAGCTGCTCCGAAAGATCCCGTCCTACCTGAACAACGCGAAACTCAAAGAGCACATCACTTCCGAGTTCATCAAGAGCTTCGAAAGAGCCGAGAACACGTTCAAGCACCAAATCGTCTTTGACCCCCGGGAAAGGTGTCAGACCCCTCTCACCCCTTATCCAGTGCTCAGTGAAGAGATCATTGACCTGGACGATGAGGGCTCCTCGAGCTCCTCGACTCCGAATTCACAGGAAACTGGGAAACGATTCGCGTATGCTGGAGAAGTCGCCACGCAGCGAATATCGATTCGATTGGCACTGGGGAATCCGCCATCGGAGAACGCCATTGATGACAAGTTCCTGCTGAGTCAGCCGACACCCGAGTGGAGTGTATGGGGACTACGGTAGGTTTGGTGGGACCATATCCTAGATATATAGGGATCGTTTAGGTACGAGAGCAAAGGATCACTGGTGGAGAAGCTGGAGAAGAAAAAGGAGGAAGAAGCCACGATTTGTGGGGCTTTTAAAGTTAGTATAAGTGGCCGAGGTTGAAAAGCTAGGCCAGCAAATCAATTCCAATACAGCCAGGACAGATATGCTCCAATTTGTTCAAAACTATCATAATTAGATTCGAATTCTATCTACTATGCTTGTAAACTTCTATATCTTTAAATCTGCCTAGACTTGCCTAGACTATTAAATTCCTAATTAGATCTAAACTTTTTGTTTTCAGTTTATACTTGTAAAGTTCTACCTATAATCTTATCACATACTTGTAGAGTTTATGAGAAGATTGTGGGAATCAATTTCAATACAGAACCTTGAAATTGATTCCCATAATCTTCTCATAAACTCTACATTGTAGAGTCTACCAGTATGTGATAAGATTATGGGTAGAACTTTACAAGTATGGACTGAAACAGAAAGTTTAGATCTAATTAGGAATTTGAAAGTCTAGGCAAGTTTTGACAGATTTAAAAATATAGAAGTTTACAAGCATAGTAAGATGGAATTTGAATTTAGTTATGATAAGTTTGGAGAAGATCTAATCTGGCTGTATTGGAATTGATTTTCCAGAGAAATAACAAAAATCTCTTTTCCAGCTCGACTCACCCGCCCTGAAACGCGTCCCCAAAAAGCCCGTGGAAAAAATCGATGACACTGACGACTTCGTCAAGCAGTTCATGGAAGACGTGGAGCGGGAGAAGAAGCTGTTGAAAAAGCGCAAGAATGCTCCAGAAGCGGACTACTCGGCTGAGAAGATACTGAAAAAGTACTCAGCGCCACCGGAGCCCAAGAAGCAGCGAGTTCTCGAAATGGTCGACGACGACTTTTCCGAGTTTTTTGAGAAGGCTGAGAAATTGGAGAAAATCGAGGAGAAAGTGAAGACGGTGGAGCCGGAGCCAGCGAAAGAGCCGGAGAAAGAGTTTCCAGAGCTCAAACCAGCTCCGATCCTCCGAAAAACCGTCTCCACCCCAGAAAACACGAAGAAATTCCAAAAATTCAAATCCCCACTGCTCTCCCATCAGAATTCCGCACCACCGACGATCCCGGAAGCTCATGGAGCCAAGGATGCGTCGAAATACTTTAAGAAGATGGAGAATGGGTACTTTAACTCTTTATTTAGTTTGAATTTCAAACTGAAAAGCAATTTTTCCAGACCACCAAAGAAAACTAATCCGTTCCGATGCCCGGCCTTTGTCAAACCGAAACCTGCTGAAAATCTGGAAAATTCTGAAAATTCCGAGCAAAAGAGCAAGAAAACAACGCTCCTTGGAGAGCTGGACGTGGAGAATGAGAAACATGAAGCGCCTCCCACCAATTATCGATTCGTTGGCTTCAAATCGGCTGGATTGAGTCGGAAAACGACGAAAAACTAGAATTTTTTGGATTTTATTGATTTTTTGATTTTTCTTATTTGTTACCCTCTATTTTACAGATTTTTTGTCAATTGATTGTGCCATTATTTTACTGTTCGAGGTTTATGAATGATATCAGGTTTTCGAATCGATTTTTAGCTTTTAAAACCCCGAAATTGATTTTTTTAATTTTTCCAAAAAAAATTCCAAGTCCGCAACATGTCGTGGTGTCTGATGCCTGATGTGCAAACACCGCTGAAGTGACGTGGTGAACATCGGGATTTTCTGATTTTATCGGAATTTTTACTGAAACTTTTCAATTTCAACCAATTTTTGCAAAATATATTGAACCATATCGATTTTCAGAGAAATGGCCGACAAATTATTCTCGATTCGCAACTATTTCTTCCTCGGAAGTTACCAATCCTGCATTGGAGAGGCTTTGGTAAGATTTCCCCCATTTTCCCTTATAAAAAAGAGTTTTTTTCAGAAATTCTCCACTAAAAACGAGGAGGAGAAGAATGAGAAAGATGTTTACTTGTATAGAGCCTACATCGCTCAGGGACAAGCTTTTATTCCATTGAAAGAGGTGAGATTTTTAAATTTTTATAAAATCTCCAATAAAAATGTTTTAATAGATCCCAGCTTCTACGAAATCGGCGGATCTTGCTGCGGTTCGTCGGTACGCCGAGTTCCGTAACAATCCGGCTGCGAAGGCCAAGATTTTGGCCGAGGTGAAGGAGGAAGTGACTTCTAGAAGCACCAAGTCGGAGATTGCCGCAGTTCTCTCTGCTACTATTCTGAATGAGGCGAATGTAAGCTAAATTTAGTAAAAAACCAATAAAATATCGATTTTTAGCTCCCCGAAGACGCCTTCCGCGCAGTGTCGCGCTTCGAAGGACTCGAGGCGCGCGCTTCGAAAGTCTTCACCCTCATCAAGATGAACAAGCGGAAGCTGGCGATGGGCGAGGTGAAGAAGATGAACCAGATCGACGAGGACGCCACCCTCTCGCAACTCTCCAACGCGCTCGTCACCGCCTTCGGAGCCACTGGAAAGGTCAAGGACGCGCTGTACATTTACAGCGAGATGGCCGACAAGTACGGAAGAACCACCGACCTGGAAATGCATCAGGCCGTCGTCAGTGTGCTCACGCAGGACTACGCAGCCGCTGAGGAGCTTCTGGAGGCGGCTTTGGAGAGAGATAATAAGGACGCGGATGTGCTCATCAACTCGCTCGTCGCTGCGCAGTACAACGAGAAGGACGATGAGGTCGTCGACAGGTTCATCTCGCAGTTGAAGCACGAGCATCCCAATCATCCGTGGGTCAAGGATTTGGCGGATAAGGAGGCCGAGTTCGATCGAGTCGCTGGAAGAGTCAGCAGAGCTTGAGAAATGAGCAACTAAATTATTTTTATTGTATTTATCCGCTTACTCCAAGTTATTCGAATTGTGATGGTTTTTTTTCGATGTAAAGTTTTTGAGATATTTTCATAGTCTTGTTCCAGTTCGACCTAAAAGCTGTCCGGGAAATGGTTAAAGCGCGATTCGCCTTTTTCAACAATATCTTTTCAGAAAACGATTAAGGTTTGATAAAATTTATTCTAATTACAGCTTCTCATTAGAGGAAAGAAACGAACTGAATACAATTGTCAGATTAGCTCGCGAATCGTGACTCCGAAGTGAGGAATTGGGCTCCAGTGCTCCTTTCTCGTTTCGAGCTTCTTTTTTTTACAGCTCCTCATTTGATACACGTCCTTCTTCCTGACAACGAGCGGCATCCCATGAAAATGAGATACATTGCTGAATTTTGAACATTTGGAAACTTTTTGGAATGTTCAAATTACCGATGCCGACACCAGATCCGACGCTGTGGCAGTTGAACCGTCCAAATACCACGACGAAGTTGAATATGAACGGCGCCGATGTCCCAATCGTATAGAATGGGAGAAGTAGGAGAGCACCGGCGCCCTCTCTGCTCGTTCTCGATGATATTCGCGAGAAACAATCCGAGTAGTCCGATGAGGTAATTGAGGGCATCGAATCCCTGGCTGCATTCCAGAATTTGCATCTTCATTGACCAAATTCGAGCGAATCGGTCAAATTCAAACTTTCCCGCCCTCAGTAGGTCAAATTTAACTTTATCAATTTCAAATTGTGAATTTTTTGAATAATCAATTTATTTGCTTTTTCTTGCAATGGAGCGCATTTTATGAACAGTAACTTCAATGTACTTGTTAAACTTAATATACTCTGAAAAGTAAGGCGTCTTGACGAGCAGATGATACTTTTCCGCACTCCAGAACACGAGTGTTTCCAATGCGAGAAAGTAAGAGTAGACGTGGAATTGACGATTTCGATAACACTGAAAACTTGAATAAGTGGAGAAAGTGATAGTTACTTACCCCAAGAGGAAACAATACGTATCCAGTGCCCAAGAAAAACAGGGACAAGAAAATGAAATGGGTGAGTTTAACATTAGGATAGGGAATGAGAGTGGTGTCAATACAATGGCTGCGCAACACCGAGTAGTAAATGAAGAGTAGGACGAGAATTCGAGGATACCAAACGGACATCTGAAGGAACGCAATTATAAATTAATTATTATTAGAGCACAGTTTCACCTACCCAATCGACATGCAAGTAGAGAACATTACAGACATTCGCCAAGAATGCAGTGAGTGTCATCCAAAAAGAAAACATTGTCACCAAATACGCGTTTTCCATGACAGGGCTACAGCGCCACACCACGGCAGGGAAATAGGCGAGTATCCATAACTCGAAACATTCAAGATCTCCTGCTGGCTTCTCTTGATTGGGGTAGTAGTAGAGGAAGTAGTTGTACACCATTAGCATAGCCATTGGCATGCCCGTCAGCTCAGCGAACACCATTTTAATGTTGTTGGAAAAACTGTTATTGTATTGTTAGTAAAGAACAATCATGAAAAGTGATAACGCGCTCTACTGTATATTCGGCGAGATAGTACTAAAATTGAAGAGACGCAGACTGCGTATCCCTTGATTCGCAATAGAGCACATTATCCTTTTTAGAAAATAGAAAATATGAATCAAAAAGCTTATAGAATTGTCAACGTTGACCATCAAAATCAATAATCCTTTGGGCCCTCATTAAACGTACCATCTGTCCAAGAGAACCCTCCCCTCTCACCTCGTTATCTATCGATGGTTGGCTTCCAACAAAAAACATCTGCTTGGCTCCGTGAGCTCATCATATTTACTACTAACTCGTTTTATCATAATAAAACTTCAGAAGCTCCTCCTTCAACGTCTCCACGTCCTGAATCCCTCTACACTTTGCCATCAGGATTTTCCGTGCTTCTGATAGTTTTTTCCCATCCATATTGGAATTCTCCTTCTTGATTTCAGACACCAGGCGACGTGAGATGACGTCGAGCTTTTCGAGTGAGGAGCTTTTTGGAGCTCTAATAACTTTTCGAACTTCTGATGATTCTGGAGCTTCCGTAACTTCTGAATTCTTGAGCTCAATCCTCGTCATCTCCAACTGTCTCATCAGCTCCGCCAAACTCTTCACATCTTCATGGCTCTCCAGAATCAACGCCTTCACCGGCTCCTCCATCCTCTCCGCCATCATCCGAATCGTTTCCTCCGGCTCCCTGCGAGCTCTCCTCGCATTCCGGCTCACCGCCAACGCCACCTCGACCTTCAGATAAACCACACCAAACTGTAGATGGTGTCGATGCGCCATTCGTTGAAACGGACGACGCATACTTTGCAGGTAGAAGACGTCCTCGATGAGGTGGATTGGTGTCGGCGAATGGTGGATGGTGGATTCCACGTGGCGTTCGAATTGTTTGCGGGTTTCGCGGGCGGATGGTTGGGCGCTGAATTTGACGACAAATTGCGGATTGTCGGCGCAAAAAATGAGTGCAGCGGGAGGGGTCTGCAAATGCGCTCCATTGGACTTTGACGCTTTTTTCGAGTTTTACAAGCTTGTGTTATTACGGAAATTGATTAAAATGGTCAATTAATGTCTACAAAGTTTATATTCGATCGATTTTCTCATTTTGTGCAAGTTGTCGTCAGTTCCTGCGCAGACACCGTGCACTCATTTTTTTGCGCCGACAATTGCTGTAAAACCCACTTTTCAGTGATAAATTCATCGAAAGAAGTGCATTGGACCAGATTTGGAGCTTGGAGCTCTATTTTTCTACAGAATGTAGATTTTCCAGACGCTGGAATTCCCATTATCAGGATAAGAGCCATTCTGAAAAGGTTTTAAATAAAATCAAAAAATTTAGATTTGAAAGCACACTAGGGCGATAATGCCAAATGATATGACATTGAAAATCAAAAAAATCGGAAGAAAAAAACAATTAAATTATAATATTTTATAAACCCGAATACAAAAATCATAATAATCACAAGGCCTCCTCATAGGCCTTCTCCTTGATCTTCTCCCAGTTCTCCGCCAGAATCTGATAGTCCTGAAACGCGTGATCGCTGGTCGAGTAGATCCCGAGCTCCGCGAGCATCTTCACCACCTGCTCCTCATCGACCCATCGGAACGCCATCCGCACCAGCTCTCCCGACGGATCGCGATTCGCCGCCGACTTCATCAGCGCATCCAGACGGCACATCTCTTCGCGGCTCTCCGGCGACTTGCTCCACGTGGAGAGTTGCTCCAGATGCGGCACGAGGTTACTGTAGATTTGCGAGTAGAACACGGCGAGCACCTCGACGGTGGAGCTCTGCTGGTTCTGCCAGCGGTCGAACGTCTTCTGGAGGTTGCGGAAGAGCCGAGCGACGAGCATGTTGAGCAGTGGGCTCCGAGAGGGTTTGCTCGCCTTGTGAGAGACGTTTCGGATGCATTTCAGGATGTGGGCGAAGGATTCCTGAAGAGAGGTGGCTGGGGGGACTACAGTAACTTGTTTCTTTAAAGGCGCATGGGTAGTTTTTTGGCTGATTTTTATCGTTTTTCGGGATTTTTTGTGTTTTTCAGCAGAAAAAACCCTAGAAAGAGTAGTTTTTATTCATTTTTCGTGATTTTTGTGATTTTTCAGTCAAAAGCTACAGTATTTCGGGGTTTTTTTTTGCTGAAAATGCGGAAAACATAGTTTTTGTGCGAAAAATTGGGAAAAACGATATAATTTAAGAAAAAGCCATGCGCCTTTAAAGATTTGACCTCGAGGGACTAGAAAAATGGGTCGGATTCTAGGCCAGCTTCTGAATTTTTGGTTTTTCTGGTTTTTTCTTCAATTTTCATGGTTTTTCGAGGTTTTTTCGACGAAAATTGATTGCAATAGCACATTTTTATCGAAAAATCTTCGAAAAACCATGAAAACTGACAAAAAAAACGAGAAAAACGAAAAAATCGACAAAAAATCTGAAAATTCAGAAGCTGGCCTAGATTTTTCTAGTCCCTCCCAATGCTGGCTTAGAATTCCAAGCTCTACCTGAATAAGCTGAATCTTCTCCGCACTGCTCACATAAGCACTTCTAACCGGCTTATCCAAACTATTGAAGACCAACGAATCCAGGTACTCCGAAATCATGCCGCCCAATCTTTTCCACTCTTTCTCATACGCCTTCTCCACCTCGAACGACGAGATCGGCCACGTCACCGTGAGATTCTCCACCATCCTTCTCAACTCCCACACTGTATTCATCACGAGGAAGACGTCACTGGACCAGCTCTGCGGCTGATGATAGAGGTGGTTGGCGAGGATCTGCAGACGGTGTCGGAAGTCGATCATCAGCACTTGGAGCGTCTCGTAGAACGCCGTCTGAATCGCCACGTCTCCAAGGCAGGCGACGTCGCGGTCCACTCGCGTCAGCCACTGCTCGAAGAACACGGTGGCGTCCGACGCCCACGTGGCAGAAGACGCGCCGATGAAGATGGCGGGAAGAGGTTGGAGGCATTGCGGCTCGGCGAGCAGTTGGGAGGCGTGAACTGTGAAGAGCTCCACTTCTAGGAGCATCCACTTGCTCATTATCTCGGGGGAATAGAGAGGGGTGAAGAGGTCCTTGTCGAGGAGATCGAACTCGCAGGTCGATTCGAAGCGGCGGAAGACGTCGGAGAGTTTTGAGAAGAGCAGCGGGTCGTTGAGGTGCTGGAGGTGTGGATTCACAGTTTTTTTCGCAGAAAAATCGTTAAATTTAGTGTTTTTCGACATATTTTCATGAAAATTGTAACAAAATCTAGAAGTTAGGTGTGGATTTACGGGGAATTTTTTGTTTTTTTCTTGGAAAATTGCATTTTTTTTTGTGATTCTCGTTAGTTTTTTGCAGAAAAATTAGAAAAAATCGTTGATTTCAGTATTTTTCGACATATTTTCATGATTATTAAAGGAAAACCGAGAAATTAGGTGGGGATTTACGGAGGTCTTCAAATTCTGTTGATTTTCGACGTTTTTTTTTTAGTTTTTTAGTAGTTTTTTGCAGACAAAAGTGAGAAAAATCGATAAATTTAGTGTTTTTCGACATATTTTCATGAAAATTGAAGGAAAACCAAAATGTTAGGTGTGGATTTACGGGGGATTTTTTGTTTTTTTCTTGGAAAATTGCATTTTTTTTTGTGATTCTCGTTAGTTTTTTGCAGAAAAATTAGGAAAAATCGTTAAATTTCGTGTTTAGAGCTCTGAAATTGACATGGCCTAGCTTTTCAATCTCGTCCCCCAGCCACGAGCACACAAAGATTGAAAATACTTGGAATTTTGATAGTTTTGGAGGGTCTTGACACGAAATTCGTTTAGGTAGTGTTGTTTTTAGTAGAAATTCACTTTTTCATTATTATTTTGGTAGTGGGCGTGACATATTGGGTCTTGCAGCGAAAGGTACAGTAATTTTGTAACTTGCTTCGTTTTTTACAATTTTTCAGGGTTTTTACGAAAATTTCACTATAAAAACTGAAAAACTAACAAAAAAGTCACCTTTAACACGAAAACCTTGGTGATCTGATTGACAAACACCACAAACTTCACATCGGCCGTCTCCTCGAACGTCTTCATCTCGATTCCTGCTCCAGAAGCACCGACCTCCATCACCTTCTTCAAATCCACGGCCCACTTGTGTCCGACAATGAGAATCCACTCGAAATCCGGTTCTCCCTTCTCGTTCTCCATTATATCCACGCAAAGATTGACGATGTGACCGAATGCAGTGGAGAGCAGGTTGGGGATGGTTTCAGTGGAGGAGCCAGTGGAAAGAAGGTCTAAGTACGAGGAGAAGGTGCAGATGTCGACGAGAAATTCGCTGTTGAGGGTGATAGAGTCCAAGGGTTGCATGGTATGTTCGTGGTACTGAAGAGGGAGCTGTGTAGTTCTCTTGGACAAGTTTTTAAGTTTTTTGAGGGGATTTTCTTGGTTTTTTTGAGGGGAACTACTTGAAGACGTTGAAACATAATCAATTTTTAGTAAGTTCCAACGTCTTCAAGAAGTTGCGTTTTTAGCAAGTTAAAATCCAAAAAAATGGCTTATTTTGCCAAAAAAGAGCATCTACACATGAATTTCGGCGTTTTTTCAAAGATTATCGTCAAAATCACTGATCTTTTTGTCAAAAATCATACATTTTTCAGGTCTTCAAGGCTCTAATTCAAAAAGAGCAGTGATTTTGAAGAAAATCTTTGAAAAAACGGTGAAATTCATGTTTAGATGCTCTTTTTTGCTCGAATTTGCCCTAAATGTGAAATTTCAAGCCTAGAATCAAGAAAAGTCGGTTAAATTGAACAAAATCGTAGAAAAAGTTCAATTTTGCGCATTTTTTCGAGTTCAGCTTTGAAAACTTTGAAATTTCGACTTTTTTATCAGTAAAATCTAGAAAATTTTATTCTACCTTAAAGAAACTCCACAAATCTCTCCTGCAAGATTCTCGAGCCTCATCATGAAACTCCAGAATCTCATTTTCCACCATACTCCTTAACTTTGAGTCCTTATTCTCTTCGAGCAGGTTTAAAATCGATTTTAATGGATTTTTCATCTCGATTATTGATTTCCCTTTGATCTCCGCGAGCTTTGTGAGGATTTCATCGCGTTTTTCGGATCTGCAAGTTTTGGGAATACGAAAAAACTTCAAACTAACTAAAAATCAACGAAATTTAAAGAAATTTACACTGAATCTTGAAGAATCTTCTCGAACACCTTCACGACTTGCTTCATATCCAATCCACTCGCTTTCAACCCCTCTTCCACTGATGAAATGTGCAATTTATACTCGGTTTTCAGAGCTTCCACGCCTTTTTTGAGCTCCACAAGCTCTTTTCGCTTCTCTTGAAGCAATTTTAAGGTTTCTCGCGATTTCCGTTCTTTTTCTTCACGTTGCTCCTTCAGCTCCACCACATTTCGTCGGAGATCGTCTTCAGAATCTTTCAGCACTTGCCATATCTCGCTACCGGTGGCCGCTGTGCCCAGTTCGAGGAGACGCGTTTGAAGCGCTTCCATCTGCAATTTTATTGATTTTTTATAGATCGTTTACTTATTTTTGATATTATGAGTAAGAAAAAAGGGGAGTTATTGAATTTTTTGTGAAAAATTTGGAAAAAAGGTGAAAAAGGTCCAACTTGCAAAGTGGTCTGCAAGTGCGCTCCATTGAGAATTGTTTTTTTTTTTTTGAAAAAAAATTTTTTTTTTTCAATTTTCTCAATTGATTTTCGGAAATTTTAGTGATTTTTGTTCAAATTGTTCAGTTTTTTAAACAAATATGCAAAAATTGATAAAAAGTGCTCAATTTTAATCTAGAAATAGACAATTTTTGTGAAAACTTTAGAAAAAATAAAAATTTATTGATTTTCACTTTGAAACTTAATTTTTTAATACTTACTTTTAACTGTTTTTAGTTGTAAAATTGTGACAAATACCGATTTTTCATTGTCAAATATCAAAAATTTAACTCTGAAACTACTTCAACAATCAAAAAACAATGAAAAATCAATAATTTATAGATTTTCCTCACAAAACCACAAATTCCCACCTTTTCCCATTTATTATAAACATTTCACAACTATTCCATGGCCTAGAAATCCCCAAAACATTCCTAGTCCCTGGAGACCCCGTGATGACAACACCAGCACCAATCTCGCCTTGTTTACCCACAATTTTTCCACTTTTTTCCATCCCGCTCTCATAAAAGAACCGGTGTCTAGCACTTGTAGCCTATGATTCATTGATTTTTTTCATTTTCGCCCCAAAAATTGCAAATTTCCAGTGAGAATGTTGCAAAAAGAGCCGTGCGTGTTCGCCTCGGCGATCTTCCTCGGGCTCCTGCTCGCCGTCGCCGG
Organism: Caenorhabditis imperialis; assembly: GCA_963572205.1. NCBI lineage: Eukaryota > Metazoa > Nematoda > Chromadorea > Rhabditida > Rhabditidae > Caenorhabditis > Caenorhabditis imperialis. The sequence continues at coordinate 8,068,393 of OY751541.1, forward strand.
CATTTTCTTGCTCATCGGCTTTCCCATTGATCGTATCGTTAATGAGCAAGTTATCGAGGTTGGGCTCCAAAAACTCCTTGAAACCTATTTTCCCCGATTCCAGCAAGACTTCCTGGGATATACGATAGAAAATGGCACAGAAGTGCCCAACAAAATGACGAAATCGTGGCTCCGCCCACCGTACGCGTTCCAGTTGAACATTTGGATGTTTAATGTGACGAATGTGGAGGGAATTCTGAAGCGACATGAGAAACCGAATCTTCAGCAGATTGGGCCTTTTGTTTTCGAGTAAGGAGTTAGGGGGGGACGAGGTTGGGAAGTTAGGCCAGAGAATTTGATGATTTTTGAGGGTTTTTAAGGGAAAAAACGCTCAAAAATCATCAAATTCGAATAAAAATTAAAAATAGGCTAGTGGCCTAGGTTTTCAACCTAGTCCCCCAGCTATTTTTCAAGAAAAATGGGTTTCGAAATAGCGAAAACTGATTTTCTTGAAAAAACTGCCAAATTTTGTGATAAAAGCTAGTCTCGAAGCGAAAAAGTACTGTAATTTTGTAAAATTTCCTTTTTTCCGTAAAAATCACGGCCTCGCAAAACCTATGCAAAACAAAAAATTTCAAACGCTGAGATTGAATTGGCTGCGCAGCGGCGATACGGAGCGGCAAATTTGGTCCACCTTTGCACCGAGTCGCACGCGCAAACTGAAAACGTTTTTGGCGATTTTTATTTAAATTTCGTTCAAATTTGCCGGTTTTCTCGATTATAAAATAAACTTGAGCCACTAAACTAGGTTTTGAAGCCGAAAAAAATTAGAAAAACGTTTTCGATTGCGGAGAAAAATCGATTTTTCGAAAATTGGCTTGTTGCCAAGTTTTAAAATTTTGAACGTCGCGCCAATTTGCCGCGGTCGAGTGCGCTGGGGCGCATTTGCAGAGACATGGTGTTTGCGAGGCCGTGAAAATGGCAATTTCACAAAGCTACAGTACCTTTTCGCTTCGAGACCAGCTTTTATCACAAAATTTTGCAGTTTTTCCAAAATCAATACCAATTTCACTTTTTCTAGTGAATTCCAAGAGAAAATCTACCACAAATTCGCCGACAACGACACTCGCGTCTTCTACAAAAACCAGAAGAAGTACTTTTTCAACCAAAACGCTTCTTGCACCGAATGCAACCTCCATGATAAAGTGACAATCCCCAATATCATCTTCCAAAAGCTCGTCGACTTCTCTGACGTCAAAATCTTCGGAATCCGCATCAAATTCGCCATTGAATCAGTCCTGAAGATGGTCCAAGAAGCCCCGTTCATCACCGTCAAAGTGCAGGAGGCGTTGTTCGACGGCTACGAGGACCCGATCATCGACCTCATCTGCGAAAACGCCGTGCTCAAGTTCCTCTGCGAATCGAATTCGCTTCAGAAGCGCGTCGGGTTCTTCTACCAGCAGAATGGAACGACGGATGGGGTGTATCAGGTGGATACTGGAGTTCCCAGTCCTCTGAACATTGGCCATTTGTATTCTTGGAATAATATGACGATGATGCCAGAAGGCACGTGGGATTCAGAATACGCTAGAATGATCAATGGGTCGGATGGACAGATGTTCAGTCCGATGCTGAAGAGGGAGGAGAGGCTCACGCTTTTTGTGCCGCAGATTTGCAGATCTATTCAGGTAGGAGCTCGGAGAATCTGTTGTATGGCTGGGGGACGAGTTGAAAAGCTAGGCCAGCAGTTTCAAGTTTTCAACCTCTTCTCACACAAGAAACTTGAAGACGTTGAAACTTTTACCACAGATAGAATATATATGCAATAAAATTCTACGGATTTTTCTGTGCTCCGAGATATAGCTCATTTAAGGTCAAAAATAGAGTGAAAAAATGCACAATTTGCCAGTTTTCACTCTATTTTTGACCTTAAATGAGCCATATCTCGGAGCATAGGAAAATCCGCAGAATTTTATTGCAGATTCTTGCTCAGTGATATTCTATCTAGGATAAAAGTTTCAACGTCTTCAAGTTCCTTTATGTGAGAAGAGGTGGGAAACTGGAAAACCTAGGCCATCAACGAAGATGGCCTAGCTTTTCAACCTCGGCCCCCAGCCATACAACCGATGAGCCTATTGTTAAATTAATCAATGTGGACCTCATTCGAAAGTTCACCGTTACGACAACCCGACATGTAGGCTCCGCCTCCTCAACCATATTCACGAAAATCGTTGAGGAGGCGGAGCCTATCTGACGGCTTATCGTGGTGGTGAACATTCGAATGATGTCCGCATTTGATTAACTTGACAATAGCTTTCATCAACAAAATGCTCTTCCAGATGGAATACAAAAAAGACGTCTCCGTGGCAGGCGTGCCCTCCTGGAGATACGGCCCCCCGCAAGACCTCTACGACCCGCAGCTGCCGAAGAACCGCGAGTTTTGCAATAAAGCTGGAACTCCACGATACTTCACGAACACAACGGTCCAGATCGAGAATTGCCTGCCAGCGGGTATCATCGACCTTTCTAGATGTCAATCCGGAAATCCTAGGGTCTACCTATCGAACCCCCACTTTTACAACTCGCCGATGGAGCTCTGGCACGCGGTAACCGGGCTCTCGGTGCCGAGCCCGTCGAACGACGTGACTTTTGTGGACATTGAGCCGGTCGCCGGGGTGCCCACGCAGGCCAAGAGAATCATGCAGATCAATGTGGGCATGGTGAAGGGGGATTTGAGCATTATTGAGAACACGACGAGTGTGATTGTGCCGGTGCTCTGGATGAATGACACCGCCTACTTTGATGAGGGAACTCGCGAGCAGCTCATGGGCATTTTCAATGCAAAGTAGGTGGTTTTAGGCTCAATTTTCAATGTTTTCTCATAAATTACAGTGAAAATATGCACATTTTTCATCTCAAATGCCTTTTGATTTTGAAAAAATCATGGATTTCTCATGATTTTTTCAAAACCAAAAGGCATTTTAGATGAAAAATGTGTATATTTTCACTGTAATTCATGAAAAACATTGAAAATTGAGCCAAAGTTCATCATTTTCAGACACTACTCATTCATTAGCGGCGTGGTTTCCCTATCCCTTGGGCTCATCGCCTGGCTCGCGGCCGCCGGGATTATTATTGTTCGCTCGGTAATTTTAGGCCCAAAAATCACTAAAAAAAATCAATAAAATCAATAATTTACAGCGACTAAACGACGAAGAGTACGGACGGCTCGTCCTCGAGGACGATGACGAGGAGCCGACGGCGCCGGAAACTGAGAATTTGGCATAATTACTCACTACTTATAACTGTATAATTACTAATTAATGTGATAACTTGTAAAATTTTGATTGCCTCCCTCTCCCCCCAACCATTCACCCATAACTGGTTTTCGATTCGGTGCTCTTTACGGCTAGAGCTCTTTTTCACTGATTTTTGAATTGTATGATGTGTAAATAAATTCAGAAGACCTTGAAAGAATCAAGAATAATCTCGACATCGGATCGAAATTCAAATTGCGAAAAAAGATTACGAAAATGCGCGAGACAGCACGCGAAACGAGGAGACGCAGACGCGAAGATTAAAGGCGCAGCCTATATCCCGCGCGGGTCTCGCCGCGATAGTGACGGCGGCAAACTGCGGATTTCAAATTTTGAAAACATCTGTTTGTTCAAGTTTGGCCAATTAAGGGTGAAAACGTGACCTTTTCAACGTTTTCCAGCTCGATTTTTCTCGAATTTTTGCACTGATAAAGTTCCACGTCTTCTGCTGACAGGGAACTAGTCATTGTTTCTGACAAGGCCGCCAAAATTGCGTCGTTTTACTACGAATCCGTTGAAATCGTTCGTAGCACTTTATAAATGAGCATTTCAAAGTTTGAGTTGCAGAATTACACTGTACATACGATGGAAGATCAGTTTGACAATTTGATGGATCGAATTCGCGTCCGACAGAATCAGCTGGGCGACGACGATGAGATTAAAGAGAATGCGCCGAGAATTGAGATAAAAGAAGGTGCATTTGTTATAAAAAGATGATAAAACAATCCCTATAACTTTCAGAAGTCCCCGCATCTCCCACCAAAGTGTTCGGCAACTCGTCGAAACCCAACAGCGACGTCTTGTTCCGAAAACCCGATCCGGCGCAGAATTCGCCACTTCCAGATGCAGTTAACACCACCAACACAACAACCACCACCTCCACCACCAAGAAAACCTCGCGATTCTCGATGCTCGCCCAAGAGTACGACAACTACGAGGTGGCGTTCGAGAATCCGTGCAACAAGCCCAAAGAGGCCTACATGAAGGGGAGATCCCCGAGAATGAGCATCGGGGAGAGCCGCCCTGCAGTGCTCTGCACCCCCGTAGGTCAGGCGTCGTTGAGAAGCCCCAATGTCGCGAAGACACCGCCATTGAAGAGCTCCCCGGCTATGGGGATCGCGGATTTTGAAGCGAGAAGGATAAAGTTCGCGCAGCCAATTGTAAACGTGAACTATCTTCCGAATGAGTCTTCGATCTTCTCGGGAGCTTCTGATATGTCTACAGTGCTCGGCGGCTCTGCGGAGATGATGAATGTCACCACGTCTTCTCTCTCTAATGATAATATGTCTATGAATCAGCATATAACTCATGAGAATACTATTATCAATGCGCAATCCTGTGATAACAGAGAAGCGATCCTGAGGGAAAGAAAGAAGGAGTCTACTGAAGAGTACGGAGCTCACACTTTTATGAGAAAGGTTGGTTTTTATTTTTTGGGTTTCCGCATTGTATGTGTTGCACTCACTAGAAAACGCCGAAAGTTATCGAGGAGCCGCCCAAACAGTTCACCTCATCGCCAAAACCGTTCAGCAAGGAGATTGGCAAATCTGTGTTCTCACCGGTGCACTTTGTGAGTGTCCGCATGGCTTTCGCTCTAATTAAATTCAATTAATGCTTATAACTAACTTGCAGACCCCCAAGAGCACGTCATCCCCGAAGCTCATGAACTCGGTGCTCTCGCCTTCTAAATCCGCTGCTCTTCAAGCGTCGGTGGCGAAAACTCGCAGAGCTCAGTTTGAGCAAAAGTTACAGGGAATTAATGTTGTGAGTGTGAGCTTACTGAATGATTAACTCCGAAATTAACATGTTTTAGAAAGATCCCTTTACTAATATAAGTTTAATGCTCCTTTTCCAGACCGTCCCGATGCCCGCCACCTCTGCACCCGTGCCCACCCCCCGTCACACCCAAACCGCCACCCCCAACAAGAAAGACCTATTCCCTCGTAAACCCGAGCCAGTCGCCACTGCTCCAATCCCAGTGCAGACGCAATGGAGAGGACAGGCGAACACGCCCGTCGTCCAGGGAGCCCGAGCCGCCGACAAGACCGCCGGACCGGAGCTCGTCGGAGCCGGCGTCGGCAAACTGAAGAATCTCAAGTCGCGCTGGGAGTTCTCCTCGGCCACCGGCACGCCGATACACCCCGACGCCACCGAGGACTCGCTCATCGCCACCGCCATCAAGATGAAGGAGACTGCGATTCCTAACAAGGTAATTGCCCACTTTTGACACTGTTTCAGTCCCTGACAGCTTCAGATTCGCTCCATCTCTGGAAGAAAGGGGACGTCGGCATCGTCGATTCACTCGCAGCCCGTGAGAAGCACCACGACGTCGCCTGCGGCGAAAAGATATGGACAAGAGTTTGAGGACGAAGTGTTCGATGAGCCCGCCTCTCCCGAGCACAACGAGGAGAAGAACCCGGTGCCTGATGAGGAGTCGGGAGATGAAATCCCGTCGGCTGACACTTCTCGCTTCATCGATCACGCGTTTGGATTCATGGAAGGCCCCGGAGCGGGAACTCCGAGCCCTTATCGTCCATTGGAAGGCAATGCTCCGATCGCTCGTGTCGAGGGATTCTCCTCGCCACGACGTGCCGGACGCAAAGAGTTTATGGAGACGGAGATCATTGAGGAGGAGGATGTGCCGGTGGGAGACACGGAAGATGAGGAGGAAGAGGTGACTGCCAAGGGAGACATCTATCAGGTTGATGAGCCGAAAGAGCCGGAGCAAGCGTCTCCCACGAAGCTCAACACGTCGCTGGCCTACTCGGTGTCCACCTACCGTTTGCGTGCTCGTGAACGCATGGCGGAGACGAATACGCCGTTGACCACTGTCTCCCCGTCGGCTCCACCTGTTGCACTCACGTCGCCGCAGAAGCTGAAGCAGTTGACGAGCTCGTCGAGCAACTACGACACTCCGCCTGGACGGGTGATGGAGTCGGAACGGGAGACGAAGGATCGACTGATCAAGGCGATGCGCGTCGAGGAGGAGCTCATCTCGCAATCGAAAAGAGCCATGGCTTTCTCGCGTGAGAAGCCGAGTTTCCGTGGATCGCGAGAAGAGTTCGAAGCGCAATGGGCTCTTTTGGTGCACGTGGAGAAGCACCGGGCACTGGCGAACGAGTACGAGCGGCTGAAGCGAGATGGACCGAGAATCGTCGAGGGACCACGTGGCAATGTGACCATCACACAGCTCACTGTCAAAATGGCCAGGGACTACGTGTCGGCGCACATCTCGTCGAGCCGCAAACCCGACGAGCTCTTCTACTTTGTGGCGGTGCTCCGCTGGGGTGGACAGGTGGACGTGTCGAAGATGGTGACGAGCGACGGAGCACTGAACCGTCATGGAACTCTCGAGTTCCCGGTGCCCCTTCAGCTCACCGCCATCCCGCCGGACTTCCGAGCCACTGTTGAGATTTACGGACAACGATCGATGAGAGATGCTTCGTCACACGAGGACAAGTTCAAACTGAAGAGTTCGACACTGAAAGCCAAGGTATTCTTTATGTTTCATGTGTGTGTGTGTCTTTCTGTCCCTGTCCCCTGCATGTTTGTCTTGTTTTTTGTCCAGAATGCCGACGAATGGTGTTACTTTGTGGATAGATGTGAGCAGGAGGCTCGGCTCGCGGAGGCACACGCCGCCAGAAAACAGCCGCTTCCGTTGAGAATGTGGAAGAAGTGGAATGTATGTGTGCTTTATGTTCTGTGTCAGCCCCCTTTCAGTTATAGATCCATTAATCCCATTTCCAGACTCGTAACACTTTCCTTGGAGGCGGTAGCTCTTCTGGAAACACTTCGGTGTTCGTTCAGAATGCGTCCTCATCGTCTTCATCGTCGTGCAATTCTAACTTTAATCTCCTCGGCACTTTCTCTTTCGATATCGGATGTCCTGGAAAGAATGTGAGCAATCTCCGCCCCTTTTTCTCATGCTCAATGTGCATTTGCAGACGTACAACATGCAGAACACGGTGTACCCAGTGGAGGGCAACATCCTGATGAAAGTGCGGAAGCAGGCGGTCGACGGAGCCGACATCTCGTTCAACGGCTTCCTCTCGATGTACCAGCGAACGCGCGAGGGGCTCGGCTCGTGGACGCGCTACTGGTGTGTGCTCGACAACGGCGAGATGAAGTTCTGGAAGCACCCGGAGGACGAGGGCTCCAAGTCGTGGCTCGTGCTCCTCGACCTCTCCACGTGCTGCCGATCGGAAGGCGCGTCGACTGTGGTGGATGTGTGTCCCTATCCGAACAGCTTCCACATCGATGTGTGGGTGCCGAAGGAGGACGAGGGCTCTTCCAGGGGCATCGAGCAGCTGAGAGTGATGCTCGCCGCGGACACGGCTCACGACCTGAACAAGTGGCTGTCGGTGATCAACTCGACGTCGAAACAGCTGTGCACCTGGAGGAATCCGGTCGTTCAGCAGTGATTTTGATAATCTTTTTTTTTGTTTTTTTTCCTGGTTTTCCTTGCTTTTTAATTGTTTGGGGCTCTTTTGCGGAGCCCCGATTTGTCTTATAAGCCCCGCCCCTTTAACTGTATCGTATTAATTTCCCATTTTATCCCTTTCCACCAACCAACATCCCATCTACTCTTACCGCTTTATCCGCACATTTAGATTCTCGATATTCAATAAATATGGCGTTGAAAAAACTCTGCTTTATTCATTTGCTCCGCCGGGGCCGTAATGAGCCAATTTGAGCCGCACCCCCGAAAAAGGATCGATAGAGTGGAGGGTGCGAGACGGCGAGAGCGCCGACGTCATCGGCGGCTCGGCGAGCACTCGGAGACACTTCTGGACTGGAAATTCGCTTTCTTTTCCTTTTCTTTCCGTTTTCAGAAGACATTACCGTCACTTCATCTGAATTGTTTGCTTTTTTCCTTAATTAGAATTTTAACATTCAAAAAATTGAAAAAAAAATGAAATTGACAGGTAACTGAATGAATTAGCGTCAAATGGAGGAGGAAGACACGACGACGTCGGAATTCAGAAGACACGTGGATTCGGGAAATGAGCACAATGAGCACAATAATGAGCAAGAGGAAGAGCTCGAGAGGGCGGAGACTCCGTGTGTGAGTTTGCGCTCTATTGAGAAAATTGGAATTTTTTTTTTCTTTGAAAATTTTTTTGAAAATTTTTTTTTTGAAATTTTCGGATTTTTTTGAAAATTTTGAAAGAATTCAATGGAAATTTTATTGACTTTTTCAACAAATTCTTTGAAAAACAAAATTAAAAAAAAAAACACCGAAAAAAATCGAAAAAATCAAGGTCAGAAAGTGCGCTCCATTGAGAATCCACCCATTTTGAGCGTTTTTCATGGAAAAATCCAGATTTTTCCGAAATTCTCAACTTTTGCAAATGCGCTCCACTGATAATCTCACTAGTTCTTCATTTTTCAACTCAGAAACTGCGCTCCATTGAGAATACTTCCAATTTAATGGGAAAATACACATTTTTCGAAATTCTCAACTTTTGCAAGTGCGCTCTACTGCAAATCTTCCTATTTTCCATTTCCCAGTTGAGAAATCACGCTCTATTGACAACTTTTTTTGCAGATCAACTCGGAATACGGCACGCCCACTAAAGAGCAGCTCACCCCCATCCATACTATCGAAAATTCGCTCTACTCGAACTCAAGGGTGGAGATTGATAGGTAATTAGTTAATTAGCTAATTAGTTAATTAATTAATTACAGACTAGAAGCTCAAAACACAGAATACCGTGAGAAATTGCTCCGAACGATTAGAGAAAGAGATTTGAATGAGGAGTTGCTAAAGTGAGTCTACTTCTCTGCGTCTCACCCTACGAGAGAGTATTTTGTTTCAGAAATGTGCAAAACCAGCACAAAAAAGAGCTCGAAGCACAAACCCGTCGGATGCGAGAGCTCGAGGTGCAGATGAAGAGCAACTCGGACAGAGCCACAGCTCAAGAGGCTCATTTCAATGTGACCACGCGCGAGATGACGCAGAAATTTCAGAAGGAGTTGCAGCAGGTATAACTCTGCTCATTTGGGCTCTTTTTGGCTCAGATTTTGTGGAGTTGTAGAAAAATATCAGGGCTATAATTTGTTAGTTGAACTCTTTTTATGAAAATCAAAAATGAGCAAGATATATTGATTTTCAGAAGTTCACTTTTTTTTTGTGTCAGATGCAATGTCTCAAATTTTGAGCTCTTATAACTCCGCCCACTCTTGCTCTTTTTGGCTCAAATTTTGTGGAATTATAGATTGATATCAGAGCTACAAATTGTTAGTTGCTGACTTTTTATGAAAATTGAAAATGAGCAAGATATATTGATTTTCTGGAGCTCACTTTTTTGCTTTCAGGTACCCTCCCGAAAATCAATAATTCCGAGCTCAATTTTGATTTTCATGAAAAGTGCTCAACTAACAATTTGTAGCTCTTGTATTCTTCTATAACTCCAGAAAAAATGAGCCAAAAAGAGCAAAAGTGGGCGGAGTTGAGAGCTCAACTTATAAATTGAAATCATGTTCTTTTGCGCACCTCAAATCATTCTTTTAATCCAAATTTCAACGCTAAACCATTCTGAATCTATTAACGTCTTCAATCTAACTTTAATCTTCTTTGATTTTCCCACAGGCCACAAAAAAAGCGGAGCAAGCGGACAGAGAGAAGAACGAGGCGGTGGTGAAATACGCGATGCGCGAGGGAGAGATGATGAAGCTCCGCGAAGACGTCAAAGCGAAGGAGGGTATTCTGAAGACGTGCAAGGAGGAGTTGGAAGAAGTGCGACGGCTTCAAGCTCAGGAGAATGTGAATGCGTTGGAGAAGACGGTGAACAATCTGAAGGTGGAGGTGGAGAAGCTGAAGCACGAGAAGTTTGAAACAGAGAATCGAATGAAGATCGCTGAGAAGAGGGTGGAGACTCTAACGACTTCATTATCAGAGTCCAAGCAGCAGGGAGATGTGCTCAGGAAGCAACTGATTCAGGCGAAGGATGAGAAGAGCACTCAGCAACAGACCAAGCTCAACACAGCAGACCTCGAACGACGTCTTCAAGAAGCGGATAGCAATTTGGAACGCCTTCGGACATCTCAACTCGATATGGCGACGAAGTTCGAGGAGGCATCTAGAGAGAATCAAGACTTGTTGGCCAAAATCGACATTCTGCAAGATCAACTCGGGTTAGAAGAGGATCGAAGAAAGCTTTGTGAGGAGCAGATCGAGCGGCTGAAAGGAGTGGAGAGCTTCGTGGAGAGCAGCAGCCATCAGATCGAAGAGTCGGAGAAGGAACGCGAGACGGCGGAGGAGGAGGCCAGGGAGTGCAGGCAGCACGCCGAGAAGATGCTCCGGCTCACGCAGGAGTTGACCGAGAGGAATATGGAGTTGCAGATCAAGTGGAGGAATGAGGAGGAGAAGGTGAGGGGTTGTTCTTTTATAACTCCGCCTAGAATTGCTCTTTTTGACTAAAATTTTGTAAAGTTGTAGAATGATATGACAGCTATTAATTGTTAGTGGAACACTTTTCATGAAAATCAAAAATGAGCTCAGAATTATTGATTTTCTGAATCTCACTTTTTCGAAAATTTGACAACTTTCACTTTTGAGTGAAAACTCTCATAACTCCTCCCACTTTTGCTCTTTTAGTCTAATTTGTTTTGGAGTTATAGAATGACTTGAGAGCTACAACTCATGAGTTGAACACTTTTAATGAAAATCAAAATTGAATGAGATATTCTGATTTTTCCTGAACATCCTTACAAAGTACTGTCTTTGGTCTTTGAGCCCACGTAACTCCGCCCATTTTTGTTGTTTTTGGCTCATTTTTTCTGGAGTTATAGATTGATATCAGAGCTACAAATTGTTAGTTGAACACTTCTTATGAGCATCAAAAATGAGCTCGGTATTCTCAATTTTATTTTTTATTTTTATTTTTATTTTTATTTTTTTCTTTTTTTTATTTTTTTTTTTTTTTCTGAAGCTCACTTTTTCACTTTCAGAACCTTTCAGAAAATCAATATTTCCGAGCTCATTTTCAAGTTTCATAAAAAGTGCTCAACTAACAACTTGTAGCTCTTGTACCAATCTATTGTCAAAATAATCGAATTGCGGAAAAGTGTGCATACACCGATTGTGGGCGTGGCCAAATCTGGGAGGCGGGGCCAAAGGCCAGAATTATTTGCAAAGTGCGGCACCAGTTTGCTGCAACCTCGCCGCACATAATTTTTTGTCATCATTTTCATCAAAATTGGTGGTTTCCGTTAATTTTTTGATAATTTCCTGTCATTTTCTTTAATTCTGACAAAAAAAAAAGCCTGAAAATAAATAAAAAATTAACGGAAAACACCAATTTTGATGAAAATGATGACAAAAATTATGTGCGGCGAGGTTGCAGCAAACTGGTGCCGCACTTTGCAAATAATTTTGACCTTTGGCCCCGCCTCCCAGATTTGGCCACGCCCACAATCGGTGTATGCACACTTTTCCGCAATTCGATTATTTTGACAATATACCTCCACCAAATTTGAGCAAAAAAGAGCAGAAGTGGGCGGAGTTACACACATCACATTTTCAGAACACATCATTGACCAATAAGATTCAAGAGCTCTCCAACGAGCTCACCATTGCCTATGAGTCTACCAAGGCTTTCGAGGATCAAGTTCTAGAGCTCCGCGAGCAACTGAGCAAACAAGAAGTGACAAAACCAGTGACCTTGGAGACACTGGAAGAAAACTTTTATCGGGATAAGTTGGAGGAGACTAATAGGAAATGTAGGTCAAATCTTTTTGAAAATTATCTTTATCAAATTTCACTTGAATTTTTTAGTAGAAGAAATGGAGAGTCTTTGGACAGAAGAGAAGAACAGTTTCGCGGCGTACAAAAAGAAAACTCACGCGAGCATCAAGGAGCTCCGCGCGGAGCTCTCCAGAAAGAGCACCGGGGAGAGCCATGTGCTTGCCCCGCCGTGTTCCATGAAGAACTCGGAGCCATCTATTTCGGATAGAAGCAGAGCCAGCTCTATTACGAGTATAGATAGGGTTACGGTAGGAGAAATAACTCTTACAATAGTATAAAGGAATCATGAGAATGGTTTTAGAGCACCTCCAGAGAAGAAGAGCCGGAAGACGTGAAGCAAAAAGAGATGGAGCAAAAGAATATGCAGCAAATTATGATCGATAAAATTGTGATTCTCCAGCGAAAACTGGCAAGAAGAACTGAAAAGTGCGAGTTTTTGGAGGAGCACGTTAGACAGTGCCTCGAGGAGCTGCAGAAGAAGACCAAGATTATTCAGCATTTTGCGTTGAGGGAGGAGGCGTCACTTCTGATGCCTTCTGATGCGTCGTTGGAGAAGGTTGGTGATGTTTTTTATTGAAAAAATCCGAAAAAAAGGGAAATTTCGTCACTTTTGAGTTGGAGCCCTTATAACTCCGCCCACTTTCGCTCTTATTGTCTCATTTTTCTGGAGTTACAGATTAATATCAGAGCTAGAACTTATCAGTTAAACACTTTTTATGAAACTCAAAAATGAGCTCAGAATTATTGATTTTCTAGGGCTCACTTTTTCAAAAATTGAAAAATTTTCACTTCTGAATTGGAGCTCACACAACTCCGCCCACTTTTGCTCTTCTTGGCTCAAATTTTTTGAAGTTATAGATTGACACAAGAGCTACAAATTATTAGTTAAAAAAATTTTATGAAACTCAAAATTGAGCTCAGAATTATTGATGCTCACTTTTCAGTTTCAGGTGCACTTTGAAAAATCGAAATTTCCGAGCTCAATTTTGATTTTCATTAAAAGTTTTCAACTGACAATTTGCTTCCCTGATATCAATGAGTAACTCCAGAAAAAATGAGCCAAAAAGAGCAAAAGTGGGCGGAGTTATGAGGGCTCTAACTCAAAAAGTGGTCCCAATCACTCCCCCCCCCCCTCTCTCTCTCTCTTTTTTTCTCTGCACCCTCTCTAGATCCTATACTATTTCCTCAATCCCTCCCCAATTTCAGCTTTTCGCCAACAGCGAATTCGTCCAAGTAAGTCCCCGTCGTAATGTGTGGTCCCTTCATCTCCTTCACCGGAAACTCGTAAATTTTCAAAAATTCCAGGTGCCAATATTACGAAAAAGCAGCGCTTACGCTCTGATGGGCGCCATGTTCACCACTTCCGGCGGCGAGAAGAAGCAGTCGCAGGTGCTGACCGAAGTGAACTCACGTCTTCAGGCGGTCCTTGAAGACGTCATTCAGAAGAACATCGGAATGAGGGTTCGTTGTTGGGATTTTGAAATTGGAGCTCTCATAGCTCCGCCCACTTTTGCTCTTTTTGGCTCATTTTTTGTGGAGTTATAGATTAATATCAGAGCTATAAATTATCAGTTAGAAACTTTTTATGAAAATCAAAATTGAGCTCGAAATTATTGATTTTCTAGAGCTCACTTTTTCAAAAATTGGAAATTGACCACTTTTGAGTTGAAATGCTCATAGCTCCGCCCATTTTTGCTCTTTTGGGCTCAAATTTTCTGGAATCATAGATTAATATTAGAGCTATAGATTATCAGTTGAAAACTTTTTATGAAAATCAAAAAAGAGCTCAGAATTATTGATTTTCTGCATCTCACTTGTCAGTTTCAGGTGCATTTTGAAAAATCAAGAGCTCATTTTCAAGTTTCATAAAAAGTGCTCAACTGATAATTTGTAGTTTTTGTATTAATCTATAACTCCAGAAAAAATGAGCTAAAAAGAGCACAAATGAGCGGAGTTATGAGGGCTCAAAATTTAAAACAGTGCACCTAACACAAAAAAGTGACCTTCAAAAAATCAATATATCTTGCTCATTTTCAGTTTTCATAAAAAGTGCTCAACTGATAATTTGTAGCCCTGATATCAATCTACAACTTCACAAAATTTGAGCCAAAAAGAGTAAAAGTGGGTGGAGTTATGAGGGCTCCAAAACCACAGAAATAATCAAAATAACCTTATGCTCCTTTAAATTCACATATTACTGTACGTCGAGCTTCAGAGTACGGTGGACACCCTCACTGCCGACAACACCCGTCTGTCCCGCGAGAACCGACTGCTCAGTCTGTCACAAGTGCGGAGCCAACAATCTCAGGATGCTAACTGATAATTGTGCCTTGTTTTTTCACCATCGTTTTCATTTTCTCATTTTCTGAACCCACCCCCATCCTTTTACATTTCTCGCCAAAACATTTTGAATAAAAGCTAACGGACCGCCTGTGTCCCCCGATGGGCCACGCCCCCTTTTAAATTCGGGTTTCCGTCTGCCTCACTTCACAAACATATTCCAAATGCCGTTTCACTTGGCGGTGGGGCTCTCCAACTGCGAGCAAGTCTTCGAGCCCGGAGGCACCATCGAAGGCTACGTCACATTCGACCTGCGCGAAAGTGTGAAGGTGAAAGCGATCCGCATCGCCGCCGAGGGTCTCGCCACGACGAAATGGCTGCTCTCCGAGTCGAGCAAATCGTCGCACGGAAGGTCGCGCGAGGTGTCGTACTCGGCCAAAGTGATCTATCTGGACGAGGAGCAAATGGTGTGGAAGCCGTCGGAGGGACACGCGAAGTCGTCCGTGTTTCCCGGCATTCATGTCTACCCGTTCAAGTTTACGATTCCGGTTGGAGTGCCGCCCAGTTTTGAGGGGGATCATGGGAATATCAGGTACTTTTTGACTACAGTAATTTGTTATTCTAAAAGCTGATACACTGTAACAAGGGAACTACTTGAAGACGCGAGTTGAACTTTTTACCAAATTTATACCCCAGGTAGAATCGAACTCCCTGATTCAGAATCTGCAATAAAATTCTGCGGATTTCTTCTGTGCTCCAAGTTATGGATCACGCAATGTCAAAAGTACAGTGAAAAAAGTGCACGTGATGACCTTTGGCAATTTTTCACTGTACTTTTGACATTGCGTGACCCATAACTTGGAGCACAGAAGAAATCCGCAGAATTTTATTGCAGATTCTGAATCAGGGAGTTCGATTCTACCTGGGGTATAAATTTGGTAAAAAGTTCAACTCGCGTCTTCAAGTAGTTCCCTTGTAAGAGGATAAGTTTTCACTAGGAGTACGGTAGCTTTTTAAAGGCACATGTACTGTAGGAAATTCCAGGTGAGCATTCAAGGAGTACTGTAACTTTTTTTATATTTCTGCTGATTATTTGAACTTGAGAAGATGAAAGGCAATACAAAATCTAGAGAAGCCTTAGAGATTAGCTTAAGAGAGTAGACGCAGAGAAACGTACAGAAAATTGAAAATGTTTCACTTTTAAGTTGGAGCCCTCATAACTCCGCCCATTTTTTCTCTTTTTAGCTCACTGTTTCTAGAGTTAAAGAACAATATCAGAGCTGCAAATCATCAGTTGAACACTTTTCATTACCATCAAAATTGAGCTCGGAATTATTGATTATCTGATGCTCACTTTTTCAGAAATGGGAAAATTTTCACTTTTAAGTTGGAGCCCTTATAACTCCGCCCACTTTTGCTCTTTTCAGCTCAATTTTTTTGGAATTACAGATTGACATCAGAGCTACAAGTTATCAGTTGAACACTTTTTATGAAAACTTGAAATAAGCTCGAAATTATTGATTTTCTGGAGCTCACTTTTTAATGCCAGACGCACTTCAGAAAATCAATATTTCCGAGCTCATTGTTGATTTTCATAAAAAGTGATCAACTGATAATTTGTAGCTCTGATATCAAGCTATAACTCCAACCATTTTGAGCCCAAAAGAGCAAAAGTGGGCGGAGTTATGAGGGCTCTAACTTGTGGGCGGAGTTTCAGGAAATGAGAGCAAAAAGAGCACGTTTTCTCAGATACCACGTAAAAGCGACAGTGGAACGTCCATGGAAAACGAACCGCTCGGTGACCCGCTACCTGACAGTCCTCCCGAAAAAAGACCTCAACACAGTGGCCACCGCCTCCGAAGAAACGAGCAGCTGGAAGTCGAAAAACGTCGGATTTTTCTTGTTCCGCTACGGAAAAGTCAACCTGCAGGTGAGTGCGCTCTATTGAGAAAATTGAACGAGAGCTGAACAGATTCGGATTCCGAAGAAGGGCTACGTGCCGGGAGAGACGATCCACGTGGAAACCGAGATTGACAATTTCTCATCGAGGCCTGTGCTCAAGGTGGGCTCTCTAAGAAAACCCTAAAATCCAACAACTTCTTCCGATTCACAGGCCGAATTCTACCTAATCCAACAGTGCCGCTTCCTCGCCTACCGCTACGGCATCAGTGGCCCCTCCCCCGATGACTCCGCCCCTTCCTCGAGCTCACAAAACGATCGCTATCTCTCGCGGAAACGAGACGAGACGAAGATCACCTCGGTCATCCAGGAGCTGAATATAGCTCCGAGAACGGAGCACAAGTCGAAAATGCGCCTGAAGATTCCGTGCACGTGCCCGACGTTCGACAGCACCCTCATCCACGTGGACTACTTTGTAGTCGTCAAGCTCCACGTGAAGTGTCGCATTCGGAAGACGGTGAAGGCCGAGTGCCCGGTGATTATTGGCAGTTTGCCGTTGAAAGAAGAAGGCGTCAGTCCGCGCACGCCGACGTTCACTGAAGTCGCCACGTTCTCCGCGCTGACTCATAGAAGCATGCAGGCGGTTGATGAGGTGAGCAAATTTTTGGGCTCATTTTAGGTTGATTTTTTCGGTTTTTTTAATAAATTACAGAAAAAATTAACATTTTATTGCACACTTTTCGTGTCAATATTTTTTTTTTGAAAAAGTCTCGAATTACATTGAAATCTGTATATTTTTCATAGTTTCTATGTAAAATTATGTTCAAAATGTTAATTTTCGCAGTAATTTAATAAAAAAAGATCGAAAATTCCAAGAAAATCGAGCCAAAATGAGCCAAAAATCTGCTGTGAAATGTCCGAGCTCTCGAAAATTCAGCAGCTACCGTACCCGATTTCAAAGGCGCATGCCCAAAAATGTGTACATTTTCAATGTGCCTTTAATTTTACTACGGTATTTTCCGTTTTCTTTTCGCGAAATTTTGGCCTTTTTCATCAAAAACGAAAAGGAACACTGATAAAAAGTACTCTAAAATTCAAAAAACATTTATTTTTGCAGAAATTAACCCCCAAATATGTCTTCTTTCCGAAATATGGAAAATCCCGGGAGGACGAGGTGGACGAGCCGCCGAGCCTCAGCGATCTTCAATTGCCACCGATCGACTCGCTTTCTGATGATTTTTAACCCTAAATTATAGAGCGCACTTGCATTTCAGAGTTTTTTCCCACTTCCCCCTTTTTTTCACCCATCTGAAAATATGTCTATTTCTGCTCGAATAAATTGTAGTTGTACATCCGAAACGAAGTCTCGCAGGTACATTATTCTCATTTTATTACACTCATGAGCACAAAAAGGGTTTGGTGTGTGACGTGGCACATAAATCTGCCAATTGCTCGCTCAAATGAGGTGCTCCACAAGGCGCCACGAGAAATTGCTAGTAGTTTTATTCCCCTTTTTGACAATTTTTGCCTTCTTTTCCAAAGAATTTCGTCAGCGATTCTTCCAGAATTTCCGGTGGTCATGTCGAAATCGGAAAAGTTTCGAAAGAAGACGTTGCTCGCGAGCATGAAGGTGTACTGTTCGAAGACGGAGCGCCTCGTGCAGAAGTTGAACATTGAAGACGTGATGACCAGGGAGGAGATGAAGGGAGAGCCCGAAGAGCCACTCGAGTATCATTACGTGAGGTGAGCTATCAAAATCTGGGTTTTTTTTTCAAAAAATTCGATTGAAAATGAGCAATTTTTACCAGTATCGTGGCGAGACCCAAGAAAGTTGTTTTGCGTGCGCCTTTAAATTTTTCAAAAATTTGCATCAGTTTTTCACATTTTTCATCTTTTCTTTTTCAATTTCCTCTTTCAATTACTTAATTTTTCTAGTTTTTTCAATAAAAATCGCAATATCTGATAGAAAATCACAAAGATTTACTAGTTTTCGGGCTAGAAACGAAAAGAAGAACGCCAAATTGTCGAAAGAAAATGACTGGAAACTCTTTACCATAAAAATATTTATTCTTTGACAACACAGAGGCGCATTTATCTCAGAAAGATTTGACGTTGCGCATGGTGTTATCCTCCTTCAACTCTTCAGGAGTCGGCGGTGGCGGCTTGTTTGCATCAGGCGCAACAGGCACCTTCTCGTCCGCCTTCAGGTACTCCGCCGTCTTCATTCCCTCATCAATGTCGGGCTCCTCGATCGTCTTCATATTCTCCGTCTCCTTCTTCTTTCCAGTTCTCTTCGGCGTGTCCCCGATCGTTACTCCCTCCTCGATCGTCTTCAGGTTATCCGTCGCCTTCTTCTTCTTTCCCGTTCCTTTCGGCGTGTCCTCGATCGTTACTCCCTCCTCGATCGTCTGCAGGTTATCCTTCTTCTTTCCCTTTCCCTTTCCCTTTATCTTTAACTTCGGCGCCGCCCCGTTCGTCACTACCTCCTCCTTCTTCTTCTCCCCCATAAAATAGTCTAAAGTCATCGGTTTTTCTTTGCGAAGGAGGCGCTGGTAACACTCTGTGAGCATTTTAAACTTCTCTTCGGTGTCATCGTCGAGTTTACGACCCTGAAACATTTCGGATAGAATCGTAGTCGCTCAGAATGGTTACTCACGTCCAGGGTGTAGGCCACGGTGGCCTGCAGGCAGAACGCGAGCTGCACCAACGTTTGCACCATGCCACACCGTTTCTCGCGGAGAGTGTACAGCAATCCGTACATGTTGGTTTTCCTCTCCGCGATTTTCTGTGCGGCGAGAAGGACATCTGAAATTCAGCGCCTCTCGCTACTGTCTCTCTCTCTCGAAAAACTCACAGCAGAAGACGCCGGTGCGTCCGATGCCCGCCGAACAGTGAACGACGATCGGTTGCTTCGAGTTCTTGACATGTTTCATCAATTTGACCAAATCGTCAGGGCTCTCCGGAACATTCGTGTCAGGCCATCCAACGTAATGGTAGTGCGTGTAGACGCGGCCCTCGTTCTCCCTGAAAACAGTGAAATTCAGAATGAAAGTAACAACGCGTAAGGTGACTTTTTGTAGGCGACGTGGAGACTGCGCACGATAATCTTGCCATCCTCCTGACATTTGCGGCACGTGACAGTCACGTCTCCGAAGGTCAGCGTCTCGCCTTGCTTCTCCGGAAAGTACTGCGCGCACTTTGGGGTGCCTGAAATTAAGACGATTGCTTGCTGAAAACAGCTGAAAATCCGCCAACTAGCCTTCTTCGACGGTCTTGCACAGCATAACGATTTTCTCCACTTGCTGCTGCCGGTACATCTGCCAGGATCGCTCGCATGTGTCCGTCAACGTGGGTTCTTCCGAACCGATCGGTCCTTGCATTGCAATCACGCGAAATCCGTTCGGCAAGATGATCATGTTGGCGTGGATGAAGCCGTCTTTGTACCCGTCCACTACGATGCTCGTTTCCGGCACAAGACGTATTTTGTGACGGTATAGCTTCTCGTGAACCGTCACGTTGTCCAGCTTGTACATGGCGTTGTCCACTCGGTCAGCTTCCGTCAAGTACAAATTGAAAATATTGTGGTACAAACAGAACAGCAGCAGTTTTGACTTATTATCATCCAGTGGGTCCATTCCTTTCTTCATATCATTTTTCTGGGTGATGATGAGTTTTAGGTGAGTTCCGATAAAGGCCTCAATTTTTTCCAGCGGGATCTGCTTCTCTTGTTGTTGCTCTGTAGAAAAAAACCAAAGTCAAAATTGTAAAGGTTAACGACTCCGCTCACAATTATTCAATGAATGAAGAATGTGTGAGCGTTATCCAAGTTAAAACCACTCACGATATTCAGCCAACTGCATTTCGCAGACCTCGACCACCTCTTTCGCATTTGGATCCGTTGGCACCAGCTTCGCGTTTGACACCGCCACCACCGCTACTTTCTTCTCCGTAGCCTCATTTTTCGCCGTGCTCTCAGCCACTCCCTCTTTTATGTTCTGTTCAACTCCCGTCTGGATATGATTCTGCATGCCCTCAATCTTCTTTTTCAGCTCTGCATTGTCCTCTTGCAGCTTTTTAATGCGCTTTTTGGAGCGGTTTATCTTTTTCAACATCTTCCAGATGATTATGCCCACAATGATTAAGATCATTAGAACAACTGCGACTACTCCAATGACAATCCAGTGGTTCTCAAACCTGAAAAAGCATGAATAGAGCAATAGAAAGACGCTGGTAGAGACTTACCAGCGAGCTTCGGGTTCCGTTGTCTTCTTGACACCTCCAGCGACTCCATCGAGTGCGCCTTCGCGATTCTTGGCCCGGTTCTCCGCCGCAGCGTTGGCTGCCATGGCCGAGGTGAACCTTGCGAAGAAGGAATGCAGGTTGCCGAGCGCCTTGTCGACGTCTTGTGGAGGCACGCGGTAGTTGGCGAACTTCAGGTCCAATGTGGTCAGAGCAGCCAGCGACGTCTTCAGCTTCTTCAACTCGACGATGTTAGGAGACGTGCTTGCCACTCCAATCAAGTTGCCGAGAGCCGTCAACATCGGCGACAGGTCCTCGTCGATCCCTGCCACTTGCTGAGCCGGAGTGTACAGCTTGGAGCCGTCCGCCAGCATGTCCACCTTCTTGTCCGCCACCGCACTCTTCCACGCAGTCAGCTCGGTCTTCAGTGTCTGGAACTTGTTCTTGAGTCCCGAGAGAGAATGAAGGTGAGGGACGTCTTCGGAGGAGAGTCCTGTCGCAGTCGGGAGCACAGTGTTGAGCATGTCGATGTTCGCGATGACGTTGTCGAGGTCCGACGTCTTCTTGAGCACCTCGCTCATCAGCACAATCGCCTGTACCGACTTCCCGATGTTGAGTGCGGTCTTCGTGGGCTCTTCGAGCAGTTTGAGCTCTTTCGACTCGGCAGACGTCTTCCCTTTCAGACTGCTCATTGCAGTTGTCGCTGTGGTGAGCTCGGAGTTGGCGCCAGTGACTTTCTGAAATCAAAAGATTATTATATAACTCCAAGAAGGCGTGTTCACTTTCACAACAGCGACCGCATCATCGTAGACAGTCAAAGTGCCGGCTTCTGCGCGAATCAACACGATGACCGCCAACGTCTTCTCAACGAGATCCAGGTTCTGTGCTGCTTTGGCGGCGTTGAAAGTCTTCTTGTAGCCGGCCATCGCTGTGTAGAACTGTCCAACGTCTCCCCAATTCGATACGACCTGACCGGCAGTGGCTTTCATGGCGGTATCAACGGAAGTTAGTTCGTTGTCGACGAGACTTGTCACCGAAGTGCGGAGTGCTGCGTGATTGATCTGTTTGATTTTCGCCTGGAGTTGATCTGAAGCCATGGTCGGGTTGTCGGTGAAGATCTTCTGAACCTGTTCCAATGACGAAATGATGTTGTCCGTCTTCGACTTTTCAAGCACAGCGGCTACTTTAGCCTTCAACGCCGCAAGATCGACATCCAACTTTGTCACCAATGCAGACAGTCCAAAGAAAACATCGGTTGAAAATGCCACATTGGCATCCCTACAGTCGTAAGCTGTTTGAAGAGCAGCCAACGTCTCCGTCTTCTTCTGACTCACTACTCCGAGAATGGCTGCTTTCCGGCTGATCGATCGCATCGTCTCCAGCTGACTGTCAGAAGATGCTCCAAGCTTAGTGTCGCACGCTTTCAATACAGTCGTAAGTGTCTTCAGGTCGGCCACGGACTTCTCGAAGCTGTTAGACGAGTTGATGATCGTGCTCATCCACGGCTCATGAATGTCACTGGATAGAGACTGCAACTCGTTGAACCCCTCGAACCATCCGGCGGCGTGCTCCAGCCGAGTCGAGATCCCGAGATTCTTTCTGGCGATCACGATACCTTCGATCGCTCGAAGAGTTGGTGCCTGCGCCATCAGGTTGGCTCCGAGATCTATGACCTTTGCGAAGTTGGCTTTGTTGGTGGTTTCAGCCTGTGCATCCTGCCTGAAGTTTCCAAGAGCTTTCACGAACTTGGCCGTCTTTTCAGGTTGCGCGAAGTTGAACATAGCCGTGCCCTTCGAGGAGAACTGAGCATCATCGGGCTTCAGTTTGGCGTACAGGCCCACCAAATTGTTGGTAGCGCTCTTTAGTCTTCCCATGTCGGTGTTCAGTGTACTGGCATCAGCATTGTTGGCAACATACTCTAGATTTGTAATCCAGGTATAAGCTTCCGTTTTGATGTCAAACGCAGCTTGGACAGCCGGATTGGTTGTTGTCGCGAGTGAATCCACTCGGGCTTTGAACGCATCACTGTCCGGCCAAACCTCGACGGCTGCCACATTCTTCATGAAGGCGGCAATCTCCACAATCGTCTGCAAGTACGCCTCGACACCATTCAAATTGGCGACGTCGCCCAACTGCACAGTCTTGATGGCGCTGATGGCGCTCTCGATGTCGGCGGCCTTCATGGCAGCAATCTGAGTGGGTGTGGCGGATCCCAACTTGAGGAGCTCCGAGGTGATCTCGTCAGTCTTGTTGGTTCCGGCGATCAGGGATCGGGTGAGGGAGATCGCAGTCGTCACTCGGGAGACAGTCTTGAGACGTTCGAGCGAAGGGCCAAGGGTGTCTGAAAACGGAAGGGTGAGCAGGAAGATGTGCGATGGGTCCACTCACCAGCATCTCGACGAACACGTTCAGTGGCCGGTGCGGATCCAACGAGCGCAGATGTCAGTGCGATCCAGACTGAAACAGAAGGCGTTATCGACTGAAAGACACGTCATCCACTTACAGAGCATCCGTGGAAGCTTCCACGAGGCTCCGAAGAGTTGCATCTTTGTCGGTCCGATCATTTTCTTTTTTATTTCACCGCATCGGCCGAGGTGGTAGTTGGGAAAGTGCCGTTGCATCGGACAAATCGCATACTGATTTCTTCTTTCGATTCTCGCCCCCACATCGACAGAAAGTTGACCCGTGTCAAGGGTTCCACGTTGCATTTCGATCTTCTAGAAGCTTCCATGATCTACGTGGTTCACGAAAAGTTTCCACGTGAAATTGTGAATCAAAATCCGAGCACATAAAGAGCTCGTGAAATTTCTTCAGATGAATTCAGACATTGCCATCTGCACTGTCAAAAATGGGCGGAACTTGTTGCTTTGCTAGTATTCCTCTTCTGTATTTAGCACCTTTCCATCTTCCTCTCTTTTATTGTCGGCGCAAAAAAATGAGTGCAGCGGGAGGGGGTCTGCAAATGCGCTCCATTGGACTGCGGCCCGTTTTTCAAATTTTTCCAGCTTGTGTTATAAAATAAATGACGGAAATAGGTTAAAAATAGTCAATTAATGTCTACAGATTTTATATTCGAGGCAAAAAATGCAAAAAACCCATGATGAAAGCAAAGATTTTCCCATTTTGTGCAAGTTGGCGCCAGTTACTGCGCAGACACCGTGCACTCATTTTTTTTGCCCCGACAATATCTACGTCTCTCCCTGCCCCGTCCGCGACGCGACCGCGCCGCAACCACTTTGTATTTTTGCGCCGACAATATATGCCAAAAACTTTAGACGCTCATAACTCGCTTCAAAGTGGTCAAATCACGATCAAATCACGATGAAATTTAGTTCATTCGAAAGCAAACGAAATGAGTAATTCACACACAAAAAAGATAATAGCTCAAACATTTTATTGACAGTTCCATCAAGGAATGGGCCATGAAGATAGTAGTCGTCACTTACGTGTCTGAAAACGAGAGGATGAGCAAAAAGAGGCTCAATTGGTTCACTCACCAGCAGCTTTGCCATTTCGATCATTTTCATTCTTCTTTTACTGATACAGATGCAGTTTTTTCTAAATCCGAAGCGATATCCATTTAATAGTAGTGAAGGTTGCTCTCTTCGTCGGTAGAAATCGGTACTGATTTCTTTTTCCGATTCTCGTCTCCACATGGACGGAAATTTCACCCGTGTCAAGATTTCATGACCGGCCTGGGTCACGAAAAATGAAATTTCCACGTGTTCGCTCTTTTAATGGGACAAATTTGATAAGTGACTCGGAGCATTGAATTTACAATGAAAGCGTCGTAAATCCGACTAATATGAAAAGGTTTTCATAAGATTAATGTATTCTGATAAAAATATGAGCTTTGAAAATCGAAAACTTCATCGAAAGCTATTTCATCAACTTTGACCCCTCATAACTCCGCCCACTTTTGCTCTTTTCGGCAAAAATTTCGTGGAGTTATAGATTAATATCAGAGCTACAAGTTATTAGTTGAGCACTTTTCATGAAAATCAAAAATGAGCTCGGAATGTTCGATTTTGCGAAGGGCACCTGAAAGTAAAAGCGAGCTCTAGAAAATCAATAATTCCGAGCTAATTTTCGATGTTCATGAAACGTGCTCAACTGACAATTTGTAGCTCTCATATCAATCTGTAACTCCACAAAATTTGAGCCAAAAAGAGCAAAAATGGGCGGAGTCATGAGGTCTCGCAACTTGCAGACTCACCTGGTACGTGGAGCACTCTGTGACATGCCGCAAGCCACGTTGCATGCACTGCTTCTGCTACAGCTTCAAACAGATCCTGCCGCACTACAAAGAGTGCTACCACGTGGATTGTCGCGCGTGCAACGTCTTCAACGTGCTCGTCTGGGATCACGTGCGGACGTGCGAGAGCCGACAGTGCCTCGTGCCAGGCTGCCGCTCGATTTGTAGAGCGATCGGCAAGAATCAGGAGAAAGGTGGGCTCGCGGAGCACCATAACTCATCGGGTGACTTTTCAGAAGAGCCCTGCTTCTCGGGAAGTTTGTAACTTCAATGGATTCCAAGTTTTTCACAGCGATGAGAAATTGATGATGCTCGAGAAAATGTACATTTTTCCAACGTTGAAAAATAAATGCTACAGTAACTTTTAAAGGCGCAATGTTTCATTGTTTATCAATAGTTCACTTTTTCAAGTTGTTGCTCAGGACATTGTTCGAATCCTCCAAACAAATGAAAAGAGCCCGAACACCTTC
This sequence comes from Caenorhabditis imperialis, assembly GCA_963572205.1. NCBI lineage: Eukaryota > Metazoa > Nematoda > Chromadorea > Rhabditida > Rhabditidae > Caenorhabditis > Caenorhabditis imperialis. Next base: position 8,093,581 of record OY751541.1, read on the forward strand.
CAGAAGAGCAAAATGAGCCAGACGGCTGCAAAATCCCACCAGTAATTGCTCACTTTAAAGTCCTGATCCTTGATGAACTTGAGCCCTGTAGAGCACTCGAAATCGAATTGTTTCGGCAAGGAGCTCGTGGAGCAGCCTGCAAAAACGAGATATTTTAGAATTATGAGTATAGAAAACCTTGAATTTCTCCATGGTGCTCGAAGATGGCCACCATGATGGCTTCAAAGGCGTAGTGATACCAGGAGATGTATCCGAAGGGTTTATAGTACCACGGGACGGCGTTCACCGTGATCAGAAATCCGCCAAACACCATGGCGGGCACTGAGAACAGAGGTGCCACCGCCAGAGAGATGTTCACGTTTCCACAGAGGGAGACTACCGCGTGAGCTGGGAATTGGGAAGGATTGAGGAAGATTGAGGGGATGCGGCGGCGTCGCGCGATGTCGCAAGCGATCAAAAACTGTGGCGAGTAGTCGCAGGCGATCGAAGTTCATCGCTAATAACAGCGAGCGTTCAAAAATGATCGCGCGCGGCCAAAAACTGTCGCATTTTGTCGCATGCGTTCAAATCTTGCCGCAAGTTGTCGCAAGCGGCCAAATACCATCGCGCGTCCAAATCTTGCCGCATGTAGTCGCACGCGACCAAATTCTGTCGCATTCTTCTTCGCGCGCGTTCAAAAACTAACGCACACGACCAAATCTTGCCGCAAGTTGTCGCAAGCGGCCAAATACTATCGCGCTCGTCCAAATCTTGCCGCGAGTAGTTGCACGCGACCAAATTCTGTCGCACTCTACCGCACACTTCTTCGCGAGCTGCCAAATACCATCGCGCGCGTCCAAATCTTGCCGCGAGTAGTTGCACGCGACCGAATCCTGCCTCAAGTAGTCGCACGCGTTCAAAAACGATCGCAAGCGTTCAAATCCTGTCGCATGTCGTCGCAAGCTGTCAAAAAGCATCGCACGCGACCAAATTCTGTCGCACTCTACCGCACACTTCTTCGCGAGCGACGAAATATCGCCGTAAGCTGTCGCAAGCGGCCAAATACCATCGCGCGCGTGCACATCTTGCCGCGAGTAGTTGCACGCGACCAAAAACTGTCGCTTGAAGTCGCAAGCGATCAAATCCAGCCGCAAGTAGTCGCACGAGTTAGAAAATTACCACACGCGACCAAATTCTGTCGCACTCTACCGCACACTTCTTCGTACGCGATCAAAAACCATCGCGCGCGACCATTTTTCGCCGCATCGTGTCGCACCCTTCCCCCCAACTCACAAAGCGACGTGATAATCATTGACATCGCAATGCACATTGTCAAAAACGTCGACATCGCGATGATAGTGATAGGGAGTCCAGTGATAAAGTAGATGATGAAGAAGAACACAATTGGGAAGATCAAATGGAGCACCGACTGAAAGGAGTTCAATTAGATCTAAAATAAATCTTACATCCGTAAGAGACCGCGCCATGAAGTAAGCACTAGGAGAGTACATATTCGACTGGCACTCCCTGATAACGACATGATAATCCTCCCAGAAAGACTGCAAAGGATTACTGTACTTTAAAGGAGCATGCACTCACTATCAAACTGGGCATCAAGTAGAGAATGTTGTTCATCTGAAGAGCCGCAAAGACGACGCCCTTTACGCCGAGCAAATGGTCCTTGTCGATGGGCACTTGGAGGTACACCATTCCGAGAAAGTACGACACCAGCTACAGTAACCCAGTGTACCGTAATCCACCCAATGAACCCACCACAGTCAACACGAGCCGTCCGATGACGTAGCCACGACGTCGGGTCATCTGGAGCATCCCACGTCGCACCAATTGGGTGAATTGGAAGCACCAAGGGCGGGGGATGCTTCTGGGGTGAAGGTGTTGGTGGGAGAGGGAGAGGGTGGCTGGTGTGTGGCGCAGCGAGTCGTCAGGCTTTTGGCGGGAGAGAATCGCCTCGATTCGCTGCTCATGGTCTTTGGGTTTTTCGCCAACGGATTGGGAGAGGATTCGGATGAAGTGATCGCTGATTGATGCGAATTCGGGAACTGGGTAGTTGATTCTGGAGAATTTTCTGTGTAGTTCTCGAGGACACAATTTTAGAGCGTTGAGCCCTCGTAACTCCGCCCACTTTTGCTCATTTTGGCTCAATTTTTCTGGAGTGATAGCTTGATATCAGAGCTACAAGCTGTTAATTGACAACTTTTCGTGAAAATCAAAAATGAGCTCAGAATTATTGATTTTCTGGAGCTCACTTTTCAGTTACAGGTGCTCTTCAAAAAATCAAAAATCCGAGCTCAATTTTGATTTTCATAAAAAGTTGTCAATTGATAATTTGTAGCTCTGATATCAATCTATAACTCCACAAAATTTGAGCCAAAAAGAGCAAAAGTGGGCGGAGTTATAAGGGCTCAAACTTAAAAATGTGAAAGACTAAAGAAATTGAAGAGAAATATTCACACTTTCTCGAAAGTCCAAAAAACTGAAACCCGTGTAGTTCTCGTGAACAAACCAACTTCTCCAAAAAGCCAGCCACATTCCTGGTGGCACCCTCGTACACCACTTGTCCCTGACACAGCAACACCAATCGATCGGCCATCTGATAGACCCAGGTGCTCGGTTGGTGGATGGTGCACACCACCACCTTCCCCTCCGCCGCCACCCTCTTCAGACACGTCATCACTTGGTGTGACATGAAAGAATCGAGCCCCGTCGTCGGCTCATCGCAGAAGAGAATGGGTGGATCGGTAAGAATCTCGCAGGCGATCGTCAGTCGCTTCTTTTCCCCGCGAGAGATTCCCTTGTGGCTCGGCGAGCCGATGCGAGTGTGCTCACACCCTTTGAGCCCGAATGTCGTGAGCATTTGCTCGACGAGCTGTGCTCGCTGAGCACTCGGGAGAAGTTGAGGGGAGCGCATTTCGACGGCGAAATGGAGCACCTCGGAGACGGTTTGTGAGGAGAGGAACACGTCTTCTTGTTGCACGTAGGCAGAAAGAGCCCTGAGCTCCGATGTGGTGAGAGGGCGGCTGGAAGAGAGACGCAGAGATATAGAGAAAGGAATGGGCTCCAAACTCACTTGCTCATCGAAATGTCCCCTTTGATATCGAGTCCACTTTTGTTCCGACCTGTGAGCACATTCAAAAGCGTCGTTTTTCCAGCTCCGCTTGGTCCCATTATGAAGGTGAGCTCACCGGCACGAGCATGACCACAAACTACAAAAACTAGAGTACTTTAAAGGGACAGGAGTGGAAAACTACAGTAATTTGGTACTTGAAAAACGCATGTCCACAAAAACTACAATAACGTGGTATTTTTTTTTAAGTGGATGACTACAAAATACACCGTATTATTTTATTTTAGAGGCGCGTGACTACAAACTACAAAATTTTTTATTTCGTTTCGGGACTAAAACTACAGTAACGAGAAGTTTTGACTACAAAGACTACAGTAATCCAATACTTTAAAGGCGCATAGGAACAACGACTACAGTAATTTTCTATTTAAAGGCGCTTGACTACAAAGACTACAGTAATTTTGACATTTTAAAGGCGCATGGCTACAATTACTTCGATAACTACTGTTAATTGACAGTTTCGACGCATTACTATAAAATTACAGTAACTAATAGCCAAGCTACCGTAACGGGATACTTTAAAGGCGCATAGCAGAACACAAACTGTAGTTTCATACTTTAAAGGCACATGACTACAAAAACTACAGTATTCTGTTATTTTCAGGACGAATTACTATTAAAACTACAGTAATTTAAAACTTTAAAGGCACTTCACTTCACAAACTACAATTATTTGACATTTTAAAGGTGCATGACTTCAAAACTACAAAACTTACAGTAAGTTAGCAGTTTCAAAACGCATTACTATAAAATTAAAGTAAATATTATTCATTCCCCGCGGCCAGCGACTGGAATTCAAATCGCAGATTTGGGTCTCGCAGCGGACCTCAAGTTCTTTTGAGACCCAAAACTATCAAAACTACAGTAATTCGGCACTTTAAAAACACATTATTTTACAAAATTTATACTCGCTGCACGCATCAGTAAGTGCGCTCCACTGCAAAATGACCGAAATGGAAGAGAAATTTGGAGTTTTCTAGGCCGAAAAAAACCATGAAAAACGCACCTCCACTCAAAATCACCTTCCCCTCCTGCTCTCCTTTTCTCCAGAATCTTCCCCCATTGCCTTCCACCTCCACTTGCACATTCTTCCAAACCAACACCTTCGACGACCTTGTCTTCTCCGGCCCCGCCCTCTTCGCTTTCCCCACCAATTCTTGAAAGTCAGTGGCCACAGAAGTGCGATATCTCGTCGGAGTCGGCGCCGTGCGGGGCTCTTCATCGGGCTCTTCGACAAACTCCGCAAGTGCATTTTCTTTTTTCGGGCGGCTCGGGGAGGGTGGGACTGGGGTCACTGATTTCACCTCTGGCTCTTTCTCTTTTGGAGTGGCTTCTTCGTATCCTTGCGTTTTTTCGGGCACCAAATCGGATTGTGTGGATTGCTGAATTTCTATTTTCATCGAGAATTACACAGAAATTGGTCTAGCTTTTGATGAATTCTGCTTTTTTTGATGAGAATATTTTGAAAATTTTCAATTTTTTCAGAAAAAATCAATAAAAACCTCTGAAATATGAGTGAGAGCATCATCTTGCGTCGATTCGTTGCTCATTCTAAAGCTTTTCAGTATCAAAAACACAATCACCTCCCCCTTCCTTTAAATCCACCAAAAAATCTCCACGTCTTCATTCAAAGCAAAAAAACATCAAGTTCAAGGGGTCACGTCTTCCGAATTCTCCACGTGAACGCCATCACTCCCACCAACTTCCAGAATGCCAACGCCGCCAGAATGACGGCGTAATCCAGCCACAAGTTGCCCGCATTGAACGCCTGATCCGTGATGAAGGCGCTTCCTGTCGAGCAGCTCGCTTCCACGGACATCGCATCTGGATGGGAGCCACCGGAGCAGCCGGGGATCTGCTGAATGTCGCGGAAGTAGGCGATGGTGATCGCCTCGAAGCCGTACTTGTACCAGGAGACCCAGGCGAGTGGCAGGAAGTAGACGGGGATCGCCTCGTAGTTGATCAGGAAGCCGCCGAATACCATCAGAGGGACGATGACGATCGGGAGGACCGTCATTCCGGTGGCAAGGTGGCCGCACATTGCGGCGAAGCATTGGGCTGCAAAGTGCACATTTTCATGGGAAAGTACAGTAATCTACAGTAATCCTCGTAACTCCGCCCACTTTTGCTCTTTTTCTCTTTTTAGCTCAGATTACTTAGAGTTACTCATTGATACCAGAGCTACAAACTGTTAGTTGAATACTTTACATGAAAATTGAAATTGAGCTTTCAATCATTGATTTTCTGGAGCTCACTTTTTCAGAATTTAGAAATTTTCGACTTTTGAGTTAGAGCCATTGTAGCTCCCACTTTTGATCTTTTTAGCTCATTTTTTCTGGAGTTACAGATTGATATCAGAGCTACAAATTGTTAGTTGAATACTTTTTATGAAAATCAAAATTGAGCTCAGAATCTTCAGTTTTCTGGATCTCACTTTTTCAGAAATTGAAAATTTTCGATTTTTGAGTTTGAGCCCTTGTAGCTCCGCCCATTTTTGCTATTTTTGGCTCATTTTTTCTAGAGTTACAGATGAATATCAGAGCTACAAATTGTCTGTTGACAACTTTTGATGAAAACTTGAAATGAGCTCGTTATCATTGATTATCTGAAGCTCATTTTTCAGAAATTGGAAATTTTCGACTTTCGAATTAGAGCAATTGTAACTCCGCCCATTTTTGCTCTTTTTGGCTCAAACTCTGTGGAGTTATAGAATGATATCAGGGCTACAAATTCTCAGTTGAGCACTTTTTATGAAAATCAAAAATAAGCTCAGAATCCTCAATTTTCTGGAGCTCACTTTTCGAGTAGTGCGTTTTCAGGTACCCTTCAGAAAATCAATATTTTCGAGTTCATTTTTGATTTTCATAAAAAGTTGTCAACTAACAATTTGTAGCTCTGATATCAATTTATAACTCCAAGAAATTTGAGCTGAGAGCAGCGTTAATTCACCAATAGAGCACGCATTCAGACTGAGCAGAATATTAACGGCGAGATAGTGAGAGATGGCGAAAAAGTGTATAGGGAGGTTGGTCATGGCGATGAGGATCGAGGAGAAGATCACCGGGAAGATGAGGTACTGGATGCTCTGTAATTGGAGCCAATTTTCGGATAAAAAACAAAAAAAAGCGATGAGCACACTCACATCCGCAGTGGTCTTTGCAAAATAGTAGGCGCTGGGCGAGTACATATTCGCCTGAAACTCCCTGACGACTACCGGATAGTCCTTCCAGAAGACCGTCATCGCTGGCATCATAAACAGCATGTGCATCATCTGAACTGAAACGAACGCGAATCCCTTGAAGCTGGTGAGCGAGTCGCGTTGAATGCTCATCTGGAAGTACGTGCTGCCGATCATCAGGCTCATGATAAGCGTCTGAATCAGTTTCACAATGAGCACAGCTCTCTCGCGCCACAATTGGATCGCCGAGCGGTGGAAGACGTAGTAGAATTGACACCACCAGGTGCGCGGGAACGCGTTCAGCTCCACTTTGACGAGCTCGCGGCGGGAGGAGCTCTGCGAGTTGCCCGAGTGCTGGAGCATTTCGTGCTCCTCAACGATGCGCTCAATCCGAGCATTGTACTCGTGCTCCGTCTCGTACGTCTTGTGACTGATCACCCGCATGAAGTGGTCGGGTGCACTGACGAATTTCGGGCAGGGGTAGCCGCAGTGGGCGAAGAAGACGTCGACGTTCTTGGCGGGACCCGAGTACGCCACGTGGCCTTGCGAGAGGAGGATGAGTTGGTCCGCCATCAGGTAGACGGAGGTGCTCGGTTGGTGGATGGTGCACACCACGGTTTTGCCTTCGTTGACGAGTTGGCGGAGTGCTTTGATCACTTGGTGCGACATGAACGAGTCGAGCCCGGAGGTGGGTTCATCGCAGAAGAGAATCGGTGGGTCCGTGAGGATCTGGAGGGAGAAAGTGGCATTTTGTCAATCTGATCGTTTGTTCTGATAAATGGCCTAATGGAAAAGAAAGTGCGAAAGTTAGGCCATTTTTTCGTTTTTCTTCAAAATTTTGATGATTTTTCGGGATTTTTAGACAAAAAAGGTTGTTTCCTTGTTTTATGAGCTTTTCTGATGAGTGTTCTTGTGAAAAACCGCCAAAAATCATCAAAATTTCAAAGAAAAAATGGGAAAATTCACCTTTTTGTTGAATTTATAAAAATTTGTGCGAATTTTTCGTTTAATAAAGGTTTTTATCCAATTTTTGAGCACTTTTCTAATATTTTGTGGGAATAACTCGGAAAATCATCAAAATTTCAAAGAAAACCAAAAAATTCCCTATTTTCCTTCATTTTTTCAGCTTTTTTCTCTGAATTTGACCGATTGTAAGATTTTTACCGGTAAAATCAACAATTTATTGGTATTTTTCAGTGTTTTCAATCATTTTTGCAGGAAAATTCGCAAAAAATCATCAAAACTTTGAAAAAAAAATCAAAAACAAGAAAAACCAAAAAACTGCTGAAAAAAACCATTGTTTTGGACTTTGTAAAAATTTTACTTCAAACTTCATGATTTTCAGCGATTTTTTGACAAAAATAGAACTTTCTCCATATTTTTTCATGTTTCCAATCATTTTTCGTCGAAAAATTCGCAATTTTGAACTTTGTCAACAATTTACTTCAATTTTATTATGATTTTTAGCGATTTTCTCATGTTTTCAATCATTTTCTACAGAAAAAATCTGAAAAATCTCACCTCACAGGCAAACGCCAATCTCTTCCTCTCTCCTCTCGACAGGCTCTTCTCTGTCAATGAGCCCACTTTCGTGTTCTCACACTTTTTCAAGCTCATCATGACGAGCAGCTCATCGACAATCTCATCGAGCTCCTCCTTGTCCAACTTCTTCGGCGACCGCAATTTGGCGGCGAATCGAAGCGTCTCGCGCACCGTGAGCATTCCGATGAACACGTCGTCTTGCTGCACGTACGCTGACAGCTTCTTCATCTCCACTGGCGACATTCCTCTACTGGAAACACAAAAATTCTTATTCTGAATTCTCTTTTCAATCGATTACCCATTAACAATAACCTCTCCATCCGTCAGCATATTCTTCAAATTCCTTCCAGTCAGAATATTCAGAAGCGTCGTTTTGCCGGCTCCCGAAGAGCCCATGATGAAAGTGAGCTCTCCGGGACGGGCCACCCCTGACACCTTCTTCAGAATCTCCTGACGCACGCCCTTCTTCTTCACCGCCACCGCTTCTATATTCTGAAACGTCAACTTTTTCGCGTTCGCTTTTTTCGCCACCGCTGCTTCATCTGAATGCGTCGTTGTGCTCTTCGACTTCCTGAATCTTTCAGATGAATGCTTCAGCTCTTGCTCCACGTCTTCAACGTCATCTTCCTACAATTGTTGAGCTTCTCAAATTCTATGAATTCAGAATACCTCCTGAATCTGAACTGGAGTGAAAAGTGGTGTCTTCGTGCCAATTTGGGTCGTCTCCACCGTCAACGTCTTCTCCTTTTCCGACTCGTTGTTCAGAAGTTTTTCTGGAATCTCATCTGAACGCCATGAATGCGTACCAGTCGCTGCGACGAACCCGTTTCACTTTTCGACGATTTCATTGCTATAAATCTTACGGAATCGTTGATTTGAGAAATAAAATGAATATCTCTGAAAATCTTTTCTATTTATTAAAACAAGAACAAATAACACGTAAGGTCGCCTCAGAGCTCCGTTCTCTCGAGCTCAACATCCGACAAATCGACGTCTTCCATCACCGGGAGCTCCTTATCCTTCCCATCCCACGGAGCGATAGTGACCACTTTCAGGAACTTCTCTTCGAGTTTAGAGCTCTGAAAACCCGACAATTTTATGAAACTCCTAGATAACTTCGCGGCGCTTTCATACCTCAACGTTCTGAACTCTCGCCTTTCCATAATTCACCGAGTTCAAAAACTCTTTGATTGCTTCCATGGAGAATGAGCCGATCTGAGTGGCATATTTCATTTTCGACGGGCTCATTGCAGTGAGCACAGGGTATCCGGAGTCACCCAATCGGAACGCCTCCTCTATATCCTTCTGAGCTCCCGCCTCCATCCAAAGCCATCCCCATGGTCGTGACTTGAACATTCCCGCCAGCTCATTGAGCATCGCAATTCGCTCCTTTCTGCACTTTGACTGACAGTCGTAGATGCTCGGGAGGAATGTGAAAATACACAGCTGCTTGTTGGCGCACGTCTCCTGGACGACAGCTTTGCTCGTCGCCTCGACGACTTCTGGAGGCGGCGCGACGGTGGCGAATTTGGCGTCCGAGAAGGCGACGAGGTCGTTGGCAGTGCGACCGCCTTGGTAGTCCTCGGCGTCTTTGGCGGAGCTGCCGGGGGCGAAGAACTTGATGGTGGGGAAGCCTTGGATGTTGAATTTGCGGGCGATGGATTGGTGGGCGGTGGCGTCGAGGGCGCCGAACTGGAAAAAATTGGAAGATTGAGGGCCGAAGCAGGAAATTTGGAAGCCTAGGCCAGCTGAGTTTGAGAATATTAAAATTCTGATGATTTTTCTTCAATTTCAGCAATTTTTTGATTTTCTTTCAGTGAAAATTGATATGAAAACGACAAAAACAATCATTTTCCATATAAAAATCTCAGAAAAAACATACAATTTCACGAAAAAAATCTCAAAAAAACATGAAATTTCACGAAAAATCAAACTTTTTTCAAGTTTTCTCTTCCCCCAGCCACGATCTTCTCTAATTGCTCATTTTTGATAATTTTTTCATATTTTTTTAATGGAAATTGATTGAAAACGACAAAAACTGACATTTTCCATGTAAAAATCTCAAAAAACCAAGAAATTTTACGAAAAATCGAATTTTTTCAAGTTTTCTCTTCTCCCAGCCACCGTCGCTTGTACTTGACGGTTTTTTAACGATTTTTTGCTATTTTTCAGTGAAAATTGATTGAAAACGCCAAAAAACTAGCATTTTCTATGTAAAAATCTCAAAAAACCCTGAAATTTTAACGAAAAATTGAACTTTTTCCAAGTTTTCTGTCCCTCCAGCCAAGATCGTCTCTAATTGACGATTTTTTGCTATTTTTTCAGTGAAACTTGATTGAAAACGGCAAAAAACTAGCATTTTCCATGTAAAAATCACAAAAAATCTTGAAATTCAACGTAAAATTGAAAATTTCAAGTTTTTTCGCCTCTAATTGACGGTTTTTGACGATTTTTTGCTATTTTTTCAGTGAAATTTGATGGCTGTTTTCCCGTGACTTTTGAGGGAAAGAGCTCGCGAAGTTTAAAGGGACACGCGATTATCAGCGCGATGGGTCTCGCAACGAAGAGATTTCCACGGGGCGATCGCCGCCCGTTCAAAACCATTCTACGTGCGTTTCGTTTCCCACCCAACCCACAGAGTGCAATCTATCCCCCACGAAACGCAGCGAAACAGCAGCATATTAGTTTTCTTTTCAGGCGGATCCAAACGTGCTGCTGGAAAGCGTACTGAAGACGACAAGACACGAGAATGAATTGGTCGACTTAGTGGAGATCGCCGCGTCCGCGACGTGGAAATCGAAAGCTCTGTCGACCCAAAACTCGTACATGGCAGCCAACGTGAGAAGACTGCAATGGGTCGAGCAGTTGAAACTGATCCCCGGACCCGAAACTCTCATCCTCTTCATCGCGAATCAATCTCGGAAGCTCGGGAGCAGTTCAATGGCCGTCACATCAGCCGCCTACGAGATGACGGACGGAGAACTGAGTCAAGGACTGAAGAGGATCGTCGCCGACATGATCGCCGCGAAAAGAAGAGAAGAAGCACAGTCGAAGAAACAACCAGTGGCGGTGTCAGCTCAGCAAGTAGAAAGAATCGTGTCGATCAACTTGGAGCTCAATGAGCCCAAATCCGAGAGAGACACACTCTTGGCGCTCATGTCGTTCTCGGCACTCCTCAGAGCAAGTGAGATCGCAAATTTGAAATGGACCGATCTTCAAAAGAATGGCGACCTACTCGAAGTGAATGTCCGACGGGCCAAAAACGATCAGGCCGGACTCGGAAGAACCACATTTGTGGAGTGCAAACCAGGTGGAACCCTTGATCTACTACTTTGCAGATGGAGAGTCAACAACAAGAGCGAATATGTCTTTGCGAATCTAAACAATTGGTTGCCGCTGACGTCTTCCGCCGTCTCAAGCATTGCCAAAAAGGTTCTCGAGAAAACAGGGATTCAAGGAGCGTCGCACCACAGTCTACGGAGAGGAGCCGCCAACGAGTTGCAGAGAAGTGGATTGGCCATCGAGCACATTCAGAATAGAGGAAGATGGAGATCAACGGCGGGACTGGCTCGATACCTGACGGACAACCCGCAAGCACAGGGATTCAGTCCTCGAGCTCAAGGACCTTTAAACTCGTGAATTCTTTCCCCCCCCCCCCATATTTCAAGTTCCCCCTTTGTTTACTAACCATCTTTGTTGTCTCTAACTAACTATTCTTATTTCTGTTCACTACCCGTCTTCCCAGCTGTATCATAACTCTAATGTCGTTGCTTTCAATGTTCTGCCGGCTGGCAGAACATTCCACATACCTTTTGTGACCAAAAAACAACTTCACCCACAAAATAGCAACTTCACCCACAAAATCCAATAAACCGTGTCAAAATAGAAACTGTTATAAAAAATTTTCCCGAAATACAGGGAAACGGGAAAACTCATTATTTCGACACGAACAGGGGAGGAATAATTGAAAATTTTCGAAAACCGCAGAAAAAAAACTGTAGTTTTTTCTGAAAAATCTCAAAAAAACCGTCAAACTTCACGAAAAATCGAACTTTTTCAAGTATTTTCTTCCCCCAGCCACCATTGCCTTCACAAAGCACTCACCTTCACCCTCCCACCCATCTCCTTGGCGGCCTTCTTCCACTCTGGCTCCAACCGCTGACAGTGTCCACACCATGGCGCAAAGAACTCCACCATCCATGCCTCCTTGCTATTCAGCACCAGGCTCTCGAAATTGGCATCAGTGAGCACTACCACTGAGCCTGAGCCCGACGACTTCTTCTCCTTCTTCCCTCCCAACCTCTTCTCCAACGTCTTCCCAATCTCCTTCTTCACCGCCTCCGCGATGCCTTTCGCAGTGCGCGCGCCCGTGTACTCGACGGGCGATGATTTATCCAGTGCGCCGAAGATCTTAATCGTTGGATAACCCTTCACCGTGTACCTCGCCAACGTCTTCTGATGCACCGTGGCGTCGAGGCTTGCCACGTTGGCAATTCCCTTCAGCAGTTTCGCCGCTTTTTTGTACTCCGGCACCAGATTCTTACAGTGTCCACAATAGGGCGCATAGAATTCTACCACCCAGATTTGCTCCGAGTTGAGCACTTTATCGAAATTTGAGTCAGTGAGCTCGATGACACCATCATTCTTGGTGTAGAGGGCAGTGGCGCCAATGACTGGAAAAAATGCTCTTTTGAAAATTGGAAGGACATGAAAACTCACAAATCAGCGGCAGAATCCACATAATTTTCATTTTCTTGACTTTAAAATATCAGATTTAAAGTCTTTTTGAAGGTTTCAAGTCGATTGGGGTGCCTGGAATTTTCTAGAAGTGCCACGTGGAAATGATGCCACGTGGCGACCTGGAAGTTGAAAAAACAAGAAAAACATGGAAAAACAGTTTAAAATTTATTGAGAAGAATCATGATAATTAAAGAAACATGGAAAATTCTGGAAATTTGGCTGATTTTTCTTCAAATTTGATTAAAAAAAGTGAAAAAAAATCGGAAAAAAAACGAAAAATCATGAAATTTTCTCAAAACCCTCTCAATTTCACACACTCTCTCTCGCGTGTTCAATGGAGCGCACTTGCATAGTTTCACTTTTTTTCGCAAAAAAAAAATTTCCAGAATTCCCCAAAATCACTCATTCTTCTTCTCATCCTCATCCTTAATCGCATCCAGGAACGCCGGCTTCACATCATCCTCCTTCCCAATCAGCGCGCAATAAACACGAATCACGAGCTCCGAGCACCGATAGCAAGCCAAAACGAAGAGCAACTGGCAAACCACACCCCAGAGCACAAAAACGTAGCTATTCACATCCCGCTTCCCGCTCAGAATCGACGCCTCCAACCCCACAGCGTAGTTGGAGACCGCCCGCATATTCTGCGAGATCTCATGGGGTTCACGCATCCATGTATGATAGCAGGTGAGCAGGAAGACAGCGGTGGCGTAAAGGGAAAGATAGAAGAGGGCCGGTGTAATCGGGAGAAAAGGCTTCATCATTCGCTGTGCGAGCTGCGGCCAGAACGCTTTGATGTCGTAGTGGGTGGACACCGTTGACTTGATTTCCACGGGACGACCCTGCATTCGCTGGTTGCGCAGGTCGAGCACAAAGTCGGTGAACTCGTTCTCGTCGCCCAGGTTGTCGTAGATGGCCATGTCGTCCAGGAAGCCCTCGAGTTTGCGGTCGATCCAGAGGGCGAAGCGCAGCGAGTTCCAGCCGTAGAGCAGCGAGCCGATGAAGGAGAAGATGACCACGTACCACGAGCGTTTGTCGTGCACATCGTCGTCTGGAAGAGTGAATTCTGGGTGTGTTAGGGGGAATTCGGAGTTAGATCTAGTAGATTTTGGGTTAAATCTAGTGATTTCGGTGTTAGATCGAGAAAATTGGAATCAGATCGAGTGAATTTTGAGTTAGATCGAGTAAAATTGAAGGAGAGTGGGAAAAACGACGAATTAGAGTGAATTTCGAGTTAGATCTAGTAGATTTAGAGCTAAATTTTGAAAATTCAGTGTGAAATCTGATAAATTCGAAATTTTATCTCCAGAATTTCGAATTTATCAGTTTTCACACTGAATTTCCAAAATTTAACTCAAAATCTACTAGATCTAACTCAAAATTTACCCTTATTCGCTGTTTTTTCCCATTTTCCTTCAATTTTACTCGATCTAACTCCAAACTCACCAACTCCAATAAACGTGTTCACCACCAGTAAAATATCCCTTTTCGGCGAGCCCAACACTGATTTTTCAGCAAAAACGAGCTCCAAATCAGCATCCCACAGAGCAACTGTGTAGTTTAGAGCCTGAAATCTACCCAGTTCTCATCTGATTCAGAAGTTCTGAATGTCTCCAAAAGAGCTCACCGTCGTGTTATCCGCCAACGCATTCTGAGTGGCGTTTCGAGCAATTTCCTCCGCCAAACTCCAGTTGTCGTACAATTTATAAGTGTTCTTTTTGACGGTGAAGAGCCCGACGATGAGAAGAGCCACCACCACGAAGAAGAAGATCACGTCTGGGATTCAGAATTTAGAAGTCGGAATTCAGAATTCAGAAGAAACCCACTGATTGCAATCCGCTGTCTTCTGTGGCTGTTTCCGATGACGCGAAGAAACATTGCCGGGAATTTATAAAAAATACGAATCTGAATGAAATGGAAGCGAATCCAGCTCGGCTGAATGCTCGGGTTGCTAGGCGCTTTGGGGTTGCTGGACGACGATTCGAAGCACAAGATTTATTAAAGTTTTCAACTGCGTTTCAACGCACAAGGATTACAAGAAGAAAGTTGGGGTTTTGATAGATGAGAGAAGGTGGAGAATAAAAAAGGAGATCGGGAAGTGCCGCATCTCGGATAGCGGAAAAATATGGTACAAATAAAGAGAGAGGAGATTAAATGGACGTCTTGTGCTTCGTTGTGGCAGAGCTTAGGCGCGCTCTCCACGGATGCGGCGCGCGAGCTGCATGTCCTTTGGCATGATGGTGACTCGCTTGGCGTGGATGGCGCACAGGTTGGTGTCTTCGAAGAGTCCGACGAGGTAGGCCTCAGAAGCCTCCTGGAAAACGAAAAAATTAGCATTCTGGTAGAGAAAGGGGGAATCCAACCTGGAGAGCTCCGATGGCGGCCGACTGGAAGCGGAGATCGGTCTTGAAGTCCTGGGCGATCTCACGGACGAGGCGCTGGAAGGGGAGCTTGCGTATGAGCAGCTCCGTCGACTTCTGGTAGCGACGGATCTCACGGAGAGCCACGGTTCCCGGGCGGTAGCGATGCGGCTTCTTGACGCCACCGGTGGTTGGCGCGGATTTACGGGCGGCCTTGGTGGCGAGCTGCTTGCGCGGAGCCTTTCCTCCGGTCGACTTGCGGGCGGTTTGCTTGGTACGAGCCATGTTATCTGCAGAATTGTTGGATTCATGAGAAGTGGAGCAAGGAACATAGAAAATCGATTGAAATCCAAGGATGGACCTCGAGAAAAAGGAGCGAAGCGCAAAAAAAACAAAAATCGAAACATTTCGAAATTATCGATTTTTCTGGAAGCGCAAATTCGGATTTTGAATACTAATGCATCACTGTTTCTCGATTCAAAAAAAATTTTTTTTCGAAAAATTTCGCAATATATTCAAGAAGGAATTTCAGATTTTCAGCGAAATCTCGCCAAAAAAGCAGAAAAACGAGAGCGAAAAAGCGCGCACCGTCCACCAGGACGACAAACGTCACGAATGATTCAAATGTGTTCCCGCGGTGCGGATCGATTTGGTGTGAGGGGCGTGGCAGAGGGCCCGGTACGCAGCCAAATTGGTGTATGGTTTAGCGTTGAATACTCAGCCAACGCGCACGTGACAGCGAGCAAAATGTGGCCAGAGTTGGCTGCGTGCCAAGACTCCGCCCACTTGGCCGCCTAGTCTGCTACGAAATATCGATCGGCGCGTCCGGAGAGGCGAAATCCGGAAAAATACGTTTTCCGGGAAAAATATTGATAAAAGAGGGTCAGAGATGGATTCGCCATCAAAATGCGATAAAAACAATATAAAAATCTCTGTGATACGTGGAATTTCAGCCAAAATCGAGAAAGTGTCAGATATATTTGAACAATTTTTTTTCGGAAACTTTAACCGCGAATAACTCGGTGGAAAAGTGAGCAAATCTCATGAAACTTCAAACATAACATGATCCTGGGAAAATGAACATCCTCCAGAATTTTCAAAAGGATACGATAAGAATGAGCCGAGATCCGGGAGGAATAAACAATAAGACAACTTTTTCCAGTCGAACGGAATGCTTTTTCGCGCGCACCACCGCGCACTCGCCATTCCACCACGACACTCTCTCGCGGAACAACACTCTCTGGTCAGTGCGCTCGCTTCTCTGCCGTCTCTTCGCCGCTCTCGCTGCTCTCGTCGCCGATTTGGAACGAAAAATCGCGCGCTGTGCAGCTGGTGGACGAGGTTGACGAGTGGATTGCGGGCGAGGCGTCGGAGTTGACGATATTTGGGGGGAACAACAACATCTGCGGACGTTTGAAAATTGGAAGCTTGAAGGGAGATGGAAAGGACTGGAAGTCGTGGAAAATTTGAAGAAAGCTTTCAGTAAAATGTATAAAATTGTGCATTTGAAGCTTTATTCAGAGAAAAAAAGAAAGAAAAAGCACTGAAAATAATCAAAAAACTCTAAAAATTCTGAAATTAGGCCTAAAAAGTGGAAAACCCAACTGAAAACTTGAAATTAACTGAAATTGTTTGGAAAAATCTGATTAAACATCTAAAAAACTAATTTTGAAACAAAAAATTACAAAAAAGAGCCACACAGAGCTCTGAAAATTCCCAAAAATGAGCAACAAATTTCGAAAGAAAAGTGTTTTCCAGCTACAAAAACCCCGATCGCTTCGAGACCCTTCACCAATTCAGGACATGCTCCTTTGAAAGTGCTGATCTCATCGGCGCGAAATTTCAAATTCGCCCGCGATCCGTCAAATTTTACACCAATTTTCCAATGTTTTGCTTCATTTTCTCACCCACTAACCCACCAACTGAGGACCATGCGTTGGTTCCTCGCCTTTTCTGTTTTACTAATCCAGGTACGTTAGAATCTGTAAGAATCTGTGAGAAATTCGCTAAAACCGTCCGTTTCCAGCTAACACAACAAGCCCCACTGGGGAACTCATCATGCGACGCCGCCAAAGAGTTCGACTGCGGAGCCCGGTGCATTCCGGCCGAGTGGCAGTGCGACAACATCCACGACTGTGAGAACGGAGCCGACGAGTCCGTCTGCACCTACGCGCACCAATGCCGAGCGAACACGATGATGTGCAAGACGGGCACGACGTGCATCGACAGCGAGTTCAAGTGCGACGGCGAGGACGACTGTCTCGACGGGTCCGACGAGGTGCACTGCGAGTATAACGCGCGGAAGCCTCGGACCGACCGACTCGCATCGCCATTCTTGCCGAACACCTTCGTGGGGCACAATGGACCGGAATGCCATCCCCCGAGAATGCGTTGCCGATCCGGACAATGTATTCAACCGGATCTGGTCTGTGACGGACACGCGGATTGCTCAGGAGGCGACGATGAGGTGAATTGCACCCGGAATGCGGAAGTTCCAAGAGCTGAGAGCAACCTTCCCGATCCGTCTCTCCTGACGAATGGCGATTTTGAAGAGGAGCACGAGTGCAGAACCGGCTACATGCAGTGTCACTCTGGCGACGTTTGCATTCCACAGAGCTTCGTTTGCGATGGAGAGCCCGATTGTGACGACGAGTCCGATGAGCTCGAGTGCGATAAGAATGAGATCAGCGAGGAGCAGTTCCTCTCGGGACAGGCCGCCCATCTCCACGCGTGCACCGCCGCCGGCATGTTCGCCTGCGACACTATGAACGGAGAGATGGCGACGTGTCTCCCGATGAACGCCACTTGCAACGGCATCCGCGAGTGTCCCCTCGGCGACGATGAGTCGAGACAGTGCTCCGAGTGCGCCAAGACCCGCTGCGACCACACGTGCATGAACACGCCGACGGGCGCGCGCTGCATCTGCCAGCAAGGCTATCAGCTCGCCGCCAACGGACTCGACTGCGAGGACGAGGACGAGTGCGCCACCCACGGACACCTCTGCCAGCATTTCTGCGAGGATCGCATCGGATCGTACGTGTGCGCGTGTGCCAACGGGTACGCGCTCAACGAGGACCGCCACTCGTGCCACTACGAGCAAAAGGGCGACTCGGTCGGCTTCCTGTTCGTCTCGCTGGGCGGAGAGGTGCGCCGCATGCCACTCGCCGACTACCTCGAAGGCCACGAGTACGCGCCCGTTCAGAAGCACCAGGGACATGGTGCCATCAGATCCATCGATTTCCTGCACAGCAAGAACGCCATGTTCATGACGGTGTCCGATGAGCACGGAGAGCCCAACGGAGAGCTCGCGGTGTCCGAGAACGGACTCATGCGGGTGCTCCGCGAGAATGTGATCGGCGTCGGCAATGTGGCGGTGGATTGGATCGGAAACAACGTGTTCTTCACTCAAAAGGGTGAGTTTTGCGATGAAACTTTTAAAAAAAACCGTTTTATTCAATATAAACATTGCAGCTCCCTCCCCACACCCGGGAATCTCGGTGTGCACCATCTCTGGCAAGTTCTGTCGTCGCATCATCGAGGGAAAAGCCAAGGGCCAATCGTACCGCGGACTGGTGGCGCATCCAATGCGCGGCTCGATCGTCTGGATCGAGTCGTTCCAGCAGTTCCACCGCATCATGATGGCCAACATGGACGGGAGCGACGTGCGGGTGCTCGTCGACAACAAGTTCGAGGTGCCGTCGGCGCTCGCCATCGACTACATTCGCGGCGACGTCTACTTTGGCGACGTCGAACGGCAGCTCATCGAGCGCGTCAACATCGACACCAAGGAGCGGAAGGTGGTGATTTCCAATGGGGTCCATCATCCGTTCGACATGGCCTACTTTAATGGATTGCTCTACTGGTCGGATTGGTGGGTAGTTCAAGTAGATTTTTTAGCTCCAAAGATGGATTGCAGGGGCAGCGAGACACTGAAAGTGCAAGAGATGACCCACCACCACGCCTCTCCGCATGTCATCCACACCTTCAACCGCTTCCCATACGGACTTGCTGTCAACCACTCGCTCTACCAAACCGGACCTTCCACCGACCCGTGCGCCGACTTCGAATGCCCGTGGCTCTGTGTAGTTGTCCCCAAGACATCAGAGGTGATGACTGCCAAGTGCATCTGCCCCGACGGCTACACCTACACCGGCGAGTCGTGCGTGCCACCCACCGCCGAGCAGTTCGAGGAGCGTCTCGACAACTCTCACCACATCGGAGCCGCACTCATGGCAGAGTACTGCGAGAAGGAGTTGGGATGTCTCAACGGAGGCGCGTGTCGGGAGCTCGTCAACGAGCACGGACGCACTCATCGTGTCACTTGCGATTGCCCGGCGCCCTACGACGGCGAGTTCTGCGAGCGGCTCAACCCGGAGATGTTGGCGGCGATGAACGCCGAGGACAGCATCGCGGGACTCGTCTCGCTCGTGCTCATCGTGCTCCTCGTGCTCGTCATCGTCGGCGTCATGTTCTATCTGTGGTTCGCCCAGCGAGACTTCACCAACGACGTCATCGCGACGACACGCGTGCGCGTCGACAACATGGCTCGCAAGGCGGAGGACGCGGCGGCTCCGCTCGTCGAGAAGTTGAAGAAGGTGACGGACAGACATCGTCCGTCGCCACCACGAGAGGGCTGCAATTCGGCCACCAACATCAACTTTGTCACCGATGAGACCGTCGAGGAGCGGCGCGCTCGTATGCATGTTTCACCGGTGAGAACTTTTGTGGAATTGTGAATAAAATTTCAAATTCAGACATCATACGGCAACCCGATCTACGACGAGGTGCCATCTCACACTGGGATCCCTGGAATCTCCGCGGCGCCCCAGTTCTCTGGCATCATCCGCTTCGAAGACGACAGCCTCCTCTGATTAACCGATTAACCCTGTCATATTCCATGTGAATTATATGTTTTTTTTCGTTTATTTATTGCATGAATACTGTAAATAACTTGATCCCTTTTGTATTTCGCTCGGTATTTCTCGGCCGTCTCTCTGTTTCGCACACTCTCTCGTGTGGTGTCTGCGTGCAGAGTAAACATTCACTGCGGCCTTGGCGTTGTATTTGACGACATTCGAAGGAAAGTCATCATTTTTCTCTCGCGCCGTTTGACAAGTTTTTTTAATTTTTTTAATACTATTTCGTCTAATAAAATAACGTGAAATTCAACGAATTCAAGTCGTCCATTTCTAGAAATGGTTCCCCCATCAGCTCCGATCACTGAAAGCACCAAGGTGAATACGTCGAAGATTCTCACAGAGGGGTCCGACGAGGAGACCCTTCGCAAGTTCTTCCGCACAAAAGTCGACGATGCTCAGGTTTGTCAAAAGCTCCAAAAAGTCGAGAATATTTACAATCCTCGCCAGTTTTCAGCAAAAAGTGTCGGACAAGAGCCAGAACGTGCGTCGCCTTCAGGCTCAGCGAAATGAGCTGAACACGAAAGTGCGAATGCTGAAAGAAGAGCTGCAGCAGCTCCACGAGCAGGGCAGCTACGTCGGAGAGGTGAGCAAGGCCATGGACAAGAAGAAGGTGCTCGTGAAAGTGCACCCAGAGGGAAAATACGTGGTGGACGTGGACAAGTCCATCGACATCAACTCGCTGAACACCGGAGCTCGCGTGGCTCTCCGCGCCGACAGTTACGCTCTTCACAAGGTGCTTCCCAACAAAGTGGACCCGCTGGTCTCGTTGATGATGGTGGAGAAGGTGCCCGACTCGACGTACGAGATGATCGGAGGTCTCGACAAGCAGATCAAGGAGATCAAGGAGGTCATCGAGCTGCCCGTCAAGCATCCCGAGCTCTTCGAGGCGCTCGGAATCGCCCAACCGAAAGGCGTGCTGCTCTACGGACCGCCCGGAACCGGAAAGACACTGTTGGCGCGCGCGGTGGCTCATCACACCGAGTGCACATTCATCCGTGTCTCCGGATCGGAGCTCGTGCAGAAGTTCATCGGCGAGGGAGCTCGCATGGTGAGAGAGCTCTTCGTGATGGCTCGTGAGCATGCGCCCTCCATCATCTTCATGGACGAGATCGACTCGATCGGATCGAGCAGAGTGGAGGGGTCCAGTGGAGGAGACTCGGAGGTGCAGAGAACGATGCTCGAGCTGCTCAATCAGCTCGACGGATTCGAGGCGACCAAGAATATCAAGGTTGCGATGGGAATGATTCTCAAGAAATGCTCTTTATTTGCAGGTGATCATGGCGACGAACCGCATCGACATTCTCGACCCCGCCCTTCTCCGCCCCGGTCGCATTGAC
Source organism: Caenorhabditis imperialis (assembly GCA_963572205.1). NCBI lineage: Eukaryota > Metazoa > Nematoda > Chromadorea > Rhabditida > Rhabditidae > Caenorhabditis > Caenorhabditis imperialis. Next base: position 8,114,781 of record OY751541.1, read on the forward strand.
CGTAAGATCGAGTTCCCGGCTCCAGATGAGAAGGCTCGTGCCGACATCCTCAAAATCCACTCGAGAAAGATGAATCTGATGCGCGGAATCAACATGCACAAGATCGCCGAGCAAATCCCCGGAGCCAGCGGAGCCGAGGTGAAGGCGGTGTGCACCGAGGCCGGCATGTTCGCTCTTCGTGAGCGACGCATCCACGTCACACAGGAAGACTTCGAGATGGCCGTCGGAAAGGTGATGCAGAAGGATTCGGAGAAGAACATGTCGATCAAGAAGCTGTGGAAGTGATTCTGTGTAAATGTCCATATTTACTTGTCTCTCCTTTTTTTGTCTAATTTATTTTCACCCTCTTTCGGTGCGACAACAATGGTTTTCTTTCTTTTCAAGTGAACAATCTTATTGGATTTCAGAAAACAGAACAGTTCGAAGCCATTCAGCTGATAACATATATATTTTTTAATCAAAGTGCTATAGAGAAAATCCAAAAGCAGCAGCGGCTCTGCCCTGTTCTAATTCGCTCCACTGACGAGTCGGCGCGCGCGTTGGCGGGAAGGCGAAATTTTCGATTTGTTCGTCGTTTTTACCGAATTTCATTATTTTCTTCATGATTTTGATGGTTTTTCTTACTTTTTCTTACAAATAAATGTTTTCCGACACGATAAGATACATTTTCTAAACATTTTTCGACTAACAAGGGGATGGGGTTCAATTCTTTTCGAGTGAGAACTTTTTTGCTTTCATTGGAAAAGTGTATTAGGACAATTAGGCGAATGTCGAACCCCATCAGAAACCAGCCGATGAGCTGCGCCAGCAGCTCGACGGGCTGGTCTTCCTTATATTTGAAATTGGGATGGGTTTGTGTCTGTATCAAGTTTTCCACGTTTGTGCCAAACAAATACCATACTTTCATTTGACGTGGCAAACTCGTTGCGATTAGTTCCCAGAACTCTTCACAGAAAATATTTTATTCCTCGCTACACAACTCGACAACGATGAACACGTGCTCTATTGCAATACTGATTCTAGTATTAGCGATTTCTTCTTTCGGCCATCATGTGAAAAGATTGACTGAATGTGAGTGGAGCAGTGGTCCGGAAATGAATGGATGATTGATTTCAGTGGAGTTCGATGTAATGATGTTAAAATTAGAAATTGTCGGACGGGTGATGAATGGGATATCGCTGGTGGTCGGGGTATCAGAAGGGTCGATTTCGAGCGATGAGGTGATTGGAGAGCTGATGAATGTGGGGAGAGTGGACTTGGATTCGTTGGAGAACTTCAAGAGGGAAGAGGTGGATGATGTGATGAACAAGATGAAGACAGTCGATATCCTTTTGGCCGGACATGACCAGGACTACTTTGAGGAAGTGATAAAGTTGGAATATTCGTGGGGGAAGAGGTATTCGGGTATACACGACATCAAGAATAAGGAGAAGTCCAACGAGTACTTCGCGGAGATCGACAGAGTGAAGGATGTGAAGATCAGAGATGACTTCTGCGAAAACATGACGGAGTCAATCACGAATGCACTCCCTCTACTGAAGAACCTCTCTTCGTTGCCAGGCGATGAGACTGTTGTAGCACAATTCTTTGATTACCTTGCTATTCTGTGGGACGTTCGTGAGAAGCTGGAAAGTATAAGCAATTATTCTCAAAAGGTGCTGAATGCAAGCGAAACTCTTCTCAAGCTGGAAAACTTGAAGAACAACGACCTTCTAGTAAAATCTCCACAAGGAGAATTGGTGGACATCGTCTCGGAGTACTTCAAGAAAAAGGCAAGAATGACCAGTCGAACGCCCGAGACGAAGGAGAGCTTGAAAAATCATCTGCTCACGATTTCAGAAATGTCAAAAAAGTTCAAGGGACGGACTAACTTCAACACGATTCGCACCATGATTGAGTCACGTCTCCGGAATCCCAAGAAGACGGTGACTTCTGAATTTTCCAATGGGTTCTCTGATATTCAGAAATTGGCGAGTGATACACAAACTATATTTTTCGATTCATTCACTGGGAATGCGTCAGAAGTTATCAAAAACGGAATGGGCACATTGGCAGAATGGACGGACGGTTTGAAGGCGTTGGATGGGAAGTGGCGTGGAATGTTCACTGAGAAGAATCTTCAGAACATTGAGCAAGCTGCCGAAGTGGTGAAGATGTTGGAAGACGTTACCGTCGTTACGCCTTCTGAAGCAGATGGTCTCGTGAACAAAGCGGAAGAAACAGCGTTAATAGCCACACCGAGTAGGTCCACAGTCGACGATATCGAGAAGGTGTTGGACAAAGCAAGAAGGCTGAGAAGACAGCTGGGAGTGATGGTTTCACTCGGAAAGAAGATATCAGGTCTCTCACTGAATGAACGATTTGCCGATGTTAATTATCTCAAAGGAGTAATTAATTTCTCAGAGGACATAAGCAAAACGGAAACAGAGTTCAAAGCCATAGTGGCTAAGATGAGAGCCTTCTCCAAGTTCCAAGTGTTAATTGAAGAGCTGGAGAGTTTGAATCAGATTCTGAATACGTTGAAAGCGGAGTTTGCGAAAGAGGACTTGGAAGCACTGTTGGGCGACGTCGCGAGTAAGGGGAAGAATGCAGTTGACGGGTTCATTGAGAGCAGCGAGACGGATAAGTGGCTCACTTTTTTCGATGGGCTCGGGAAGACGGACGAGTTGGGGAAGATCATTGCGTCGATCAAAGTGGCGGAGAGACTGCGAGATCTGAAGAGTGAATCGGAGTTTTTCGAGACGGTTGACAACTTGGTCTCTTCTATTGTGGATTCGGTCGGTGAATTGAAAAAAGTGAGGGAAACTGTGGGAGAGATGAAGAAAAATCAGAGGAAGGAGGTGGAGGAGATGAAGCAGTTGAAGGGAGTGGAGAAGGAGATGGCGACAGTCGGAGAGTCGATTCAATTTATGAAAAGTGTGCAGAACACAATGAAGAAGAAGGGAGAGTTGGAGAATATGATCAACGAGGGTATGGCAGTCAACCAGATCATAGAGAACAACCTCGTGGAAGAAGTGACTCGCGATTGGACCAACTTCTCGCTTGTCGCCGACAATGTCACCTTTGTGCTCGCCGAGCTGAGCAAGTCAGTGACGAAAATCAACACGTCCACCTTCGAACAACTCACCGACTTCATCCCCGTGTTCTCCGCCTTTTCCAACTTGAGAGACGTCGACTTGCAAGTGGAAAAAAGGAAGAGAGCCCTCGAGTTTCTCGTGCCATCGCTCTCCGCCCCTGATGCACAAACTGTCAACTCGTTCCAATCGTCCCTCTCCCGATCACATTCCGACCTCGACCTGATGTTCGCCAGCCATCAGTCGGCTGTCTCATCAATGGACACTGTCTTGCGGAAGACCGCCCAGCTCTTCCAGCAGGTGTCGGGCACATCGAACTCTCCGACCGACGATCCGAATGCCTCTTCACTCCGGTGAGCATTGTGATTCTTTCCATTCACAATGACAGCTTTCAGACCATCTGACTCAACGCCTCCCGCCCATGACGAATCCAACGGTTACATCTTATGGTTTGACTATTTTCCTCCGATTTCTCTCTTATTTGTTCCTTTCAGGATCGGACTACCATTATTAGCATTGCTTGTGATCGTCGTTATAAGCATTGTTGTCTACAAGTACTGTCAACTTAAATAAATCGAGATTTTGATTCTTTATTTTGTGTTGCCATACAACGAAAAATTGTACCTCCGCTGTACTACATCGCGTTCAAATTTCCACACACGGTAGGAGAAACGAGACCTCCAAGCCAAAACTCGGTGGGAGGAGCCTTAATTTTGCAGAAACGCCGCCGACAGTTTTGCTGATTGGAAACAATTATAACACGAAATTCCAAAAGTTAAAAATTTCCATTCTAAAATTCTTGAATGGCTCTGGGAGCCAAGATACAGCCGTCCAAAGCTCAAAAAATGTGATTTTTGTCAAACTTTAACCCTTCATAGCCTAAGAAAGATACTGTTTGCTCAGGAGCCCGTAACTTAATTTCTAGAAGTCATTTTTGGACAAAACAAAAACCTATCATACCCTAAACAGTTGGATTCACAACCACAGATTATAACAGATTAGGAAAATATGATGCAGAACAGATTGAAAAAGTGTTTTGAAATCTCAAAACCAGATTTCTAACAACTTAAGTCATTCCCGATCGATCCCACGCGATCTTTTCATGTGATACGATTCCTAATATTCGGAAGAACTTCCCACGGGTTGAAAAAACAGGCTCCACCCCCTCGGCTCGGCACCGCGCCGCACTTTTTTGATATCGGAAATTTGGCGATTTTATGAATTTTCCTATTGGGAAATTAATTCTCTTGAATTCAGAGTTAAAAAATCAAAAAAAATTGCGCTCGTCACCAAGAAAATCAATTTTTAAAAACTCGCGCCGCAGAGGTGCAAAAAAGGTGGAGCCTATTTTTTGAAATCGCTGGGCTTCGCGCGCTCGTCTCGTGTTGCATCCTTTTTTTTTTTCGTCATTTTTTTTTCAAAAAAAAAAAAAAAAAAAAAAACGAAACTCGCTGATCGGTGTCAGCAAGTGCGCTCCATCGAAATCCGCGTTTTTAATCGCTGTGCGCGACAACTTTAAATGATGGATTATTTCGACAATTATGAAGTCTCTCCGTATTCAGTTTTTCACGTTCCAGCAATATTTATTTCGTCTTACAATTATAATTTTACCAGCCGGTCGAGCTGCTGCCGCAGCTCTTCGGCTGGCTTCTTATGGGGCCGAGTGTTCGCTAAAATGTCCTAATACACTTTCCCAACAAAAGCAAAAATCTTTTCACTCGAAAAGAATCGAACCCCTGACCATCTGAACACCGTCCGCCTGCGTTACCCCGGGACCACCCCGACACTTTCAAAATCACTCCGTACGTGCGTACAAATGAACGCGAATTTGGGACCTCGTGCAGGGTCATTTTCAGAAATTTTCAGGTAAAGTACCCTTCAAATTAAAGCTATCAACTTCTAGTTTGGACGGGCATCACCGCGGCACCAAATAAGGGCCGTAACCGAAAATTGGGCTCATTCCCATGGCTGGGGACGGCGCTAGGGTTAGCGACACACAGATACAGCGACAGACACACAGAATTTGTCCGTTAGTAATAGTAAAGATAGATGCTTAGAATGCAACTGATTATCAGCGTCAAAACCGTTTATATCAAACCGAAAGAATATCACAAATTCAATCTTTAGAGAGATATTGATTTACAGCGTGATGGGGAACGAACGTGTGTTTTCCTTCTTTGAAAAACACTCTCCCCTCCGTGACCCCCGAGCACGACCTAGCTGCATCATCAGTCCATCTGTCATGTGGTATAAACAGTTTGACGTCTGAAAACTGTCAAATTAGTCTCGAGTCTGTGCAATGTCTCATACTGTTCGGGCCATCGACAAGGTATCCTCTCAAGTTTTCTACTGGTCGAAGTGTTCCGGCAAGCTGCCCGCGTTGTTCCGGCGTTAGACGCGACGCGTCAATTATCACCTCTGGATAATTCATATCATAAATGTATTTATCGATCAAAAATGATCCGTCCTTTATGGGGAGGGGCATTTCTTCTTTGGAATCGGCATGTTGCAGTTTTCTGAAATGTATGCAGTCTGGTTAATTATTTGAAAAGATCTAGAGAAAAAAATCATACATGGGGCTGGGCGCTCTTGTGGAAAATAGCTGACGATCGTCAGGCACAGGATCAGGAGTTGCAGCTGGAGTTGCAGCTGGAGCTGGAGTAGGAGCTGGAGTTGGAGCAGGAGTTGGAGCAGGAGTAGGTTTAGGCTCCTTCGCCTCCTCCTTCTTTGGCGTTTGGCCCTTCTTCTCGGTTATTTCCCCGGGAGCCTTGGCCGTCTTCTCCAGTTTGTCCTTCTCGGTAGTATCCTCCTTGGCAGGTGACGCCTTCTCTTTCTTCTCATCCTTCTTCTTTTCCTTCTTCTTTTCAGCTTTCTCATTGATATCTGCTGACCTGGAGTTGGATTCCGTCGTCGGGTGGTCAGCGCTTTTGCTGCCGCTCTTCTTTTCAGGCGGATCAGGTGAATCAGTAGGGGACTTGTTTACATCATGCGGTTTTTTCTGTTCAGCTTTCTTCTTCTTCTCCATTTTCTTCTGACAGCACTTGTAGACAACAATGATTATAACGACGATCGCAAGCAACAATAATACGATCCTGAATGAAACAAATAAGAGAGAAATCGGAGGAAAATAGTCAAACCATAAGATGTAATCGTTGGATTCGTCATGGGCGGGAGGCGTTGAGTCAGATGGTCTGAAAGCTGTCATTGTGAATGGAAAGAATCACAATGCTCACCGGAGGGAAGAAGGATTCAGATCGTCGGTCGGAGAGTTCGATGTGCCCGACACCTGCTGAAAGAGCTGGGCGGTCTTCCGCAAGACAGTGTCCATCGATGAGACAGCCGACTGATGGCTGGCGAACATCAGGTCGAGGTCGGAATGTGATCGGGAGAGAGACGATTGGAACGAGTTGACAGTTTGTGCATCAGGGGCGGAGAGCGATGGCACGAGAAACGCGAGGGCTCTCTTCCTTTTCTCCACTTGCAAGTCGACGTCTCTCAAATTGGTGAAGGCGGAGAACACGGGGATGAAGTCGGTGAGTTTTTCGAAGGTGGACGTGTTGATGTTTGTCACTGACTTGCTCAGCTCGGCGAGCACGAAGGTGACATTGTCAGCGACAAGCGAGAAGTTGGTCCAATCGCGAGTGACTTCTTCCACGAGGTTGTTCTCTATGATCTGGTTGACTGCCATACCCTCGTTGATCATGTTCTCCAACTCTCCCTTCTTCTTCATTGTGTTCTGCACACTTTTCATAAATTGAATCGACACTCCGACTGTCGCCATCTCCTTCTCCACTCCTTTCAACTGCTTCATCTCCTTCACCTCCTTCCTCTGATTTTTCTTGATCTCTCCCACAGTTTCCCTCACTTTTTTCAATTCACCGACCGAATCCACAATAGAAGAGGCCAAGCTGTCGACCGATCCGAAAAACTCCGATTCATTCTTCAGATTTCGCAGCTTCTCCGCCACTTTGATCGATGCAATGATCTTCCCCAACTCGTCCGTCTTCCCGAGCCCATCGAAGAAAGCGAGCCACTTATCCGTCTCGCTGCTCTCAATGAACCCGTCAACTGCATTCTTCCCCTTACTCGCGACGTCGCCCAACAGTGCTTCCAAGTCATCTTTCGCAAACTCTGCTTTCAACGTCTTCAGAATCTGATTCAAACTCTCCAGCTCCTCAATCAACACTTGGAACTTAGAGAAAGCTCTCATCTTAGCCACTATGGCGAGGAATTGAATTCCGTGGTCGGCCACTGATCCGGAGAAATTAATTAACCCTTTGAGATAATTAACATCGGCAAATCGTTCAATCAGTGAGAGACCTGATATCTTCTTTCCGAGTGGAACCATCACTTCCAGCCGTCTTGTCAGCCGTCTTGCTTTGTCCAACACCTTCTCAATATCGTCGACTGTGGACCTACTCGGTGTGGATATTAACGCTGTTTCCTCCGCTTTGTTCACGAGACCATCTGCTTCAGAAGGCGTGACGACGGTAAGGTCTCCCAACATCTTCACCACTTCGGCAGCTTGCTCGATGTTCTGAAGATTCTTCTCAGTAAACATTCCACGCCATTTGCCATCCAACGCCTTCAAACCGTCCGTCCATTCTGCCAATGTGCCCATTCCTTTTTTGATAACTTTTGACGCATTCCCAGTGAATGAATCAAAAAATATAGTTTGTGTATCACTCGCCAATTTCTGAATATCAGAGAACCCATTGGAAAATCCAGAAGTCACCGTCTTCTTGGGATTCCGGAGACGTGACTCAATCATGGTGCGAATCGTGTTGAAATTAGTCCGTCCCTTGAACTTTTTTGACATTTCTGAAATCGCGAGCAGATGATTTTTCAAGCTCTCCTTTGCCTCGGGCGTCCGACTGGTCATTCTTGCCTTTTTCTTGAAGTACTCCGAGACGATGTCCACCAGTTCTCCTTGTGGAGATTTCACTAGAAGGTCGTTGTTCTTCAAGTTTTCCAGTTTGAGAAGAGTGTCTCTTGCATCAAGCACCATTTGAGAATAATTGCTTATACTTTCCAGCTTCTCACGAACGTCCCGCAAAATAACAAGGTATTCAACGTGTTGTGCGTCAATAGCCTCATCGCCTGGCAACGAAGAGAGGTTCTTCAGTAGAGGGAGTGCATTCGTGATTGACTCCGTCATGTTTTCGCAGAAGTCATCTCTGATCTTCACATCCTTCACTCTGTCGATCTCCGCGAAGTACTCGTTCGACTTCTCCTTATTCTTGATGTCTTGTAAACCCGAATGCCTCTTACCCCACGAATATTCCAACTTTATCACTTCCTCAAAGTAGTCTTGATCTTGTCCGGCCAAAAGGATATCGACTGTCTTCATCTTGTTCATCACATCATCCACCTCTTCCCTCTTGAAGTTCTCCAACGAATCCAAGTCCACTCTCCCCACATTCATCAGCTCTCCAATCACCTCATCGCTCGTAATCGACCCTTCCGATTGTCCGATTACCACCGATATCCCATTTATCACCCGTCCCACCATCTCCATTTTTACGACCACTTCATCGAACTGATCTGAATTCATTTACGCGCTGATTCATCCGCATCACTGATCCGCTCACCTTCAGTAAATCTTTTCACATGATGTCGGTAGCCGAAAGAAGAAATTACGATCAGCAGTGTCAGTATTGCAATAGAACATGTGTTCATCGTTCAGTTTGCCCAGTGTGGAATAAAATATTGTTTCTGTGAAGCGTTCTGGGAACAAATCGTAACGAGTTTGCCACGTCAAATGAAAGTATGGTATTGGTTTGGCACAAACGTGGCAAACTCGTTACGGTTAGTTCCCAGAACTCTTCACAGAAAATATTTTATTCCTCGCTACACAACTCGACAACGATGAACACATGCTCTATTGCAATACTGATTCTAGTACTAGCGATTTCTTCTTTCGGCCATCGTGTGAAAAGATTGACTGAAGGTGAGTGGAGCAGTGGTCCGAAAATGAATGGATGATTGATTTCAGCGGAGTTCGGTGAAGCGGTGGCGAAGATGGAGATGATGGGACGGGTTATGAATGGGATATCGCTGGTGATCGGGGTATCAGAAGGGTCGATTTCAAGCGATGAGGTGATTGGAGAGCTGATGAATGTGGGGAGAGTGGACTTGGATTCGTTGGAGAACTTCAAGAGGAAAGAGGTGGATGATGTGATGAACAAGATGAAGACAGTCGATATCCTTTTGGCCGGACATGACCAGGACTACTTTGAGGAAGTGATAAAGTTGGAATATTCGTGGGGGAAGAGGTATTCGGGTTTACAAGACATCAAGAATAAGGAGAAGTCCAACGAGTACTTCGCGGAGATCGACATAGTGAAGGATGTGAAGATCAGAGATGACTTCTGTGGAAACATGACGGAGTCAATCACGAATGCGCTCCCTCTACTGAAGTCTCTTACTTCGTTGCCCGATACGTTTGATGGAAACGGATACGGAACATACTTTGATATTCTTCGGGACGTTCGTGAGAAGCTGGAAAGTATAAGCAATTATTCTCAAAAGGTGCTGGATGCAAGCGAAACTCTTCTCAAACTGGAAAACTTGAAGAACTACGACTTCCCGGTGAAATCTCCACAAGCAGAATTGGTGGATCTCGTCTCGGAGTACTTCAAGAAAAAGGCAAGAATGACCAGTCGAACGCCCCAGACGAAGGAGAGCTTGAAAAATCATCTGCTCACGATTTCAGAAATGTCAAAAAAGTTCAAGGGACGGACTAACTTCAACACGATTCGCACGATGATTGAGTCACGTCTCCGGAATCCCAAGAAAACGGTGACTTCTGGATTTTCCAATGGGTTCTCTGATATTCAGAAATTGGCGAGTGATACACAAACTATATTTTTTGATTCATTCACTGGGAATGCGTCAAAAGTTATCAAAAAAGGAATGGGCACATTGGCAGAATGGACGGACGGTTTGAATGCGTTGGATGGGAAGTGGCGTGGAATGTTCACTGAGAAGAATCTTCAGAACATCGAGCAAGCTGCCGAAATGGTGAAGATGTTGGAAGACGTTACCGTCGTCACGCCTTCTGAAGCAGATGGTCTCGTGAACAAAGCGGAGGAAACAGCGTTAATAGCCGCACCGAATAGGTCCACAGTCGACGATATTGAGAAGGTGTTGGACAAAGCAAGACGGCTGACAAGACGGCTGGGAGTGATGATACCACTCGGAAAGAAGATATCAGGTCTCTCACTGAATGAACGATTCGCCGATGTTGATTATCTCAAAGGAGTAATTAATTTCTCAGACGACGTAGACAATGTGGGACCAGAGTTCAAAGCCATAGTGGCTAAGATGAGAGCCTTCTCCAAGTTCCAAGTGTTGATTGAAGAGCTGGGGAGTTTGAATCAGATTCTGAAGACGTTGAAAGCTGAGTTTGCGAAAGATGACTTGGAAGCACTGTTGGGCGACGTCGCGAGTAAGGGGAAGAATGCAGTTAACGGGTTCATTGAGAGCAGCGAGACGGATAAGTGGCTCACTTTTTTCGATGGGCTCGGGAAAACTGACGAGTTAGGGAAGATCATTGCGTCGATCAGAGTGGCGGAGAAGCTGCGAGATCTGAAGAATGAATCGGAGTTTTTCGGATCGGTCGACAGCTTGGCCTCTTCTATTGTGGATTCGGTCGGTGAATTGAAAAAAGTGAGGGAAACTGTGGGAGAGATGAAGAAAAATCAGAGGAAGGAGGTGAAGGAGATGAAGCAGTTGAAAGGAGTGGAGAAGGAGATGGCGACAGTCGGAGAGTCGATTCAATTTATGAAAAGTGTGCAGAACACAATGAAGAAGAAGGGAGAGTTGGAGAACATGATCAACGAGGGTATGGCAGTCAACCAGATCATAGAGAACAACCTCGTGGAAGAAGTGACTCGCGATTGGACCAACTTCTCGCTTGTCGCCGACAATGTCACCTTCGTGCTCGCCGAGCTGAGCAAGTCAGTGACGAAAATCAACACGTCCACCTTCGAAAAACTCACCGACTTCATCCCCGTGTTCTCCGCCTTCACCAACTTGAGAGACGTCGACTTGCAAGTGGAGAAAAGGAAGAGAGTCCTCGAGTTTCTCGTGCCATCGCTCTCCGCCCCTGATGCACAAACTGTCAACTCGTTCCAATCGTCCCTCTCCCGATCACATTCCGACCTCGACCTGATGTTCGCCAGCCATCAGTCGGCTGTCTCATCGATGAACACTGTCTTGCGGAAGACCGCCCAGCTCTTTCAGCAGGTGTCGGGCACATCGAACTCTCCGACCGACGATCTGAATCCTTCTTCCCTCCGGTGAGCATCGTGATTCTTTCCATTCACAATGACAGCTTTCAGACCATCTGACTCAACGCCTCCCGCCCATGACGAATCCAACGATTACATCTTATGGTTTGACTATTTTCCTCCGATTTCTCTCTTATTTGTTTCATTCAGGATCGTATTATTGTTGCTTGCGATCGTCGTTTTAATCATTGTTTTCTACAAGTGCTGTCAGAAGAAAATGGAGAAGAAGAAGAAAGCTGAACAGAAAAAACCGCATGATGTAAACAAGTCCCCTACTGATTCACCTGATCCGCCTGAAAAGAAGAGCGGCAGCAAAATCGCTGATCACCCGACGACGGAATCCAACTCCAAGTCAGCAGATATCAATGAGAAAGCTGAAGAGAAGAAGGAAAAGAAGAAGGATGAGAAGAATACGAAGGCGTCACCTGCCAAGGAGAATACTACCGAGAAGGACAAACTGGAGAAGAAGGCCAAGGCTCCCGGGGAAATAACCGAGAAGAAGGAGGCGAAGGAGCCTAAACCTACTCCTGCTCCAACTCCAGCTTCAACTCCAGCTCCTACTCAAGCTCCAGCTGCAACTGCAACTCCAGCTCCAACCACTGCTCCCGCCGAGCCTGAAAAATCAATGGTAACAGACGATATGTCGGACAGACACAAGTGAGTACAACTTTCTCTCCCCTATGAACATTGTCCGTTTACAGAGTCTCACCACTACGGAAATTAAAATCTCCCACTGCGTCGGAGGAGGCAGCATATCAATTGGTCCGCCAAGCAGAACGCCAAGCAGAACAACAACAGGCACAGGAACGGGAACTGCGAAAAGCAATAGCTGGTGCCTTGTTTGTACCAAAGAAGTTCACTTTCGATGACGGAAAAGTCGGCTACGCTTGCCTCGAGAGAAAATACGGAACAGAGACACTGGCCGAGCAAAAATATCATAGAGCTTTTGTCATGGGAGCTCTCGTGAAAAGAGGGGACGGTTCGTGCAAATAGGAATTTGTTTTTCGAGTACCGCATCCACGAATCTGAAAACGAATTTCTATTATTCGTTCCCCGGAGCGAGCGACTCCGTAAATCGACACGCCGCGACTCTCGCAGTGCCGAAAAAGTGAGCAAGCACGCAGACGCGAGAGAGTCGAGAAAAACAGAGATTAAAGGAACTTGAGGTTCGCTGCGAGAACCACAGCTGCGATTTGAATTCCAGTCGCTGGCCGCGGGGAATGGATAATATAAAAATGTCTCGTTTTCGAGAGATTCGCGATTCAAAAATGCGGTAATTGGGGGGGACTAACTTTCGTATGGCCCGAGTTTTTTGTCGCCGTGGTTTTCGATTTTAGTGTTTTTTTCTATACTCGCCGCACGCATCAGTAAGTGTGCTCCATTGCACAAATGGAGTTTTCGCGGCCACGGCCACCATCTCGAAATTCGTGCCACCACTCACAATCAGAAAAAATCGATGGCCGCGGCCTAGAAAACTCCAATTTTCTCTTCAATTCCGGTAATTTCACAGAGGAGCGCACTTACTGATGCGTGCGGCGAGTATATATTTTGTTGATGATGTCTATCGGCCATGCGAAAGTTAGTACCCCCCCCCCCCCTTTTCCCATTCCTCCGTTTCTCGTTTCAGACGGCGTCGTCTTTTTACCGATTTACATGTTTAAAAACCAACACAACGTCACACCAACGGGAACGCTTCAATATGTGAACAGTGAGGCGGTGTTCGTGCCGACCGAACTGTTCAAGGACTTCCAGCGGCACGTGCTCAACAACACGATGTCCGAGGACAAGATGAAAAAGAAGATGGAGCGTGCAACCCGCATGTTTGCTGACGACCATAACCCTTTTGCCCTGCGTAAGCTCGACACGACTCAACCGGATACTGATACTGACACGACTCAAGTGGAGACTGCCAGATCGATAAGTTGCCCAAATTTAATGGAACATAAATGAATGGAGATTTTGATGCTTTATTTTGGGTTGCCATACAACGAAACATTGGAACAAAAACAATAAAAAACGTTTATCTCAAGTTGTTCTCATCAGTGCCCTGATAGCCGTTCATCCAGCCCATGTCGAAGTGTCCGTACCCGTTCCACATTGCTCCTCCGCTGTAGTACATGTTCATGTTCCCATAATACGGATGGTATCCGAATTGGAACGACGGCACGTTGTTGTTGTTGGGTGTGAGCACGGGCGACGTCGACGGCGTGCGCTTCGATTCTGGAGACGTGGACGACGACGACTGTCGCTTCCGCTTCTCGTTCCTGAATCCGGACGCGAACTTGTTGTGCTTCTTCTTCAGGTCGTTGATCTCGTCGCACTGGTAGCACGTGACGACGATGAACTCGGTGAGCTGCAGACGGAACTCTTCGCCGTACTCGTTGATCTTTCGAATCGTAACTACTGGCTGGTATTTGTGCATGCTTTGCACGATGATCTGGAAATAAAGGATTGTCGGTGGAGCGCATTTGCTGACTTTTGGAAATGTTCATGTTTTGGATGTTTTCTTCAATTTTTTTTGAGTTTCTCAGTGAGACTTATATCATTCAAAAGCTCTTGTCTTGACGAGTTCAGAACTATATTTGGTTTTTTCTACGGAGCTCTGTGAGCCGAGATATGGAGCTCAAAGTTTGAACTGACTACAAAACTTCGGAGCTTCATATCTCGGCTCACAGAGCTCCGTAGAAAAAACCAATTATAGTTCTGCGCTCACTAAAACAAGAGCTTTCAAATCATATAAATATCATTACACAAAACTTGGAAGATGATCTGGAAAATCTATTGTCAATGGAGCGAATTTGCTGACTTTTGGAAAACTTTCATGTTTTGGAAGTTCATTTTAAAAAGTTTCTCAGTGAGACTTATATCATTTAAAAGCTCTTGTCTTGACGAGTTCAGAACTATATTTTGTTTTTTCTACGGAGCTCTGTGAGCCGAGATTAAGTGCTTTGAAGTTGGAAGTTGAGTACCGAATCAGTTCAAACTTTGGAGCTTCATATCTCGGCTCACAGAGCTCTGTAGAAAAAGTTAAGCATAGTTCTGAACTCGTCGAGACAAGAACTTTCAAATCATCTAACAATCATTGAAGCACTCAGTGAACATTTTGCGAAAATTTTGAAAATTCCAAAAATCAATAGAAACGGAAAACTCACCAATTTCGGATCCTGTGTGTTCGGGTCATTGGTGATCTTGAGTGTGGAAAACGAGACTGTCGACTGCATCCAGTGCTCTCCGCTTCTTGCTCCATCGGGATGCTCAAAGTACTTGATGGGGAGCAGTGCGTCGCCCTTGGCTGCGTACTGCCATTCGCCGTGGTCGTACTTGTATCTGAAAATTTGTTTTGTTGTTTTGGTTGGAGTTGGGTACTGATATTGGAGATGAAATTTATATCATTTAAAAGCTCTTGATTCGGAGAGTTCAGAACTATATTTGGTTTTTTCTACGGAGCTCTGTGAGCCGAGATACGAAGCTCCAAAGTTAAGGGGTTAAGGGTTGTCAATTCAAACTTCGGAGCTCCATATCTCGGCTCACAGAGCTCCATAGAATAAGTTAAACATAGTTCTGAACTCGTCTAAACAAGAGCTTTTGAATGATATACATTTCATTAAACTTTTTTCTACTAAAACCAGGAAAAAGAGCCCCCAAAACTCACTTCACATTATCCACTCTCTCCAAGTGCACAAAGATCGAGTAAAACGCGGTTGGCTCGAGACCCTGGACCACATAATCGAGGTGAGGGAAGATCACCCTGCCACGTCTTCTAGTGACGATCATCTCGGTCCTCGGATGGAATTCGGACCATTTCGAGGGGTCTTGAAGGGAGACTTGGATGGAGGAGGTGGCTGAGCACGCGCTGGAAGACATTCTAGATGAATGAGTGAGGAGGGGAAGGGTGGATGGTGTGTCCATGCGTACGCGTGCTCAAGAAAGTGGGCGGGGTCTGGGGGGCGGCGCATGGCTGGAAACTTGTAAGGTGGGGGGACATGCGAAAGGGGGGGGGGGGGGGGGGATGGAAAAGGAGGGAGCTCCTGGGAAAAGTTATGAGAACTGGGGAAATAGGAAGAAGTTAAAATGATAAAGAATCAGGATGAGTTAATGATAAGTGAGCTCATACTGATAACAGATAGCTTTCTGAAAATCTTAAAATCTGAAAATTATAAAGAATAATGAGCCGACATAGCTTTTAATGGAGCTCATAGGAAGAAGTTGAAATGATAAATAATCAGGATTTCAGTTACATGGGCTCGATGATAAGATAATGAGCCGGTGATTATTGATGGAGCTCATACTCATAAGTTACCCAATCATATCAATGGGCTCATGGAGCATTTAACTTTTTACTTCCTGATCTCATTATCAGTATCAATTCCTGTATAAAAGTGTTCCTTTATCATGTTTCATAAACTTTAATGTTTCTCTTCTTGTATGATCATGAATTGAGTTCCAAAAAGATGTGCCTGACAGTTGAGCCCTGAATTTTGTTAATGAAATCTGTCTGCGCTTTCTGTAATTGTGCTCAATTTCTTTTTTCCACTTCCTCTGACAGAGCTCTGATTCAGAGTTTTAAATAATTGAAAAGTTTAAAAGTTCTTGATGATAAGTGTAGATGATAAGTGAGCTCATACTGGTTACAGATAGCTGGCACTTTAAACATAGCAAAATATCAAGCTCATAACGTTTTGTATTGCGCTCTTGTCGAAATTCACGACTTACTTATCAGTGGGTTCGTGGAGCATCGTTATAAAGTTGATGAAAAGCTTAATATCAGAAAAAATTCCAGCATCCACATATTTCCCTGCTATTTTGCGATCTGAACTGAACATTTTGAAAATTTTGAGCATTTCTAACGGAGCTATCAGAGTTGTAGCTTCCAGAACTTTATACGACTCTAGGATAGTCTGCTTTATATTTTGAAGCTCTTCTGATGAGCCTTATGTCATTCAAAAGTGACTTTCACTTTTCCAATGAAACTGTAATTCGCGTTTCCATTAGAGCTCTGGAAGTGGTGCTCCAAAGTACTGAAAGTCTGAAATCAAAAGTTTTCAAGTTTACAATCAATAATCTTCAACATCTTCAGATTGTAGAAGACGTTCAGTGTGTTTTAACATTTCAGAATTCAGATGAGTTGCAATTGAAGTTTATAGTCCAAATTTTATAGCTCCGAATTGGATTTCAGAGTTTACAGCTCACAAGTCAACTTCGCAAACTGTTGTTTTTCTAGTTTTGATAATAAAATGTTGAATTATAAAGGTCTCATCCTGAAGCTCATCAGACCAAATGCACTGAAAGTTCTAATAACTTCATTGTAAGTTCAGTGAAACATGAATATCTCGGCTCATTTCAATTTTCATAAAAAGTGTTCAACTAACAATTTGTAGCTCATATATCAATCTTTACTTCCATAAAACTTTTCACTGGTTCTCGCAACTCCAATCCCATTTCAAACAGTTCCTTTTTTCAATTGTCCATGACTAGAAACCAGCTGTCTGTTACAGTCCCCCCTCCTGTCCATGCGTCCCTAACAAAAGAAATCGATAGTTCGGCGCATGTCTCTTTCAGTGCGCATGGCTGTCCACGTGGCACATGAGCTGCCAATTTGTCACATCGACTCATCGATTTCCGGTTGAGGGAACATCTGGAGAGATTCTCATCGAAAGTTATGGAAAGAGCTTCAAACATGAAACAGGACTTTGTGATTCAGAAAGTCAATGATAATCGACATTGTGATTCTAAAAACTGGCAATTTGGAACTGGATTACTGTAGTTTTGAACTTCTGCAAACACAAAAACAACCAAGATTACTGTAGTTCGGAAAGTCCGCAATCACATGTTCCCAATTTGGAGCCCTCATAACTCCGCCCACATTTGCTCTTTTTGGCTCTGGTTTTCAGGAGTTATAGATTGATATCAGAGCTACAAATTGTTAGTTATACACTTTTGATGAAAATCAAAATTGAGCTCGGAAAATTCGATTTTCTGAAAAGCACTTTTCAAATTTTGTGTCTAATACAGAAAACTTAATTTTCCAGGCTCATTTTCAATTTTCATAAAACGTGTTCAACTAACAATTTGTTGCTCTGATGTTGTTCTATAACTCCAGTAAATTTGAGCCAAAAAGAGCAAAAGTGGGCGGAGTTATGAGGGCTCCAACTCAAAATCAACAGATCTCAATAAATAAAGCTGTTTTGAACATAGTTTTTGGTAGTTTTCAGGTCAAATTCTGTCAGAACGATGGAAATTACTATATGAAAGTGAGAGGGTGCAGAGAAACAAAGAGGGAGAGAAAATAGTGTGACAAAATGCGAGACACAGAGAAGCGCTTTCAACTTTTTGAAAACTATGGTAATACAGGTTTTCTTGCACATCGTCTTGATTTTATGATTGCTCATTCTATAATGTAATAAATCTTCACATCCGTTTTTTTCAATTTTTGAATAACCTCCCTCTCTCTCTATCTCTCCCTCTCTATTTTCCCTCCAATGGTCCCCCCAACTGATCAGAAAGTGTCTCTCTCGTTGTCTGCGTCTCTCCCCCTCCGCACACTCTCTCGCCGGGGGATCCATGCTCGCAGAGTGTAAAAATGCCCTCTCAACTTGCCGAGAAACGGCGGATGCCATCCGGGATTAGTGGCTTTTCGAAGAGCCGTGTATTTTTGAGATTGATATCAGTTTTTTGTTGATTTTTTGGTAGAATTTTGAATTCTGATGTGGGATTCTGGAGGTGAATTCTGAATTCTAGATTCTGGATTCTGAATTTGTCTTCTGAATTCTGAATCTCTTATCAAAATATATATGATCATCAGAATCACACCTCTCCAAACAATCTTTTGATCTCTTGACCCCGCCCCTTTTTGACGGCTTCATAACTTTCTTCTCTTTATCATTGAGCTTTCAGAATTTCTTTTAAATTGTTTAGTTTCAAGAGCTCTATAATTTTGTAATTGAGCTTCAATGCTGAAATTCGATATTGACTGTGAAATTTTGATTTTCCGAAGACCTCTCTTTTTTTTGCAATTTTTTCAAACACCTTCTAGAAAACTCAACATTTCGAGCTTATTTTTGATTTTCAAAAAAAGTGCTCAGTTACAAAGTTATAGAGCTTAAAATTTTACACATTCTGACAAAATTTCAATATTGGAGCATTATTCTGGAGCAAGTTATAAGCCAATTAATTTCAGCAGAAAAGTTAGGCCATCTATTTTTGGAGCCCTTGTAACTCCGCCCACTTTTGCTCTTTTCGGCTCAATCTTCTTGCAGTTATAGAATGATATCAGAGCAACCAATGGTTAGTTGAGCACTTTTCATGAGCATCAATAATGAGCCCGGAAATTTTGATTTTCAGGGGCTCATTTTTCTATTGGTTTTTCATTTTAAAGTGAACTACGAAAAACTAAAAATTTCGAGCTCATTTTTAATTTTCAAGAAAAGTGCTCAACTATAAAGTTGTAGAGCTTAAAATTTTACACATCATAAAAACAATTTTATGTCTAGAGCATTATGTTGGAGCAAGTTATGAGCCATTGAATTTAAGCAGTGGTTTTTTCAAAAATCGAGTTTTTAGATAGTTTTTGATTCTAATAGGATGATTTTGATATTAGGAATCAGTTTATCATATAGTTTTCATATATATTAAGAGTTTTGACAGGTTTGAAATGCTCTTTTTGCTCCAAATTTCCCCCTTTACTTCTTCACCTCTTCCACCTATTCTACCCCTCTCCAGAAATGGCTGACGACGAGGAAGACATCGTGTGGATCCGCGTGGACTCCATCCCGACCTCTCCCACCACTCCCGCCACCATCATCGAGGCCACGCCCACCCTGACGGACGCCTTCGAGAGAAGAAGCGGTGCGGCCGACGAGGAGGAGAGACGCAGACACTCCACTGCGATGGAGCGCATTTGCGCCGCCTATAATCTTGATACTGGTGATCTTCCAGGACCGCCTGAGGTGACTGTCGAGCCGCCCAGGGAGCTCGAGCCCGAGAAAAAGGAGGCGGAGCCTGAGAAGGTGGAGACTGAGAGTTTGGCTCCGAAGACTCCAAAGACTCCGAATTCCACTGGAGATGGGGAGAATAGCATGAGCTTTGATATCAGTAAGTTAAGAAAGTTGAAAAACGGGTGAAACCGTGGTTTTTGGAGTTTTAAGGGGCCCATGCGCCTTTAAATTGAGAAAGTTACTGTAGATGTTAAAAACTTGATTTTCAGTTGTTTAAAGTGATTTTCATAAAAAGTGTCAAGAGACTTTTTTGATGAGCATTAAATTTGCTATCGATTGATATAAAATTTTTTAAAAATTTTGAAAAAAAAATTTTTTTTTGGATTTTGAAAAAATAATTTTTTGTAAATTTCAGTTTTTATCATAATCTGTATGAAAACGCATAGTTTTAACAAATTTCCTTAAAAATTCAGTGAATTTAAATTCAAAACACCAGAAAAACCAACAAATTCCAAGTTTTTGAGAACCATGCGCCTTTAAACCGAACCAGTTACTGTAGCAACTTCAAACCTGATTTTCACCCGTTTAAAGTGATTTTCATGAAAAGTTTCAAGAGACTTTTTTAATCAGCGTTAAATTTGCTATCGACTGATATGAAAATATTTGGAAATTTTCAGAAAATATTTTTTTTTTCGAAAATTTTCAAATTTTTTTTTCAATTTAAAAAAATTTAAAAAATCAAAAAATACTAAAATTCCAGGTGAATGCGAGAGAAACTTCAATAAAGCGATGAAAGAAGCGTCGGATATGTTGGACGATTTCGATAAAAAGTCGCATGAAGTCGTGGAGAACACCAAAATCGTCGCCAAAGAGTCAGTTTTTCCTTAAAATTCAGATTTTTTCTGTGTTTTGGTTTCAAAATCAATAAAAAATTGCTCAGGCTCGCGGAGCTCGCAGCAGAGGCTCCAAAAGTGTTCCAGAAGACGATTGACGATCGTTCTCAAGTGCCAGTGGTCTCCGAGCTTCCATCGGGAGGGTTAGTTATTGATTTTATCGATTTTTTGTAGACAAGATGCGAATTTGAAAATTTGAAGTTTATAGTTCGATAGAGAATGAAATTATCTACAAAACCATATAAAAATTTATGAAAAATGACGAAAAATGACCGGGAAAATCGAGAAAAATGGGATGGAAGAGCAAATTCTAGGCCACGGCCTCCATGGTCGCAGATTTCGAATATTGTGAATTTCTTTCGAATTTTCGCTCGATTTTCATGGTTTTTCTTGGTTTTTTTACGATTTTTTCTGAAAATCAATAAAAATCAATAATTCCAGTCTTCCGAAAAACGTGGAATCGGTGCTGATCGGCGAGGGAGTGCTGGAGGAGATCACCGGGACGCTCGTCCTTCCAGATGGAAACGTTTTGGTGACGGATGAGAGAGCCGGTATTCTATTGTTCAATTTGGAAGGAGATGTTGTTAAAAAAGTGAGTTTTTCATGAAAAAAAGCAAGAGAAATGGAAAAAAATGTACTTCAAAATGGATGACGTCATAACTCCGCCCACTTTTGCTCTTTTTGGCTCAAAATTTTTGGAGCTGATAGATTGATATCAGAGCTACAAACTGTTAGTTTATCACTTTTTATGAAAATTAACAATGCCGGGAAATTTGAGTTTTCTAAAGAGCACTTTGAAATTTTTAAAATTCTGATGTGCTCTTCAGAAAACTATAATTTACTTGCTCAATTTTGATGCTCATAAAAAGTTGTCAACTAACAAGTTGTAGCTCTGCTATCAATCTATCACTCCTGAAAATTTGAGTCAAAAAGAGCACAAATGGGCGGAGTTATGAGGGCTCCAAAATCCCAAAAAAAAATTTCCCTTTTCCAAATCTCCCCATTTCTATCACAATCCCTCCTGCTCATCAAAATCCTTCCAGATCAATCCCCCCGAATTCCGTAAACTGTGGAGCCCAATCTATCACAAAGAGCACATCCTAGTGCTCGCTGATGCTCAAAACGCCGACAAGCACTGGGTGCGGCACGTCATCAAGCTCACTTTCCAACTGGAATACGTGGCGAAAATCGAGTGTCCGAGTTGGCTCGCCGAGTGCACAATTCTCAGGGAGCGGCTGAGCATCGCTCACAATGATCATTTGTATTTGTGCGTTTGTGGGGAGGTGAGATAACTCCGCCCACTTTTGCTCTTTTGAGCTCAAATTTTGTGGAGTTATAAATTAATATGAGAGCTACAACTTATCAGTTGAAAACTTTTTATGAGCATCAAAAATGAGCTCGGTATCATTGATTTTCCAAAGTGCACATAACAGTGAGCTCCAGAAAATCAATAATTCCCAGCTCATTTTCAATTTTCATAAAAAGTGATCAACTAACAATTTGTAGCTCTGATATCAATCTATCATACTACAAAAAGTTTGAGCCAAAAAGAGCAAAAGTGGGCGGAGTCTGAGCCATTTTAGACCTTCTCCGGACTGTACGAGCTCACCCCGATTGGTCAATGGACCGAATTGGAGTACAAGTTATCAGAGGCCTATGTGGATATGCTGGCATTTGCCACAATTGGACCGATTACTCAGTTATTAGTGGTGGAAGGTATTATTGATTGATTTTATTGATAAAAAATGATAAAAATTGATTAAAAATGAGATTGCTAGGCCGTCGAAACTACGTGTTGCTGGTGTCTGTCCGCGAATCACAGATAGTGGATAAAAAGAGGATGGCGATTTGTGAAAGGCCTGGAGCATTGGCTAAGGATGAAGCTGGTAAGAATTCGAAGAAATTTACAGGAAAAATTATGGATTTACGAAGAAAATACCCTTTTCAAACTTTTTATTGATTTTGGAGCCCTCATAACTCCGCCCACTTTTGCTCTTTTTGGCTCAAATTTCTTAGAGTTGTAGATTCATATCAGAGCTACAAATTGTTAGTTAATCACTTTTCATGAGCATCAAAAATGAGCACAAAAACCTCATATTTTTGGAAGACGTTCCAAAGTGAGCTCCAGAAAATCAAATATTCAGAGCTCAATTTTGATGCTCATAAAAAGTGCTCAACTAACAAATTGTAGCTCTGATATCCCTCTATAACTCCACGAAATTTGAGCCAAAAAGAGCAAAAGTGGGCGGAGTTACAAGGGCTCCAATATGACAAGACATTGACTTTTAGTCTCTATCCGAAAAATCGATATAACTCTGTCAATTTTAGTTTTCATGAAAAGTTGTCAACTGACAATTTATAGCTCTGATATTTATCTATAACTCCACAAAATCTGAGCCTAAAAGAGCAAAAGTGGGCGGAGTTAGAGCACATTCTTCCAGGTCGATTATTCGTGGCAAATCGCTTCGCGGCGAGCATCCAACTGGTCGACACGATGCGTTGGGTCTCCGAGAAAAACGTGGCTATCACTGAGGCTTTTGTCAGTATTTTAACGTCTTCTTTTCATAAAAAATGGGGAATTCTTTCAGATCCGTCACTTCACCGCCGCGTGGGGTCTTCTGGCGATCCCGTTGAAAAGTGCCGTCCGTCTTCAACGCTACTCGTTCCGTTCTCTTCGCTGATCAATTTCTTTCCTTTTTTTTCTAATGTTTGTATTTGTTTTCTTATTCTGAATCTGTATTATTGCTCAATAAACTTTCCCTGCTCACAATCAAAAATGACATTGAAAATTTGAGATGAAGAGGGGTCTGAAAAAGTTAGGCCATCTAATTTTGGAGCCCTTGTAACTCCGCCCATTTGTGCTCTATCTGGCTCAAATTTTCTGGAGTTGAAGATTGATATAAGGGCTACAAATTGTTAGTTGACAACTTTTCATGAAAATGGAAATTGACAAAGATATATCGATTTTTCAGAGACTACCTGAAAATTCGCTTTTACGATTTTTGGTCATTTTTGGAGCCCTCATAACTCCGCCCACTTTTGCTCTTTTTGGCTCTAATTTTCTGGAGTTATAAAGTAATATCTGGGCTACAAATTATAAGTTGAGCACTTTTTATGGAAATTGAAAATGATAAAGATATATCGATTTTTCAAAGACAACCCTCATCTCACTTTTGGAGCCCTCATGACTCCGCCCACTTTTGCTCTTTTTGGCTCATTTTCTCTGAAGTTATAGATCAATATCAGAGCTACAAATTGTAAGTTGACAACTTTTTATGAAAATTGAAATTGAGCCCGGAAATTTGAGTTTTCTAATAGCAGGTGTTTCCACTTCTGATTGTGTCAAATTCTCAACTTTTTGACCTTTAGCTCTTTTCACTTTTTGACAGGTGCAATTTGATCAAATTATATGTTAAGCTAGAGAACATTTAACAAGTTTTTCATTAACTTTTGATCTTATCAGATTATCAGGTTTCAGTATAAGATCATTGAGAAGGAGTAGTTGGTGGGAGGGTTCCAGAAGTTCCAGTACTTCCAGTACTTCCAGCAATGCTCGGAGCTCCGGGAGCTCCAGTTGCTCCATTGCTCATCGTCGGATGTCCTCCCAGCGTGAACGGCGAGTTTGTCGTCGACAATCCCACCACATCATTGTCAGTGCCCTCCACCTTGGCACTCGACACAGTCGACATGAATCCCGGATTCGCCTTGATGAAGTTTCCGACTATCGGCGCGCTCTCCGGATTTTTCGCAGTCTCCGCCACATTGTGAGCCAATCCCTTGATCTTCTCAACTTCCCGCGAGTCCTCGATCGGAGCCTCGATCTCTTCCTCCGACTCGGGCACATTTGTTCCGGTTATCATTGGCACCAGGGCTGAAACATTTGGGTTTGGAGTTGGAGCCCGTGTAACTCCGCCCATTTTTGCTCTTTTGAGCTCAAATTGTTTGTAATGTGTAGATGGACATGAGAGCTACAAATTATCAGTTGATCATGTTTCATGAAAATTGAATATGAGCCAGAAATTTTGAATTTTCGAAAGAGCATTTTTTGAAATTGAAATTTTTGGAAACGCGATTTCGAAAAATCGATACAACTCCGTCAATTTTGCTGTTCATAAAAAGTGCTTAACTAACAATTTGTAGCTCTCATATTAATCTATAACTCCAGAAAATTAGAGCCAAAAAGAGCAAAAGTGGGCGGAGTTATAAGGGCTCAAACATCATCCAAAATTGGTAAGACATCCTCATTTTCAGGGGGCCTCCGAAAAATCAATATATCTCCGTCAATTTTGATGCTCATTAAAAGTTGTTAACTAACAATTTATAACTCTCATGGTAATCTATAACTCCACAAAATTTGAGCCAAAAAGAGCACAAATGAACGAAGTTATACGGGCTCCAACATGCCCCTCAATCACTTCTCCTTTCCCCCGTAAATCCACCCCAGGATTACTGTACTTGTGTTACCTGTAGCATGCGTCTCCGGCATCATCGAGTTCCCGACTCCAAGAGCCGGTGCTCCATGTGCTCCGCGAGCAACCATGGCAACGAGCAGAAGAGAGAAGGAAATTGGAAGCATGGCGTGAAGTGACCCTCGACTGAAAGAGCCTCTCCCTTTTCAGTTGGCTCCAGACTCCGCCCCTTTTTGTTGAATCACAAACTTTATACATTCATAATCAAGAGCACATTGAAAGTATGAAGAGGGGATAAATGAAGCGGAAAACAGATGACGTTGAGGAAGTCGTCGAGGGGGGAGAGATGGTGGTGGCGGAGGGGATTACTGTAGGTGGGATTACTGTAGCAGGAAGTACAGTGGGGACTTCAAGGGACACATTGACAGGGGGTATTACTGTAATATCGGTCAATGGGGGTACTGTAGTTTTCGGGGATTTCACTTTTTTCGTTGTTCCACCATCGCCGCCAATTGGACCGCCGAAACCTGGAATTTTCATGGTTTGCGATGCCGCGCGGCGTCGCGACGTCGCGCGACATCGCAAATCTAAAATGTGCAGTTTTTGAGCATTTTTGGATTGAAAAATCGAAATCTGGTTAAATTTCCAACAAATTTCTATCAAAATTATCGATTTTTCCAATTAAATCTGCAAAAAAATCCTCTAAAGTCGAAAAAACCACCAAAATCCACTTTCTGCGACACCGCGCGGCGTTGCGACGTCGCGCGGTATCGCAAATCTTGAACATGCAGTTTTTGAGCATTTTGAGCTCGAAAATGTTGATTTTTCAGCTTTTTTGAACTGAAATTCATGACTAATAACGTTTTTTGTGTTTTCGACGCTTTGCGACGTTGCGCGAAATCGCAGAAAATCGAAATTTTGAATTTACTCTCGTTTTTTTTGGAGTTTTCAAAAAATTTTTTCAATTTTCTACAAATCACTATCAAAATTATCAATTTTTCTATTCAATTTGTAAAAAAAACATTGAAAACCCCCGAAAAATCAACTAAATTCCACCTTCTGCGACACCGCGCGGCATTGCGACGTCGCGCGACACCGCAAACTTCAAAATCTCAAATTTTGAGCTTTTCGAGCATTTTGAGCTCAAATTATTGACTTTTCTTTATTTCTCTGTTAATTTTTCAAAATTCTGAGCTGATTTATTGATTTTCTCAATTTTCCCCCACTCACCCTGTAAATCCACCAAATGCAACACTGTGAGAAACACAGACACCTTCAGAATACCTTTCATCTCACTGATATTCAGAATCTCCAGAATCTCCAGAATCCAGATGACGTTCAGAATACGAAGGCGTGGAAAAAAACGGAATAATCTAATCAGTTTTCCAGTTTTCCAGATATCAATGGAAAAGCGACAGAACCAATCCAATTTCCGTCTGGATATCATTCCCATTTCCCGTGCGAAAATGCTCCAAATGCTCCAAATGCTCCAACAAATGTTTGATGTATTATGGATAGGGAAATTTGATTTCGAAAAAAAAATTTTTTTTTTTGAAAAATTTTTTTTCGAATTCAAAAAAAATCCGAAATTTCAAATTCTCGAATTTCAGTATGATTTTTATATCATTCGAAAGAGAATTTAATTCTGAAAAAGAAAGTCTTTTGACAAAACTCCTAAAAATGCTATTAAGTAGGTCAAAATCAAGGATAAAGTTCGGAAAGCGAGAGACAATGTAAAAAGCGGAGGGTGGTAGAGAAAATCGGAAAATCAGTTTTTCTTGCTCAAAATGCTCATTTTTTAATGGAATTGCTCCAAAATTTCAGGATTTACTATTCAGAAGATTTTCTATCCATCCATATAAAAATAATATGATTTGAAGAAAAATAATTTTTTCCGAATTTTTTCGAAATTTTTTGGCTCGAATTCAAAAAAATCTGAAAATTCAATTTTTTGAATTTCAGTTTGATTTTTATATCATTAGAAAGCTTATAAAATTTTGAAAAAGAAAGTCTCTTGACAAAATCCCAAAAAATGTCATTAAGTAAGTCAAAATCGAGGATAAAGTTCGGAAAGCGAGGGACAATGTAAAAAGCGGAGGGTGGTAGAGAAAATCAGTTTTTCTTGCACAAAATGCTCAATTTTTCATGAATCTGCTCCAAAATTTCAGGATTGACTATTTAGAAGATTCTCTATCCAACCATATAAAAATTTTATTATTTGAAGAAAAAAAATTTTTTTTCCGAATTTTTTCGAAATTTTTTGGCTCGAATTGAATAACCTGAAAATTCAAAATTCAAAATTTCAGAATAATTTTTATATCATTCGAAAGAAAATTTAATTCTGAATAAGAAAGTCTCTTGACAAAACCCCTGAAAATGTCATTAAGTAGGTCAAAATCGAGGATAAAGTTGGAAAGCGAGAGACAATGTAAAAAACGGAGGGTGGTAGAGAAAATCGGAAAAACAGTTTTTCTTGCACCAAATGCTCCTTTTTCAAGGAAACAGCTTGAAAATTTCAGGATTTACTATTCAGAACATTTTCTATCCAACAATATAAATATCATATGCTTTGAAGAAAAAAAAAATTTTTCCCAATTTTTTTCGAAATTTTTTTCTCAAGTTCAAAAAACCTGAAAATTCAAACTTTTGAATTTCAGTATAATTTTTATATCATTGGAAAGAGAATTCAATTCTAAAAAAGAAAGTCTCTTGGCAAAACTTTCAAAAATGTGGTTAAATAGGTCAAAATCGAGGATAAAGTTCGGAAAGCGAGAGACAATGTAAAAAGCGGAGGGTGTTAGAGAAAATCGGAAAATCAGTTTTTCTTGCTCAAAATGCTCATTTTTTGATGAAATTGCTCCAAAATTTCAGGATATGCTATTCAGAAGATTCTCTATCCAATCATATAAAAATCATAAAACTTGAAGAAAAAAAAAATTTTTCGAAATTTTTCGAAATTTTTTTGCTCGAATCCAAAAACCTGAAAATTCAAAATTCAAATTTTTAGCATGATTTTTATATCATTGGAAAGAAAATTTGATTCTAAAAAAGAAAGTCTCTTGACAAAACTTCCAAAAATTCCATTAAGTAGGTCAAAATCGAGGATAAAGTTCGAAAAGCGAGAGACAATGTAAAAAGTGGAGGGTGGTAGAGAAAATCAGTTTTTCTTGCTCAAAATGCTCATTTTTTGATGAATCTGCTCCAAAATTTCAGGATTTACTATTCAGAAGATTCTCTATCCAACTATATAAAAATCATTGCTCAAAAATGCTCCAAAATGCTCCAAACTGAATGCTTTAGGGATATGTTTATCATTTATTCCTGATCAAGAAAAAGTGGGTGGTGGATTATAATATACATTGGTCGGCGAATATATATTAAGACGAAAAAAGTTTGATTTTTTCGGAAAAAAATAAATTTCTAAAGAACAAAATATGGCAAACTGAGGTGTGGGTGGAGAAAGGCGGGAGTTCAAATTTTCAGATAATTTGAATTTCCCTTTAAAAAATTAAATTTCTAGCAAAAAACTGGGGAAAGAAAAAGAGCATTGGGTGGATTTTACCTAACATTTTTTGGGGAGGGGGATTAATGGTGGAAAAACCGATCGATATCACAATTTTCGAAGAAAAATCAATAATGCGAAGCTATTCAGTGGGTATTTAGGGTGGGAAAAGGAGAGAACTTTCTTTTTAAAATTCAGAAAAATTGAATAATATTTGAGAGAAAATTTGAAAAAAAAATTTTGAAAAAAAATTCAAAAAATGTAAAAATGAGAAAAAAAACGAGATTTTTGTGGTGGGGGATCATTGGAGATTTTCAAAGAGAAAAAGAGCATCGTTCGGAGCACATTCACATTCCGTCCTTTTCCTTTCGACAGTAGAGCTCTTTCAGCGTTTTCAGCTCTTCGATCAGCGCCTTGTTCTGGTTTTCCAGCACCGACACGCGGTTTTCGAGGCATTTCACGTATTCCTGAAACAAAAAAATTTGAAAAAAAATTTTTTTTTGAAATTTTTTTTTGCAATTTTGGAGCTCTCATAGCTCCGCCCACAATTGCTCTTTTTGGCTCAAATTTTCTGGAGATATAGATTGATACAAGAGCAACAAATAGTCACTTTTCATGAGCATCAAAAATGAGCCCGGAAATAGCGACTTTTTGAAGAGCACCTGAATCCAACTTGAATCCCTTATAGCTCCGCCCACTTTTGCTCTTTTTGACTCATTTTTTCTGGAGTGATAGATTGATATGAGAGCTACAAGTTGTCAGTTGAGCACTTTTTTTGAAAATCAAAATTGAGCTCGGAAAGTTCGATTTTCTGGAGCTCACTTTTTCAGTGGTTAACTTTAAAGTGAATTTCAGAAAATCAATGATTCCGGGCTCATTTTAGATGCTCATAAAAAGTTGTCAACAGACAATATGTAGCTCTGATATCTCTCTATAACTCCAGAAAAAATGAGCCAAAAAGAGCAAAAGTGGGCGGAGTTAAGAAAGCTCAAAGTTTGATTCAGGTGCTCTTTCAAAAGTGAGCTCCAGAAAATCAATTATTCCGGGCTCATTTTAGATGCTCTTAAAAAGTTTTCAACAGACAATTTGTAGCTCTGATATCCCTCTATAACTCCAAAAAATGTGAGCCAAAAAGAGCCCAAACTGTGCTCTTTCTCACCTTCTTTTTCCTTCGGCACTCCTTGGCGGCCTCCCGGTTCTTGAGCAGTCTGACTTGTCGCTTCCTGTTCGACTCGTCCTCTCCTCCGTGCATCGGTCCTCCGCCCATCCGCATCGAGCCGCCCGTCATCGTCGGCGAGGGGCTCGACGAGTAGCCGCCGGAGAGCATCGGCGACTGCCAGTCCGTGTTGAAGTCTGCAAACTCTGAACGATTGTTGTATGGAATGGAATCTGATGGATAGAGGGATTATTTTGTTGTTAAGGTGGGGAGTGTGCGGAGGAACTGAAGAAAGGGGGCGTGGTCAGGTGATTTGGTGAATTTGTATGGTTTTCGGGTGTTTCTTGTTGGGTTTTGGTTGATTTTCATGGATTTCTTTGTATTTTGGTAGATTTTCTTGGTTTTTGATAATTTTTTTTGTGTTTCCTATGAAAAATCGAGTTTAAAAGGCTGAATTTCATGGATTTTCATAGATTTTCGTGTATTTTTGTGAATTTTTTTGGATTTTCACGGGTTTTTTCATGATTTTTAAGCGTTTTTCATTGAAAATCGTTGAAAAGAAGCTAAATTTCATGAAAACTAGACTTTTTAAATTGATTTTTCATAGAAAATATACGGGATATATAAAAAAACCTCAAAAAAATCCATTGAAATCCATGAAAATCGCTCAAATTTTCGAAATCTGGATGATTTTCATGGTTTTTTTTTGGATTTTCTTTGGGATTTCGAAGTTATTTCTATGATTCCAATGTGTTTCCTATGAAAAATCGATAAAAATCTTATGATACCTTGAAAAAGTATCATTTTTTCAAAATCTGGGTGATTTTCATGGATTTTATCAGTTTTTCATGGTTTTTTAGTCATTGTTATGCGTTTTCTATGAAAAATCGATAAAATGAACAGATTTTTCATAGAAAACACATAGAAAATCCCTAAAAACCCACAAAAACTCTAAAAATCGCCCAAAAACCCCTAAAACCACCAACTCCTCACAATTCCTGTACCTTTCCCCCCTAAGCCACGCCCCTCGCAATTCCAGCACCTCTCACTCTCAACACGTTCTTACCTTGAAAGCTGACGGGATCAATGCCCAGGACGGGTTTCATGGCGTGTCCCACCAATCCAGAGGTGCCTTCCAGTGACTGTACCGTCTGCTGCTGCTGTTGTTGTTGCTGTTGTTGTTGGGCGGGTGCACTGGGTGGTGGCGGCTGGGTGGGCATGATGGCGCCCGATGGTCCCGGAACTCCGCCCAGTCCGTTTTGTGGACCTCCTGGAAATGGGGAATTGTTGGAGATGGGAGGCTAGGGTGGTGTAGTTCTCGAGGACAAGTTGGATAGTTTTTCTGATCGAGAATATGAATGGTTTGATATTCAGTGATATTTAGTGACAATTAGAGATGTGTCGTGGTAATTAATGGTACTTAATGACAATTAGTTGTAATTAGTGGTAATTAGTCATAAATAGCGATAGTAAAAGCCAATTTTCGTAAGTATAGAGTTATTTATATCAATCAACACAGAATTTCATGCTGAGCACTGCTTCAGCACTGAAAATTTATGAAAATCGGTTTTGATCAGTTATGTGCACTCAAAGTTTGCTCTAATTGATTCAGAGCTCCGACATTTATCTTTGAGTGCTCATAACTTGCTCATAATGCAATTTTCATGAATATAAAGTACTGAAAACATGATCATCATGAACTTTTGTATCGATTAGTATAAATATCTCTCTTCTTTCAAAAATTAGTTCACTTTTAAAATGGGGTCATACTGATAAAGTAATTGATTACCATAGTCCTATAAGGGTTAGATCTAGGATAAGTTAGAGTGAATATAATTGGTAAAGTGACTTTAATTACCCATAATTATGTTAATTAGGTAATTATCGATATAACCAACAACTATTTGCTTCCAGGTGGGAAAAATAGTTCGAACTACTTGATAACTGAAAAATTGATTGGTAAAACTAGAAAACCGGTAATTGGAAAAAATCGACTAACTAATGACTAATCTTTACTATTACTAACGGACAAATTCTGTGTGTCTGTCGCTGTATCTGTGTGTCGCTAACCCTAGCGCTGTCCCCAGCCATGGGAATGAGCCCAATTTTCGGTTACGGCCCTTATTTGGTGCCGCGGTGATGCCCGTCCAATCTAGAAGTTGATAGCTTTAGTTTGAAGGGTACTTTACCTGAAAATTTCTGAAAATGACCCTGCGCGAGGTCCCAAATTCGCGTTCATTTGTACGCACGTACGGAGTCATTTCGAAAGTGTCGGGGTGGTCCCGGGGTAACGCTGGCGGATGGTGTTCAGATGGTCAGGGGTTCGATTCTTTTCGAGTGAAAACATTTTTGCTTTTATTGGGAAAGTGTATAAGGACATTTTAGCGAACATTCGGCCCCATAAGAAGCCAGCCGAAGAGCTGCGGCAGCAGCTCGACCGGCTGGTTACTATTAATTACTACTAATTATCAACAAATTTTTGATAATTAGAGTTAATTACATTCAATTATATACAAATTTTGTTGCTATTCTTATTTTTGTTGAAAAATAAAGCTGTTTTGTAGAGAAAAACCCTTCGAAATCAGTATTTCCCTTCTAATTATCAAAAACTGGTTAAATTCTATTCTTCATCTATTACTAATTGACCAATTAGCAATTAACTATCACTAATTGGTCAATTAACTCCAATTAAGTGCAATCAGCCCCCAATCACCACTAAACTCCAAAAAGTATCACAGAAAAAGACGAATTGGTTTTTGCAAGACGAGTGTAATCTTGTCAAACAAAACAGCGAAACAATGACCTTTGGGGGGATTAGAACACACTTTCTCACCGTTAATCGGGTTGAATGTCATCAGTGATTCCATTGGATTCAGAATTCAGAAGTGAAAAACCTTCCAAAGAGGGGAGGTTGACACAATACAGGAATGCGACTATTCTCTCTCTCTTCTTCTCCAACCACAAAAAAAGTGACGTCACTTCTATCTAATAGAGAGATAGGCGGATAGTAAGTGATCATCGGCGGGCGGCGAGAGAGTGTGTGCGGCGGAGAGACGCAGAGTGGCGACTGATAACCCCCCGACGGCCCGTTTTGTCACAACTCGCACACTGTATCGATTTTTTGCACAGACACTCTAAATCTACAGTATCTTCTTCGTATCTCCCCGTTATCAGTTCCTTCTATCCCATCATCACATCACTTTTTCGACGAGAATAGAGGCGCGAAATGAGATCATTTTTGAACTTTTCTTTGCAAGGGAAACAACGTAATGATGATCTCATCGATTCTTAATTTCTGGCATTGTCCTCGAGAACTACACTGTGATAGGGAATGGTGAAAGATGAAAAGTTAGGCTAGCTAGAGTTCTGGATTTTCGATTTTGCTCGTTTTTCGTCAGAATTGATTGTTTTTTGGCATTTTTTCAACGAAAATGGATTGTTTTTGCTCATTTTTAGTGAAAAATAACAAGAAAAATGAGTAAAAATACTCAATTTCGCTGAAAAAATCTCGGAAAACCATCAAAATTTTAGAAAAAACGAGAAAAACCAACAATTTCCAAAATTCGTTCAGTCAATTTGGCTGGTTTTTTCGGTATTTTTCGGCAAAAAATGGTGAAAGTGCAAATTGAGCATTAGGGACTAGAAAAACGACGGAATGAAATTCTAGGCCAGCGAAAGTCAAGAATTTTTGATTTTTCGGGTTTTTCGTCAGAATTGATGGTTTTTTAGCATTTTTTCGACGAAAATGGGTAGTTTTTGCTCATTTTTTAGTGAAAAAAAGATAAAAATGGGCAAAAATACTCAATTTCGTTGAAAAAATCTCGAAAAACTATTAAAACTGATGAAAAATCCATGAAATTTGGAGTAAAAACGATGAAAAATTAAAAATTCCCGGTTTTAGCTGGCCTAGAATTCCATCTTGTCATTTTTCTAGTCCCTCTTGCTCAAGTTGCACAATTTTACTAATTCCAGCAGGAAAATCCCGGGAAAACCTCCAAAATCGGCTTTAAACTGCTCAAAATCGATCTGGCCTAGCTTTTCCTCTTCCACCCCACAATATCCAATTTCTCACCAGGTTTCGGCTGTGCCGCAGCGGCAATGGCTGCCGTGAAATCGAAATCGCCTCCGTTCATCTGAGCAAAAGGCAATGAGAGGAGGGATGCTCCAAGTGGTGATCCATATGGGGAAGCCGCACTGCTCGAGGTGACCGCCGGCATTCGAGGGACTGGGGGTCCGGGCGGCGGTCCGGGCGGTCCGTTGCTCGATGGAAGGCCGATTTGTGGTGGGGGTGGACGCATCACTGTCTGGAACTGGGAGCCAAAGGTTAGATTCGGGCTCGCGGAGCATGATTTCTTGATGAAAATGTCAGATTTTTGTCAGCGCTCTACTAGATTTCGGCATTGTCGTCGAATCCTGCGCATAAATTGTGCATAACTTTTTCAGATCGAGAATGCAGAGTTTCAAATCTACAGTAACCCAAAATGATATCGACGCAGTTGCGGTTTCTAGATCTACAGCAATCTACAGTAACCTAAAATGAAATGAGCAGAGACACAGTTCCTAGAGCTACAGTAATCCTACAGTAATCTACAGTAACCCAACGTGATATGGACAGAGTCACAGTTTC
Source organism: Caenorhabditis imperialis (assembly GCA_963572205.1). Lineage (NCBI taxonomy): Eukaryota > Metazoa > Nematoda > Chromadorea > Rhabditida > Rhabditidae > Caenorhabditis > Caenorhabditis imperialis. The sequence goes on from OY751541.1 coordinate 8,148,670, forward strand.
TTGAGCTAAAGTAATCCTACAGTAATCTACAGTAACCCAACAACTTCTTCAAAAGCCGCGTGAAGATGCGAATGAATGACAAGAAAAACTACAGTAATCCCCGGTTTTCTGAATCAAGCTGAATCATTCCTACAGTAATCCTACAATAACCCTACAATGTGGTCGGAGTCACAGTTTCTAGAGCTACAGTAATCCTACAGTAATCTACAGTAACCCTACAGTAACCCATAGTAATTTCGAACTGCATTTAGTCTGCATTGGAACGAGTTCAAGCCTATCGCTACAGTAATCCAAGTGAAGCCCATTCTACCGTAATCCTATCATAATTCCAGCGTAATCCTACAGTAATCCAAGTTAAGCCCTCCTACAGTAATCCTACAGTACCCCTCTTCTTCTACAGTAATCCTACCGTAATCCCACCATAACTCTACCGCAGTCCTACAGTAACCCCAGAACAAGCATACCTTCTCATCCATATCATAATACATCTTCATAAGGTTCTGATAATAGTTACAAGTAAAAATTCTGAATTCTGAATTCCAAATCTCCCGTACGTCTTCTTAAATACCCCATCGAAATGTCACGTTTTCAGGATGTATCTCCCAGTGACTATGGCAACTTTTTGTATATCACTAAAAAGAGCAAAAAAAGAGTGACAGGTGGAACGAGGAGCCAACGGAAATGAAAAAATAGAAAAAGAGCAAACAGAAAGTGTTTGGAAACGATTTTTGGCGGCATTTCGAAAGCTTTTTTAAACTTTTAAAACAATATTTTGAAAAATTGAAAAGAAGATGTGAATAAATCTCACCTGTAAAGGGGAGGCGTCCACACTGGAAGGCGGCGTCTCTTCCGGCTCTTTTTTCATCACTTTATCCGCAGTTTCCAGATCTTTCAGGATCATACTGTAATTAGGGAGGTCGGTAATTAGTTAATTAGTTGGTAATTAGGTGCTAATTAGCATCTAATTATCGACTTTCTATCAGTAAGTTATCAGTTTCCCGTTTTTCATGTATTTCTTTAAATTTTAGTTATGAATTGTCTGGTTTATAATTGGATCAGTTTCTTTAATTAGTTAATTAGTTAATTAACTAATTACCTGATCACTTAATTACCTGATCATCTAATTACTCAATTATCTTATCTTATTGACTTTAACTCTTCAATTTTCTCATTTTTATCAATCAACTTCATAATAATTGAATCTGCTAACTTCTTAATTGACCAATTAACTAGATAATTAGATAATTACCCAATTAACACATCAATTAAGCAATTATCCTAATATAAACCCGAAAAACTTTAAAAAATCTATTTTTCTCCATTTCCTGAAAAAAGATGACGTCAAAACTGTCACTGATAAAAACGAAAGTTGATAAAAACCGATCAGTGACGTCATCACTCTCTAATTTCTGCTCTTTTTCGTGTCTCTTCCAGAATATCGGGGCCCCCCTTAAAAATTCAGTAGGTCATGACGTCTTCCGCTTCTGATTGACGTCTTCCGGCTCTCCAGTGTTCCGGAAGGAAGTGAGCTCTTTTCGGGTAATGACTCGGTCGAGAAGCAACTCAGATTATGGTGGCCTAGTTTTGGGGAAAGCTAGGCCATGTGTACTCTCCGTACACGAAGGTTGCCAATGCGCTCCACCGAGCGCGATGCGGTCGGGGCGTGCCGCGAAAAAATTTTTGAATTTTTGAAATTTTTTTTTGATCTTTAGCTGATTTTATTGTATTTTCATGATGACAATTGCCGAAAAACAAGAAAAAAACGGCTATAGATCAAAAAATTTTTTTGAAAATTGATAAATTTTTTCGCGGCACGCCTCGACCGCATCGCGCTCGGTGGAGCGCATTGGCAACCTTCGTGTACGGAGAGTAGTTCTCATTATTTCGTGCTCAAAATGAGCATTTTTCTGCTCCAAATGAGCATTTCATCTCCTCAATCCCCTCGAGAGCACATTCTAACCTGCTCTTGAGCAACTTTTGCTGCTCATTAAGAATCGCCTGATTGCGAATCATCGCGTAGCACCACTGCCAGCGCTCCTTGACGTTGAAGTCGACGAGGTCGAGATTCGGCGGCGTCGCCATCGCCGCGAACAACATCATCGGGTCCACGTGCTGCTGGAGTCCGGTGGGTGGGAAGAAGGTGGGCGGCGCCATCACTGGCGACGAGCCGAACGACGCCAGCGTGTCTGTGATGAGGATGGTGGTGGTGGGGAGGGGTGTGTGGTGATAGAGAGAAGAGAGGTACGGTAGGAGGGATGGAGGTTCAAGGGTAGGTTAGAAGGGTTGGAACTTCGGTAAAGTCGATTCCGGCAATGTAGAATGGTAATAATGATTAGGGAAGTGTCTACTGGGGTAATGTGAAACTGTTTGAGTGGAAGGAAAGCGAGGTCCGATAATAATGCCTCCAATAACATGAAGTTACTAAAGTAGAAATGTACCGAACTCCGGTATTAAGATGTCCAGACCGGCAATAGAATCCGTTGTCAAGGCTAAGAAAACTTCGATAATATATTATTAGCTTCGGCAATATGATTTCAACTCCGGTATTCCACAGCCTACTCTGGTAATTCGTTACCTACTCCGGCAGCGATCTTAGCTCCGGTCATGTTCAGTTGCTGCTATTTAATCTAATCTGATTCATGTTATATGGCATCTAATCCGATAGCACATTGTCTACTCCGGTATATCAATTCTGACTTCGGTATTACGGTATCTACTCCGGTGATGTGAATCTCCTAAAGTTTGACTAAAGATAGTACACTGTCTACTCCGGTATTACGGCTTTAACTCCGGTATTACGGTTTGAACTCCGGTATCACGTTATCTACTCCGGCAAAGGGATATCAACTCCGGTCATGTTAGCTTTCTGCAGTTGAAGCGAAGTTAATTCGCTACGGTACCTACTTCGGTAATATGCAGTCTACTCCGGTATTACATAGTCTACTCCGGTAAAAAGGCTCCTACTTCGGTTAAATGGAATCTACTCCGGTAATACACTACCTAGTTCGGTGATGTGAAGTTACTACCGTTGAAGTGAAGCTAACTCCGACAATTCGTCTACAACTTTGGTAATACGATATCTACTCCGGTAATTGAGTTTCTACTCCGGTATTATCGTTTGAACTTTGATATTATGCCTTCAACTCCGGTTATACGCTTACCATTTTGGCAAAACGTAATGTACTCCGGTAATACGATATCTACTTCGGTAATATCGAATCTACTCCGGTAATACACTGCCTACTTCGGTATTATCGTGTGCACTCCGGTAATGTGAATTTACTGAAGTTGAAACAGAACTAACTTCGGTATTACGCTAACTACTCCGGCTATTCGGCTTCAACTCCGGCTAAACACTGCCTACTCCAGTAATACCCCCTCTACTCCCGATATCACGTTGTCCTTTCCGGCAACACATCTTCAATCGCTAAACTTTGGCCAGGAAGCGGGAGGAAAAACAAGAGAAAGAGCAAAATATCAGAAGAGGAAATGAGCCGATAATTGCCAAATCATGAATCACATCCATCTTGAGACCAAAAGACTCCAAATCTTTTTGTCACGTGGTGATGTGAAAAATAATCAACAGAGATGAATGTTCCCACACACAAAAAGAGTACATGTGCTCCAAAAAACCAATGTTCGTCTAATTGAATAAGGAGCTCCAGATGAGATGTGCTCTAATCCTAATTCCCTTATGGAAGAGGGGAAAAAAATGGAGGGCTCACAAAAAAAACGGCGCGAAAGGCCTGATATCAGATTTCTCTTCTCTCTCTATCTCGAGTGGAGTTGTGGGTGGAGGGGCTCTCGCTCCGCCCACTTTCCCCACCCCCAACTTGTTGTGGAAGCAGGTACAAGAGGGCGAAGACCAGAGCTCCAATAGCAACTGGGAGGGCATTATGATGATGATGATGATGTCGGCTATTATGTTTTATGAGGGGGGCGTGGCCTGTTGTTCTCCAAATATGAGAGAACTCAGTCTCTGGAGAGCACGAAAAGAGCTCAAGGTACAAATTCTCCAAAAGAAGGTGTCAATTTCACATGCCAATGGTCCTTAGCTCGACACACTCATAGCACACTGCTCTTTGAGCCGTGAGCACATTTCTAATCAGTATATCGTTAATCAGGCGAGCCACACATGCTCGAACGCCTTCGATGAGAAAACTGCGGCGAAAAAACGGAGAGAGGAAGCCGTCTGATAATCAGAAGAGAGCCATTTTTGTCGAAAACAGAGCCGAGATAATGGTGGCGGGTGGCACTTCCACGGCGGGCTTCTTTCCGAGAGCACAAAACATCGCGATGCTCGGCGAGCTCAGATGGAACAGGAATTCGTCACATGGGGATGGGTGCAAATGAATTATTCGGTGGCAAGATAGAGAAAAGGGATAGGGGCGGAGCCATGACCTTTACGATATTGGCCAAATCAGTGGCCAGGGGTAAACAAACTTTTTCGTTGATTTTTGCTTTTTTGTTGGGCCGTTGAAAAGTTAGGCCAGCTAATTCGAGTTATTGCAAAGTTTTAGGCTAATTTGATGTATTTACATGGTTTTTAGGTGACAAAACCTGATAAAAACCATCATTTTTCTGTTGAAAACTCGAGAAAAAATCTCAAAATTTACGAAAAACTGAAAAAATTCGAGGTGGCCTAGCTTTCTAAACTTCGGCCAGGGTCACAACATCAAAAAAAACTAGCGGATTAGGGTTTCCATAGCAGAAAAATGATAATCTGATTAATCTTATGAATCAGAAGCTTAAACTCATCCGGGAAATCAATTCTGATACTGGTGGCCTAGAAAACGAAAACGCGGCCAGGAAACATGGAAAAATCTACATGGCCTAGAAAGCGAAAACGCGGCCAGGAAACTTGAAGATTCTGGGTGGCCTAGAATGGAAAACCTCGGTCATGTAAATAGGCAATTTTGGGTGGCCTAGAAAGCGAAAGCTCGGCCAGGAAACATGGAAATTCAATATGGCCTAGAAAGCGAAACCACGGTCATATAAATACGTAATTTTGGGTGGCCTAGAATGCAAATCCTAGGCCACCAACAAATGGCCTAAGTATGTTTTTCTAGGCCACCAACAATCCAACCCTATTATCATTCACAAATGGAAGAGAATCCCAAATTTCTGGATTTCTAGGCCATTTTCCAGAGCTCTCCAATTTCCTACGAATTCTCCAACTTGAGCGAGCCGAGTACATTTCGTAAAAAGTGCATCGAAAATGGGAATGGCACAAAAAGTTGTAACCCTCAATTAACCATCTCTCTTCAACAACAAAGTGCACTCGGAAAACATCACTAATGGAGCGAGATATCAGTGCCTCTAATCCGGTGGATTATCTCCACAGGGCTCCGCGAGAGCAACAAGCAAGGAGGGAAAAACCAAGTGACGTTCGTGAAAAATGGTCTTGGAAAGGATGGTGGTGGCAAGTGAAGAATGGGACGACGGGTAAAGAAGAATGCGTGTATTGGATTGATTCCTTTCATTCATTTCTCGCCGGGGGGCTCGCTCTTCTTCTTCTTCTTCTTGTCGACGCCTTCATTTCTGGGGTTCACTTTTTTCACGATGAGCAATGGAGAGCGAGAGGAATAGAAGACACAACGAAGATGACGTCATCGAGAGAAGAGAAGGGATGTTCCATAAAAAAGTGATCACACCTCCAAACTTCCACGTCATTTTGGATTTTGGCTGTAGTTTGATTGTCCACGAGAACTACACGATGGATTCGGCTGGGGATCTCACGTTTATCAGGGGAAAATTGAAAAACAGTTGTTTTCATAGTATGGCCTAGGTTTTGCAGGTACAGCAAAAGTTCGGTCATCAGATTTCAAATATTTGTTTCTTGTTTCCAGGATCATCAGCACAATTTTTCGGTAGATTTTGACATACAGATTCTATTTTTTGACCTACTCTTGTAGTTTTGATCTACTTTTTCTAAATTTGACCTATTTTCCATGATTTTCATATGTTTTGACCTATTTCTTCGTATTTTTGTTGACCTAATTTTCAAATCTTTGACCTCCTTTTCACAGTTTTGATCTGCTTTTTCTAAATTTGACCTACTTTCTGTAATTTCGACCTCATTTTTCACATTTTTTATCTACTTTTCATACATTTGACCTACATATCGTTGTTTTGACCTACTTTTTACAGTTTTGACCAATTTTTCCGGTTTTTGATCTACTTTTGGTATATTTGACCTACATTAATTTGTTTTGACCTAGCTTTCCCAGATTTGACTTCCTGTTCACAATTTAAAGTTACTTTTTGTACTTTTGATGTATCATTACTATTTTTGACCTACTTTTCCTACATTTGATCTACTTTTCCAAATTTAACCTACTTTTCACAATTTTTAGTAACTTTTTGTACTTTTGATCTACTTTTCTCAATTTTTGACTTATTCTTCACAAATTTGATATACTTTCTCCATATTTGATCTACTTTTTCCAAATTTGACCTACTCATCATAGTTTTGACCTATTTTTCAGACTTTCAACCAACTTTTCTTCCAAATTTGACCTTTATTCCATATATCAAAAACCCGACACACTCGTCATGCTCAAAAAGCTTTTGAGAAACTCTGGAGAATGCATTCCCCATAATTATACTCCATCTCTGCCAACACAACACAACAACAACATTTTCGCATGGCGCATGTTTATTCCGGCTCGAGCCCCCGTATTATCACGTGTGATTATCCAACATCATTCAGAAGAAGGCGACTGGGAATTTGCTCTCTTTCTCGCTCGCAAAAACATTTTCAGACCGTCTGCGAATGCCACGATAATCACCACTTTCCTGCTCACTCTCTCTTGAGAGGGTGGGAAGGGGATAACTGATAGCTTACTGATAGCTGATATATCTCCTGATAAGAAGGGAGACTCACCGATACGAGGGCCTCCTGTTGAGTTGTTCGCGACGCCTTCGCGCCTCGTCTTCACTGTCTCCACCTTCTTGCATGGCCTGGAAAATGGGGATGGATTGTGGAATGGGTTGAAGTGGGGTTGATCTACTGGTTTGGGGTTACTGTAGGTTACTGTACTTTTGAATCTTGAGATATATGGCCTAGAAAACTATTGCTAGGCCATGAGAAATTTGTAATTTGTGTGGCCCAACATTTTCTAGGCCACATACTTCACTTCATTATTACAAAAATTGATAATTTTCCTCTACAGTAATCCATTTTCAATCAGTAAAAGACAATGCGCCTTTAAAAGGTCATTTTTAATCGATTTTAAGCATGCTTACAGATTACTGTAGTTTTCGGTTTTCAAAACTGCAGTAACCCAAATTAACATTGATTTTCACTTTAATTTTATAAAGTTTCAAATTTTATGATAAAAATGACATGAGAACCTTTAAAATTTCGTTTTTTTTCCAGTTTTTAGGTGTATTTCATAATCATATTAGGTGGTGGCTGGGGGACGAGAAGTTGAAAAGCTAGGCCGTCTAGTAAATTCAATTTTTCTCAATTTTGATGATTTTTAGCGTTTTTTCCGTTAATTTTCAATAAAAATTTTTAAAAATTCATAATTTTCCAGAAAAAACTAAAAATCCACTATCTGGCCTAGATTTCTCTCGTCCCTCAGCCACTATATCATAATTTTAGGATTAACTACAATCTAAACGTTCTGGCAAGTGCGCTCTATTGCACTAAATGTCTGCGTCTCTTCAAACTCTCGGTTTATACTCGGTGGAAGTGTGTAACTGTGCTCTAATGCGAATTGGGTATATGGAAGAGAAAACTCCAAAGTTTCCTCTTCCACCTACTCAATTCTCAATAGAGCACACTTTCACACTTCCACCAAGTACAAAAAAAGAGCCCAAAGAGCCACAAACACCTAGTCCAATACAGCGCACTTGCATCTAACGACCAACTATACAATTGAATTACCGATGGGTTCCCGTTCTGCGGTACCTTAAACAAGAGCATCATGAGCGGCGAGCCGGCGACCGGCGAACAGCTCGAAGTGCTCGTCATCGCGGCCATTTCAGGCCCCAGATCCGGCCAATCTTTCTCTCTCTTTCTTTATTTCTCTGTTGGCGGCGGATTAGGGATCGAAGGATTTGGGTGGGGATAGAGGTGTGGAGATTTACGCCAGTCGGACGAGGATCGACACCCGAAAATATTACTTATTGCTTATTAGAATCGGAGAGGATACGGAGAGATTTCAATGGAGCACGGTTGCACCAATAGTTCAATAGAAAGAGCACAAAAGAGCACAAAAAAGAGCAACAAATTAGGAATCAAAAAATAGGGGATTAAAATTGAAAAATTGAAAATCAAATGGGCTTCAGTATAGTAGATTTAATATCAGAAATCACAGGGGGTTTTCCTTATTTTAGGTGGAGCATCGTAGTGCACAGTTTTTAGTGGATTCTCTGCGTCTCTCACTCTCGCACTGTATTTATGTCGTTTTCTCTGCACTCTCCACTACCAGAGAGCATTTTTACTAAATACTGTAATTTGTGGAGTGTCGTTGTAAAAAACGATTCCACAGAGTACAGTATTTAATAAAGAATGCTCTCTCGTCGCGGAGGGTGCAGAGAAAAACGACAAAAATACAGTGCGAGAGTGAGAGACGCAGATAAACCGCTAAAAACAGTGCACTACGATGCTCCATCTACCAAGACTTTGAAAATAGGTAAAACCTGACATATTCTCAATTGAAAAAACACCAAAATAAAAGAAAAAGCCAAATCAGAAAACTTCAAAACCGGCCTTCTGATTACGTCATCATAATCTCTGCCGTAATTCCGGAGCATCGTTGGAAGAGCCGGGATGAAAAAGAGTGAAAATGATGAAGAAAATGACCAAGAAGAGCTCGAGAGAGAGAGACTCATCTGATGAATAATTAATCGGTGCGCGGGGTGGCTATAAAATATGATTGGAAATGGCTCTCCTCCTTTTTCTCTTTTCCCGATATCCACGTGCTCAACGCAAATCTGGATGAGAGGGGCGAGGAGATGTCCACGAGATAAGTGATCTGCTACTCTTGGCTAATGTGAATTTTTCACGGCTTTTTCATTAGTTTCCAGGAAGGCGGCTCTTCCGGAACGTATCAGGAAGAGTTAGTGAAAAGTTCAAGGGGATAGAGTTCGGTGGGGCTCCAAGAGCATCTAGAGTGTAGCCTTTTTCTTGGGTTTTTCTTCAAAGTTGATGATTTTTCGGAATTTTTCGACTAAAAATGGTAGAAAAAGAACCATTATAGCCAAAAAATTATGAAAATCAGAAAAAATTGAAGAAAAACTGAAAAAATAGAGCTAAAGGCAGAGAAATAGTGTTCCAAAGAAGAGACTCAGCGTCAAACTTTTAAAACTCAAAACCTGGATACTGTAGCTACAGTAATTCTATTCCAACGACTACAAACTACAAATTAATCACTCGAATTCCTTTAAAAAATGCGAAAAAACTGAATATTGGAGCTAGAGTCCGAGAAATAGCGTTCTAAACAAGAGACGCAGCGTCGTCAAACTTAGAAAACTCTACATGTGCCTACTGTAGCTACAGTAATCCCTGTGAATAACTACAAACTACAAATCAATCACTCTAATCCTCAAAAAGTGCGAAAAAAACTGAATACTGGAGCTAGAGACAGCGAAATAGTGTTTCAAAGAAGAGACGCAGCATAAATACCAGAAAACTCGAAATCCGCATACTGTAGCTACAGTAATCCCTGTGAACAACTACAAACTACAAATGAATCACTCGAATCCCTTAAAAAAGCGAGAAAACCCGAAAAATGCAGCTAAAGACAGAGCAATTCTGCAAAAGTAGTGCTCAACTATATTCAGGAGCTCCCAGATACTGTAGGTATACTGTAGCTACTGTAATCCCTGTGAACAACTACAAACTACAAATGAATCACTCTACTCCCTAAAAAAAGCCGAAAAACTGAAAAACGAAGCTAGAGACAGCGAAATAGTGTTTCAAAGAAGAGACGCAGCATAAATACCAGAAAACTCGAAATCCGCATACTGTAGCTACAGTAATCCCTGTGAACAACTACAAACTACAAATGAATCACTCGAATCCCTTAAAAAAGCGAGAAAACCCGAAAAATGCAGCTAAAGACAGAGCAATTCTGCAAAAGTAGTGCTCAACTATATTCAGGAGCTCCCAGATACTGTAGGTATACTGTAGCTACTGTAATCCCTGTGAACAACTACAAACTACAAATGAATCACTCTACTCCCTAAAAAAAGCCGAAAAACTGAAAAACGAAGCTAGAGACAGCGAAATAGTGTTTCAAAGAAGAGACGCAGCATAAATACCAGAAAACTCGAAATCCGCATACTGTAGCTACAGTAATCCCTGTGAACAACTACAAACTACAAATGAATCACTCGAATCCCTTAAAAAAGCAAGAAAACCCGAAAAATGCAGCTAAAGACAGAGCAATTCTGCAAAAGTAGTGCTCAACTATATTCAGGAGCTCCCAGATACTGTAGGTATACTGTAGCTACTGTAATCCCTGTGAACAACTACAAACTACAAATGAATCACTCTACTCTCTAAAAAAAGCCGAAAAACTGAAAAACGAAGCTAGAGACAGCGAAATAGTGTTTCAAAGAAGAGACGCAGCATAAATACCAGAAAACTCGAAATCCGCATACTGTAGCTACAGTAATCCCTGTGAACAACTACAAACTACAAATGAATCACTCGAATCCCTTAAAAAAGCGAGAAAACCCGAAAAATGCAGCTAAAGACAGAGCAATTCTGCAAAAGTAGTGCTCAACTATATTCAGGAGCTCCCAGATACTGTAGGTATACTGTAGCTACTGTAATCCCTGTGAACAACTACAAACTACAAATGAATCACTCTACTCCCTAAAAAAAGCCGAAAAACTGAAAAACGAAGCTAGAGACAGCGAAATAGTGTTTCAAAGAAGAGACGCAGCATAAATACCAGAAAACTCGAAATCCGCATACTGTAGCTACAGTAATCCCTGTGAACAACTACAAACTACAAATGAATCACTCGAATCCCTTAAAAAAGCGAGAAAACCCGAAAAATGCAGCTAAAGACAGAGCAATTCTGCAAAAGTAGTGCTCAACTATATTCAGGAGCTCCCAGATACTGTAGGTATACTGTAGCTACTGTAATCCCTGTGAACAACTACAAACTACAAATGAATCACTCTACTCCCTAAAAAAAGCCGAAAAACTGAAAAACGAAGCTAGAGACAGCGAAATAGTGTTTCAAAGAAGAGACGCAGCATAAATACCAGAAAACTCGAAATCCGCATACTGTAGCTACAGTAATCCCTGTGAACAACTACAAACTACAAATGAATCACTCGAATCCCTTAAAAAAGCAAGAAAACCCGAAAAATGCAGCTAAAGACAGAGCAATTCTGCAAAAGTAGTGCTCAACTATATTCAGGAGCTCCCAGATACTGTAGGTATACTGTAGCTACTGTAATCCCTGTGAACAACTACAAACTACAAATGAATCACTCTACTCCCTAAAAAAAGCCGAAAAACTGAAAAACGAAGCTAGAGACAGCGAAATAGTGTCCCAAAGAAGATACGCAGGTTTCAAACTATAAAAGTTCAGATTCAGCTTCATTCAGGAGCTTCCAAATACTGTAGGTATACTGTAGCTACAGTAATCCTATTCCAATCCCTACAAACTACAAATCCACTACTCATCTCTTCAAAAAACCGGGAAAATCAAAAATTAGTGTTCCAAAGAAGAGACGCCTACTGTAGCTACAGTAATCCCTTCCGAATCACTAAAAACTCCAAATCCCTCGCAAAAAAAACCGAAAAATCCCAAGAATCAGTGGCGGGGGTACAAAAAACTGAGGAAAAAAAACTTCAAAACACGTCGGATATCATAATATGAAGTGGGCGCGAAAATGAAGAAAATCCTCGGAAAACACACACACATACACTCACTCTCCGGATATTGTGGTCTCCAAATTTTCGGGAAGGGGGACACGATGAGCGGAAACCACTAACAGGTGAATGTGGAGAAAGATTAGGAAGAGTGAGTCACGAGACTCATAGAGGAATGAGCACAAAAAGAGCACTATCAGAAATGCATGAGCTCGCGACCTCTTAGAAGATATAGAGAGGGCGTGTGTTTTGTTCCAACTTCCAGAATTTTCCATATTTGCCGAGTAATATGAGCTTCAAATGCTCAATTCTGGAGCAGTACTCAGAAGGGAAAAATGAGCCCGAGTGATCTGGATCAAGGGCAGAGAAAGTGATGTTTTGCGAGAATCACTAGAATGGAAGCCATTGAACGGCGGGGCGGCTAATGTCACAAGTCAGAACAAAAAAAGATAGTGGGTATGCAGGTGTGCTCTATTGAACTCGGATAATTGTTATGGGGTAGACAGAGATGGTTGGAATGAATGGAGAGGGGGTTACTGTAGAATTGGAATTGGGGGTCAAGTTATGAATTTCGATTATGGTGGCCTAGAAGGAGGATCCAAGGCAATGGAAGAGTTCAATACGGCCTAATAATGGTTTTCTAGGCCACAGATGTCAGAATGAGTACATCAGTCTAACAGGCGGAATATCGGAGCATCGTTGGGGATACTGTAGATCAAAACTTGGAAAAATCCATGTTTAGGAAGATACCCAGACAGTTAGAGAGTGGCGAGAGATGCTGATTAGATAGTGGGCGCAGATAGCTAGAGATAGGAAAGCTTGGGCAGAGACGCCAGACAGTTAGAGACACCGGTTAGAGAGTAGACGCAGATAGCAAGAGATAGCAAAGGTCAGGAAGAGATTCAGATATGCATAGATATCGAGAGACACCTATTAGAGAGTAGACGCAGACAATCAGAGATATCGAAGCTTGGTTAGAGACTCAAAGAGTCAGAGACATCGAGAGACACCGATTAGATAGCAGACGCAGAGAATCAAAGATAGCGATGCTTAGGAAGAGACCCAGACAGTTAGAGATAGCGAGAGATGCCAATTAGATAGTAGACGCAGACAATCAGAGATAGCTTTGCTCAGGAAGAGACACAGACGGCTAGAGATGGCGAGAGACATCATTTAGAGAGTAGACACAGACAATTCGAGACACCAATGCTTATGAAGAGACTCAGACAGTTCGGGACATCGTGAGACACTGACTAGAGAGTAGACGCAGATAGCTAGAGATATCGAAGCTTTGGAGGAGACCCAGACAGTCAGAGAAGCTGAGAGATACCAGTTAGCGAGTAGACGCAGACAAACTGAGATATTATTGATCAGAAAGAGTCTCAGACGGCTAGAGATGGCGAGAGACATCATTTAGAGAGTAGACGCAGACAGCTAGAGAAACTAATGCTCTGGAAGAGACGCGGACAGTTAGAGACATCGAGAGACATCGAGAGACACCGGTTAGAGAGTAGACACAGACAGCTCGAGATATCGAAGCTTTGGAAGAGACCCAGACATTCAGAGAAGCTGAGAGACATCAATTAGAGAGTAGACGCAGACACCTAGAGTCACTTCAACCCCCTTCCATTTCCGCAACTCTGCAATCTCGCCCCATCGCACCAACGTCAACCGCACACGCCTTGCGCGCCAACAATTGCTGTCACTTCCTCGCCTCATTTTCATTATCCTGGATTAATTAAACCGATTTCCCCTTTTCTCTAGGCCTTTCATAGGGAGCGAGAAAGAGTGCGTGTGAGAAAAAAGAGCAAAGACTCTTGGGGCTCACGCGACCTGCGCTCACTCGAGTTAATAGAAATGATGCACACCGCCTTTTTATAAACATTTTTCTCTCTCTCGCTCCTTTTTCTCCGGAAAAATGCGAGGGGAAATGTTAATGTGGGAGAGTGTGTCAGATAGAGTGAGAGAGATACTGGTTGGTTAATGGGAAATAGGAAATGGAAACAAAAAACAAAACAAAAAAGAAGGGGATGATAAAATGATAAAGATAGCAGAGATGTTGTTTATCACAAACCACACCTCATCGTTTGCTTCTTATGGGGAATATAAGAATCTAAGGATAATTAGCGTTAATTGGCTGATTAGCTAATTAACAATGATTACTGTAGGCTCCTCATCAATCAATAACTCCGCCCACTTTTGCTCTTTTTGGCTCAAATTTCTCGGAGCCACTTATTGATATCAGAGCATGAGAATCAGAATGAGCTTGGTTATATTAACATTAATATAGCCAAGCTCATTCCGAATTTATTTGTAGTTCTGATATCAATAAGTAGCTTTGAGTCAAAATGAGCAAAAGTGGGCGGAGTTTGGAGTTCTAATGCTCCAAATCCGACACGAGCTCGCCTACAATAAAGTTAGGCCACCTATATACTCCCAATAGGCATAAAAAGCAAACATCTGATTCGATCTCGACGGAAAAAACAAGTTTTGCTCATTAAGAATCCTTTCATCCCATTCAAATAATCACACCTCTATTCAGCCGGCGTTATGTGATAAAAACACAACATAATCTAATCCTTCGTCACGGGGATCCGGGGCGGGAAATGACTACTTGAAGAAATTGAAGGAAATTCCGAATTGAGCCGCGTTTTGGAGCAACGGCAGGTGGAAAAAAAGAAGGAAAAAGAAACTTGTCAAGAAATTGCGGGGCCGCCGAAAAAGGGTTTGCTCACCCAAAATGACGTGTTCATCGATCAGCAAATCGTGGAAGGGGAGGGAATTGGAGCATGCTCTAACTCTCGGGCTCATTTTGGAGAGAGAGAGAGATATTATAATTTAAAAAGTGAGTCACGGGGGGAGGGGGGAGATAAAGAGATCAGACATGCACTAAGGAGATCACTGGATCAGGGAGGGAGAGAGGGAGAGAGGGATAGAGGGGGGAGAGAAGGGGGAGTGAAGGGGGATGAAAGATAAGAGTTAGAGAGTAGACGCAGACAGTGAGACAGCTAGAGGATGAAGAGATACAAGTCTAGTAAGAGACGCAGACAACCAGAGATCGAGAGATATATTTTCGATAGTAGACGCAGACAACTAGTCACCTAATTCGTAAGAGACGCAGAGTGGCTAGTTTTAATTAAGGCGCTTACTAAGGCGCATAACTTTCTTCAACAGGTCAGAGAGAACCGAAGAGACGCAGACAACGAGAGAGCGAGAGACACACTTTTTATAGTAGACGCAGACAACTAGACATCTGATTGGTAATAGACGCAGAGTGGCTAGACTTAAAGGCACTTAACTCACTTCAAAACATCATTAACAAAAATCTAATGACACAGCTGAATTCGGAAAGACAAGATCTAGGAAGAGACGCAGACAATCAGAGATCGAGAGATATAGTTTGGATTGTAGACGCAGACAACTAGCCTCTTTATTGGTAAGAGACGCAGAGTATCAAACTTTCAAGGCTCATAACTTCTTTCACAACAACATTTACAAAAATCTAATGACACAGCTGAATTCGGAAAGACAAGATCTAGGAAGAGACGCAGACAACGAGACAACTAGAGACACTCCCTTTACAGTAGACGCAGACGATCAAACAGCAAGAGACATTCCTTTGGTAGTAGACGCAGACAACTAGCCTTCTAATTGGTCAGAGACGCAGAGTGTCACACTTTAAAGGCTCATAACTCTGCTCAAAATATGATTAACGCAAGTTTAAAAACAAAGATCACATCAGAGAACCTAGAAGAGACGCAGACAACGAGAGAAACCTCTTTGATAGTAGACGCAGACGACTAGAACCCTCTACACTTTCTAGCTTTTTTTCTGCCCATTCTGATCTCTATTATAACACTAGAATCGTTATTCAATTTGAAATCAGTCTTTCAGAATTTGATAAAAGTATAGTGCTCTCTAAAGATTAGACACCCTTAAAGAGCACTTTTCTCAAACTTCTATCAGATGACGTGGCAAAAGTACAAGAGAATCTCTTGAGAAATACCAATATTGATGGTGAAAAATAACAAGACAAATACGAAAAAAGACCGTGTCGGTTTGCCGAAAAAGGAGAGGGAGAACGATGACAAAACGAATGACGTCATTGTGATTCGGAATTCGTCGAAAAATGGCGATGCGTTGTCTTCTCTCCATCGAAAATGGCAACGTTTCTAGCGAAAAAAGTGCAAGGAGGAGCCGGCGTGACGTTTCAGCTCAGATTCGGTGCTCCATTTCACGCCTCGGAGCATTTTTCGGGCTCACGACGACGACTTGCTGAAGAGAGCAGGTGAAGAACGGACCGAAAACTCGATATAGAGCCGGAAAAACAGCTGTTTGGGAGATAATCACATTTTTTCAAGGGGCACCTGGTTTTCACTTGTCACGTTTTGGATTCTGAATTCAGAATTCTATATTCTGAATTCAACGTGAATTCTGATGTCAAAAAAAAGACGACGACGCAGAAAAGCCTCGATTTTGGCGAAATCCGATCGTCTCTTCCGACACTTGAGAGCTCTTGCTCTTTGGAGCACACAATTCTGCTCATCTCGTGTCATTCTGATAACAATCACAGTCTGATTAACGTCAGTTTCGGTTACTTTTCAGATTCTGAGAGCTCCAAAAAAAGAGAGGCTCAATGGTGGAGAGGAAGTAGAGAAAAGTGGAGAGGAGGGGGAGAAAAATAGCAATTTGCGGGGATAAATATAGCCTTCGATTGAATAGACCAACTTTTCGGTTGGACACATTAAAAAAAGAGTTATTGGTAATTGTTGAAACTTTGAACGACAAAGCTGCGGGGGGTTAAACTGTGGTCAAATCGGATTTGGGGTGCGGACTTTGGTTCGTTCTCGATCAGTTCCTGGTTACGGTAGTTTAAAGACGCATAACTCTACTATTGATAATTCGTTTGGGATGAAATAACGATATTTGGATGCAGGGTAAAATTCTGAGTCTATTCCAACTTATAATGATAAAATCAGAAGATTTGAAGTAGGTCAAAATCAGAAAATAGGTTAGAGAGACACCTTTAACAGTAGACGCAGACAATCAAGAGTTTAAAGGCGCATAACTCTAAACTGGATAATTTGTTTGAGATTAAATAACGATTATTAGAATCAGCGTGGAATTCTGAATCTAATCGACTTCACAACTAATGGATAACATAATTCTAGGTAGGTCAAAATCTGAGGACAATTTAGAGAAACACTACTAGCAGTAGACGCAGACAATCTACATTTAAAGGCGCATAACTCTACTCAGAATCAATTTTGATAGATGAAATTATGATCATTAGAATCAGTGAAGAATTCTGAATCTATTTGACATTGAAACTTTGAAATCAGAAGTTTGTAGGTAGGTCAAAATCCGAAGACAAGCTAGAGAGACATTTTTAGCAGTAGACATAGACAATCAAAGTTTAAAGGCGCATAACTCTGCCCAGAATCAATTTTGAAGGATAAAATAGCTACCATTGGAATCAGGGAAAAATTCTGAATCTAATCGACTTTAGAACTAAAAAATCACCGATTATTAGGTAGGTCGAAGTAAGTTTTCAAGTTATAGATTCACCTTTAAAAGTAAACGCAGACAATCTACATTTAAAGGCGCATAACTCTGCCCAGAATCATATCTACGTTATGAAATAGGTACCATTGGAATCAGCGCGAAATTCTGAATTTATTCGACAATATAACTAAAAAATCAAACAGTTCTAGGTAGGGCAATGTAAGTGTTCAAGTTAGAGAGAAACCCTCCAACAGTAGACGCAGACAGTCAAAGTTTAAAGGCGCATAACTTAGTTCCCCTGAATTCAAGGTCTTTGTAGTCTTTCGCCGCGAGATCCAAATCACAAATGGATCGGGTCTCACCACGAAAGATACTGTAGTTTTTGTAATTTTTCACGAATTTAGGTGTCAGACACCGAAAAAATCGCCAAAAACTTCAAAAAAAGTCACTTTTTTCAAGTAAAACGAATTCAGAAGGTTAACATCTCCAAATAAACTGAAGACTGCTCGGCCGTAGTTTGACAGCAATGTTCCGATGATCGTTTCCGATAAAATCGGCCTCTACCCAAATCGACTTTTTCGGCAAATTAGTTCAAAAGGAGGGGGTAGACTGTACTCAAACACTCAAAAAACCAATTGAACACACGAGGTTCTCCAATTTTGGTAGATCGCATTTAACCAAATGGAATCGAAAGGAAAGGAGGAGGAGGATGGCGAGCAGGAGGAGGAGGAGGGCAAATGCAATAACCTGGGCTCTAAAGGTCCTTGGCCAAAGGGAGAGAGAGAGATGGAGGAACGGATAGAAAAAAGGGCTAAATTGAAAACATTTCTCGATATAAGGGAAAGCGAGGGCTCCGCCTACTTTTCTGGAGCAACTTATTGATATCAGAGCTATAACTTGTCAGTTTCACAGAGCATGGTAATCAGTATGAGCTTGATTGTATTGATTTTCTGGAATAGTTTGAAAATTGCTCTTTTTCCAAAAAATCAATACAACCAGGTTGATTCTGATTATAATGCTCTGTGAAACTGACAACTTATAGCTCTGATATCAATAAGTTGCTCCAGAAAATTCCAGACAAAACGAGAAATTCCTAGATCAAAAACGGAATTCCTCTTTCGGCGACGACTTAAAATTCGCACAATATGTGCTCCGGAGCTCTTTTTGCTCCAGTACACAGACAGTGGTGCCTGTGCAAACCACATTTGGGCAAACAATTCGGGAACTCTTTTTTTTTCGCCGAAATGTCAAGATGTTTCTAGAGAGAGAAAGAGAGCCGATCGGATTTCAGTGGAGCAACTCAACTATTTCTTAAATCTGATAGAGCTGATAGAAAGAGCATAGAAAGAGCAAGGTTCTATTGATAGATGGGCTCACAAGATCACCAAATCCACGAGAACTACACATCATTTTGGAGCATTCTTTCGGAGAGCACTTCTGGTACTGTTTGACCTCCCACCTGCGTCTCCTCGGCTCTTTTCGCGCGAAACCCAAACTCAAACATCGAGTCGTTTTTTGAAACACTCTCTTTCTCTCTCCCTTTCCAAACGGAGCAAAAATGGAGCAAAAGGGGGGGCGAATGGCGACAAATTGTGTGGAAAAAGGACAAAAGAAGGAGGACGGAAGGCGGGTGTCAATCAAAGCTCTCGTCATTCACAGAGAGAAAGAGCAACGGAAAAAAAAGAGCTCGAGATTTGATGGATATCACTTCATTTGGCATCGGGGGACTAAGTGGGGAAAGTTAGGCCATGATCAGAGCACAAACTACACTGTGAGATGTTAGATTCGATGATGATAGACAGTGAAATTGGATACTTTTGATCAGAATCCAACGTCAGGTGGCCGAAGTTTTGCAAATTTGAATTGTGAGTTCAAAAATGAAAAACTAGGCCAAAAACTCCAGAAAAAAGTAATGGACGAGAAATTCAACATTTGGATTTCTCTTCCACGCATTTTTCTCGGCTTTTAGTGGATATTTTCTGATAATTTTGCCATATAACTAATAAGTATTGCATTTTCAACAAATCTATCGAAACAGATTCCATTAATTAAACGAAAAATTCAGAAAATCTGAAATTTGTCGAAAAATGGCCTAGAAAATGCATTCTAGGCCATTTTTCGTCTTCAGCTTCTCGAATATGGTCTAACACGAAAAACTAGGTCAAAAAACTCAAGAAAAACAAAAATGGAAGAGAAATTCAACATTTGGATTTCTCTTCCATCTATTTTTCTTGGCTTTTTGTCAACTAATTCCCAATTTTCTTCCATATAACTGATTAGTATCATATTTCCAATAAAACTATCAAAAAAGATTGAAGATAAATGGCCTAGAAAGTGAATTTTAGGCCATGATTAGCATACTAGCATACATGGCCTAGAAAACTTTTCTAGGCCTTCTAGGCCACAAATCTCGTGTAGTTCTCGTGAACAAGACACAGCAAATAAACACGAGAACAACACAGAAACTGTCCTTCGGGAAAAAAACGGTCATAATTCAAATTAGTGGCCGGTCGGAAAAGGTAAACCAGTTACGGTACTTTGGTTCAAAAACCCCGAGGGGTTAGAGAGTGTACGGGGCGGAGAGACGGAGAGAAAGAGACAATCACGAGGTCATTTTCATTTCGAGTGAAAACTGCCACTAGAAAAGGCCAATGGAGTGGTTGTGGGGGGGAATTCGAATCGAGATCAAACATTGCGGGATTGAATTTCGGAAAAAAAAGAGTTCGATTAGTTTACTGGATAGGTGTATGGAGCATTGTTAGGGAGCTCGGAGCTTTAGATTAAGGATCATTTTTTGAAGTTAGTAAGGTCGGAAAAGTTGGTGATGGTTAGTAAGGTAGTTGAGAATGGCGGAATTCCGGAGTATAGTTTTGGATAGGAATTACAGTTTTCGTAGGAGTGCTTTGAGCATCTTTTAAAGCATAGTTTGGAGCAACTTTTGAACAAAGAAGTATATGATTTGGAACATTATTTGGAGCAACTTTATCCACTGTGGATCATGTGACTGTTTTCAATGAAAATTTAAACATTTTGAAGCAAAATGATGAAGCTGGATCCTCATTTGGAAACAAAATACCTTATCAGCAGTTAGGGGCGTGGTTTATATCAAAGACAATTGGAATTCGGAGCATCATTTGGAGTATCATTAGGAGCGACAGTACTGCAGAGCATCTAATGAGCTCCATCACTCAGAGAAGGAGCATTTTTACAGTTAAAATTATTGGAAGAAAGCCTATAATTTGGGCTCATTTCAGCACGGAAAATAAGAGTATTGGAGCATCGTTATCATTTAGAATCACAGTTTTAGAGCACAAATTGGAGCACTATTAAGAGCATCATTTGGAGCCCAAGTTTGAGCATTCTTTGAAGCACTATTTGGAGCAATATTAGGAGCATCATTCTGATCCCAGGCTTGAGCATTATTTGAAGCAGTAACTGGAGCACAGTTTGTATTACTATTTGGAGCAGTTTACGGAGCAACTTAGTTACTATAAAGTGATAAAAATTTTGGAGCAAAAAGCAATGTTAAAATTCCACGAAATCCTATATTTCGGAGCATTTTTCTATCAGCTCCATACTTTTAACATCATCAGTACAAAATATACTTTCTAAACTTCTAAAAACTTTAAGAATTTTGACTTTCATGGCCTAGAAATGGGGTTCTAGGCCTAGAAACCCATTTCTAGGCCATAAAACTCAAAAATCCACTCAAAATCTCTATATCTCCTATCCAACTCCCTGTGGCCTAGAATTTCCACATTTTTCTAGGCCACCACTTCCGAAATTTCAAGTTTTACACCAGTTTAACAGTAAATCACTCCAAATCTCCAAAAACTCTCTCTCTCTCTCGAAAAAACAAAAAATTTTCCAACAAGCTCATCGAGACACAAAAGCTGACAGGAAACATGCGCATTTTCTAAACATCCGCCTCTGCTCTTTTTGTTTTTTTTCCGTGCTCATTTTGTGCTCTTTTTTGGAGCAGCTCACACAGTGACGGGAATTTTAAAAATCTCGTTTTTTTCAGGTGGTTTCGTGGATGGAATATCAATTTTTGGGGAGCAAGGGGAGAAAAATAAGGGGGAATTTGGATTTTCAGATGTATTTTTGAAGAGGGAGGGGTTAGCGATGGAGCAGATTTGCATTTATGGTTTTTGGGGGATAATAAAGGTTTTCATGTCATTTTTATCGATTTTTGGTGTTTTTTATTGATTTTTCAATGATTTCTATTGATTTTTATCAATTTTCAGCGGTTTTAGGTGATTTTTAGATTATTTTTCATAGTTTTCAATAGTTTTTATGGTTTTCCATCAATTTTATGAAAATTTACATAATTTCATGGGTTTTTATTGATTTTTTTGATGAATTTACACATTTTTATCGATTTTTGATGAATTTTAACACTTTTTAACGATTTTATTGTTTTTTCAATGAATTTTCACATTTTTACTCAATTTTCATCATTTTTCCACTCAAAAAAGACTCACATGCAGATGAGACGATCCGTTACCCTTCGCTGACATTTTTCTACTCGTGTTGGGTGTGAAAAGGCCTGAAATGAGTGGAATTTTGGAGCATTTTGGAGCAAAAATACAGAGAAAAGGCGAAATATTGAAGAAAAAGTGATAAAATAAGAGTTTGGAGCATTTCGGAGCATTTTGGAGCACAAAAATCATTAAAAAAATAGAGAAATTTATAAAAATGGAGTTTCGGAGCATTTGGAGCACAAAACTGCAGAAAAATAGGGAAAACTAACAAAAATTCAGACATTTTATCGTCCTGATAACAAGTTTTATCGAGAAGTTGGCGCCGGGCCAACTTTTTTCGAGTTATTAAATTTTTATGTGGAAAAATCGATTTTCAGAGCTTTTTCTCTTTTCTTTTATTAATTTTTTGGAAAATTCTATAATTTTCAAATATTTTTCCAACTTTTAACATAAAAAATTTCATAACAAAAAAAAATAAAAAAATTCAAAGAATTCCGAAAAAATTTTCAAAAAAAAAATCAATAAGGCTCCCCATAATAATACTCAAAAAGGACAAAACCACAGGCTGTAACAAAAAAACCAAAAAAAAAAAAAATTAGGTGTTGACGTCACGTGAAAATGAAATGGAATCAGATGTTTGTCCGTCTTGGAGGGGGGCGCCGAGAGAGCGCGCGTTTCGCGGAGACGCAGACATCCCAGTTCATCGACGAGAGGCGTTGGCGAGTCCGCAATGGACCGTGGCGTGTGTACACGGCGCGCGTCTGTTGCACACCGGGCGTCGGATTTGACGCGCAAGTAGTTAATTTTGCAATTTTGCGGCATGTTTTTTGATTTTTTCGATCAAAAAAGGAAATCCCCTCTAAAAAAAGCGATAAAAGCTGCGTTTTCCAGCATTTTATTCGCAGTTATACCGTAAATAAATGTGAATAAATGATTGATTAGTGATCAACAGTTTCTGGGAACACCAAGAAGGTGATTGTGCAAGCAAACAAAACAGATTCTACAGATGATCGGGGGACAATTGGCATAACAATTTGGAGAATTGGTGTCTTGTGTAAAATGAATGGTGGGTGGACAGGGTGAAAACGAATTTTACAGATTTTCAGAGTGGCAAATATCAGGGGGGGATGATCGGGGGGAATGGGCTCATTTTACAGATGAGGTGGGGGTGCTCTTTTTACTATTTCTGGGTGACCAAGTACATATTTTTGTCCTTTCTCGGACGACGTTCCGGTTTTCCGGCTGGCAGGAGCACGTGCTGATTGGGGCCAGAGTGCAGTTTGTTGGAGCACGATGGGCAGTAGTACTGGCGGCACGGGGCTTCTTTGCAGTACGACGACTTGTTGCTGTAGACGTTCGTGTGCTCCAGACGCAGGTAGTTCTCGATTTGTTGCTCCACACGCATTTGCACCTGGAACTAGTGAAAAGTTGGGAAAAGGGAGGAGTTTGGTAGTTTTTGATGGATTTTGATGATGTTCCGAGGTTTCTAGACAGTTTTAGTAGTTTTTTGAAGGATTTTATGATTTTTAGAGGTTTTTTCGGTTTTACAGGGTCTATTTTCATTAATTTTAGTGTGAAAACTTGAAAATTCAGTATTTCCGCTGTCCGATCTCTTTTGAAATTGGTTTTATGAAAAAGGGGCGGAGTTTGGTGGTTTATTGTGAAATTGGACGATTTTTCGCGTTTTTGTGCCTTTTTCAATCCAATTTTGAAGGAAAACTTGAAAATTCACGATTTCCACTGTCCAATCTCTTTTGAAATTGGTTTTATGATAAAAGGGGCGGAGATTGGTAGTTTTTTGAAGGATTTTGATAATTTTTCGAGGTTTCTAGACTGTTTTAGTAGTTTTGTGATGGATTCGATGATTTTTCGATGTTTTTCGGCTTTTTTGGGTCTATTTTCATCAATTACAGTAAGAAAACTTGAAAATTCACAAATCTCACTGTCAAATCTCTTT
The DNA here is from genome assembly GCA_963572205.1 of Caenorhabditis imperialis. Lineage (NCBI taxonomy): Eukaryota > Metazoa > Nematoda > Chromadorea > Rhabditida > Rhabditidae > Caenorhabditis > Caenorhabditis imperialis. Next base: position 8,172,464 of record OY751541.1, read on the forward strand.
CGAAACTGATTTTATGATAAAATGGGCGGAGTTTCGTAGTTTTTTTGTGAAATTTGATGATTTTTCCGGCATTTCTAATCAAATTTTGATATAAAACTTGAAAATTCACTATCCTCACTGTTAAAGATCAATTTTATGATAAAAGGAGCGGAGTTTGGTGAAATTTAATGATTCTTCCGCTTCTTTTTCTCCTTTTTCAAATGTGCAATTCCGGAACAACTCACCGGCTCATAACGAGTCTCATACTGTGGCGGCGGGACAAAAAGTTGCCACAAATCGGGTCCAATATCATAGGAAACCCCATTAACCACCATTTTCTGATCGTCGCCATCATCAATGAACTTGTCGGCGAGCTCCACAAACTTCCGAGCTCCATTGATCACTTGCATCTTGTCAGCGTCCATGTAATACTCATTGAAGAGCTCCTCGTTGCTCGGGGAGTCAGACGGCTTGAAGCACTTCCAAGAGTCGTAGTCGGTGAGCTCGTCGTTCATTGGGGTCCAGACCTGGAGATTTTGGGGTACTTCTGACCGTTTTCACTAAAAATAATAGAGAGAAAACGAAAAACGAACATTGTCCAGCGAGAACGACGACTTCTTCGGCTTCTGCGTATTCTCCTTAACCTTAGGATTGCACGTCTTCAACTGCTCATAAATATCTAGGAACGGGTTGAACCAAAGCCCTCCGCATTGATCGCATCCGACGTCTTCCATCACGTACGGCTTGATCTCAATGGTCGTTTTGCTCGAGTCAATATTATTGAACTTCAAATATCTCTTCTCCAGTGCCAACTTAAACGACTTATCAGTCTTGAAGACGACGCGAGCGGCTCCCTTCGGATACCCGTAGTCCTGGTCGATGTCAATGGTCACCAGAAGAACCTTTCCAAACTCGGAGAACATCTTCGCTATCTCTGAAGCCGTGACGATTCTTGGAAGGCCTCCGACGAACACGGTGCGGTGGATGTCGACGCATTGGGTGTGCAGCGCGGATTCTTCGATGTAGAAGGCGTTGCGGACGAACCACGGACGGATTTGGATCTGGTAGGGAAACTGTACTTGACATGGAGGGGGACGGCCAGATCACTTTACCATTTCACGATAGGTGGGCACGCCTACATAGTAGACGTTGTCAGCGGGGTTCTTGCAAGCCGCCATCAGCTTCAGGACGGATTCTTCGTCTTGGTAGACGAGGAAGAGGTACGAGTACGACGACATCGGGATTTGCTTGCCGCGGACTGGAAAATGGTGTGTTTGGGTCTCGAAACGAAATGTAAAAGTGTAGGGGAAGAGAAAATTTGAATTCCAGCTCAATTACTTTCTAGACTAATAGTCTCGCCGCGAAAATTGTTCAAATTTGAACACATTTATAGATTTCCCGTGATTTTTACCATTTTCTTAGTGAAATTCGTCTATGAGAAGCTAGATTTCATGAAAAACTCCACAGAAAGTCGTAAAATTTGAATTTTTTACAAAATTACGGTACTTTTCGCGTCGAGAGCCAAAAATGACGCGAAACATTGCAGTGGGCGGAACTTAGTGGGTCCTATTACGAATTTTACAGTAATTTCGTAAATTTTAACCATTTTTGCTGAATTTTCAGGTTTTCTTTGTTAAATTATACTAAAAGCAGCTAAATTTCATGAAAAACTCCACAGACATTCGTAAAAATCGGATTTTCTACAAAATCACGGTACTTTGGGTCTCGAAGCGAAATATTTGCACCAAAAATTGCAGTGGGCGTGGCTTAGTAGGTTCTATCACGAATTCTATAGTGATTTTGACCATTTTTCACATTTTTTTCGATGATTTTTCCGCACAATTCCAAATTTTCACATCAAAATCAAGCTCTAGAACCTATTTTCAGGCATTTATACCTAAAAATAGGTGAAAACCCCCTAGAACAACCCCTTTTCCACAGAAAACCCCTCTTTTTCCCCTCTCACCACTAGTCCTGGGTCCTTTCACCGGCCAATCAACGAACACATTGCCAAATTTCGCAAAAAACGTGTTGATGGACTCGCGGTTCATAGCATGGGTTATCCCTCCGACGAACACCTTGTTGGAGACAACTCGCGGAGCTTTTCCCTCCCGTTGCATCTTCACCAGGTCGTGCACTCGATCCGCCGTGAAAATGTTCTTCGTCCCGTAAACCACTTCTCCACTTTCTAGAAAGTTATCTCTTATCACTTCTAGAAGAAGCTTCTTATACTTTTTTGGGTCCCAAAGCCGTTTTTGGACCTTTTTGGCTTAATTTTCCCGGGATTTTCGATGTTTTTTCATAAATTACAGCAGAAATATACGTTTTGAACATAATTGGAGGTATTTTATCGATTTTTTTTTGGATTTAATTCATATTTTTCACAAAATCATGAATTAAATTAGAAAAAAATCGATAAAATATCTTCAATCATATTCAAAACATCTATTTCTGCTGTTATTTATCAAAAAACATCGAAAACCCCCAGAAAATTAAGCCAAAATAGTCCGAAAACAGCTGCGAAATGTACCCAGCGTAATGGATCCTCTCTCAAACTCCTTCTCCACCGATTTCGCGGGCTCTCCAATTGCTCCAAACTGAGCAAAATGATCTCCAGATGAAGAGACTGGAGAGGTGCACTGAGTGGGCGGAGAGAAGGGGGCGGAGCCGAAGTGGCTTCTGGAGCCACTGGAAGACGCCGGCGGAGACATCAATTGGAGCGTTTTTTCGAAATCTTTCTGTCTGCAATTCTTCGAAACAATTGGTAATGAGTTTTTAGGGATTTCTGTACCTTAAAATAGACTCGATGAGTTGTTGGGTGCGAAAATCGTAGAATCCTCCAGAATATGAGGAATGAGGGTGTTGCTCGCAGAGATTCTGAATTTTCTGGTGATTTTTTCTCGTTTTTTTCAGTGTTAAAGAGAAAAAATCGAAAAATTTTACATTAGTCTCTGGAAAAAACGTTGAATACGAGTTGAAGCCCGATGAGTGTTGTGGGCAGTGTCCGAGCAGGTAATCCTGATCGAAAAGCGATCTGGAAGCTTTTTCACTTTGCTTCAAATGTTTTCTAGAGTTTTTTTCAAAGTTTTCCTTACGACAGAGGATTCGCATTGCCGTATAGTCTTCGGAGCGCTTCCTGATGAGAAATATGGTTCATTTTCGCCTGAAAATCCTTTTTTCTATATTTTTCTATTTTTTTGGAATTTTAGAAAAAAAACCAGAAAAAAATTCGAAAATTCAATGAAAATCGAGAAATTTCGAAACAAAAATTTTTAGGCCACCCGGTGGACCACCCACGAAGAACCTGCGTATCCGAGTACGGTAGACCGCAAACACCGTTGCGGACTTTGCATGGTACAGTAGTCTTTCGGGAGCGGGAAATTGGATTTTGATCTGGGAATTCGGGGTTTTTCGCGTTTTTCAAGGTTTTTCAAGGTTTTTAATACAGAAATTGATGAAAAATTTAATTTTTCTGTAAAATTCAGGCTAAAATTCACTCCAAAGCCCCTAAAAGTGAAGAAAAAAGCTGAAAAAAAGGCAAAAAAATGGAAAAATAAAGAAAAATAAAATTTTTATTGATTTTACGAATTTTCATCAAATTTCTCATTAAAAACTGGTGGTTTCCGGGTAGTTCCATAGAATCCTTCCACAATCTTCATAACTTCCAAAACCGTCTCCTCTTCATTGGGTAATCCCACAATTTGCACGGCATTAGGCATCGCTTCAGAATTGGCACATGCGTCGCGTTGTTTTCGGAGCAAATAGTCATCTGAAAACTCAGTAAACTCAAAAAAATTCTTCAAAAAATCAATAACCAATTGGAAAAATCTTCTCATCATTCAAATTCGCCACGTCTTCCGCAGTTACATGACCTGCTGGCACGATGCCTGCTGGGAAATCGAGCAAATTGAAGAGCCCTGTGGAGAGCACTGCATTTGTGAGCTCCGGAGGGTACTTGTGGGGGACAGCGGGGGCTGAAATTTGAATTTCTTGATCTACCTATCATAACTCCGTTCATTTTTGCTCTTTTTGGCTCAAAATTTCTGGAGTTATAGATAAACATCAGAACAACAAATTGTTAGTTGACAACTTTTCATGAAAATTGGAATTGACCCGGGAATTATTGATTTTCTGGAAGTCACCTTTAAGTGAGCTCTAGAAAATCAATAATTCTCTGCTCATTTTAGGGTTTCATAAAAAGTTGTCAACTAACAGTTTGTAGCTCTGATGTTTATCTATAACTCTAGAAAATTTGAGCCAAAAAGAGCAAAAGTGGGCGGAGCCTAGCAACTCACTACAAAAAGACGGACAGATAAGTGCATCAATGCCTAAACTCTTCCAGTACTCGATGAACTGAAACTATAAGTTAATTTTCAGATTTTCAGCTTTTCCAACTCTTAATCGATACTCATCCGTCTCCTCTTGATTCCTCCGAACCTCCTCTAAACTTCCATTTCGAGCTCTTGCTATCAGAGCCATTCTTTTGGAAAACAGGGAGATTATGGGCGTGGCCAAGAGTCTTATAATAGCCCAATCATTAAGCTGTAATTAAGAATGGTTAATTAGTCTAATTAGGGTAATTAATTTGTTAATTACCCTCAACAGAGTAGCGAATTTTCCCATATAGGGGTCTCGTGGCTCATTTTTATATAGGTTCAGGATAAATTTTTCATCATCTGGCATCACATTCTGGAAATAAACACGTTTTTTATAAGGTATTAGTGTGGAGTGGCTGAGGGACTATGAAAAGCTAGTCCAGCATTGATTTTTATCGATTTTACCTGGTTTTCTGCAAATTTGCTCAAATTTCATCATTTTTTCAAGTTTTGCAGTTTAATATATTGATTTTTTCTAATTTTCCATGAATTTCTGATAATTTTTCGTGAAAAAATCATGAAAAACCATGAAATTTGGTGGAAAAAGAAAAATAGTGAAAAACCGACAAAAAATTCAAAAAATCCGCCGCTGACCTAGATTTTCCTCGTCCCCCAGCCGCACTCTGCAAGTGCGCTCCAATGCAAATCTCACCTTAAAAAGCATGGATGCCACGTAAAACGGCTGAAATTTCGGGTCCACGTCTTCCATTCGGAACCTCACGACTACATGCCCTTCGGCTTCCAATTGAGCAACAGTGTCCGTTACTGCTCGACGATTTCTGCAAGATGCAAGTGAGCTCTAATGAGAACGAACTTTTTTGGAGGTGGCCGTGGCCTAGGAGTTTCCTCTTCCATTTATATATCAGACTTACGAAGGAACAGGAGGATTGAACCCATCATCGTCGAAAAATCCAATTTTATACACTTTTTTCGACGAATTTTCACATTTCAACGGAGCCGGAGAGCTCATGGGCTCCAGTTTTCGATACTCTGGAGAGCCCACAATGAGCTGGAGCAGGAACACTTGCTCCGCGACGCTTTTTGTGTAGAAACCATAGCTGAGCCCCAGTCTTCCACGTCCCGGAAGTCCTCCATAGTTGTAAGACACGTGGAATCGACCTGAAGATTGTCCTCGTGAAGTACACAACCTGCTGAACAAGCTTTGCTCACTTTGTGTTGGTTTTAGTGTCACCAGACCACAAAAAGCCGCCGGAATTCGAAGACTGCCTCCCAGATCGCTGCCAGTTCCGAATGGTGCTCCACCATCTGCCACCAAGGCGGCCTCTCCACCAGAAGAACCACCGGGGGTGCAATCGAGCGCCCATGGGTTGCGAGTGGTGCCGTAGAGCGGGTTTGAACTGATGTAGGAGATGAAGCCTTGTGGCACGTTTGTCAGGACGAATGGAATCTGAAATTTGAATTTTTAAAGCCAATTTTTATATCTTTCGAAAGAGAATTTTGCGCTGATTCCAATGATATAACTATCTCCCTGATTGGTGCACGTTCAACCAGAAATGCAATTTTATTACAGTACTAAAAATTAAAGGGACATGCACATATGAAATCTGTCAGTTTTCGATATTTTGAACAGAAAAGCATATGGTTGTGATCAGAAAAATCTGCTGATTTGAATGATGTAATAATATCCTAACATTTTAAGAAAAGTAATTTGGCTTCGAAACTGATCGTCATTCGAGAATGAAGTCGCTCGGAAAATCGACCGAAATCGAAAATTTGAATTTCGCGCCAAAAAATATATCATTCGATAGAGAATTTTACGCTGATTCCAATGATATAACTATCTCCCTGATTGGTGCACGTTCAACCAGAAATGCAATTTTATTACAGTACTAAAAATTAAAGGGACATGCACATATGAAATCCGTCAGTTTTCGATATTTTGAACTGAAAAGTATATGGTTGTGATCAGAAAAATCTGATGATTCGAATGATATAAAAATATCCCAACTTTTACAAAAAAAATATTTCAGCGGTCTGATCGCTCGGAACTCGAGAAGGATGTCGCTCGGAAAAATGACCAAAATCGAAAATTTGAAGTTCGTGCCAATAGTTATATCATTCGATAGATAATTTTACGCTGATTCCAATGATATAATATATATCCCTGATTGGTACGTGTTTCACCGGAAATTCAATTTTATTACAGTACTAAAAATTAAAGGGACATGCACATATGAAATCCGTCAGTTTTCGATATTTTGAACTAAAAAGTATATGGTTGTGATCAGAAAAATCTGCCGATTCCAATGATATAATAATATCCTAACATTTTTAAAAAAGTATTTTGGCTCCCAAACCGATCAGAACTCGAGAAGGATGTCGCTCGGAAAAATGACCAAAATCGAAATTTTCAATTTCGCGCCGAAAGTTATATCATTCGAAAGAGAATTTTACGCTGATTTCAATGGTATGAATAACTCTCTGAAAAATATGAAATTGACTGATTTTGAATTTTATTACAGTACTAAAAATTAAAGGGACATGCACCAACTGAATTCGTTAAGACCCACTCTTACCGACTAAAAACTATACCATTCGAATCAGAAAATTTTTCTGATTCGAATGATATAAAAATATCCCAACTTTTACGGAAAAAATATTTCAGCGATCTGATCGCTCGGAACTCGAGGAGGACGTCGCTCGGAAAAATTACCAAAATTAAAATGTTCAATTTTGAGCCAAAAGTTATATCATTCAATAGGGAATTTTACGCTGATTCCGATGATATAAATAACTCTTTGAAAAATGTGAAATTGACTGATTTTGAAATTAATTACAGTACTCAAAACTAAAGGGACATGCACGAACTGAATCTGTCAATAGGCACTTTTTCCGGACAAAAACTGTATGATTCGAATCAGAAAAATCTGCTGATTCGATTGATATAGTAATATCCCTACTTTTTGAGAAAAAATATTTCAGACTTCATGTCGCTCGGAACTCGAGATGGATGTCGCTCGGAAAATTGACCAAAATCGAAAATTTGAATTTCGCGCCAAAAGTTATATCATTCGATAGGGAATTTTACGCTGATTTCAATGATATAAATAACTATCTGAAAAGTACGAAACTGGCTGATTTTGAAATCAATTACAGTACTCAAAACTAAAGGGACATGCACAAAAATGAATCTGTCAATAGGCACTTTTCAAGGACAAAATCTATATCATCAGAATCAGAAAAATCTGCTGATTCCAGTGATATGAAAATATCATCAGTTTTTTTAGAATAAAGAAAACCGAACCCCTCCCAAATTCCTCAAGTGCTCCACAAAAGGACAGTCGACCTGCTTGCGAGCTTCTCCCAATTTCTTCACGAATCCGATCGTGGTGTGGTAGCCTTTCATCTGAATTTTCATTTAAAAAAATAGGAAAACTTCAAAAAATAAGGGAAAAAATGAGAAAAACTCACATCAAAATTGCATTTGACACTAAACGGGACCCCATAAAGTGGCGGCTTCTCCTCTGATTCGTACCAAATTTTATCGTGTTTTTCAGCAGTTTCGAACGCCTACAATTCAGAATTCATCTAATTTTCAGAATATTTCATTCTAAAACCTCCTTTATCACTTCCGTGACACAATTCAATCTCATCTGACTATCCAACATCTTCTGAACGTAGGCGCAAAGCACTGTGAACGCATTCAGGTCGTTTTTCGATTGAAGACGTTCTGGAAATGGAGATTGTCCACGAGAAGTACACGGATATTCGGGTGGAATGGGGAGTGGCTGGGGGACGAGGGGAAAGTTAGGCCATGACCTAATATCATGGTTTTTGACGGGTTTTTCGTCGATTTGGATTGTTTTGGAGGTTTTTTCGAGATTTTTAATGATGAAATCTAAGTTTAGTATCTTTTTTGTGTAGTTTTCAACTTTTTTACTGAAAAAATGAGAAAAAACTAAGAAAAACGTTGAAAAGTTAGGCCATTACCGAAAATCGTCGTTTTTGAAGGTTTTTCATACAATTATGATCATTTTTCGATATTTTTTTTGAAGAAATTTAAGTTCATTGTCTTTTTTGTGTAGTTTGCATCTTTTTTCATCGAAAAAACGTCGAAAAACAAACAAAAATCGATAAAAAAGGTTGAAAAGTTAGGCCATCACCAAAAACCGTGATTTTTATCAGTTTTTCGTAGAATTTTGATGATCTTTCATGATTTTTCTGATCAAATTCAAGTTTATTGTCTCGTTTATATATTTTTCATCTACTTTCAACGGAAAACGTTTGAAAAACCAAAAAAAAACGAAGAAAAACGCTGAAAAACTAGGCCAAGACCTAAAATCGTGTTTTTCGAGATTTTTTCTGATAAAATTCAAGTTTGAAACTTTTTTTTGTATTTTTTAAGCAGTTTGCACTGAAATCTCTCGAAAAACTAGCAAAAAACGTTGAAATTGGTTGAAAAGTTAGGCCAGGCCCTAAAATTGCGTTTTTCTCCGTTTTTTAAGGAATTTTGATGTTTTTTCGTGAATTTTTTCTGAAGAAATCTTATTTTATCGTCTATTCTAAATAAGTTTCATCTTTTTTCATTGAAAAAATGTCGAAAAATGAGCAAAAAACGAAGTAAATTGATGAAAAGTTAGGCCATGATCTAAAAATCGATTTTTGTCAGTTTTTTGTCAATTTTCATTGAATTTTCATTATTTTTCCATGAAAAATCATTCAAAAACACTCTGAATCCACTAAAAATTATTCTCGAGCCGAAAAAACCCCCAAAAAATCAACAAAAACCGACAATTCACTCGCTGGCCTAACTTCCCAATCCTCCTCGTCCCCCAGCCACCATTCCCCAACTCACCAATCAAACTCTGCAAATCGAGCTCGACAATCTCCCTGAAGAGCTCTCCCAACTCATCCACCGACAACTTTTTGCCTCCAGTGAATATTCTGACATCTCCAAGAAGATTTTCCGGAGAAGAAAGGGTTTTGAAAGTCTCAAATCCCTCTTTTCGATCATTATTGAACTCCTCCCAGTTTTGGAGCATTTCAGCGGTTGGGCTCTAAAAGAGGATTCTCAATGGAGCAGGGTTGCATTAAACTTACATTTCCCATTGTTAAAAGAATGAAAAATCAAGAAAAAATCAATCTAAAACCCCGAAAATAGGCAACTTTATCTTCATCTTTTCCCTTCTCTGCGTCTCTTCATCTCTCGCACTCTCTCGGTGTCTCTCTTCCTCTTTTTCTCTGCGTCTCCACGTCTCTAACCCTTTGTGATTTGTGTCTGATTGTCTGCGTCTCTCGACACACTCTCCCTCGTCGTTTGTGATTTGATAAGTGGGAATCGGGTAGAAAATGGGCTATGAAATGTAAATTTGTTCTTTTTAGCAGTCTGGTGGTATCTTGAAGCGAGTTATATGGATGAAAAGTTATTGGAAGTTCAAGATCTGAAAATTTGCAATAATTCTGTAGAAAAACCAAAAATCTAGCTTTAATTTGAGCAAAGTTATGCGCTTTTCAAGTTCTGCGCTCTCTGCGTCGGCAGAAAACTTCAAAACGATATAACTCTGCTCAAAATAGAGCTACAAAGGTGAAATTGGCACCAATAGATAGCATTTTTCAGTGAACACAGTGCAGAAATATGATTTATTCAAAATAATTATAAGACCTACAACAATAAATGATTATTTAGGAATCGCAATAAACACAAAGTAACCGACGGCCAGGGGAATGCCAAACAAGAAGTGCTTGTGCACTGTTTTCCTCACGGCGAACAACTGCATGAATCCGTTTCTGGTCTTCGACACCCCCGTGGCCACATTATTCCCCTCTCTGATCACACCGATAGTTCCGGGAAAGGTTATCGAGAAAAAGCCATGGTAGGTGTCCTGGACGAATTGACGATAACAAGACATGCTGAAAATTGATGCTTTTATCTTGGGTTTTTCGCATTTTTTGCCTCAAATATATAATCTGTAGGCATTTTTTTTACTATTTTTACCAATTTTCGTCACTTATTTTATAACAGAAGCTTGAAAAACTCGAAAAAAGCGTCGAAGTTCAATGGAGCGCATTTGCAGACCCCTTCCCGATGCACGGTGACACAAACGCGATGTCCAGTTCAAATTTCCTACTCGGCGGCGGCCGCCAATCAGAGCGCGCGATGGGCGGGGCTAGATACGCAAATCGGGCGCACTTGCCTTGCAACACTGACACACCTTTTTTGTTCCGTTTGTGAAGATTTTTCTCTCGATTTTTGTGTTTTTCATTGTTTTTAAACTCGCATGTATTATTTTTTTTGTGAAAAGTTATCAATGTAATATTAAATAAACTGTTAATAATATACGTGTTGTAATGATAGATGTTTTTAATCGCTGCTGTCGATTTAATATTGAAGGATGCCTCAGACGAAGGAAGAGGGGCTTGCCCAATTGATGAAAACGGATAAATGGTATGTTTTTATAATTGAAAAATCAAAAAAAAATCTGATAAGAAGACCGAAAATTGAGTGCGAGAAACTAAATACTAGAATCGTGGAATGTCATACGTGTGTAGAGTCGTCGCATGATAGTTGCATAGCGTAGATTGGCATTTTTAATTGGAGAACACAGCAATTGATGTCTCTTGAAACAGCTATGCAGGTGCTCAATAGATTGTTCCGATGTTTTTCCCCAAGACTTATGCTTCTTTACAAATTTCATGACGTGTCTTGCCAACACGTGCAGCTTGGGAATGAGTGTCTCGCTCGGACAGGCAGATTTCATCAGATTCAAAAATAACTTCAGAGTAGTTTCCATTTCGTCAATTTGAAATTCAGAAAGAGTTTGAGCTGTTGAGAACGACATTAACTTGGCAAACGCTATCATAACATGTTTCAGCTTTTCGGACCGGCTATTTTTAGGTAAAATAAAAATAATTTTCTGAATATTCTCCTCTCTCAGAATTTTGCGGATATCATTTCCATTGTAAGACCCACCAAACTGCCCTTTTCGCATCACGTGCAGCTCAGAATATAAAAATTTTTCAAGAGCAGTCCAATATTCTCTGCCCGAACCCAATTTCAGATTGTTCAAACTCTTTTTAACTTTTTCGATTCTAACTTCGAGACGCTTCGATTGCCGTTTTACGGCGTCTAAAGATTCATTAAGTTCTTGTTTCATTCCAGAAGCACCGATTTCTCGACAATCATAACACATGAGCCAGCGCGGATTATTTTTGAAAGTAGCATGCTGCTCCACTGTAACAATACCAGCGCATTCTAGATGTTTTTTCTTCTCACAAATATCGCAAAAAAATAAATCTGCTGACACTGCGACGCCCGCAATATTCATCTCATGGCGAATACAAATTCTGGCATTACACTTAGCCTGCCTAGTGGTTCTAATTTTTCCCGATAGATGGATCTCATTTCGAACATTCAAGTTTGAGTTCAGATTGATTTCGTCTTCTTTGTTTGCGTTGAGCTGTGCTCTCAACTGCTCCAGCTCCGTCTCTAGGCGAGCAATTCCATCACTGACGCTCATGCGCTTCTTACAAACCGCGAGCTCTTCTTCTGTGTGACTGTCCGACCTCAAAGTGATATCTACTAAGTCAGGATAAATATACTTTTCGAATACACCCATAAAAATGTGCAACTGTGGTGCAATGATATTCTCAATAGGAATAAAAGGGAATAGTGGGATCTGTCCTTTCTGCACCCCCTTTTCTCCAGCACGTGAATAATTTCTATAGCTAAAAAAGCTTCTGGCTGTATCATCTTTTTCCAAGTCACACTCTGCAAGTGTAACGTTCCCAGAAATCCCAGTTTTGTTATGCTCGCAGTAAATACATGGAAACGTTGATGCTTGGCTCTTATGACCCATTGCGTGCGAGAGAAACATATAGTCCCCCGTTAAGAAGTACTCGAGATAAACTTCAAAGTTTGAACCATCAAAATCTTTCAGTTCCACTGTTTTTAATGCTGATAACTGTTCGATTATCCGCTCAAAATGTTTTCGCATTTGCGCATACGTATCTGAGCCGGTGTACACGGATAAAATCAATAAATTGTCAACGGAGTTCGTCATAGACCCTGATCTTAAAGCTAGAGCCAACTTTGTCGTCGTTGCGCCTTTGTCGCACAGCAGGACAATTCCTAATTTTTCATTTTTAGAAAATTTTCCAGCTTGGAACGCTGACTGTGCTCTTTCAGTCACCGCTCCTGCAACATCAATCAATTCAATGACTACGTTATCATGAGCTCTTTCGGAAACCGCGTTCGTGGCTTCAATTTTATAAAGACTGTCCGGAGCTGTTTCTTTCTCGCATTTTTTGATCTGCTGGATACTAGGGAAAGGATCGAAATCAGTGAACCTAGTTGTGAAATTTTTGAGACGGCGAACAGTCGAGTCGCTCCATCCCATCACCGCTTTCATTTGCAAAAACTGTTCCGGTGACATTTTTTGACTCTTTCCTATTTCGCTCCGCCCACTGTACCTTTTCAAATCAGCCCACAGCGAGCTAAGATCGGGCTCGTTGGCTAGCTTCTGCAGGACTTTGTGGCATGCTCCCAGACGCTTCTGTTTGGTGCCATAATGTGTCAACTGAGAATATGGAGTCCATGCTGTCGTGTCTACTAAATTCACTAAATCATCTGCAGATCTAAGCGCCAGTTCGCCGTTTCGAGGAAATGTCGGCAGCCTATTGCGGAGTGCGGACCTAGCTGCTTGTAAAGCTGGTGACTGCCTCTGGCAATGTTTTCTAGGAGTCGATGAATGAGGTGTTGACAATTTGAGAGAACTGACAGGGAGACTTGATGGAGAAAAACACATAACTGGTGGAGCCGCGACAAGATTACCAAGAGACTTCTCAGGCGCTGCAGAACTACTGTTCGAGCATTCTAGGAAGCAGTGTACTTTATCAGAAGTCTCTGCTGGCGCTCGAAACAGATGTGAGCATTCGGCAGTGGATACTTGACCCGTTACGGGAGGCGCTCTTAACATTACTTGCGAGCATTCTGAAACCGGCGCTCCAGGAGCCTGCTCCGAGCATTTCTTATCAAAACTTCCTTTATTTATCATTTTATTATTACAACCTACAGTAGCGGCCAATGAAATATCAACATTTTGTTTTTGCCTTTAACTTTTTCAGAAAACAGATAGAGACTCATGGTCTACTGTGAAAATGTAGCAAATTTATTCATTTTTCCATTTGCGAAGTCTCCAGGAAATTCCAAGAAAATTTTTATTTTTATGATTTTTTTCGTGATTTCAATTTTTGGAAATTTTTGGTCATAATTTTCAAAATAGGTATAACTTTTTTAGTTTCCTATGAATTCAATTATTTTTTGATTTAGCAAGTTCTCCAAACTGAAATGTATTCAAGTAAAATTGAAACATTTTAGCTGTTCTCGATAAAAACTTTGTAGAACAAAAGTTTCTGCAGTCATCTCACCTAACAGCTTAACGCCACAACATCACGGTTTTTGAACTACTTTTACGCGAGAAACCTTAGAAAATGTTACCAGTAAATAGAAAATCTACTGAAATATGCGTTACAATCCATTTGACCAACAAAAATTTTGCCAGACTTTCGAAACGCAACGAACATCCCGCAGTGAGACAATTTAATGATGAGGTTTTCTTGATTGGAGAGCCTGTGTCAAGTTAGAGAATGATATTACGAGGACTTGACTATGATATAACTTTTTGGTAGTGCTCTTGCAATCACGTCCAATATTTTACATGAAAATCAAATGACTCGGGCCGATTGGACAAGCAAACATTCGAACTCTACTCCAAAACAATGTGAGCGAGTTATGTGACATGACGAGAGCGAGTCTATGAAGTTCGGATCCAATAGGGTTCCTATGTTAAGATACTTATTCAATGTTTATCTAACCTGTAATATCAAAAACCGACCGTTAAACACTGAACTGTAAACACTAGAGCCTCAGAATGTATTTATGACAACGGTATTGGTACGTTGCACACCTTCATCGGCTAATAGGACATCTTCCTTCACGATTACGTTTACGAAATTGTTATATTCTTTCTCGAGACCTCATTTTCTACATTTCACCAGCTTTTCCAATAAGACAGTCACACAAAAGCGCTTCAAACGGGGTCAAAAACAGCTCAAAGTCCGATTTTCAATGTTTACCAGTGACTCGAAAACGATCATACGGACGTTAGGGATTGATTCAGCCAGATTTTCAATCTTAATTCGTTTGAATACTCAATTCAGTAACTTGGAAAACTTATTTGCAGGATATTAATTCTTACGGGTGACATAAAATTTGCTCTATCACAGGCTTTATGAAAATAAATAACATAGGTTGACTTCAACGGTCTGTTTCTTTTTGTGCGATACAGATAGTGAGTGGTTCTTGAGGTAGGCGGATACTCAAGTGAATGTTGAATATATTTGTAAAAATAAAATCATAATCACATCTGTTTTGTCCGATTTCTTAGGGATTTTTTTCACCGCGTTGAAAAATGTTAAAACTTGAGTTTCGTTCAGAACATTTTTTCTCGGAAATGGTTTCTATTACTGGTTTTTTCTTTAAAAAACTAAATTTCTCATTAAAGTTGCTACATTTTCACAGAAGACCATGAGCCTCTATCTTTTTTCTGAAAAAAGTTAGAGACGAAACACCAAATGTTGATATTTCATTGGCCGCTACTGTAAATTATCTCGAAGACGTAGCATGCGGTGTCGCTGTTGTTCCTTCAATGCTCGTTTACCTTCTCCTCGTCTAGCGGTCATCTGAAACAACTCTAGAAGTGGCGTCTCTTTCGAAATCGATAATTCAGAGAACTTTAGACCGTACTGACGGATGTACATTTGTGATAACAGCTACTTCAACATTAACAATATTTATGAACCACAAAAAAAAGAGAAAAATTGAATGGAATTGGGGAAACAATAATAATAATCAACAAAATTTCAGGTGGACCGTCGCTTCCTCTGCTCCCATCGCTCGCTTCTCAGCGAGTCTCTCTCCTCGCGGAGCCGCAAATTCTCCTTCTTCAACTTGGAGAGCTCGGCCTCGATGATCTTGATCCGATCCTCGTACTCGGCGTCGATGATCTTGATCCGATCCTCGTACTCGGCCTCGATGATCTTGATCCGATCCTCGTACTTGACGGCGGCGGCGTGCGATTCTCCATTCTTCTCTTCAGAATCCTGGAAAAAATTCATTAAAAAAAACTTTTATTCATTCACCATCATCATCATCAGCTCTCTCTCTCTCTCTCTCTCTCTCTCTCTCTCTCTCTCTCTCTCTCTCTCTCTCTCTCTCTCTCTCTCTCTCTCTCTCTCTCTCTCTCTCTCTCTCTCTCCTCTCTCTCTCTCCTCTCTCTCTCTCTCTTACTAGATATCCCCCCACTCTCTCCTTCGCTGTCACATAAATATAATACTCACCACCACCTCCAAATTGATTTCAGTTTGCTTTCCCTTCGGCTCTTTGACCTTCTTCGCTCCATCTTCCGTTTCCTTGGTGCTGCTCTGCCCGTTCTGCTTCTAAAAGAGAAAAAGATAACCAAAATTAGAAAATACGCTCACCTTTTTTCCTCTCCATCTGTTCGTGGAGTTCTGCTTAGGCAAATAAGGGTGGGTCCGGCGTGGCCAGACTCGACTCAGATGTTGAGGTGGTAGGGGGTACGAGGGGATTTGAATGGGTGTCTGCGCAAAAAGAGGAAGCGGGTGGAACGGTGGCTGCGAGTATGGCATCAAAAAACAAGCTGGGGACGGATTGTGTGGTCCAAATGATCCGCAAGTGCACATAGTGATGTGTGAAATGAGCCTAAGACGTGGGAAATTCGCAGAAATCCTAAATATTCATGACGGCTCGAGACTACTGTAACAGCACAGGCGGATTTTCGTTGCGAGACCTTCTCATCGCGTTATGCGGAGTGTCGTTGGTAACCACTCTTTTGGAAAAAAGGCTATGGAAAATCCAACGCTTGGACATCAGATTACTGTATACAAGTACATCGTTTGGAGTTAAAAGAACGAGAAGAGTGTTATTGACAATGCAGTACAGATTTCCTGAAAAACCGACAGCAATAATCCCAGAATTCCCAGAAAACCGCACAAAACTCCGAAATGGCCTAGAAATAACGCTCGACCCCGAACTTTGAGCCGTCCGTTAGGTGTTCCAGCCTGGTTTGTCTGTGTTCTTTTTGTATTTAAGACATTTCTAGGGGTTTCAAAAATGTATCCTGAAAATTAAAAAAATTTTCATCGGAAGACTTTTGAGAAAATCGTGAAAAACCTGCAATGGCCTAGAAATAACGCTCGACCCCGAACTTTGAGCCGTCCGTTAGGTGTTCCAGCCTGGTTTGTCTGTGTTCTTTTTGTATTTAAGACATTTCTAGGGGTTTCAAAAATGTATCCTGAAAATTAAAAAAATTTTCATCGGAAGACTTTTGAGAAAATCGTGAAAAACCTGCAATGGCCTAGAAATAACGCTCGACCCCGAACTTTGAGCCGTCCGTTAGGTGTTCCAGCCTGGTTTGTCTGTGTTCTTTTTGTATTTAAGACATTTCTAGGGGTTTCAAAAATGTATCCTGAAAATTAAAAAAATTTTCATCGGAAGACTTTTGAGAAAATCGTGAAAAATCTGCAATGGCCTAGAAATAACGCTCGACCCCGAACTTTGAGCCGTCCGTTAGGTGTTCCAGCCTGGTTTGTCTGTGTTCTTTTTGTATTTAAGACATTTCTAGGGGTTTCAAAAATGTATCCTGAAAATTAAAAAAATTTTCATCGGAAGACTTTTGAGAAAATCGTGAAAAATCTGCAATGGCCGAAAAATTCGTTCGGCCACTACCCTTCAAAGAGCTCTAAAAATAAAAAAAACCGTACTTTTTCTCATTTTTCTGCTTTATTGTATTTAAAAATTTATGTTCTATCGACACAGTAAGTACAAAACAATTCGGTTCACAAGTTTTCGAGAAAAACAGGGGGACGAGTAATCCGCGCGAAACCTAGTCCCCGCGTGGCCGCGGCCGAGATTTTTCTCGTCCACATCGCGTTTGTGTCACCGTGGCACGGTGACACAAACGCGATGTCCAGTTGAAGCAAAAAAGTCCACCAATCAGCGAAAAAGTGGGCGGTGCAAAGCGTGCACAGCGTTTTGCAACGACGCGGCATGGGGAAATGTGGAAGGAAAGTGTGACTTTTCTCACTTGTTTCGAACTTCTGATGACATTTTTGAGAGGAACCAGCATTAGAAAACATTCACAAACGTTTCGATAATATAAAAAGTAGATTAAATCGTGTTTGCTTCAGAAATATTGAGTTTCAAAAATTCAAAGTGATCTTCAGATGTTATTTTTCATTTCTTCTCGGATGTTTTGTATTCAGAATGTTTATAATAAGCATAAGAACTAATCATGAAAATTTCAAAAAATTTCGTCGAAAGAGATTCGAGATATTCGCGAAAAACCCTGATGGCCTAAAAATTTCAGTTAGTCCCTCTCTTTAAGCCGTCCGTTCGGTATGCCTGCCTGGTTTGTTCTTAAACTTTTTATGTTTTAAAAGTTTCTAATGTATTTAAAAACTTATACTAAAAATTAAAAAAATTTTCATCGGAAGAATTCCGAGAAAATGGGAAAACTTTGAAATGGCCTAGAATTTACGCTCGGCCTCCAAACTTTGAGGCGTCCGTTAGGTGTTCCAGCCTGGTTTGTTTGAATTTTTTTTATACTTAAAATGTTTGTAATCTATTCGAAAATGTATCCTGAAAATTAAAAAAATTTTCATCGGAGGAATTTTGAGAAAATCGCGAAAAACCTGAAATGGCCTAAAAATCCGTTCGGCCACCGTCCTTCAAGGAGCTTTAAAAGTACCAAAAACTCTACTTTTTCTCGTTTTTTTGCTGTAATGTATTAAAAAATACATGTTCTATCGACACATTAAGTACAAAACAATTCGGTTCACAAGTTTTCGAGAAAAACAGGGGGACGAGTAATCCGCGCGAAACCTAGTCCCCGCGTGGCCGCGGACGAGTTTTTGCTCGTCCACATCGCGTTTGTGTCACCGTGCCGATGAACTCATAATAGAGTTTTGGCGAACTGGGTTCGCCCCGCTCTTGTACGCACTCCATGCCCGCGCAGACCGCGTGCCCCGGTGGTGTAGTGGTTAACACAGATGATTCGCTGCCGAAGCATTATGCCTCGAACGCCCATAATGGACACATCGCGACAAAATTGAGCGCGATGCGCGCACAATGTGTCTGAAATGCTCCGATCGCTACTTCCACAATGCGCGCATCGCGAATGATCCATAATGTGTACATCGCGAAACAGTGCACATTATGGACCCATCGCGAATGCATAATGGAAGCATCGCCGAACCATTGAAAAATTTTTTACTCCAAGTTTTTTCACTTCTTCTATGTTACTGGAGTAATTTTCAAGTTTTCAACTTTTTTTTCAATTTTTTCTACTCAACCAATCTTTATAGTTAATTTTAGGTCAGTTTTCAAACAGTGCCACGTCATAAATTTTACCCGAGGGACCACCTTCCGAGTAAGCTTGTTGTTATGAAAGAGAATTGTTAAAATTTGGTTTCAGATGATACCCTGGAGCAAGCATAGGAATCGAGGATGGTGAGAAGTTGAAATCGAGAGTGACGAATTCAACGATAAAATGGAAGAAACAGCAGGATTTTCTAGAAGTACACGAAGTCTCAGGTACATCTTTTGAACAGAGTCTGCGCTATTTCAAAAACTATCGATAGTTTTTTCATGGATCGATGAGAAATTTAGAGCTGATCAGGAGTTTTCGCTGCACAAATTTACAAAAACCAAGTCGCGGATTTTGTTTAAGATAATCATCAAGTCCCGACCATTTTTGGCATTTTGACTACAGATGGCGGTTTTCAGAGCCATTTTTTTAAAATTTGTACAGCGAAAAATCCTGATCAGCTCTGAATTTCCCATCGATCCATGTGAAGTAAACTAAATTTTTGTTCAGAATATTCATTTTTCAGAGTGCAAAATGAGGGCAGCTGGCTATCAGGAAGAAGAAGGGATCGAAGAAGAGCAGCAGAAAGAGGACAAGGAAGAGCTCAACGACAGGGAGGCGAGAAAAGAGTACAAGGATTCATAATTTTGTTCCATTTTTGCTGTTTTTTAATGTTTTTAATCAATAAAATCGATTTGAATTTCAAAATCCAGTAGCATAATTGTTTGGCGATAGACGCATTATGTGTTAGCGATGGAAGCATCATGCCTGACATTGCTCGCGATGCGCCCATAATGCGCGCCGGCGATCGCGATGTGTCCATAACGGGAGCATAATCATGCTGTTCTCAAGTACCTCTTTGCAGCACGCGCGAACCATATCAGAGGCATAATGCTTCGGCAGCGAATAATCTGTGAACGCACTTGTCTCCCACTCGCCCCCTTTTGGGTTCGCCACCGCACTCTGGTCGCTCTTTTCTTTCTCGTTTCTCACTCACTTTGGGATCAGTGTCTCATCGAGAAGCGTGCCGAGTCTTGCGCAATCTCCATGCTTCCAGGTGATACGAAACACTGCCACGTTGCAACCACTCAGTCCGTATGAGAATGTACCGTTGTACCCGAAAAACGCATGATTACCGTACCCATCACAATCATTGTAAACCAGCACGGTGAATGCACACCTGAAAATTAAATTAGGACTCTGTGTTTGTTTCGCTCTTCGATTTACCTTGAAATCATATCATCAAACTCCTTGATTATCAAATCACATTTTGCTCGATTTCCTAGTGTATTATGATTCTTTTGCACATCCACAACGTACGCTTTAATTCCATCGAACGATGTGTCGGTTTCATCATGACATTCATAATAATATTTTTCAATTTTCGCTTTCAATTCATTCGGACCAAGCATGTTGGAGTCGCAAAACAATCCATTCTGATAGGTTTCTACGATAAGCTGAAAAGTTGAGAAAATTATTGATTTTTTCAGATTTATACTAAAAATGTCATAATGAGACTTATATCATTTGAAAGCCCTTGTTTTGACGAGTTCAAAACTATGTTTCGTTTTTTCTACCGAGCTCTGTGGGCCGAGATATGGAGCTCCAAAACTTTGAAGTTTCATATCTCGACTCACAGAGCTCCGTAGAAAAAATAAAGCATAGTTCTGAGCTCGTCAAAACAAGAGCTTTCGAATGGTATAGGTCTTAAATACGATAGACGCAGATAGCTAGACAGTGAGAGACACATCTCTGGTAAGAGACGCAAAGAACGCAGAACTTGAAAAGCGCATTACTTTGCTCAAATTGAAGCTAGACTTTTAGTTTTTTGAAGAATGATTGCCCATTAGTTCTCTTATCAAAACAACTTACAAACTCTGCCAACACTCCATTGATAGCATCCTTCCAATAGTTAAAAGTAGTGTATCTTGGAAAATAATACTCTTTTATTGCCAATTTCAAAACATTGGTGCCGTCATAATCGAGATTTTTGATAAGTTCCTGTTAAAATTGAATCCAAAACTTGAGAGCTTTCAAAAGTTACCTTGCCCAACCACAATGGTGACTTATCAGTGACCGCTTTCAGGAAATCCTTCTTCGTATGCTCATTGGGATTCGCGATGGTCTGCTTTCATCGAGTCTACTAGAAGAGACGCCGTCGAGGCGAACTTCTGAAACTTTTTTCATCTTTCTTCAATGAGTCATATATCATCTGAAAGCCCTTGATTTGACGAGTTCAGAACCGTGTTTCTCTTTTTCTACGGAGCTCTGTGAGCCGAGATATAGAGCTCTAAAACTTTGAAGCTGCATATCTCGGCTCACAGAGCTCGGAGAGAAAAATGGAACACTGTTCTAAACTCGTCAGAACAAGGGCTTTCAGATAGAATTCCAAACTAACGCTGTGAAAGTGATGTGCCGCCACGAAAGTCTTGATTCCATTGAAACCACGCTCGATTTGAGTTGAAAAAACGTCCAACTTGTCACTCACAAGGGAATGGTCTGATGAGTCCCCGGAGTTCCTTGATGAGACCTATATCATTCGAAAGCTCTTGTTTTAACAAATTCAGAACTGTAATCCATTTTTCCTACCGAGCTCTGTGAGTCGAGATACAGCCGTCCAAATCTCAGATAATGTGATTTTTGTGAAACTTTGAGCGTTCATAACTTTTTTCGGAATCAATTTTGTTGAAATCTAATTATATATTCGAGTTTGTCTTCAAATTCTGAATCGACTTATGAAAATATAAACCTTTCACTAGAAGCGAAGCTCCTGTCTTAATCGTGTGAATATAGCCAACTTTAACATACTCATAAAACTTTTTCAGTTCTTTCGAATTTTTTGATTGTGACATCAATCGATTCAGAATTTGAAGACAAACTCGAATATATAATTAAATTTCAACAAAATTGATTCCGAAAAAAGTTATGAACGCTCAAAGTTTCACAAAAATCACATTATCTGAGATTTGGACGGCTGTATCTCGACTCACAGAGCTCGGTAGGAAAAATGGATTACAGTTCTGAATTTGTTAAAACAAGAGCTTTCGAATGATATAGATCTCATTAGGGAACTCCGGGGACTCATCAGACCATTCCCTTGTCAACTCTCCCAACTTCACCATCACCGGATCGGGCCTCGAGTGCACCAGATTTTCCACCAGATCCTTGACCAGTGCTCCCAACTCATTGTATTTCAACAATTGCTCCGCCACTTTTTTGGCGGCATCGCGAGACTTGACAGTGAGAAGCTCAGTGATGGCTGAAATTCCATCAGAGGCCACTTTTTCGGGAGCTGAATTATGGTTAAGGATAGTTTTTTAAAGTTTAAAACGCACTAGCCATTTTTCAATGTCGAAGAATGATAGTTTTGTTTAATTTCCCTTTGATCGAGATATTTTCCGCGGGGGGAACACGAGTTAGCAAATAAAACCACTTGTTTTAATCAGTAACTCTTACAATTAGCGAGAGGAAAAGTGAGGAGAGACGCAGACAGCTAGACAGCGAGACACACGATTGGTAAGAGACGCAGAGAACGCAGAACTTGAAAAGCGCATTGCTCAAATTGAAGCTAGAAAACAAAAAAATAAACATGTAAATCAATCACTATAAATATTTATTACCAGCATACATAAGTTAATAAAAAAGCCGCATCTAGAGCTCATCGTGCACCTTCGGAGCCAACTCCGGGTAGACGTTCTCGATGAACCACTTCATGTCCTTGCACTTCAGACGCTCCTTCACCTTCTTGCTCTCGCTGATGTCTTGGTGCCTCGTGGCTTTGCCGCGAAGAAGTTTTTCTGGAAGGAGATTGCTCTAGCTCCGCCCACTTTTGCTCTATCTGGCTAAAATTTTCTAGAGTTACAGAAGGATATCAGAGCAACAAATTGTTAGTTGAGCATGTTTCAGGAAAATTGAAAATGAGCCGGGAAATCGAAGTTTTTTGGAGATCATTAAAAAGTGAGCTCCATAGAATTAAGGTTTCTGGGCTCATTTTAGATTTTCATTAAAAGAGTTTAACTAAGAATTTGTAGCCCTGATATCAATCTATATCTCCAAGAAAAATGAGCCAAAAAGATCAAAAGTGGGCGGAGTTATGATTTCGTTAAAGTTCATCCTTAAAAACTAAAATTTCCGGTCTCATTTTTGAATTTCATAAAAAGTGTTTAACTATGAATTTGTAGCTCTGATTTCAATCTATATCTCCAAGAAAAATGAGCCAGAAAGAGCACAAATGGGCGGAGTTATGATCTTGTTAAAGTCGATTTCCAAAAACTTGAATTTCCAGGCTCATTTTTGATTTTCAAAAAAAGTGTTGCGGAGTTACAAGTGCTCCAACTCACCTCATACTCTCCCAAGCACGTCTTTCTCGGCTCACAGAGCTCCGTAGGAAAAATAAAACAAAGTTCAGAACTCGTCAGAACAAGAGCTTTTGAATGATATAGGTTTCATTGGAAAACTCATAATGATGAGCAAGACAAGACCGTTTGAGACAAGGAGAAAGAATGGCGAGTATTCCTCAGAGCATCCTTTGTACTTGAGATGCTCTAGAAGATCCCAAAGTACACACACACTGACAAATGTCCACCCGATTCATTGCTAAGAGTTACTGATAAACGGTATTGTTTGCCAACTTGTGTTCCTCATGTTGAGCTAAAAATAGCTCGAGGCTGAGGATCGAAAAGAAAATAAACAAAACAATAGTTTAAAAAGAGTGGAAGACATTCAGTCATCTATCATTCTTCTTCTTCTCCAACATTGAAAAATTGAAAAATGCCCAGTGAGTTTAAAATAGTATATTTCAAAATCTATACTATATTTCAGCTCCCGAAAAAGTTGCCTCCGATGGAATCACCCTGATCAATGACCTTCTCACTGTCAAATCTCGTTATGCCGCCAAAAAAGTGGCGGAGAATTTGTTGAAATACACTGCAGTGGGGGCGCTGGTCAAGGACTTGCTCGGAATTCTGGTTCCTTCGAGGCCGAGTCCGGTGATGCTGAAGTTGGGCGAGTTGAGCAGGAAGTTGGACCTTTTGTCAACTCAAATCGAGCGTGGTTTCAATGGAATCAAGACTTTCGTGGCGGCACATCACTTTTACAGCGTTAGTTTGGAATTCTATCTGAAAGCTCTTGTTCTGACGAGTTCAGAACAGTGCTCGATTTTTCTCTCCGAGCTCTGTGAGCCGAGTTAGGATGCTTCAAAGTTTGGAGCTCCATATCTCGACTCACAGAGCTCCGATGGAAAAGAAAATCATAGTTCTGAACTCGTCAAATCAAGGGCTTTCGGATGATATAGCTCTCAAAAAGATGAAAGAGGTTTCAGAAGTTCGCCACGACGGCGTCTCTTCTAGTAGACTTGATGAAGCAGACCATCGAGAACCCCAATGAGCGTAACATGGGTCTTTTCAAGAAAGCGGTCACTGATCATCCACCACTGTGGTTGGGAATGGTAACTTTTGAAGACTCTAATAGATTGTATTCTATTTTAACAGGAGCTCATCAAAAATCTCGATTACGACGACACCAACGTTTTGAAATTGGCAATAAAAGAGTTTTATTTTCCAAGATACACTACTTTTAACCATTGGCATGACGTCATCAATGGAGTGTTGGCAGAGTTTGTAAGTTGTTTTGATATGAGAACTAATGTGCAATCATTCTCCAAAAAACCAAGAGTCTAGCTTCAATTTGAGCAAAGTTATGCGCTTTTCAAGTTCTGCGTTCTCTGCGTCTCTTGCCAGCGATGTGTCTCTCGCTGTCTAGATGTCTGCGTCTATAGTTTTGGCAATAACTTAATGAAATACATCATTCGAAAGCTCTTGTCTTGACAAATTCAAAACTATGTTTCTCTTTTCTTACGGAGCTATGTGGGCCGAGATATGAAGCTCTAAAATTTGAACTGACTTTACAACTTTGGAGCCCCATATCTCGGCTCACAGAGCTCCGTTGGAAAAACTAAACATAGTTTTGAATTGGTCAAAACAAAGGCTTTCGAATGATATTAGTCTTATTAATACATTGTTCAGTAAACATCATACTTTTCAGCTTATGGTAGAAACCTATCAGAATGGATTGTTTTGCGACTCCAACATGCTTGGTCCGAATGAATTGAAAGCGAAAATTGAAGAATGCGAGCGAAAAATTGAGATATATTATTATCAATGCCATGATGAAACCGACACATCGTTTGCTGGAATTAAAGACTACATTTTGTTTATGCAAAAAGAACATGAAAACATTGGAAATCGAGGAAAGTGCGATTTGATAATCAAGGACTTTGATAATATGATTTCAAGGTGAGTTGAAGAGAGAAACAAACACAAAGTCCTAATTTTCCAGGTGTGCATTCACCGTTTTTGTTTAAAATGATTGTGGTGGATACGGTAAACATTCCTTTTATGGGAGTAACGCTCTTTTCGTATTCCGGAAATATGGCTGCAACGTGGCAGTGTTTCGTATCACCTGGGAGCATGGAGCATGCACGAGCTTGAGAAAACTTCTCGATGAGACAGCAGTCCCAGGGTGAGTGAGAAACGGTTGGGGTTTGTGCTTGTAGTGTCCGCCGCAAACCGAAGTCCGCAAATGAGGAGAGACAGAGTAGGGTGGCGAACCCAAAAGGGAGCGAGTGGGAGACAAGCGCGTTAACCACTACACCACCGGTGCACGCGGTCTGCGGGGCACGGAGTGCGTACAAGAGCGGGGCGAACCCAGTCCGCCGCGAAAGGCTGATCGCTTATCGAAACTCTACACTTTCAGCATGTCTTGTTATCGTCAATTCATCCAGGACACTTTCGAACGCTTTGACTCGACAACCTGGCCCGGACATGTCGGTTTAATCAAATCGCACAACAATGTGGCGACGGCCGTTTCGAAGACCAGAAACGGATACATGCCGTTGTTCACCACCACGAAAAGAAACGGTGAAATCTTTTTCTTTGCAATTCCTGAGTAGATCGATTATAATTATTATTCTCTACCTCAATTTACCTGAATTCTAATGCAATGATCTGTAACTCTTTGTTTGTTCACTGCGATTCCTAAATAAACATGTATTGTTGTAGGTCTTATAACTATTCAGAATAAATCGTTTCGAAACATGTCTACAATGATTTATCATCTTTTGGATATTGCTTTTTCCAATTGCTCACTGAAAAATGCTATCTTTTGATGTCAATTTCACCTTTCTAGCTCTTTTCTAAGCCGAGTTATGCCGATTTGAAGTTTTCTGCGTCTCTAGCCAACTTTGAGAAGAGACGCAGACGGCTAGACAGCAAGAGACACTCGATTGGTAAGAGACGCAGAGAACGCAGAACTTCAAAAACGCCTAACTTTGCTCAAATTGAAGCTAGAAAAGAAAAAGAAACATGTAAATCAATCGCTATAAATATTTATTACCAGCATAGATAAGTTAATAAAAAGGCCACATCTAGAGCTCATCGTGCACCTTCGGAGCCAACTCCGGATAGACGTTCTCGATGAACCACTTCATGTCCTTGCACTTCAGACGCTCCTTCACCTTCTTGCTCTCGCTGATGTCGCCGAACACGATCTTCGTGCCACGTGGCTTTGCGGCGAAGAAGTTTTTCTGGAAGGAGATTGCTCTAGCCCCGCCCACTTTTGCTCTTTTTGGCTCAAATTTTCTGGAGTTACAGAGGAATATCAGAGTAACAAATTGGTAGTTGAGAATTTTTCAGGAAAATTGAATATGAAGCGGGGAATCGAAGTTTTTTGGAGATCATAAAAAGGGAGCTCCATAGAATCAAGGTTTCTGGCTCATTTTAGATTTTCATTGAAAGTGTTCAACTAACAATTTGTAGCTCTGATATTATTCTATAGCACCAAAACAAAATGAGCCAAAAACAACAAAAGTGGGCGGAGTTATGATCTCGTTAAAGTTCATCCTTAAAAATTCAAATTTCCGGGCTCATTTTTGATTTTCATAAAAAGTGTTCAACTAACAATTTGTAGCCCTGCTTCTATTCTATAACTCCACCAAGTTTCAGGCAAAATAGCACAAATGAGCCGAGTTACAAGTGCTCACCTCATACTCTCCCAACCACGTCTTGGCGACTCTCACTGCATTGTACAGCGCCGTGTCCATGCCCGGCTTCGACGTGTACGGCCGTCGCATTCTGAAGACGTGGCCGACGCGGGAGCACGGAGCGACGACGACGCGTCCTCCGCAGAGCCACGCTTTCAGCGAGAGCTCAATGTTCTCGGAGCCCCAGATCTCCATTCCCATGTCGTACTCGCCGAGCTCGACGAAGTACTCGCGGCGCATTGCGAGAAGACCGCCTGGCATTGCTGGCGAGCTGAAATTGCGAGCTTTTAATGATTGTTTTGCTCCTAGAGCTTACTCAAAAGGCTTCACATTGTTCTCCGGAGTCTCAAAGTACTCCCATGGCAGATAGATCCACTGGAAAGTGAGTCCCCAGTCGAAGCCACTCTTGGCCACCATTGAGGCCGAGTAGTCGAACGAGGAGGGGTTGATGAGGTCGACGACGGGGAGCACGATGCTGGAATGGTGGATTGGTGGTGAATTTGTGATAAGATCCACGTCTTCTGATTTCTGAATCAGTTGGAAATTTTGTTTCAGTTGGTTGTGGAGAGTTCGAGTTTGAGCTCTAGCTCCGCCTACTTTTGCTCTTCTGGGCTCAAATTTTCTGGGATAGTAGATTGATATTAGAGCTACAAATTATCAGTTGACAACTTTTCATGAAAATCAAAAATGAGCTCGGAAAATTCAGTTTTCTAAAGAGCACTTTCAAAAAATTTGCGTAAAAAATTATGATGTTTTTATGTTATGTTGTCATAACTCCGCCCACTTTGACTCTTTGGAGCTCAAATTTTCTGGGGTAATGAATTGATATCAGAGCTACAAATTATCAGTTGACAACTTTTAATGAGCATCAAAATTGAGCTAGATATCATTGATTTTCTGAAGTGCACCAAAAGTGAGCTCCAAAAAATCATAATTTCCGAGCTCATTTTTGATTTTCATGAAAAGTTTTCAACTAAGAATTTGTTGCCCTAATATCAATCTATAACTCCAAAAAATTTGAGCCAGAAAGAGCAAAAGTGGGCGGAGTTATCAGGGCTCAAAACTTCAATCAAAACTAACTTTAATTTTCCAGATCAATGGGTACTTCTGATTCAATTTTTAACAAAACCAAACTTCCAATATTTTTTAACCTTTTCGGATTCTCCTTAATCGGCTGCAACAACGGCTCCAACCACCTCTCGGCGACCTCACAATGCGAATCCATGAACACGATCACCTCCCCAGTGGCCAGTCTCGAAGCATGTACCTTCGCCCGAATGAGTCCCTGTCTGTACTCGCTCCTCTCAATGATCAGCTTCCCCTCCAACCCCTTCAGCTTCGCAAACTTCTGCAGATGCTCCGTGAGCACATGATCCTCATCCGACGCGTCCTCATAGAGCACAATCTCCTTGAGCAGCGCCTCCGGGGTGAACTCGACGATGCCGTTGATCATGCGGAGGATCGTGGAGAGCGCTTCGTTGTGATGGATGACGACGACGGAGGTGGAGAACGAGGCGTCGTACTTCTCGTCTTCACATAGTTTGTGTGCCTGCTTCCCGACGTTTCGGAGGGGGCCTAGTTTTTCCGAGGAGAGCGCGTCGAATGCGAAGCTTTTCACTCCCCATTCTTGCTTTTTGGCTTCCTGGAATATGATTTTAGTAGATGTAAGATACTGTTAGAAGCTATAGTTAAGAAGATAATCATATGAAAAGCACTGAAAATTTATAAAAGTTGAAACTCGGATTGTTTCAGTTAATTTTCATAATCTTCATGATCGTAATTTTGAGCCCTTATAACTCCGCCCACTTTTGCTCTTTTTGGCTCAAATTTTCTGGACTTACAGATCAATATCAGAGCTACAAATCATCAATTGAACACTTTTCGTGAAACTTAAAATTGAGCTTGAAAATATTGAATTTCTGGAGCTCACTTCTCAAATTTTTGATTTTGAGTAAACATCGGAAAATCAATATTTCCAAGCTCATTTTGCAAATTCGTAAAAAGTGCCCAACTAGTAAATTGTAGCTCTGATATTACCCTATCACTCCAAAAATTTTGAGCCAAAAAGAGCAAAAGTGGGCGGAGTTACAGTAATTTTACAAAATTTGAGTTGTCAGTTATTTTTGAGCCCTCATCTCTTTTTGCTCCATTTTTCTGTGAGTAATAGATTGATATCAGAGCTACAAATTGTTAGTTGACAACTTTTCCTGAAACTTAAAAATGAGCTCGTTATTTTTGATTTACTGATGCTCACTTTTTCAAAGTTTCCAAAGTTGGGTAAACTTTTGAAAATCAATATTTTTGAGCTTATTTTTGATTTTCATAAAAAGTGATCAACTGATAATTTGTAGCTCTGATATTAATCTAAAACCTACAAAAAAAAAAAAAAAATTGAGCCAAAAGAGCAAAAGTGGGCGGAGTTATAAGGCCTTAAAGTATAATCTCCCCAAAAGCATCTCAACCCTCCAATTTCCATATTTTTTCATAAATTTTTTTTATTTCTACAATCTCTACTACTAGTCCACGAAAACTACACCCCAAGAAAAACCCACAGCCTCGGTCAAATCCTCCTTGACAGTCGTGTGGTTGCACTTCCTCTCCGCCGGCGTCTTCAACGCCAACCATCCCTCCAAACTAAACTCCGAAAATTCAAAATTATCAATAGAGCGCACCTACTTCTCATAGGGATCCACGTGTTCGCATTTCGGCAGTTTTTTGACCTCCTCCTCGGCGCCAAAAACCGATAGAAGCAAGATGGAGAGAACGACGAGGTGTCGCATTCTGGGCTGAGAAAAAACTGAAAAAAAAAAAAAAAACTTAAAAATCGGTGAAAAAGGTGATAAGTTCCGTCTTCAGTGTCTAAATCTCTACGAATTCTGCGAAAATTGGAAGGAAAACGAGAAATTTGGCGATTTCTTCCTCCTTTTATACCTGCAGAACCTGTTCGGATTTCTCTGCGTCTCCATGGAAGACACACTCTCTCGCTCTCTCTTGCTTTCTGTCTTTTGAAGGAAAAGGGTTGGAAGCTTCTAGAATGTGGTTAATTAATGTATACAGTATACTGTTTGAAGAATACTGATGACCTAAGTTTCGAAACTGGGTCTGGGTGTGAGATTTTGAGCCATTTTAAGGGAAAATATTGATTTTTGTCGAATTTTAATCGAAAAAACTTAATTTTTCGTTTCAAAAATGATTTTTGTTGGTTTTTCTAGTTTTTTAGTGTCAAAAATCATCAAAAACCCCCAAAAAACATGGAAAATACAAAAATTACTGTAATTTTCGCGACAAGCCACGCCCCTTTTTGCAATTTCAGCGCCTAAAACCCAAAAATAGGAATTTCCATGTCAAATTTGGTGAAAAAGAGCAAAAATGAGCTCTCTCGACGTTTCGCAATATTTCCTGCAAGTTTGCGTCCGGTGTGTGCACACTTTACAGAAAAATGCGGTTTTTTCGCGATTTTTATAACTTTTTTCAAATTATTTTGTTTAGTGGAAGAAAAAAAAAGCGAGGTGAAAAAGTTAGGCCAGCTAAATGAGTGAATTTCTAGGTTTTTCATCGACTTTTAGCGATTTTTAGCAGTTTTTCTGCAAATTTCATCATTTTTTTGGAATTTTTCTGGATTTTTCGACAAAAATAGATTGCAAACTACATTTTTCACAACTTTTTATTGATTTTTGTCGAAAAAATCACTAAAAAATGTCGAAAAATCAATAAACTCGAAAAAAAATTCTCAAGGATTACTGTATCTCTCAAAAGTGTTCATACACCGCACGCAATTTCCGTCAAAAACCACCAGAAAACTCGTTCCGAATAATAAAACAAAACCATGGCCTAACCAAATAAGGTAAAATTGTGTCAAGGCCGAAAAACAAAACAAGTGTTCTCATCCTCTCTTCAGATGACCTTCCTTCTTATCGAGATCTTGGTTACTTTGCGGGAAAATGGAAAAAAAAACAAATTTATTTAGAAATTAACAAAATCAGTAATAATGCAGTTATAAATGAGTTTCGAACCAGCGATTGACGGCAAGATAGGTGATTCCGATTTCATCGGCCAGCTGAAAATACTGAAAATACTGAAAATATTGATTTTTCCATGGAAATTGGTGTAGTTCTCGTGGACAAGTGCAAAAATTTCAGTTTTATGCAGTTTTTATCGATTTTGATCGATTTTTCGTTGGTTTTTTGTAAAAAGCACCGAATAGTCGTGTACTTCTCGTGGACAAGTGGAATTTTATCGATTTTCAGCGATTTTTTGTTGGTTTTTTGAATTTTTCTAAATTTTGCCGTATAAAAACTACTGTTTCTGATAGTGGAGTTAGAAAAATGATGCTTATCACAAAAAGTTCAATTTTTTAAACGATTTTTCTCAGTGTTAGCGAAATTCTTCGCTTTTTCGAGCAAAATCGTTGAAAAAACTACAATTTTTGTGATAAGCAACATTTTTCTAATTCCACTATCAGAAAAAGTAGTTTTAAAACGGCAAAATCCCGGAGAAACACAAAAAACCAACAAAAAATCGATAAAAAACAACAAAAAATCAATTTTCCACGAGAACTACACAATTTTCCAGAGCTTCTTGCTCACTCTAATCTTCTCCATCAACTGCACATCCTTCCCGGAGCTCTTCGCCAAATTCAACTTCCACCGAGCCACTGGGCTCAATCCGGAGAGCTCCCTCTCGATCATTCGATCGAATCTCGCGTCGTCTTCCAATTCTGAAGAGCTTTTTCTTTTTCGCGACGTCTTCGGGGAGAGAATGATGGGGGTGAGCACCGGATTGACGGTTTTTCGACGAGCCTGCTCGCGACGCCAGTTGCTCCAAAGGCGGCGGATGAAATAGGTGGGCAGGCGGTGGAAGCGAGGGATTTCGCGGATCTGAAGGGGATGGATTTAGTGGGCGGAGTTAGAGCAGCATAGTAAGCCTATAAAATTGATGAATAGCTATTTTCAAGTTCTGGAGAGTGCTGAAATTTCAAATTTTATCGATTTTCATTTCAAAGCAGTTTAGAGCTCATTTAAAGGGTACAAAATGCGCCAACTACCGTATCAGTTAAAATATGCTCTTACAAAGGAAATGTTTGAGCTCAAGTGTCGAACTTTTTACCAAATTTATACCATGCAGAGCTCCTTGAGCACATTTATAGAACCAGATTCAGCGGAATGCTCCGGAGAGCCGAGATATGGTTACGTAAGTCTAAAACCACAGTGAAAAAGTGCATTTTCACTGTTATTTTGAACTTATGAGACCCATATTTCGGCTCTCAGGAGTATTTCACAAAATCTGATGAATGTGCTCAGGGAGCTCTGCATGGTATAAATTTGGTAAAAAAGTTCAAGTCTTGAGCTCAAACATTTCCCTTGTTAGAGTGCACTTTAACTGATACGGTATCGAACTTTAACTGATACGGTATTTGGAGCATTCGGTATCCTTTTAATGAGCTCTAAAACTGCTCTGAAATGAAAACTGATAAAATTTAATATTTCAGCACTTTTCAGATCTCAGAATCAGTTATTAAAACGGTTTTATAGGCTTTCAGACTATGCTCTTTCGCTATATTCATAAAAATCAACCATTTCTGAAACTTTCTAACGCTTTTTCTTTATTCACAACTCTGAAAATCTTAAATCTCCGCACCAAATGCGTAAACTCCGAGTTCAAATTCCCGCCTCTCTGCTCCTGCGCCCAAAACTGTTGTCCCAACGACTTCCTCTCGGCTTCGCTCATCTGAATGCACTCCGGACGCACCGTCTCCTCCTGGAAGTACTGGAGCACCCGCCGACACACGTCTCCTTCGGGACACCGCACTTTATTGGCCTCACGCCATCGCTCGAAGAGCCAGAAGACGTGCGAGTAGCGAGAATGGCATGAGACGGCGATGTGCATCATGTCGGCGATGGTGGGGTGCGGATTGCAGTGGAAGTGGTCCAGAAGGGTCAGATGGCCGATCACTTCGACCACTTGTGGGGGTTCCTGGAGAAAATTGAGAAAAATTGGGGAAAAATTGATTTTTTTTCAAACCTGCTGTAAATCATCATTTAAGGGGGTGCAAGTATACGAAATCATGGATTCTGATGGAATTTCGCATGGGATTTGTGAGTTGTACTCCATTTTTACCTGAAATTGAAAAAAATGGGCTGAAAATGGACAAAAAATGGAAAAAAATGAAAAAAAAAATGACCGAAAAACTGAAAAACAGTGAAACACCGCAAACACCACAAGTTTTTATTGCGTACTTTTCCTTCTACAGTATCCGGAAACAGCTTTTCCGAACGAAAATGCTCATTCTTTTCCGATTTTCAGACACTTTTCAGAACTCCACAACACCACGAAACACTCCATAACACCACAAAATTAATAACACATTTATTCACATGTACCGAACCCCAAACGGAGTCACAACAGGAGTTCCGATAACCGGGGCGACAAAGGGCGTTGCCACCATGGGCGCCATCATTGGAGCAGCGACGACCGGAGTGACGACTGGAGCAATGACTGGAGAGGCGATGACGGGAGCAGCGACAACGGGGGTTACCATTGGCATGATTGGCTGGGTGACGACCATGGGCTGGAATGAATTGAAAGAAAATAAAGATGAAAAAGTAACTGTTGCTCGGCGAGCTCGCTTACCGGCTGATAAACGTTTCCGTAGTACATTTTGTTAGTAGAAGAGACGAGATGTTACTGTTAGTTAGTCAGGGAATAAATTCAAAACTTACAGTTCTCAACTCATTAGTTTTTTTGAAGAAAGTCACTGGTCACGCTGAGGTCACGTTTTACTTATCATAACTCCGCCCACTTTTGCTCTTTTTGGCTCAAATTTTCTGGAATGATAGATTGATATCAGAGCTACAAATTATCAGTTGAACACTTTTTATGAAAATCAAAGGAAACTGAGATATATCGATTTTTCTAAACACACTGGAAATTGCTAATTCTTAGGAGCACTTCAAAAACTATGAAATTGCATGCTCATCTTTGATTTTCAGAAGAAGTTGACAACTGATAAATTGTAGCACTGATGTTAATCTATAAGTACGCAAAATTTGAGCAAAAAAGAGCCGAAATGGGCAGAGTTATGAGGGCTCAGACTAAGAACTGAAAATGGTCAGTCCATAAAGTGTTCTTTTCAAAAAAACTCAGCTTTTCCGGCTCATTTTTGATTTTCATGAAATCTTGTCATTTGATAATTTATAGCTCTGATATCAATCTATAAGTCTGCAAAGTTTCATCCAGAAAGAGCACGAATGGGCGGAGTTATGAAGGCTCAAACTCAGAAACTGAAAAGGACCAGTTCATAATGTGTGCTCTTCACAAAACTCAAAATTCCCGGCTTATTTTTGATTTTCATAAAATGTTGTCAACTGATAATTTGTAGCTCTGATATCAATCTATCATTCCAGAAATTTTGAGCCAAAAAGAGCACAAATGGGCCGAGTTGTGAGCTCATAGATTACTGTAGCTTTTAAGCTGAAACTTTGTGGTAACTTTATAACTTGTTCTATTCCAATTTCCAGATTGATTTATGATTGTCACTTCCATTATATTCTACAGTATACTCCGGTATACTCTGGTATACTACAGTATACTCCCCGGTATACCGTACACCATCCACCACACTCCCCCCCGATGTGCCAATTTTGGATGCCACGGGCCAACCGACTGCCATGGGAACGCCCGGCAGACTCCGCCCACATTCTTGACACCAAATTCTGGTGCACCATTGGGGTGGATTCTTGTCATTCCATTCCACCATCGCCTTCTGGTTTGGTTTCTTTTTTTCCTTCCGAATATCTAATAGAGAATAGAGATTCTGAAGACGTTGAGTTGCAGAATGTACTCGAATGTGAACAACGAGAATGTGCCATACAATGGATATGTGGAGCAGTCGTCGGTTGGAGTCAATCAGTATCCGGAGCAGTGGAATTACTATCAGAGTCAGGAGCAGCAGCAGCAGATGATGATGCAGAATCAGTTCGAGAATCAGCAGATTGATGTCCAGAATCAACAGATCCAGAATCAAGAGATTCAGAATCACGTCCAGATTCAGAATCAGGAGATGATTATGCAGAATCAGAATCAGAATCAGGAGCAGCAGATGATGATGCACAATCAACAGATGCAGAATCAGAATCAGATTCAGCTCCAGGATCAACAGATTCAGAATCAGAATCACGTCCAGATTCAGAATCAGGAGATGCAGAATCAGAATCAGTTCCAGAATCAGGACCAGATTCAGAATCAGGAGAATCAGAATCAGGAGATTCAGATCCAGATGCAGAATGAAATCGAGAATCAGATTCAGCAGATTCTGTTCCAGGATCAAATTCCGGATCAGAATCAACAGATTCAGTTCCAGTTCCAGATCCAGAATCCCCAAGGTAACTTTCATTATCCCCATCATTTCCACTTTCAAGTTAATAATAATTAATAATTTCCAGAAATCTCACCATTCTACGACGACTCCAAAGCCGCAATCATTCTAAAAAACGTGGCGCAGTGGACCCAGTTTTCGAGGGACTTCAAGGAGATGTTTGTGAATAACAGTGGAAGGTAGGCTCTTTTACATGTAACTCCGCCCACTTTTGCTCTACTTGGCTCAAATTTTGTGGAGTTATAGATTGATACGAGAGCTGCAAGTTGTTAGTTGAGCACTTTTGATG